>JARJCX010000093.1:0-620693 GCA_029282285.1 Mycena rebaudengoi | reverse complement strand
TCGCGAAGCCATTCGATCCTAAACCGAAGTTCATCTCAAGTTCATCTCAGTTTTGTGTCCGATGACCTGCCGTCACGAATAATCTCCGCAACTTGGCGGCCAGTTAAGGCCAGTCATGGCGTCATTGTGTGGCTGAAAACTTTGTCCACGGTTCCAGCCAGCTCGGCATGTCGGCAGGTAGTAGCGTAGTAGGTCCGAAGATCTACGAGACCTTTCAGCCTGGAGGGTCTCAGCGCCGCTCGGAATGATCACAAAAGCCTAAGGCTCCAATCATTTAGTTTTCGTGTATGGATCTACATACACTAAACGGAAATGATATGTAAACGGTTCAAACCATTTAAAACAGTTTATAAACGGTATTTTCTATGGGGTTCTATTTCCACCGCCAAGAACCTATTCTTGAAATGAGTTTTAAGTTTGAAATACACTCGAGGATCCTCCCAGTGATTAAGAACTGATCCAGTGTCCGAATGTGCATGAGACAGCGAAAGGTCGGCAGCAGGAGGCCGCCATCAGCGCCGTCACTGCTGTCGCATCGCAACACGTGGATACCTCCAAAGGGGATATCCTGCCAGCATCCAGCCAATTGGCAGGTCTTCAGTGATTCAGCTGGCCCTGATGTGAGGGAAGCTGTGTTGAGTGGTATTTGAGCTCCGAGATTCACTGGGAAGACCCACAAGGGTTGTAGCCGTGAATATTTGCGCTGCATCCGGGCTTTCGGGATCAACGCGAGCGAGGCGGGAGACATCAACGGCAAATCGGCTCTGTGTGAAACCCAGACATTGCGCATCCGAAATGAAATATTTGTCTGATTCAGCCTGTACTCGGGGCATCCCCGGTCCCCGTTCCCTCCTCACCCCTGACTTAGAGTAACCCTGAGCCATGGGATATGCTATACATAGACTATTGAACTCGACAGTGTCCTTGAAATTTAACCAAGTGTGACGCATCTTCGGGAATTGAGTCATGACGCATAAATCCACCCGATTTAGGAGCAGAGAGCGGTCGCAACTTACAAGTTACGGGAGACTTCTGCTTATGGTCGTTTCCGATAAACGCAGCGATTATACATGCAAGCATACACGCGAACCACCAGCACGCCGCGGATCGGAGTTGCTCTGCCAAAAAAATCGGTCAATTTTGGCACAATTTTGGCACGCCTAGTGAAACACGGCGATCTCGGAGGACGAAGAAGGTACTTGTGTGCCCTGTAGTTCGCCACATGCGAAAAAGGAAAGTGGACAGGAGAATGTTGTAGCTCGCGTGATCACGGCGGAGCGGATGAGCTCATGCAGCTGGCGAGAGCATTCGATCGTGCCGAGGCGCATCGCGCGGCACAGATATTGTATTGGGCGGCGGTTTGGTTTGATTCATGTGGCGGCGCTGATGTTGGTGGTAGGGGAACGCAGGGCCTGATTGATTTGTGGTTGCGGGCCCGAGCGAGAGATCCGTGAATTAGGGCGTGTAGAAAGACGCGGGGCCTCGGGTAGACTTTGAGCGTACGAGCTAGGGAGATGGGAGCTGAGCCTTTGAGAAGGTTTGGTCCCCAGATGCAACGCCCAGGAAGCTCAGCAGCGATGTTCCGCGCTGCGAGCCACACTGGATGCGCGGAAAAAGCACAGTGATTTACCCCTTAGCCGAATGGATGTGTAAAGAGGTGAGCGTCCAAGCCTTTGATGAAAAGGGTGAATTACACAGTAGCAGAGCGCGACTTTATTTAAGGAGGCGCACGCAGACAGATGGGTCAGGTTCAGTAGAGCGTAACCAACACCATATGACGCCGGCTTTGTTGAGCTCTCAGCCTTGGAAGCACGGCGACGGTCAGAGATGAGAAAGTATACGCTCCAGGCGAGCAGGTCACAGAGTTCGATCGGAACAGATGAGCCGGATCTTGATAAGCCGTGCATCTGGTCCAGCAGGATAACACACGTGAAAGGCGTGGTGGTGGGCAAGAGAAGAAAGACGGCTCTGTTTGTGTCGCGTTGGCGCTGCTTAACTAACCCGGTCCGACCCGATCACGTCTCCTCAATACTTTGCCATCAACTTGGGGTAAAGGCGGTGGCTTCGCCCGGCATGCAACTCGTACTTACTTTTTTTTTTTCTTTTTTTGGTAACAAGATCCAAATAATGAGAATAAGCCGCATCAAAATTAATGTGGACCCTCGTGGGCTGGTGCGTAGAATCCGAACATCTCAACCTTCTCTGCCATACATCACCAAACAATTGCGGCCTCTTCTGCCACACAGCACCATACACAGCGGTGCGTGCGTCCTCCGAATTTAATCAACGAATGTTGCTTTGTTGGGATTTAGGTTTAGTCGCAGAGTAGTTGATCCAGGTACATATTGTATGGGTGAAGGGAAGTGGAAGGGTGCCTAGCACGGAGAGCAACCGCCACCCTTTATACTAACCGTCTACTCCGTTTTCTTTCTGCGAACATCGATTTTTCAAATAGGTTCAATGCATTGCGCAATCGCAGAACCAATGACCAACTTTCTACCCGCCTGAGACGCAAGTCTGCATTTAGGTGCAAGTCGATCGAGTCCGTTCCGGATCACCATTTCACATGTCATCCGCTTAGCCAACAGTCATCACTGCAGCTGTTTATTGATAGGAGATCGGATGTGCTGTTTGGCATACTAAGGCCCTCCGGGCATCCCCTGGTACCTCCAAGTACACCTTACTAGACAGCTGGACCAATTAACAATTAATTTGTAGCCATCAGTTGCTATATGATGGCCCTACGGGCATTCCCCACTGGCAAGGTCAGAGTCACAGTTCTGAGTCCGTTAAAGTTGACAGTGGTAGCTCTTTCCAAAGTATTTACAGCCATTGGATGGCCCTCTGGGAATTTTCTTGTATCTAGACATTTAGTAAAAGGTTGAAAGTCGCTTTATCTTGTTGAAATCAGAATCTGCAGGAGGTTCGGACCTTTTTCGGACTTCAGGTCTCCAGGTCCGATGATCTATCACGGTGTAGCTTAACGACCGGTCCGTTGATCCGGCAAAAAGGCGCATGCAATAGACAAGTTTTAATTCTGATTTGGAGACCTGGTACCTGAGTTGGTACCAGGAAGTAGAGAAAGGTTCCAATGAGGACGACACCATTGATGTAGAGGCCTGGACTACTCTCAGCGAGGCACCGGGCTCATGGACAGCGAACGACGAAGATACCAAGAAGATACAGCCGTACCCTCTTCAAGCGACTCGGAAGTGTGGGCCAAGCCGGTAAGCTACACGCTCTATTTAAGCGCCAAATGGAGACTGGTTTTTTTCTGTCGGCTTTTTTTCTCGGCAAATGTCGACATTTTCCAGTGCTGCATCTGCTCTTCGACGCCTAACAAGCCGGTCATGTAAGTTTTGGGCAAAGTATGAGCAGTTACTAATGTCTGAGTAGGCCACTCTGCATGCATATATTTTGCTACTACTGTATTCGCAGAAATTTGGGCATTCGGAACTGCTGCCCTGTGTGCAGAGCGCCTATCTATGAGGCCCCGATCAGAGATGACAAAGAGATAACGCATACGAAATGGAGTTGTCAGATGCAGTTCGCGAAGGGTTGGTGGAACCATCCGCGTCCGACACACCCGAGAAGTTATATGACTGGACCGGAGTTGTATTTGTGACAGACTATGTCCAAACTGATTCTGTGTTGAACTATGCGTAAACTACGGTGTCCATTTTGTGCAGCGTTTAATCCCCCCGGGTCCGGACCGGACCTGTCAGCAGGTACATAATAAGCGGTCCGGCTGATCCGGTAAAAATGCGCATGCAATAGACAAGTTTTAATTCTGATTCTGAGACCTGGTACCTGAGTTGGTACCAGGAATTGTATAGAAATAGGGGCTGCTGTGTTTGGTTCAGTCGATACAGACAGACAGTAGAGTTAGAGTAGTATTCTACCAATGGGGCATTGCATATATTCAGGAGATATTGTGTTTGGATTAAATCCTCGCGTACACAACCGCAACAGCCTCACCGATGTAGTCGTTAATTTTGCAAGTGTGGCCAAGCACGCAAGCAAATAAATAATAAGACACCGAGCGCACCGGACTTGAAAGCACGATATGGCCACCTGCACACAGCAAACGGTTTGTGGGTCCTATGGTCCGCCGAAAACGGACCCGCCGTTTGAGCGCTTCGCTCAGCGGTTAAATATTGTGAATGAATCTCATTTTGTGCCCTATTGAAGTCTACCAGCCACAGATGCAATTAACCAAATGGCGACTACTAAATGCCAAGCAATCATTGTGTACTTACATGAACGGAACAAAACAAAACACAGCCTCTGCTGCCAATCAAGGCCAAATACCATTCCCCGCGCCCCTATGTCCCGCGATAAATATTGCAACCACAATTCTAAGTTTATCATATGCCGTTACACAATATTGACTAAAAACGGCATAAATATGCCATACAAAAAAAAGCTGCGCTCCATTGCAGTTGGACACCGGTTCGTCAGAGGATCCCGTCCTGTTTGTATGGTTTTCATTTTCTTCCAGTCCGAAAGGGGGAGGGAGAATGCCGAAGGATGACGGCGATTGCAATTTTTTTTTTTGCCATTGTTTGTGCAAGTGATGATTTTTCACTGAGTAGGGGGTATTTTTCCCCGAGTAAGTAAATAGGAACGAAGGCACAGCCGCTATTTTTAATAGCTTTTTGTCTAATGTAAATAGCGGCAGTGTCTAAAAAGACTAGACACAGCCACTAAAAGGGTCCCTCAACGAAATCGGAAACTAGTAAAAAAGTGATCAATTTTGGGTGAGATTTGAAAGAAACGATAACATATGTAAACATAAGTACTCGTAAAATATGTGGCCAAGCCATCTTAGAAAACGAAAGGGGGACAGGCCGCTACCGAACCCTAGTCCCACCGGTAGCAGCCTGTCCTCCTTTCATGAGACAGCACGGAATATGCTGACTCTGATCAATCCGAGTCTACCCGTTTTTTTCTGCTATCAGTGTCTCTACGCAGCTGAGTACGCGCCTTTTACTTATTTTTGACTTTTAATTCCGTTGTTTTTGACTTCCAAATTGAGCTGGCACATTTATGAACATTGCGAGATCCGATTACCGTCGATAAATATTCATCGGCTTGTTGATATATACAGCTTGGAGGGCAGCAAGACTACAATTAGATTAATTAGTGAGCTTATGATCCGGCAGCTGATTAAATAATATATGAAGTAGGAGAAGCATAGTATCTGTTATCAAAATTATATACATAGGACTTGAACATACAGGCATCAGATGGGGGGGGGGATAAAGAAGGAAGACTCGAGATGCGCATATTGATGTCGGTGATTGCCTCAGCTACTTATCTCCGAATAACGGCGAACGGACAAGTTAAAGCCGTTGACAAAAAAAAAAATTGTCGATGGTTAGGCAGTCAAAGTTATGATATTTTTCAACGAGTAGTAGGTAGTAGGGGGTATTTTTTCCCCAAGTACGTAGACAAGTGCAACAACCAACCCCAGCCACTAATTTCATTAACTTTTTTCCCTAATACATTTAGTGGCAGTGACAAAAACGACTTCACACAGCCAGCACTAAAAGTTCCCGGCCCGATTTTTTGTCTCTAATGAAAAAAGCTCCCCCCGAGATATGAAAGGGGCATCACTATTACATAAGTACTTGTAATACCTTTGGGCGCGGGCTATGCGCATATGGCACGATTGTGATCTACTGGGCATGATTGGTGCACCGGATCAGATGGGGGTACCGGGTCAAAACGCATATTACCTCGTTTTCTTGCTCACATTCTGGTACTTCTGAAGCATAGAAACTCTTCTTCTACATGTAATACACAGTCTCCATGTAGCTTGTAATATTTTCGTGTTCAATGCCTCCACCACGCACAATCAAAAATCGCTTCTCACGCAAATTTGCCTATTTGGGACAATCAGTAAACCTTCTCCCCCATAACTCAATTACCGCTGGCCTTTAGGTCGCAATTATTGGAGGGAATGACCTCATAGGACATATGCATATTTCAGACACATCACAATTATGGAGAACGAACCGATATTCGTGGCGCAGCGCTGGCCAAGATCATTTCACTGAGCACTATACATTATACTTCGTCGCAATAGATCTCGTTCCATGCTTCATCAGGAGCTTATTCCTCTTGGGAATATGGTCTCTGGTGGCGTATAGCTACCAACAATCTTTCTATGATTTTATTCGGAGAGTCTTGAGCTCCCTATAATAGTCGACATCTGCGGTTAGTTTCATCATGTCTCCCCCCATAATTGTCCCTTCTGACATTCAAAGTTGTCCCTCATGGCCCAAATCGGTGAGATAATTTACTTATTGTATCTTCGAAGATAATTACTGACTTGAATCGCAGGAGAAATGACAGAAGAAGCTCCCAGGAAGTGGACGAAAGCAGAGATCTATTCTGGGGACTGGAAACCAGTATTGTGAGTCCACCACATTATCTGTTGGTGCCCAGCTACTCACAAGTGCCCCAGAGATGTCCTTGAGGAAGCCCGACTCGCTGCTGAAGAGAATCTCTTCCAAATCATTGAAGAGGCGAAATGCGAATCGGATAATGGCAGCATGCCGCCACTTACGAGTTCATCACAATGCGCCGCCGATGACACCACCGAGAACCTTTCATGGACCCGGGCTGAGCGTGAGGCAAAGAACAAGGAGATTGCAGTGTGGATGGCAGGCTTTGGGAAAGAGAAGTGGGTCAGGATGGGTGTTTGCAAGCCAGAAGAGGGCACAAAGTATTTACCTGCTCATTGCACCCAAGGGGCTGTCACCGGCGTTCTCGGCCAAATCCACTCCTCCCTTAGAGCCTGTTCGGATGGCAAAAGAAAGAGTGCTTTTCTACTATATAAGGAAATGTGCTTTTATTCCAAGTCCAGACCTGTGTCACATCATAGCCATCAATCTCCATCAACCACAGCTTGAAACTCTTGTCGCTGTTGCGGCGATTGCTCCGGGAGACTCCGGACGACGACAGGGACATTCTTGGAAGACTTACAGCCATTTTCCTTCAGGTAATCTATGGTAGGGCTATTGAAACCCATTACAAAAGAAAGCAACATTTTTTGCAGCATATAGGGGCAGGTAGGTGGTCAACACAACAAAGCGCCGTGCCGCTGCTCATCCCGACACGATCCCGACATGTCGGCGGCGACGTTGCGGCGACGCCGCGTTGTGGGAGCGCAGCGCGGCAGGTTGCTGATGGGATCTTTTGGACCTCTGATGTGACGGGTCTGGACTGGAATAAAAGCATATTTCCTATATAGTAGAAAAGCACTTTTGCTTTTGCCATCCGAACAGGCTCTTAGCTTCGTGGGAAGGTGGCAGTGCAGGACCCGACGAGATTTGCAGCGACACAATTCTGGCAACCAGAAAAATTATTTGGCAGTGGGTGAATGCAAGAAGATATGCTGAACAATGAGCCTTGATTTTTCTCCTGTTGTGCACTAGAATAGCAACGAGGTTTTAAAAACAGTCAAATCCTTTAGGGTCTTGCACCGCCACCTTCCCACGAGGCTAAGGGAGGAGTGGATTTGGCCGAGAACGCCGGTGACAGCCCTTTGATTGCACCCATGCCTTCCAGCCTATCCTCAATTTCCCGTTGAAATAGGCAGCTACAAGTGTTTGAGTGCTCTCCATAAAAATTGGTGTCCATAACACGTTAAATCTTGAAATAACACGTAGTGAAGAGTGAAGACGACATTTTGACACGTCTGCTAAACAAGACCACATGCGTCAGATTTCTACGGATATCCGTGAATCTGAGATATCTCGGCGTCAATCCCCATTGTTTAGCTTTTAAATCTCCTTAGGAACGTCACAATCCAACTTCATTCTGCTTCCATGGCACACAAAGGCAAGAAACCGATTCCAGCCGCACGGAAGAAGGCCCCGCCTCCTGAATTGAAGAAAACACCTGCTGAAGCTGCTCTGGATGAGCAGCATATACGCGACGCCATCACAGCCGTTCTGGCTTCTGAATTTCGTCCTAGTGGCCATCCTTGTCTATCTCTGCAGGCTGCTGCCAAACGATTCAGTGTGCCTCCTAGTACCCTCACAGCACGCTATAATGGGCGACAGACACGGGCTGTGAGCCACGAAGATCACCAGAAGCTTAATCCTCCACAAGAACTTGTTATGAAGGAGTGGGCTCGAGTTATGGGACATCGAGGAGTGCCCTTGACATTCACGGCCATCGCCGAGTATGCCTCTTACATTGTTGGCAGCGATGTTCCTGTCACATGGGTAGGGCTGCCGCCCGTGACCGTTGCGACGGTTCCACGGCACCCGTCGACGGGGTGCCGTGCCCGTTCCGTCAGCCATTTTTACTCGACCTCAACGCCACGGTCGCGGTACGGGTTCGCAGTATTACGGCCCGTTGAAAAACGGCCGTCACGGCCATTCAACGGCGTAATTTTTATTGCAATCAGAAACATTTTTCCAGGTGTGGTTCTGGTCCAGGAAGGACACCTGGGTGTTCTAATATGTTACTATTTCATTATTTATATATTCTCTTCCCTCCAGTCCTCACAATACAAAGTCTTTGCACCATCGCGGCAATTGCCATAACTGTGACGGCAATGTCCAACTAAGTTCATTCAACTTCAACTACCTGTCGGCGGCAATTTTCCCCCCTCTCTTAGACAAATGGCTGTCCGTTAAATATCTCCTTGCATTCTTTGGGCTTTTGGGTTGTGGTGATGAGGTGGGGATACTCACTGATTCAGTTGAATTCAGTTGAGAAGCTTTCTCGATGCTTAACATTGGCTTAACGGTCGGTATATGTGTTCACTTGTATTATGTTGCAACAAAAAAAACTTGGGAAGTACGTTAAAGCTCACTTCTGCGTGTAAAATTGCTCAAACAACCTATTCTCAACCCGTGGGCCCGTCAACAACCCGTTACGACCGTGCCGTTGACCGTACCGTCCCGTGAGGACCTCTCTCACCCATGCAACGGGCCGTTGTTCGACGGCCCGTTGCCGTGGAGTAGTCGTTGAATCGACGGCCGTTGCCGTCACGGCAACGGGCAGCAGCCCTACACATGGGCTCGAAGGTTTCGGCAACGCCACCCTGATCTAAAAGCGCGCTGGACTACCAGTCTCGGGAGCTGTCGTGCCCGTTGTGGTAGGGTTGGAGGGCCCACATGTGGAAACTGTTTTATATTCATTTTTACACACACTTTTGATTTGTCCCCGTTTTACATTACATCATCTGTTTGTACTGTAAACAGGCACCCATAGGGTAATTTTACCCTCGTATCACCATCCTCGCAGCCAGTGCAGGGCAAGCGCCCAGAGGTAGCATCGAAGCTCCTCGCCCCTTCCACTCGGGAACGCTGCTAGTAGGCTTCTAGCCACCAACAATATCATCTTATCTCATTCCTCCCTCGCTCTTGTTTCACGGCACTTTTGCACCCTATCAACGCACTATCCTCACGCCATTTTCGTACTCCACATCTCGGTTGCACGTCCCACCACCCTTTTCTAAAATCTACTCTACCCTTGCCGGATCACCAACCCATTTATCGAACCTACAAACCAGGCTTTCCCCCAGCCACACCGTTGCTTGAATCGTGCACTGGTTAGCGAATACTTTGATATTCTGCAATCATTGCTTAAAGAATACAATATTCCACCTGAGAACATTATAATATGGATGAAAAGGGGATCCAGCTCGACGTGGGACGCCGGCAGATGGTCCTCGTTGACTGAGACATGAAAACAGTGTACCATGTTGAGGATGGCAATAGGGAGCTGGTGACAGTCATCGAGACTATTTGCGCAGATGGTGGACCAGCTAGGCTGGTCCTCGGGTGCGGACGGTGTCGGGAGTCGGCTGAGGCGGTTATGTGGTCGTGTTAGGGTACCTGTCGTAGCATAGCCGCATGCATCCTTGACCACGACCACCACGTACACTGCTCCTGGCGACCTGACGGTGCCTTGGGCCACTCTGGCTACTCCAATGGAACCGCACTACATCCTTCCGTCATCTATAAAGGGAAGACTTGCGATCTGGAATGGGGGCGCGAAAATCCATGCCATGCCAGGTGACTAGCAGCACTTCTTTTTGCCCTCTCAGTATTAATAGCCATTGGCAGCATCTCCTTCTCACCGAAAGGATGGACCGACAATGAGTTGGGCACCATGTGACTGAAGAAAGACTTCGATCCCGTAACTGCTGTTAGAAATATCAGCAATGGCTGGCGCATCCTCTTTTGGACGGGCACAATTCACACTGCACCTTTGCGTTCTGCCTATTTGCTGCCCAGCACAGAATCATTATCCTCTGCCTTGTTGCACATACAACCCATAGCTTACAGCCCTGTGATGTCGGTGCCTTCGGTACCTTGGCATCTTCATGGAAAGCACAAGTAATGCAGAACGCGCATACATTCACCAAAATCACGAAGTACAATCTCCTCGGCTACTACCACGCTGCGCGGACCAAGGCCTTCTCCGAGGCCACAATCAAGGCCGCCTTCCACAAAACTGGCATCCATCTGTTCGACCGAAACGTGATTGAGGACGAGGCTTTCGAGCCAGCCAAGAACACGTCCACCCAGGCCGCGCAGCCTGTTCCCGCACGCCTTCCCTCACTACTCGGCCCCCTTCCCTGCCCCGACGTGCCAACACGCCCCAACACTCCTGACACAGCCTCGAACTCATCATTAGTATCAGTCGACTCTTACGGACTAGTCAATGTACCGGCAAGACTACCTCCCAGCGCGTCAATTGGGACCCTTCGTGAGCATAATGCGAAGCTCCTGGAATATGCAAATGAGTGCCGGGCACAAATGGAAGCTGATTACGCATCTAAGCAACTGATGGACGCGGAGAATGGACGCCTGCGAGAGCCTTGGGCCATTTTTTCTGGAGGTATCTATCCCACCGTCCAAGTTATTTCGTATGGCCGTCTGTTGTACGGGTAGTATTAACACTGTAGATTGAATGTGAATTGAATACGGCGCACTGGCAGAGTCTGGGCGCAAGCAGTGTTAATCACCTACTTCTCCTGCGGTCGCAACCAGTGGAACCCGTACGCCGGAGGACCAAGTGAAGTGAGCAAATGAGATCATCTCTGTATTTGTTTAAGTGTTGCAAATCAAATCAACTCGAAATTACGAACTGATCAAATTTGAGTATTAGGGCCAGGAAATGAGGGGTAGTAAGAAATCCCTCGCGTCCAATAAGATATATATATATCTACGTCCTCATAGCGAGCGAAGCAATATGGGATATTCCGTAACTCCCAGTGCATAAGAAGGTTGTATTCGGACTCGTTATAAATCAAAGTGGAGAAATGGCAAGCCTTGAAGCAAAAACTCTACCTAGGATAATTCATCGGCGGGAAGTCGGACTCCGTCAGTCTGACACAGGCAGGGTCAATTCATTTTCGAAGCATGGATGAAGGGGAAAGAACAGTGCAAATGCACGGAGGTCGCAATGCGATGCCAAAATTGAGTAAGTGTAAGCGAGGGGAATAGAAGCGAAGCGGAGGAAGAAATGGCGGGAAACGGTGAGAAAGCGAGGCAAAAAGCTTCAGCCCGCAAGGAAAAAGAATAAAGAAAGTGATCAACTGAAAGACCAGCCGCGCAGCTCGCAATGCGCCCCCAAAAGGGGAAGGAGGGGAGACTTGTTGGGGGCTGGTGGTTAATACCTTGCTGTGTCTGGTGATTAGCACCTTTTCTGCGTCAGCTTCGGCCTTACCCTCAGCTGTGTAGGATAGGTATCGTATAGCTTCGGGGGATGATGTAGCGCGATATCTGGGGACTGGGCGCTTGATTGCCATCTGAGGTCGTGAGTTAGAAGTTGTATAATCGATATCTAGCACTGGTTAGTCGACATCCAACGCTAGGGATGAAGGAAGTGCGATGGGCACCGGTGCCCAGGATGTTAGCGGATTCATATTAATAGATGGTGCGAGTCCGTCGCTCCACATGCCTAGTGTGTGCGGGCCCTGAAATTGGGACCTTGTCAAGATATTCGTGGGCCCGCTACTAGATATTCCGTTTCACTTGGTTTTTTTTGTGAATGGAGATACTCTTCCCCCCCACGGACTAACCTTCCTAGGAATATCGGTGACCGAAATTTGGATCTTGTGACAATAATGTTTGCACATGCTATACGTGGTGGAAAAATCTCATCCTCATATGTAGGGCAAAATGTGCGTTCAAGAGAGGGCAACAATAGTTTCCAAATAGGGCATAGGAAAATCTAATGGCTACGCTCATTGATGCAGCAACGAATCGAAAGCCGGATTTTTTTCAGGAATAACCTAGGCTTTGATGTTTTGTATGGGAAGATATTATTGATTGGGGTTCGCAACTAAAGAACAGACTGAATATATCCAGGAGACAGGTAGGTATTTATACAAGTCCCTTGGTTATGAGTCATAAATAGTTACGAGTACTTATGTAATAAGTCTCGTCTCTTTCAGAATGCTCGATCAGCAAAATCATCGATTTTTTCCTGTGTTATGCTCGAAACATTGAGGGACTTCTTAGGGGCTGTGCTATTGAAATTAGTCGCTGTGCTTAATTTCCATTCAAAAAATCGTATTTGAAAATAGCGGCTGTGTCATTGTTCATGTTATTTTGAGATCATTGATGGATTTTTCACCGAGTCAGCTTCTCCAAAAAAAACTTTTTGTCTACCGGTTAATCGGGTAAACTGGATATCCGAGCTCTATCTACGTCTTAATCTAATCTATGGATAATCGCCGGTCCGCTACTTCGGCATCGTAGATGAGCTATCAACATGCTGGCATTTTTTCTTTGCCTTCCACCACCCTCATAGCTGTTTTCTTTTGGAGTACACGGCCTCGTACACACCCTTGTCTATCTCGTTGTACGGCCTCAGTGTTATTTTGGGATCATTGATGGATTTTTCACCGAGTAATCTCGGTGAAAAAACTTTTTGTCATTTTGTTAATCTCGGTTACTCGGATAGCGAGGTAGGGGCTCAGCTCAATCTTATCTTATCATGGCGGTTGCTTCAGCATTGAAACACTTATTATCCAACGATGCTCCCGTCCTGGAGGGTAGAAAAAAAACTGGCTAGAGGGGAACTATACCCACAATTGTATTTTTTTAACTTCTGCACGGTGTTCATACATGTGTCCCTTGTCTGACTTGAGAATGTCACAATATTGTTTGCCATCCTCAACTCTCAATTTCCTCATGTTCTGAACTATGGTTATCCAATCATTATGCAGCAGACCTTGTGTTTGCATGACTTGGATAGCTGCGTACCTTCTTGTGTAAATAGGCATATTCTGCATCTATGTATACCCTTCAAGTTGCATCTACCAGGAATACATTCCGTGTACTCTAATTAATATTTAAAGTCTCCACTGACATATACCTGTGTGTGAATCTAGCCAGCCGCATGTCAAGCAGTGAACAGAGACTATGACTACAGATTTGGAAAGAATGCTCGCCAAGTCCTTGCACACTGCAATTATGAGGTATAAATTATGAAGCTAGTGTATAGTAGCAATCTAAAAAAAAGATAAGTACGAGTTCTGCCGGGCAACGCCACGGCCCTACTACCCAAGTAGACAATAGAAACCATATAGAAGCTGCGGTGAAGCATATTGTGAAACCATCACTATGAAGCTACTGTACTATTTCGACCGTTTGTTCACGATATGGGTGACAGGGGATTGTGAAGTGAACGAATTTGGTCCCAGTGACGGTGACATTTGGAGCTTGAAGACCTTATTTTTTGAGCGCGTCAGAAGGCGGGAAAACGATTTTTGAGCTACGCCAATTTTGACAAAAAAGAACAGCAAAATTGGACGAAGAATTCCTAGTGTTCCTCCCAAATGGGGCCTTGGTAACGACGTACGGCGATCTTTTTGCGCTGCCCCCGTCCAAGAACTACAAGTTCGTCTTCAGCATCCGACACCTCCGCATTTCCCGATCGGTCAATTCCACCATCATCACCGACGGAGAAATTGTCCGCAACGCCAGACCCGTCCGAGGAAAGATGGCCCCAGACGACATCGAAGGGTATGTCGCAGTCGTCATACATGTCCACGTCCGGGTACGGATCGTCACCATCATCCCCATCGTCCGCCGACTGTTCCTGCGCCGGAAGCAGTTCGTATTCGTGCACCTGCGGAATGATGAAGAATTCTGCTGCGATTTTTTGAATCTCTGTGGGGCTGGCGCCCATGCCCTGCCTTGGCCAATCCAGTCGCATTGTCGGTAGATTTTGTGCACGTCCATGAGTAGAGGGTGAAGAGAAATATTTCACTTCCTCCTACGCGTACATGTATACATAAAACTTTTCCTCCAACAAAATCCGCCCGGCGCTGCCCGGCTTCAGAGCTGTTCATCTGTTTAGTCCTTCCTCGCCTATGGCACGGAACAGACAACTTGAAGGGTAAGCGAAAGTGAAGTACACAAGCGCGGAGGGCACGAGGTGCGTTCACTCCAGATGTCTCCGGGATAGCTTCTCGACCTGCATACATGTGTGCCATAGGCCGACAATGCCACTCACGGAGATTTTGCGCAGCCCGGCGCTTTGAACACGCACATTGCACACTTTTTTAGAAGATGCCGCAGGAGCGCCGCTCCGCGTGGCCTACACGCATTTTGCATGCCTTCCTGCGACCCACACCCGTTTTCTTCTTACCACCATGTCGAAAGAGCCTGCACCCATTCAGGACGCCCCCGCACCCTTCTCTGGAGCCGCTGATCCACAACGGGGCAGTCACCTCTCGGACTTCATCCTCAGATCCAGCGATGGCGTGGATTTCCATGTGCACCGCGAAATCCTCAAATTTGAGTCCGACTGCTTCGATGGCATGTTTGCGATGCCTGGGGGCAATGCCGATCCCGATGACTTGCGACGAGACGGCAAGCCCGTGCTTGTCCTTCCCGAGTCAGAAACAGTCCTCTTCAGGCTCCTTCGCCTCGCGTATCCGGCATATACAGTGGCGGGCTATACACTTGAAGACGGACCTCGACACCTTCGTTGTTGTCTACAAGGCAGCAGGAAAATACCAGTTTCTCCGTGTGCAGTACATCCTGGAGGAGATGCTGGATAATTCAGCACTTATGGATATACATTCCCACCGACTATTTGCCATCACGCGGCTCTGCAATTTTCTCGAGCCTTCCCGAAAGGCTGCTCTCGCGACGCTCAAGTCTCCGCGTTCCCTAGAGGCTCCTTGCTTTCCTGAAATGAAGCTGCTTTCGTGGGAGGACGGACACACTTGTACCGGTTTCACCAACTGTGTGGCCAAAAGGCGGGAGAAACTGTGGAGGAGCGTTTGGCGGACAGCCCAAATTCTTCGGCATCTTGGATCTTCAGTGATGACACTAATAAAGTGTTCACCTGGTGGAATTATCATTCCCACAGTGAGTAATGTGACGAGAACTTTAGAGAATACTATCCATCCTCCCTTCCGCGTCGGGGAACGGTACGCCGCGGCGAAAAGGCGCCTGTGCAATGGTTCAAGGACCATGTTGCTCGTCTTGCGGTGCAACTCCGCCTCTGCCCTTCTGGAGCCATAGCAGAGCGGGAGGCGCGCAGTGTTGCCTCCCGTCTAATCCTGGATGCGTGCTCTGGATGCTCGCTGGCTGCGGAAGTCGATCTGATCTGCTTTGCGCGTCAGCTGGCAAAGGAAATTGACGACTCCAATAATCGGCTCGGTAAGTTCTAAAACCTATTCAGTACCTTTGCTACTCACCAATATGCTTCTATCAAAGCTGAAGAAACCTTTTGCTGATTGTGGATTTGGGAAATTCGCTCGATCTGAGCTCCTGATAGGTAGTAGCTCTGGCCTGGGTAACGAGATGTATGCGGGACCTCGGGGAAGCGAATAGGAGGCACTCCTTTGGAAGAAGCGTGAATTAATACGGCCGGCCGCGAACGAAAACAGGTGGTACATTACTCGGATATATATCGCCCAATTTGGCATTACTTTTGTTACTCTTCTAAGGCCAAAAGTTATTCAGTTTCGCGAATTAAACATTTTGAACATCAGATCCAGATGCATGGTATTCGCACAGCATGAACGATCACAGTCCTCGAGAGGACAAAGGAATGCGCACAGTATGTAGTTTACCGACAATTCGGAAGGAGGGAAAGAAGGAATCGCCGTGAACCCGAGGAAGGCGGTACTTCCGAACGACCAGGGGTCGCCTGAGGCAATGTGGGAGAGGCTGGGCCAGCTATCCGATGGCCTACCTGTTAAGTAATTTCAACGCTAGTGCTTCGATGATGATGATCTCATATTCGACCACATTGGGCGCTCCCTCGAAAATTTTGACACCGATCTCGTAGCTCAAGCAAGGCCCGCGCGTTACTTTGAACAACGGGAGTTGTGGCAATAAATAACCGTCGGCTTCCTCTGCTCCTCTGAGAAAGACCTCACGCAAGCGTAGGGCAGACGAGTATGCATCTTCAACTACAGACACGGGCGCAGACTAGGAGCAGGAGAATTATTATACTACCCAGGAGGTTGACCCTTCGTAGTCGGCAGCCGATGGTTTTGTATATTCATTGCCTGCTTTCTTGAATTATATATTGACGTACATGCCCGAGGTAAGCGCTGTTCATCTCCGGACAAGGGTTACTGTCCTATCTATCAACGAAAGGTTTGGTCGGCTTTGATATGTCATAAAATTCGTGAGTAGGCGAGGGTACTACAGGTATCATAACTCACCGAGACAATCATTTGACATGTAAATTGTCGTCGCCAACAAATGCGCAAAGCATCCAAGGTCCGCCTCTACATGCTCGGAGCACACAGAACATGCGTTCATGATCAGACGCTCGGCCTACAGGAGCGTTGTGGGATAGTGGTGATTTGAGTGTCGAGAGAGCCGCCTTGTGAGAAACCTCGGGAAAGTCGCAGAGCCGCGCGATGCAAAATAATCGGTGCAGCTGCCCATCGATAAGGTCCGAATTTTTCAGCACCTCCTTCAGTAGACGCTGCACGCGCAAAAACTGATATTTTCGTGCTGCCGTATAGACAGTAACGAAGGTTTCGAGGTCCACCCGTTGAAGTGTGTAGTGGGCCACTGCATCTGCGGGGTAGGTATGACACATATAGCATGCAAAAAAATATTTGGCTATATATTTGTCGCCCCGTTTTGGGATACAAAATGGTGGTTGTGTTGAAATGAAAGTTGTAGCCCTTGTTACAAGTTATTAGGATACACTTAGTATGGCTTTCTTATAAGTCACAAAACACAAAATGCTTTCGAAAAGGACCAACGCGCATTTTTTCCTCGAGGCATTCAAGGAGATTTCCTTTCTCGACGCGTCCAAAACGCGTCGTGAACGTGTTCAACGCGCATTTGATCGCTCCTGATGGCAAGACGTTTGTTACTTACTCTGACTTCGTCACTCTTCCTGTAAAACCACCACATTAGAGCCATTGGGCGTGAGAGGTCCTGTCCAGCCCCATCTTGGAGGCAGGAAGCAGACCCACACAATAGGCGTGGTCCCGGCTCAACACCGCGGCCGAGCTGAGTGCAGCGGATTTTTAGAATGAACTCCCGATTTTTCGGGTCCGAGGACATTAGGTTGAGTGCCAGTCCTTGTAAATTATCCTTGCCGTATGTTCAGATATGAGAAAAGGTAATGTTCAGATATGAGACAGCGACGTCGACTGGAGACATAATTTCAGGGCGGTAAAGGTGTGAAAGGCGGAGAACGAACTGTGCAAGTGCAATATGTCTTTTGAAATCCTTATTTGTGGGGCGAAGACCACGCTGGCAGTATTAACGTTCACGTCGGAGAAGTAGAGAGACAGATGAATTCACCGTGTATGGCTGAACAGGGATATTAGTGTACAAAGACTTTGCATACTAAGGAGGGAATGCACGATTGTTAAGTCACTACGAGCGTGTATGGAGAATGACGATTGATGCTATGCGAGAACTCGACGGCGTTTCAGGTTTGAGAACGAATTAACCATCGCGTGTACCCCGCTCGAAGCTTGTCAACCATCTCGTGTTGGTATATTGTCCTCGAATACTGTGGAACTTGAATCAGGAAAATTATGCAATTGTCTCAGATTAGCAGGGAGCCAGAGCGCACTTCTTTGTGCGCAGATCCAAAGGTATTCGTCTCCATGAGATGGCAATTATGACCAGCAGATTTATTCCGAGTCTGACCGGAGAGTTGCCAAGTTAGCGAACATTGGGCTCAGCGCGTGACTCACGGAGATTTTCAGTCTTGGTGCCGCTGGACATGCGAGCGAAAATTTTGGGTCGCGGGACCACTATAGGGCAGCAGAACCGGACTCCTGCTGCGGTCTGCGAGGCCAAAATTTTGCATTCAGAAAGCCACAAAGCAAATTCGTGGATGGGGCGAGATCTTCGAGGGATGCGACTATTATTCGGCAATTGCACCAGAACAACTACGATATGAAGATGGAGTAAGGCCACGCTGACGCGATATAGATTTCGACGTTGAGTTCTATAAGGTTGCTGCCAGAACGAGACCCTCAGGATCCTGGCCACCCAGCCACAGGCCCACTATAGAAATGTTCCAGTCATTGGGGGGGGGGCCAGTGACTCCCGATTGGGAAAGTTCTGGAAAAGCTTGCTGGCACTCATATGGGGGGGTCCAGAAAAATCAGGGGAACAATATCAATTGATCCCTCAGGACACTTGACCTTGTATTGGCGCCGCTACGGCCGAAACGGTCCGAAATCCCACCTTTCCTTGCTGGCAGGGTGTTATCTGAGGGATCAATCGATATTGTTCCCCTGATTTTTCTGGACCCCCCCATATGAGTGCCAGCAAGCTTTTCCAGAACTTTCCCGATCGGGAGTCACTGGCCCCCCCCAATGACTGGAACATTTCTATAGGGCCTACCACGATGAAAAGCTCGGCCATCTTATTTCAAGTAGGTGTGCAACATACACCACCAGGTCTTTACCCTCTCCTTTGTACGAGGGTTTTATGCGGGCGATCTCTGGGTTTGAAGTCAGTGAGTAGGTACGATTAAACCTTGATTCAACCGAGTACATATTACTTTCCAGTTCAAGGTTAATTTCTGTTAAATAGGAGGTTCAGCAACATTTTTGGAGCAACGGCAATAGTACGGACCCAGACCTCGTTCAAAGTGCATAAGATATCCTGCCGGTGAACAAGAGAAAAAGACTGTTTACTACAACATAATGACCGAGCCTTGATTTGAACGGGCACCTCCCACAGAGGACGAAGTAAATACTGGATTTCTCGTAGGTGTATGGCGTACATCACCAAGTCTTTGGGCTATCTTTTCTTTGAGTGATATATTCAGCCCCGAATGGAACGGGGACTTAGCTTGTGACCAATTCTTCGCATGCCAGTACAAGTTCTGTCGCCTTTTCCCAATAAAACAAAGTGCCTAATATAGTTTCAGTGATTTGTTTCCGCATTCCTGGAATGACTGGCACAGGCTTAGCAGAGATTAGGGGGAATGAATTTAAAATACAGGACATCAACCTCCGCCTACCTCCGCGTCGCGTCGCATCAACACATTAAGCTTAAGACCAGTCTCGGCTAAGACTTCGATCACCAGGTCCATGATTCACCTCAATGTGTCACTCAGAGATGCTCCCCGGCTTCACGGTGCCTCAGTGAGTAAAACTTGTTAATTTACATAACTGGGACTGACCATATTCAGAATTAGTGGGACATACTCTCATGTGCTAGTAATATTATGAATGAAACTAGGATTCACCAAGCAGTAAGCTGATACTTCCTACCTTGAATATGGTTCCATTCTCAATAGTATCCACAGTTTACTATTTTTCACTTCTAAGGTTAAGGTGAGTTCTTACCCTAACCTGGCTGAAGCACCAAATGCATACACAATTTGGCGAACTTGGCTGATTTGTCCAAATTTGGGTCCATTCTAACAACTATGCTAAATTTACACAAATTCAAAAAGGAGTGTTTTTCTGATGCACAGATTGATTGAGATCATTCAGATACCAAGTCGTCCAAAGCGAATGCGCAGTGAATTCTCAAGGTTATTCACCCATGAAGGCTTATCTGGGTGTCCATCTGGAGTGAGAGCAACAGCAACTTCAAATTCCAATACAGACTGGTTGAGATCGTCAAGATCACCAAGTCGCTCAAAGCGACAGATGAGTGAATTTCCAAGGCTATTCAGCCGTGAAGGCTTGTCTGGGTGGCCATCCGGAGTGAGAGCAACGGCAGCCTCAAGCTTCAATACGGCCTCATTGAGATCATGGAGATTACCAAGTCGCTCAAAGCGACGGAGAAGCGAATTTCCAAGGCTGTTCAGCCATGAAGGCTTGTCTAGGTGGCCATCTGGAGTGAGAGAAACAGCAGCTTCAAGCTTCAATACAGCCTGGTTGAGATCATGGAGATCACGGAGTTGCTCAAAGCGATGGAGGAGTGAATTTCCGAGGCTGTTCAGCCGTGAAGGCTTGTCTGGGTGGCCATCCGGAGTGAGAGCAACAGCAGCTTCAAGCTTCAACACAGCCTGGCTGAGATCGTCAGGATCACCGAGTCGCTCAAAACGACGGAGGAGTGAATTTCCGAGGCTGTTCAGCCTTGAAGGCTTATCTGGGTGGCCATCCGGAGTGAGAGAAAGAGCAGCTTCAAATTTTGATACAGCCTCATTGAGATCATGGAGATCACCAAGTCGCTCAAAGCGATGGAGGAGTGAATTCCCAAGGCTATTCAGCTGTGATGGCTTGTCTGGGTGGCCATCTGGAGGGAGAGCAACAGCAGCTTCAAGCTTCAACACTGCCTGGTTGAGATCGTCAGGATCACCAAATCGCTCCTCCTGGTACGGCACCTCGGCAACTGAGAAAACAGCACTGAATTTGAGAGAAGGATCATCAATGTTCACTTTGTTGAGCTGGATCTGGATGGCTGCATTGTAATCCTCAGTGGTTGTACTTAGAGTAAGGGGCACTGCACCTACACCTATTTGATTCTGCAGATTCAAGGACTTCGCCTCGCCTGATTTCAACATGGCCTACAAGCCGTGTTACCTCAGTTTCATTTTGGCACAAGACTGCCACTGAGAAAGTGGGAGCATGGGGTGGGCTGTGAGAGGAAGGTACAGTGAATCCTAAGTCCATAGTGCAAAACCCTAACACACATTTTACATCCCAAATCAAATTTCCAACTCAATTGATCATGCTCCGACGCCACCGGCAAGGTTTGCTGGAAGATATTGTCCTCAATGATGACCTGGGCAAACATTTTCATGTCACCCGGAAGATCATTATGTGGGTTAGACAAGGACGTGACATGGATACCTACGAGAAAAGACTGAATATGGTTTAGCAGCTCAACACAGGCAGGTGCTTACTGTGAAGCTGAATGCTAATTAAAGGGCATGAATTGAATCAAAAGTCTCGACAAGCGGCTGGGTTACTCACACTGTTTTCAGATCGGACATGGTTGTGAGGAGAAAGCTTGAGAAGCTTGAGGGCCAGGACGTCTATCTTATATACGTCAGATGTCCCCAACGTGGGTGCAAGGTGCTGTTAAGGCATGGGACAATTGATATCGGATCTTCACATCAGGATTGGTCCTCCCATATTAGTAGGAAAGCTTCCCTCGAATTGGCGGTGCAGATTACATGCCGCGCTTCTACCAGCGCCTATCCTGCGCGGGAGGTCATGCAGAACCTCGGTGCAAATGGACTCCTCCCGACACCAGCATCAGCGAACCTCACTCTCGTGGTGTGTCATGCATCTGTTAATTCGGCACCAAACCCCCCAAATTCAAGGCTTCACTTGAATATGAATCACACAGCAGTATGCTGTTTGACAGGGAGATTTTCATTTAGCACTCGGAAGTTCGGCATCGGAGCTAAGATGCTGTAGAATAGGCGGCATAAAAATACCCATAACCTGCTACGAAGGCTGGAGACCACAACTCGAGCGTCTGAGACGACCTAGATGAAATCTAGGCAGCTTGGATGTTCCAGGCTCAAAAATTTGGCGTACTAGTGTTGAGTGCTGAGCATGGGAGCAGTATAAGGCGTCTAGCGCCGACATCGACAATGAGCGCCGAGTAGGTAAGGGTCACTGCATTCCAAGGCCCCCTAGACTCAGCTGAGTCTAGGTGTTCTAGACATACCTACACACAGATCTGTGCCTAGGTAACTAGACAGAGTCTGTGTAGGTCTGTTTAGGCTCTTTGTAGCTCTGTCTAGGTCAGACTCAGTCTGCCGAACTCAGTTCGGGTCAGTCTAGGTCAGTATAGTACCTAGACAGACTCACCATCTACTTGTTGCGTCAAAATAAGTTGCTAAACATCCTCCTACAATGTATAGAAGTATTTTGAGTCATCGGAAGTAGCACATAAACTCGAATCTGGAAGCAAGATCTAATCACAAATTTAAAATGAATGATTAATGGTATCATCCATCCGGCTTCCGTCCGACTTAAATGGAGTTACACCGATGTTTCCACACCTGTTCAAGTTCAATACAGATGAGTTCTAATTGGCTATATAACATTAGCAACTCCCTTGCCGCCTAGCAGACACTTGCATCATGAGTCATGGACTAGTTGTGGAAACACCCGGTACATGTACTGGGCAGGTGGAAGAGGAGGAATGAAGGAGGAACCACGTGCTTGAGCCCAAAGGAGGACCTAAATGAACTCCGAGCGACAAGCCGCAAGCGAATGTTGTGGCTGGCGTTGTTGTGGCATCTTTGTCGTCTCAGCGATGCGCCGACGGTAGGATCAACGTTGATGCGCTGATGATCAACGGAACCCCCTATAAGGATTTTGGAGCGAAAGGCATAAAAGTATGTCTGTTTTGCTCTGACTAGGCACCTACACTCACCCAAACTAACCTAGACTGACTTACACTTGGCTAGACAGAGACACCCGAACACAACTACACAGAGGCTACACGGAGTTGGAGACTCCTAGGCAAAATATCCGTCTAGGACCCTACACAGGGTCTGCCTAGGGACCAAACACACCTAGACTGACCCTAGACAAAGTTAGGCTCACTGAGTCTAGGGGGCCGTGGAATGCAGTGGGTTCTCAAGATCTGTTGTCCAACGCGCGGTGAAGCGTAGATGGTGGGGGGGGCCTATAGACGTACTTACTCAGTCGGACGGACGCAAGAAAGACTCAGAAAAACTCGAAGCCGGACGAAGCCTGGCGTACAGAGGAGCGAGCAACGGCGGCGTTCCACTGCGAAGGAAGTGTCATCTGCGTCTGCATCTGCATCTGCATCCGCTGCACTGCGCGGTAGCCAGACGGGCGGTGTCTCGGATGGATCAGGGAGTCGGAATCGGCGCTGCGCGGGAAACTGCCGCGCTCCGGAATAGCCCCCATGGCTCATGCGGCGTTCTCGCGCGCTGCAGCCAGCAGCGTCGAGCAGCTTCCCACCGGCGCCGTTACTGCGAGCCAGGTGGCGATCGGGGTCCTCCTCGACGGCGACGGGCGCGCATTGGCATTACTTCGCGCGGCCTGGGACTGTATCAACGCATGCGTCGGGAGACAAGCAGTAGCAAAACACCCACATCTTTCGCGATCGCCGATGAGCGTGATGGAGTGCGTGGCAATACACCGAGATCAAGGGTGTGCGATGAGCTACGCGAGGCTAGCGTCGAGGAGATTCAAAACGCCTGAAAAGAAAGGGTAAGTCCTGACAGAATATAAATTACCAATACGCTTACTGTCCCATCTCATCCCAAGTCTCTTTCGTTCCTTATCTTCACACTCATGCCTATCCTCCTCCACATCAGCGCACACTCACTGCACTCGCCGACACCTTATTCCTCCCCTGCGCATGCACCTGATCCACCACTCCTTGTCCCATCGCTCTCCCACAGCCCGTCGAAAGCACCGGTGGCCCGAGTTCGCGCTCCCGCACCTTACCCCGCACCAACAGACGACGCGCTCGGCACCGCGAGCTACTTGAAAGCCCCTTCGGCGCACGCTCCGTCTTCCCCACCTCCTCCTTCTTGCCCTCCCTCCCCTTATCCTTCACCTCGCCCTTCTGCGCCTGACGAATACAGATCGCGCGCGAGGCAAAAACGCGAGGCGTGAGTGTGAGCGTCCGCGGCAGTCCGTGATACAAGCTAGCCAATACGAATAAGTATCCCGCGCGAAAGACGCCTCGGTCAGAATGCCCGCTTCCAAGCGCGTGTGGGATGTCGGGCGCAGGGTTGGCAGCTCCAAAACTCCAACGGCGGCCAGCGCGAGTCCGTGCTTCATGCGCCTTGCCGCGCCATCCACGCCAGCGCACCATACGCAGACGCGGCCGTGGCAGTCGTATATGGTGGAATGATATATCAACGGATTGCCGCGCAGCGGCGGTTTCTGATATATTCAGGCCTCTGGTGAGAAAAGGTCTTTGATATATCAGGTTGTGTACCTTCCTAAATGGGGTTTCCCGCGTGCCAGCGCCCCCGCGCTTTGCGGCGGCGTCGTTGGGCGCAAATCGGCTTTTTTGATGGCGCACGTTGGGCGCAGGCGCGATTGATGGCTTGTCCAAAAGTAGATGTTGTTGACAGTTGTTATCATCGCACGGCTTCCTTTCCTTCCGCCACGAATTGGCTTGCCACCGGGCCCCTGGCTACCCTCCCTTACCATTAGCTGTGTGAAACTCTTCATAGCCAACTCCTTCTCACTTATCCGTCCCTATACTGGCCTCCCACCCCCTCCTGGCCCACTATTTCGCCTCCCACCAGCCCCCCTATTTGCGAAATTTCGGGTAATTTCAGCTGGGATGCCGCGGTGCACAGGTGCGCACCTTCCAGTATTTCTTTAATGTAGAACCAAACATAATAATTACCTCTGGTAGCGCAGAAAACGTTGCGCCCCGCCCCGGGGCCCCCGCCGGCTTTCCCGCCCCGCCCCGCCCCTCCCTCGCGTGTATGGGGCCGAATAAAACACGCAACTTCCTTCACTCCTTTTCCATTTTGTTGCTACCACCCTCCCCCTCCTCAAAAAGCCACATTCCTATGCGCTACACCAATTTCATGGCCATAATCTGCCACTACTCCGCGGTACATCGAGCATCAGCAGCGATATCGCTATTTCCCGCTAATGTTGGACTGCCTCCTTGATTTTTAGACGCCCTCATCCCCCCCTCCCTTCACCTTCACCGGTATTACACACAAGTTTAGGATTTTCGTTGGATTTTTCCCTTACTCAACCCTTTTCCATCTCATATTACCCACCAGATCGTTGTTAACATCCAGACACGCACCACTTTTTACCTGCAGCACTGTGTAGGCACGTCATTGCTCAGAGTTTTTTTAAAAAAAATTGTTTGGAAAATTAAACGGTAGCTTGAGGTACCTAAGAAATGTTGTCTTGTATTACTGCTGTTGTAGAGTGGTATTCACTCTGTTGCTTGTGCGTGTTCCACTCCCAGTGGTGTTGAGTTCGAATATTATTGTCGCTTTTTGATCTTCTTTTTTCCCCTTTTTGCCAAAGTAAATTCACAAGTCGTCTTTGATATATCCAGACTCCTCACGAAGACGTGATATATTGAAGCACCTCGAACACAAATGCATTTCACCAAGTACGACATCAATAAGTAGGTATGTAAGTATGTATGTAGCATTGAATAGCACGAAAATCAAGCCAATGCTGGTTGAGCAGCATGTCGACATAGAATCAAAGGAGGGCTGGTGGAACAGCACAAGTACCATAAATGAAAAGCGGAAAAAAAAACCCGCGCTGGTTGAGCAGCGCAATATTCAGTCAAAGAACGGTGGTCAGGCACCCGCAGCCAGGCAAAAGCAAAGATAAAATGGCGCTGGTGGAGCAGCGCATGCGAGTCGAGTCATTGAGGGTGGTTGCGCACCGGGCACTCGGTGAAACTAGGTGCGCTTGCCACTGGAGATTAAAAAATGTTAGAAATCTGAATAAAGAATAGGAAGAGAAACGTACCGTGTCGCCGCTGCCCGTTTCTTCGGCGCTGCACCCGCCGCCTTGCTCCCACCAGCCGCCTTCGCCCTAACGCCCTTCACCGACTTCGCCGGCGACCGCTCCTTGTCAGGCTCTCGCCGTGCCAACATCAGTGCCTCCACCCTCTCCTGCTCGATCTCCCTCCGCGTCCGTTTCCTCGGCATCACCACCATCGTACCATCGTCCAGCTCCTTGCGCTTACGCTCGCGAGGCGGGAGAGGAACTACGACGAGGTCCGCACCCCCGCTCGGGTTGCGGAGGCGCTCCTGACGCGCCCTCTTGTCGACCGCCCGCTTCGCGATCGCAGCGTCGGCGATCTCGTTGATGCGGCGAGTGCCCATTCCCGGCTGCACCGTAGGCAAGGTGTCCAAGTCGATGCCTGCCAAGCAGGGCGGCACAGGGGGCTGCTTCGCCGAACGCCCAAGCCCCGTGCTCTTCTGCGGCGACGCAAAAGCCGCTGGCAGATTGCTGACGGGGCGGAGAGGAGCAACGGCGGGCGCAGGCAGCGCAGGCGCAGAGGTGGTGGTCGTGACGGTGGGCAGCGGAACCGGCGACAACGACAGAAGTAGAGCTGGTGGTGTCGACGGCGCGCGCAGAGCCAGCCCCGATGTTGGACGAAGGGAGGCAGCCGGGGGATTGGCAGCTGGCAGGCGTAGCCCGATTTCTATTGGCAAGCACCGCGAGAATGATATCTCGCCCTGCTTGCCGAGGAGGGAAGGGCCTGCAGTGCGCCGTGCAGCGGCGCGCTTTGAGGCGAGTGAGGCCGCCGCGTTGGCGACCGCGGCGGCAGTGGCAGTGGTGTGGAGTCCTGAGAGAAGGCGGTTGTCGAGAAGGAGGTGGAAGTGGATGTATACGGCGTGGCCGGGCGCGCTGACGTCGGGGAGGTAAACGTGAACAGGCCCGCTGTCGACGAAGCAGGGCTGCGGCCCAGATGCAGGTGGAGCGCTCGGGGAGGGCGAGGCGCTGAAGCTAAAGGCGCGGAATAGCGGTGACGGCGCATAGCGGCCCATCTCCGGCTGGTGTTCGTGCTCGTTCGATGTAGCTGAGCGGCAGGCGACAGGGGGGGTCGGGGAGGTGATGAGCGGGAGGCGCAGCAGTGCGGGGTCGAACTGCTGAGCCCAGGAGGGCTCCCGCAAATCGACGTCCATCCCAGTACCAAATGGATCGGGGTCGACATCCATCCCTGAGTCCCCAAAGCCAAAGTCGGTGTCGTGCTGCTGCTGCTCCTGCTCCTCGAAGGCCAAGGAGGCGCTGGAGCTCCTCCTCGTCGAGGGTTGGCGTGAAGGTGGACGAGTCGACTGAGCCATCTCCATCAGCGCCGATGTGTGCGTCCGGCGAGAAGGCACCGTTAGGTGTGGGGGGCACATCACCAGTGGGGAGGGGGTCGTTGCCAGAGGGGAGGGTGTTGCCCAAGACTGAGTCGCCAGCAGGAAGTGCGCCGGCCGAAATCGACTCGTTAGTGGGGGTAGTATCAACAGTAATGGACAAACTGTCGCCAGTATCGTCTGCAGTAGGTTTGCTCTGCTTCTTCTTCGACTTCTTGCGCTTAGACTTCTTGGGTTTCTCTGGTTCAAGCTCCTCATCGTTCGAGCTGGCGGCTTCCTCGCTATCCAGAGCGCGCGCGCGCCTCACATCGGCTGCTGAAGTGGGAGAAAAAAAGTTAGCTAGCGTTCATATGCATAAGATGAGATAGCAAAACTCACTAAACAAATGGCGGAGAAATTGCTGGTAAGGGAGCGATACACCGTTGTGGAAGTCAGGGTGAGCGGTTTCGAAGCTATTGCCAGCAGGCGTGACGCCAGAGCAGATTCTGCAGTCTCTCAAGTTAACACGCGCAAACAAATTACGCTCCTAACTTATACTCACACTTTCATACTCAACTCGCCGTTGAACCGCGGATTGGGCCCTCCAGTTATTGTAACCGCCATCCATCCGGCCTTCTTCAACGTCGCCTCGTGTATACGGCTGTACGCGTCGGCGAGCTCATCGATACTCCTGCAAATAAATGCGTCAATTCAGAACTCGCACTCTTTTGACACCAACCGAGAACTTACTGCAGATAGCTCTGCGGCGTGCTCTCTTCTTCGTCCTCCTCCGCCTCCACCAACCTCGCCTGCTTTGCCGCCTCTTTTGCCGCCTCTGCTTCCTCCTCCAAAGCCGTCTTAACCTCCTCCGACTGGGAGTTGAACAAGGCCTTCACCACCCGCGTGCACACCCGCATCCGCAGCGCCTGGTGTGATTTGAGCTCGGCGACCTGAGTTCCATCGCTCTCGTCGACCCAATTGTCGACGGCGTCAGGCCCACCAATAGCAAAATACCCGGCCTCCTCGAGTGCCTCGTCGATCTTGGGTTTGTTTCGGATCTGGAAGAGCTCGATGGCACGACGCGCACGCGTCTGCTTCTTTTTCTTGAACAGCAGGTCGGCGATGGACTGCCCCATTTACGCCCTGACCGGTGCTGCACGCCGTTGCTTGCTCGCCTGGTTCCTGAACCAGTTCTCGAGTTTCTGCCAAGCAAGCAGTGAGTTCTATATTCTGTATTCCTCAACTCGTACTCACCGACTTCCGCGCCTTGATAGCAGCCCCCAGAAGCACGATCTGCTCGTCAGTGAGCACCGGCGCGTCGCCCAATTCGCTGAGCGGGGGGAGTCCTAGCGTCGCCTCCTCAGGGAAGTTGCGGAACCACTGGCCCTGCAACGAGGGCCAGAACTCCGTCAACTTCCCATCGGCCTGAGATTTTACATAGCGTGGCATTTGCGTCTCCAACCACGCCCGCTGCACCTCGGTTGCCCAAGAAGGAGGAGCCATGTCAAACAAACTAGAAGATCGAGTCGGTGTGTAGATGATATATGCGGGGCCTCTGAGGTAGGGGTGGGTTTTTTTTTGGGAACGCAAGTCAGTTTGATTTGAACCTCTGATATATCACTGACTTTGCTTTTGCAGGCATCATCTCAATTTCGCCAATATTTAGCTAGCATCATTCTCGGCTCTCTCTCCACGTGCCATTCCCCCCTCCCTACCTATTTTTTTAGTCCCAATTCAGCCAATATGGAATACAAAAGCAGCATTCTCCCCTTCTGGACGCTGTGCTGCTCTTCCATCTGAAACCTCGACCTGCAATCATTCTTCTATCACGGTATCAATTGCGGTGGCCTACAATTCAATCAAGCACATGGAATCCATCCTGATTCCACCTCGCTCGCCCTTTGCTCAAGTCCCGGTGTTCCGCGATCACTTCCACGTTCTGTTTAGCCAAGATATTACTCCCGCGCCCTCATTTCCCTCCCCTCATCCCTCCACCACTCTCAACTCTCCCCACCAGACTTCAAATGGCGCAAAGCACCAATCCCGAGAGCAACACACCCAGCGCCAGCTCGGAGCTGCATGTGTTGATCTCGCGAGTCGGTTCCTTGATCCAGATGTCGCTGGATCTGGCCAAGATCGGAGTCGATGTACAGCGTAAGTCCATATCGTTTATTTCACCATTTATTTCTTGACTTATCCATCTAATTTCAGAGCGCATTCCTATCGTCCTTGCCCGTCATGTCGACGACGTGATCGAGGGGATCCCCAGCCTCGTTGCTGCGCAAGTCGAGGCCCAAGTGGCTGCCCACATCGCCGCTAGTGCTACCCGCCGCAACGGAGCCCGGCGAAAACGGGGAACACAGTATGTTTTCAGCTTCCTCGTCCTGCACCACCTCACAGTCTAACAGATGTTCTCCCCGATTTTGTTCCGGGCGTCCCCATCACCCCCGATGCCCTCGATCTCCTGCACCCTGCCGGTGACAGCGACGGGTGCTGGTGGCATGTGCTCCTCGTGGCCAGTGGTTGGTGGTGTCAGTGGAGCCGAGTTGATCTCGAAAACACGGACCTGGCCTGCCTGTACGCGCGACAGCAAACCCACGCAACCGGTGCGTTCCAAGCTGATCTCCTGCATCAGGCTCAAGGCCGCTGTGCCCGGAGGAAGCCTCCCCGGCTTGAGATATTTTCGGCCCTCCAATTCGGTGGCGAAATCCGTCATGCGCTCGGGCTTTGCGGCAGGGAGTAAGGGAGGCTGTGGTCTGACCCATATTCAATTTTAAAAACGATATTGTAGCACAGAGTACGCACCTTTGTGAGCCCTTGAATAAATTGCCGTCTAATCTTGCTTCCTTCCTTCCAAAACCCGTGTCGTCAGCATTATTCCCGGCGCTGCTATAATAATATAGGTGTCATCAGTAGCTTCATAAACATGTAATAAAGTACGCACCTCTGAACATTCGGTGGGGCAATGCGCTGGGACAAAGCGCGGTCGTCCAAGGCATTGGGTAAGCTCCCAATCTCGGGACGATTGAGCGACAAGAGAACACCGGTGGCGGCAATTTCAGCCGAGGTGCATGAGTACCGAGATGCAATCGTCCCCGGCGCTGCATCTGGTTCAGATGCAGGATCGAGGTCTCGAGGTATTCCATTCAGGCTCATGTCCGAAGACAGGCAGCGGATATCTTGGAATGCGACCACAGGCGGCCAGGAGCTGTAGTTTGCTTCGGCTCGAGCTCCCTGACTCTTGCCGCCATCCGACTGTACGGTGGGTGCGGGGTCCGGCACGGGCTTCTTGGGGGGGTCCCATCGGCGGTGTCTGAGCTGCTTCTCTGCCCTGCACAGCGGTTAATTAGCACACTGAATCAAAATAAAATAAAATATGGTTGCGCACTTTTTCTGCGCCATTCCAATCCTCCTTTTCTCTCGAATAGATTCCTGGTTTCTGGAAGGTGGTACCTATGAACCTGCATGAAGAAAAAAGACCGGCTGAGCACGTACCGTTCATAGTAAGCCCGTACCGCCACACGGTTCCGCTCCGCCTGTTTCTCCTTCGGCATTCTTTCAGAGGAATGTCAGACCCAGCGAACCTAAGGTAGGCTTTTAGGGAGTGATTTTACCTTGTACTGTATGTATCATCCGAGTTTTTGCGCCTTGGTTGACGAAGTGGCCGTTTCGACATGGAAGTACAGGATCAAGATGTGTTTGCCTATACTTGTTTGTGAGCCGTCGTTCCACCTTTCATGCAACTTTGTTTCCACACACATGTTGCTGTTTAGAAAATCGTAGTAAGTTGTTCGGCTTGAGTCTGTGAGCTGTTTTTTGAGAAGCTCGGGCTTAGGTAAGTGAGAATTGCATGCGCGCGAGGTCATTTTCCAATTTCCTCACTTTTGACTACCTCCAAATCTCTTCGTTTTTTTTATGTAGAACTCACTTTGGGTTATAAAACGACCATCTGCATATAAAAGAACGAGAATCCACGACTTCCATCCTGTTGTATTGGATTTTATATTGTGAACCCACCGATTTGTCTACAGGCTCTCTGAGTTGTATTCATACTCTCCAATTTTTTGCCAAAGGCAATGTATCACTAAAATACTGCTAATGGCCTCCTCAGTAATACTAGAAAAACACCGCTGAGCTCGGCGTTCAGCCATCAATATATATTGGACTTTTGGTTTTTTTTTCCATTCCTCATTAGCTTTAGACAGAACTTCCGGCTCGTGCATTTAAAATTATCTGCATCTTCATAAATCCTTATGAGGCTGTATCTCAAAGCCTAGAAATAAAATTGTTGCCTCCTCATTCTGGAAATGACCCTCGTGATGCGAGTGACTAGAGTGACATCGACGCTCTTCTCCCGCCATCACCACATATAAATAATGGACGAAATCACAAAGTTTAATTCCTCTCTGCCTCACGCCACTCACCACCACTTTTCCTGAAAACAGTGAGTCCACTCTTTTCATTAGGCCTGGCTGGGACACGTTCGGTGCGTGATATGGGGCAGGATGGCAGCATGCGCTGAGTCTGACCATAGGCACTATGGTGCTGCCACCCTGCCCTTCCTCACGCGCAGGACGCGTCACAGCCTCGCCTACTCAAAGCCAACACAGTCAGCTGCCTTATCCCTCAGTGCACCCTTACTTTCTCGCGCCAACTTCACCCTTCACTCCCAAAGTTCGCAGGTAAGTCCGTTGGCGAGAAATTGGAGTCTCAAGCCTGATTATCATATCCAGTGCAGCCATGCCGCGCCGCACATGCGGCCGCATGTAGTTCTCGCCGTACAACGCTATTCCGCACCTCCACACCCGCCCGGTCGAAGTGATCCAGATGGATATTGATTTGGACGATGTCTTTGAGCGGGCAATCGAGTATGCCACCCAGCGCGCAGCCTACCTCGACAGCCTCACGGAGGAATACCGCGCACATCTCGCTCGCACCAGCGTGGACCTGCCTGAGCTCGACTCCGACGACGAGGACTGGGAAGATCTAGAAGCCATTACGTCCATGCCGTCATTCTGATCCTCATCCCCCGCATCCTCGCCACCCACCTCCCCTACATCCTCGCCCTCTCTCTCCCCTCTCTCCTCCCGCTCCACATCCATCTCCAATCCCTCCCCTCACCCATTGTCCTCACCCAACAACGGCCCTACACCCGCCGCCAGTAGCGACGGTGACGATGACGACGATGACCCTCAAATGCCAGACCTCATTGGCCGTGTTCACCGCCTCCAACAGGACCAGCCCGCCAATCACCCCGCCATCCAAGGTATTCACCGTTAGGATCAGGTGTTTCCTTCGGAGGTGGGCAACAGGTGCTGTAGCGTACTTGTCCCCTAACCTGTAGGCTCATGAAATATATATTCGTGCAGAAGTATTTCGACGCAGGGTGTCGTAGAGCAAAAGGCCAAATGTACTCATCGTCGCAATAATCATATATACCGTGCTCTTTATATTCATCTAACTTACAAGCTCTGAAAGCTCTGAGATCGGAAAATATATGATCCTTGTCCCTATTGCGATGTATGTAGTACGGGCCCCGGTTGTTCCTTAATGGGACCGCGCCGGTAATACTACCTACCTACCTACTAAGCGGCAAATGTACGGAATCAGTAATGTTGATCAAAGATGGGGCAGGGTGGGAGGAATAACGAACCGAACGACAGCCCCATTCTGTCCCATTCATTGTGCAGGAAACATAAATTGGGAGCCTATGGGAGTGGCAAAATCAGGTTTTTTTAATCATGCGCACCTGCAATCAATTATATGATTCTAACAGTAGGGATTTCAAGTCTGGTGAGTCGCCTGTCATATTAGCCATTTCACAAACTCACCGCCTGCTCAGCTGCCATTAAAGGCATACAGACACCCCAGGTGCAAGAATGGCTGGGCCTCTCCCGTGCTCCCCCAACCGAAGCAAGGCGGCAATTGCTTGAGCGAGTGATTGCCCGAGGCAAAGAACGTGCTGAACGCCAAGCGCGTGTTGATGCCTTGATCCGAGCACGCAACGCTCCAAAGTCCCGTGGGCTTCTTTATTACCGACTGACCGCTGTGGTACCGAGCGAGGTGCGAGTGATCTCGAAGGAGGAGCAGGCCGCGTTGAAGCTTGCAGAGGAGGAGCGGAAGAGAGCAGAGGAGGAGCGGAAGAGAGCAGAGCAAGAGCGTGTAGTGAGGAAGGCTAGGCTGGATGACTTGGCTAAATTGAGGACGGCAAGCGATGTTCGCTGGTTTGGCAGCTACTACGTGATGGCGAACAAGAAGTAGGTAGATCAATCGTAGCTGTGCCCAACTTTGCTCCTGTTTGGTTTAGCTCTCGTCTCATGTCTCACTTACTCTGATATAACAAATGTGAATCTTCATATCTCTCGCAGTTATTGGTTTGTGAACTCTCAACGTAGGCTATATCTGGGGCGCGTTGCATTAGGCACGTGCCGCGTGACTGTCACCTCACTGGTTCTTTGGAAGAGACCGTGAGGTACACGTCTTATGGACACTCTAGTATACTGTAGCTGACTCCCTGTATAGTTCTGACACTGTACAGGATCCAATAGGTTATGGGCTTCTGAGCTCGCGTTTTCGTACACGAGCAAGATCCTGCATCCTTTTCCGTCCTTACTCGCCAGTTCCCTCTTCCTTCCAGTCGCTTCCGTACTCGCCCTTTGGCGTTTCCTGCGCTGCGCACTCCGCGTTGAGTTATGCGCCATATTTTGATCGTCAGCGATGGCTTTCCCCTCGTCGACCTCGAACCCGTTCCTTGCCTCCTGGCCCCTGCAGGCCCCTTCTGAGACGCCTATCTGGCGCTCCTACAACAGGACGAACAACCCTTTCACTCCGGCAGCTGCTCCGCTGGCGCGGCGTTTCCCTCAGCCGCAGTTCGGGACCGTCGACCCTACCTCCTCACCTACTGTCGACTCATTCTCTGCCGCGTATCCCCAGGCCACCGAGTCGCACTCTCTCCCTTTGCCGCCCTTGGCGATACCACCACCGCACCCCAGCTCGCAGCCGCACTCCGCCCGTACCTTTCGCCACACAACAGCTCGCCCCCGCTCCATACTACACGGAAGCTCCCAATTTTAAGGTGGTGTCGATATCCGCCACTGGTTGGACGGCGGCGGAGTATATGGACCTGGCGCGTCGTAACTACCCGACTTGGTCCAAAAAGGTATTGCAGGTGCTGGGTATGAACGGCGGCCTTTTCCTCTGGCTTGACGCTGCGCATGCGATCCCTCCCCGGGCGACGTTCCCACGCGACCACTCATCCTGGCTGAGCAATGACATGGCAGTGCGTTCCTTTCTCCAGTCCGTCTCGACGGTACCGGAGCACAGCCATATCGCGAAGTGCACCACGGCGGCGGAGGCATGGGCTATGCTGAAGGTTCGGCACGAGGAGGTTGGCACGGTGGTCCAGATGGAGCTCCTGCGCGAGTTCTTCGAGGTTCGCTACACGAACGACCCCACGAAGACGGCCATGACGACCACTCGACTCAGCGAGCTCAATGATGCGATTTGGGCTGCGGGTGTCCCCGACCCCGCCACTTTCCTTACCTGGGGGATGATCAATGCACTCTCACCATTCCCTGCCCTTCGCAACCAGGTTATCGACATTGCCGGCGTCGACGCCGCCAAGATCGAGAGGTGCTTAGCCATCCCTGGCACTTTCGACTCTACCTCCCGCCCATCCACCAACGCCGCTTATTCCGCCAAGTCGAAAGAGGCAAGGAGCTGTGTTCCACGCCATGCTGCCCTCGCCCCGACTCGCACACCTGGACTTTCTGCATACAACCCGGGGGCGGTATGGCCGGAAGGAAGATTGCGGAGGCCCAGGAGGCCCAACGCCTGGCGCGCGCAAAGAAGGACGGAAAGGGCGGTGCCCAGGCCAACAGTGTGCAGGGCAACGCGCTGATGTACGACCCCGCCGGCCGACCCTACCTGAAGGACGATTCTGGGAAGGCGTACTACGTCACCGACGTTCCCACTACGGCCGCGACGACTCCCCTCCTCAACGCGAATTTCGTAAATCTCAGCGCTGATCCCCTTCCCACCGCCGTGGACTTCAAGACCCATGCTGCCATCGAGGACCCCCATGTTTCGCTCGACTGGGCGGACTGGACGCTCGATTTGTCCGCACTCTCCGCTGACCTCATAGCCTCCGGCAAGCGCGCCTTCATCCTCTTCGCCGACAGCGGCGCCAATATCCACATCTCGCCTTACCTCGAAGACTTTACTTCCCTTACTGCCATTACACCTCGCTCCATCCGCGGCTTCCAAGGCTCCTCCATCAACGCGTTGGGCATCGGCACTATCGTGACCGACAAATTTACCCTACATAATGTCCTTTATGTCCCCGACGCGTCAATCCGTCTCCTGTCCGTCCTCCGCCTCTGCCAGTCCGACAATCTCGCCTTCCATTTCGATTCGACCTCTACCTGGATCACCAACCCCGCCGGCGAGACCATCTGCGATGGCTCCGTCCATTCCCGCGACCTCTACCAGCTCCACTGTACTCCTACCAAAGTCGCCCCCGAGGCTCATGCCGTTTCCATCCAGAAGGCTCATCTCCATCTTGGTCACCCGTACCACCAAGCAATTGTGGACGGCGCTGCCTCTGGCGCCACGGACGGTATGCCCATCGACCCCTCTATCCCCGTTCCTGTGTGTGATTCCTGTATCCGCGGAAAACAGGCTCGGTCGTCAATACCGAAGACACGGGAAGGTGAGAAGTCGGGTTCGGTACTGGAGCTGGTTTACGTGGACTTGTGTGGGCCGGAGGAGGTGCGCTCCCGCAGCGGAAATTCCTATAGCATGGACGTTGTCGACGATTGTTCCAGCCGGGGCTGGTGTCTTCCCTTACCTAATAAATCCTCCGCTTTCGAGTCTCTCAAGGCGTGGACGTTAGTGATGGAGGCGAAAACCGGCAAGCGTGTCCGCACCTTTCAGATGGATAACGGGGAGCTCAAGAGCGACGCATTCATGCTCTGGTGTAAGTCCCGCGGCACGGCCTACCGTTTTACGGCGCCGTACACGTCAGCACAGAACGGAAAGGTCGAACGTTTTAACCGTACGGTGAACTCCCGGGCGCGTGCGATGCAGATTTCCTGTGGTGCCCCTGCGTTCCTTTGGGATGAGTTCCGCGTCACGGCTGCTTACCTTCAGGCTCGAACACCTTGCAAATCTCAGGGCGGCCGCACTCCATTCGAGTGTTTCGAGGGTAAGAAACCGAATCTTGCTCACCTCCGCGAAATCAGTTGCAGGGTGTTCGTGTTCATCGAGACCCACAACCCAAAGATCTACGCTCACTCCCTCGAGGCCGTCCTCATCGGATACACCCCGCACTCCAAATCATACCGGTGCTGGGAACGTCGGACTGGGAAGGTTTATGACTCCATCAATGTTCGCTTCATTGAGAGCGACGACGTGGTCAAACTAACTATCCCCAAATCCCTCTCTGATGCGCCACCCGATGCTGACCCGTCTGCCTCTGTCCCAGCCGACGAGGCTCCCGTAAAACCCCATCTGACGACATCCACCCCGCCGACTGTTCCCATTGCCGAACCTGACCCAATCCCCGCTGTTCCTCCCTCAGCTCCTGCCGTTCCCTCGGCGCCGCCACCCGAGCCACTACGACGGTCGACCCGCACCCGCGTGCCCCGGGTGCGTGTCAACGTCGTCGAGGGCACCGCTGAGGATGATGGCGAATTGGCCATCCTTGATGACATCGCCGAGGTCATCGCTGAGACTCCCGAGGACGACGACGGGATCGAGCAGGCCCTCCTGGCGCAGGTCAACGCCGCCCTCACGGACAGTCCCATTGACGTCGAATTCCCCGACGATCCACGGAACTATTCCGAGGCAATGAAGTCGCCCGACGCTGCGCAGTGGGTGGCTGGCACACACGAGGAGTTATCAGCTCTCCGTGATATGGGGGTGTACGAGCTGATCCCACCTTCTGAGGTACCTCCCAACAAGACGATCCTCGACCTCCGCCCCGTTTACACCCGCAAACGCGACATGAACGGTATCATCAACCGCCATAAAGTCCGCTATTGCATCAAGGGCTATCGGCAAGTTTATGGCCGCGACTATACCGAAACGACATCTTCTACCGCCCGCCTCGAGTCGTTCCGAGCAATACTCCACGTCGGCGCCGCTCGGGGGTGGGACATCCAACAGGTTGATGTCAAAACCGCGTTCCTCAATGCCCCACTTCCCGAGGACGAGATACAGTATGCGCGCCAGCCACGCCACTACGAGGAGAAGGGGAAGGAGGGGCACGTCTGGAAGATCCTGAAGAGCCTTTATGGGCTGAAGCAGGCAGGGCGTGCATGGAACCATACCATGCACGCAGCGATGCTTGAGTGGGGTTTCCGTCGGCTACTTTGCGAATGGTGCGTTTATGTGCGTCGCGACGGTGATGACACGGTCCTTGTCGCTGTCCATGTCGATGACATGCTGTGTGCGGCGAACACGGCCGCAGCTAACGAGGCGTTCAAGTCCGATTTGCGATCTAAGTGGGCGATCTCCGACCTGGGCGAAGTCCGCTTTTGCCTTGGCATTGGCGTCATCCGGGACCCTGAACGCCGGACCATTGCGCTCTCACAAACGGCCCTCATCGACCGCATTATTGCCCAGTTCCACCAGACTGACGCTGACCCCGTCGCGACCCCGATGGAGGCCAAATTACAGCTCCGACGCCCAACCTCCACTGACCCGCCGCTCCCCTCCGACGAAGTCGATCGCCTTGCCGTCACACCTTACCGCTCCCTAGTCGGCTGTCTAATGTACCTTGCCATCGGGACACGCCCTGACATCGCGTTCCCCGTCAACAAGCTCGCCGGTTTTCTGGACTGTTATTCCACTACCCACTGGCATGCGGCTATCCGAGTCGTGCGATACCTCAAGGGCACCTGGAATCTCGCACTTATCCTCGGTGGTAACTCCGACATCCGACTGGGCGGCTAATGGGCTACAACTTCTCTTTAGGCTCCGGCGCGATTTCGTGGGCATCCCGCAAGCAGAAAGTCGTCGCATCGTCCTCAACCGAATCCGAATACATCGCATCTTCCGAAGCCGCCCGCGAAGCCCTCTTCCTCCGCATGCTACTACGCGGTATTACCGTCCCTATATCATCCCCCACTCCCATCCAGACCGACAATGACGCCGCCCGCATCCTCGCCAACGATCAGTCCTTCCATCAACGCTCTAAACATATCGATAATCGCTATCGACTCGTCGGCGACACGATTGCCAAGGGCAAGGTCTTCCTTCCTCGTGTCGCGTCGCGCGATAATGTCGCCGACACGCTCACCAAAGCGCTCCCTGGCCCTGATTTCATCCGCCACTGCGCTTCACTGGGTTTGGCTTGAGGTGTCGAGCGTGAGGGGGTGTGTCCGCAGCCTACGCGTTTCGTGTTCAGGGGGTGTATTGGTTTGTGAACTCTCAACGTAGGCTATATCTGGGGCGCGTTGCATTAGGCACGTGCCGCGTGACCGTCACCTCACTGGTTCTTTGGAAGAGACCGTGAGGTACGCGTCTTATGGACACTCTAGTATACCGTAGCTGACTCCCTGTATAGTTCTGACACTGTACAGGCATATAGACTGGTTCTTTGGAAGAGACCGTGAGTTCTGACACTGTACAGGATCCAATAGCAGTCTCTTGCCCCATGCCTTTCACGCTCTCCCAGGAGGTTTTCACTCGAATCACATCGTATATGCAGCCCACAACTCTTCGCGATCTCACCACTCTATCGCGCTTGACCTTGAATACTCTGTGCCCATTGCTTTACGGACAGATTGTTGTTGCTGATAGTGCCCAAGTTCTGGTGAATTCTTTAGCAAACAACCCAGAACTTCCACCAATGGTGCGTCAATCCCTTACTCTCTCCACCAATGCTACAATATGTGCCTAGGTACACTCGATTCTATTCCTGCCATCCGCGCTCGTCATTGAGGGGCCAATTTGGGAGCGCGTTCTGTGCCAGCTAACCAACCTAATGCAGCTGGGTATCTCAGACCATATGCGCTTAACCCAAGGCCGTCTGCACAACATGAGCTTCCAGCTGCTCTCGTTCGTCTCCTTCAGCGATTGCCCACCTGTATGGGCCGATTTGCTCCAGCAGCAGCGGCAGCTCGAGATCCTGGAGATTCGCGGCGACCTAATGGGACAAACTCCGCTGCTGCCTGCCCTCCAGACCGCCTGCCTTAATGCTGCCGTTGCGGCAGAAATGCTGGAGCTCAATCACTTACCTGACGTCAAATTTCTTGTGCGACACCCTGCCGATCCTTCAATCAGTCCTCAGCACCTCAGGAGATTTGCCAATGCGCTCCCCGGCCTTGAGCGACTGCGCCTGCGCTGCACACAGCTGGTTTGCTTCCTGGATAATGCGCTCCCGTTGCTCCAAGAGCTGCGAAGCCTCGTTGTCGACGGTGACCCTAGCTGGACAACAGTATGGATCGCTCAACTCGTCGACGCAGTCTAACTTGCTTCTAGAACTTGTTGACCAAACATTTTTGCAGCGCAGCTAGTCTGCTGCTGCCCAAGCAGCTTCCTCAAATGCGCAAAGTCCGCTTTGTTTCCGCATATCGCCACCAGATGTCTCCAAGATGGTAGAGTTGCTGCACACCAGGTGCAGCCTCCCTGGTCTGGAATACCTGCATCTCTGCGCTTCAAACGCGTGCGCAGAATGGGAACTTAGGGGTGGGATATCGGATGGACCCGATGATTGTGATTACTGCTAACTTTGTAACTATTTTTTGCGGCCCAAATTGTTGAAATTATTTTCTTTAAATCCATTAGAGCCGACAAGGGGCAGCGGAATTCAATCTTACCGAACAGACTGCAGATGGAGGCTGCGCAATCGATGGGGATTTGTTGACGCAGGAGCCGACAGATTGGGCTGAGTGGTATTCGGGATCCGGTGAGCTCGGTGCTTTTCTGTTGCCAGGGTCTTCTCAAACACATGCGCCCTGAGCATATGGGGAGGATCTAGCTGCTTGGCAGAATTTTACGCGCTGATATATCAGGAGGAACCAATTTATTAATACTCACTGCTTACACATTTCCAGGTTTCATGCCTTCAAGTTTTCATCTCGTTCGCAAGACGCGCATCCGTGACGGAAAGCCTGTGAACCGCGTTCGTCTGGTGCGTGTAGGTCTGTTTACATTTTTTTTCAAGTTGCAGGAGGTTTATTGACCTTTGTTATTTGTTAGAGCCGGAACGAATGCCTCTAGAACCAATTATGGATTGGTTGACACAACGCTCCGCTGCTCGGCATGCGGAGCTTGAACGCCTCAAACGGCTCGAAGACCTGTGTTTGGCGACGCCTTACGAACGACCGGGACCCGAGACGCCACTTGAGAGAGATTGGCGCCTGTCGATGCAAGATCTGGCAGATTTCGCGGAAGAAGTCATCGCGGAGCAGGAGCAGGCCTGGCAGGACGCCTTCCAGAGCATTGCGGACTGGCACAGATAAGCTTGCACCCACCCTCCTTTGTGTGTTTCTTGCTAACTGTTCCTTTAGCGAGAACTTTAGGCCCCCGCGCATTCCGCAGATAGGCACGCAAGCCTATTTCGACTTTGTGCGTGAGCGGCATGAACGTTTGGCCGTGTATTCGCCTGTCCGCAACCGCACGCATGGGGCATATCGTTCCCTTTGGGCGGGCGCCAATTCTCTCGCCGAGTGCCACAACATGGCGCGTCCGCAGGGGCTCGGCCAGCTTCAAATCGGGGAGCGGTATGGCCTTTTCTTTTGTAAATTTGATCAGCTAGCTCATCAGCGTTTAGGTACGTCAACATAGACGAGCTTCTGCTTACGATGGCGCCCGGGACGCACACCACTTGTAGACATTCTGCAAACTAAGCTTCAGGTTATTGAGTTAGGGACTAGAAACATTGTCGTAGCAAAAATGTGAATCCTATTGCTACTACTGAAGACAGCACGGTTATTTAAGATCGGTAGATGGGGATGTATTAGGTTTCGCCTTGGTCGTCTTCGTCACCGGGGCTATGGCAGTCTCGGCGGAGTCGGAAGGTGGCATCAATTGCGACGAATAATGCGTATAATCGGTACCTATCACCTTATTTTAGATAAAATTGGTGGGATAGGCGGAATATGAGGCTGAATACTCACCTGCATGGAACTTGGGCAGTACCTTGGGCCCTCCACTGCCAGTCACGACGGGCAAGGACGGGCGTGGAAGGGTGGCCAATGCGCTCTGAGTCTGGAAGAACCTGTTTAGATCTGCGGTGTACATGAGATGCTCGAGGAGCATGGCCTTTTCGGCTGGAGTTTGTGAGGTACAGCAGTAAAGGAAGGCGAGGGCGAGGAATACTCACCTGAAGACATGTATTTTAATGGTGGAGGTGGTACAAGGAAAGTCGTTTTGATTGTTGATCACCCATCACGAAAATTTGGGATTTTATTTGGGAGCGGACTGTCGAGCATGCAAACGAGTAGATTATTTGTACTTTGAAGACTTCTTGTACAAGGTAACTATAGTTTGGCTATCGATAAATTTTGAAAGCGCCCAAACTGGCAGGCAACGTCGTAGGTGACAAAGATGTAGGGAGTGAATTCGGTGGATATGGGCTTGGTGGAGGTGAAGGAAAGCTGCAGAGCGAAATCCTGGGTGAAGTCGTAATCCCCGTCGACCAGCTCCGGCAAATCATCGAGCTCATCGCTGCCAGTGCTACTGATTTTGCAGGTTTAGATGAAATTTAAGACTAAATTGGCTGGCGACTCACTTGGTGTTTGGAATCGCGGAAACTAGGGAATGACGGGGCCATGCAGGACATACCCCATCTTTTGAGCCAGAGAGCGATGGGTCTGAACCGCGACCATGAGGGCGGGAGTGCTGGTGGTGCTGAGAGGTGCGAATAAAGGAAATAAACGTCGAAGAAGGGTCCTCCTCTGTTGCAGAAATCTTTTAGCTGCAAAGGAAATTATTCATGAAAGAAAACTCACTGCTTTCAGTCGAGATCATGGAGATAGGAGAGAAGAAATATAATAATGGTTTGAAGTCAGGCGTGGGAGGTAGACATTTGATTGATGTGGGATTTGCCGAGATGTCGCCAAACCACTTTTCTTCTTAACTGGGTCAACTGCTCTGCCGCGTTTCTGGGCTGGTCTCCCTGCGGGTCTTCTGCTTTAACTTATTCTTCAACTTCTCTTGTCCCTCTCGCCGCCGTGGGCATTCTCTCTATGGTCAAACGCAAGAACCACTCTCATTATGATATTCCGCCGGAATCTGACGACGAAGGACGAGCTACTCCTGCCGCCACACCTCCGCTGTTGGGCCGTATGCTGCAAGAGGTCTCCTCTCGCCGCCCAGATGGCCGTGCTCGCCATACCGCCACATTCGTCAACGTCCCCCAGTCGCCTTCAAAGTCTCAGCGGTGTGATATACCATTGCTCCGCGACGACGATGCACCGCCCGACATGGAGTCTCCCAACTACGACCCCAGGGAAACTGGAAGCGACAGCGGAGGTGATGATTCTGGTGACGAAGGAGCACGTGAGCTGCGCGAGTCGGTACATTTTTGTTTCCCATGCATAATTTTATTGGGGTATAAAGTGCTGCAGGATGATCCTTTGAAGCAATGGGTGCAGGACCATCGCGACGAGTTCCTCGACGAGCTTCTCCGATGGGCGGGGTGACCATCGCAGCTTCGAGACCTGCGAGGACTGCAGGTTGACCGCAGATGGAGCTCGAGCGAGGCACGACAACTTTAGTAGCATAGTCATTCAGTGATGCCTATTGATGGCGTGAATGCCTATCCCAACAATTGAATGCCTATTGCATCAGTTGAAAGCCTATTGCATCAGTTAAATGCCTATTGTATCAGTTAAAAACAATTTGTGCCCATCTCCGTGATGGCATCACGTCAGTCGGAGACGCCCGAGACTGAAAACTGAGCGCTGCACGGGAACTCAACTGTGGTGCAGCCAACATTCATACCATAATACACTGTTCTTCCCTCACGAAAAGCACTGATGGTCCGGTACAGTACTCACGGTGTAGCGGGGGTATAAGGCAGGGCACGGTGTTTGGCCATGTGTGGCAGCAGAGGCTGTATCGTGTTTGGTTCAGTAGACGTAGATACACAGTACGAGTAGTCGTTGCTCGTCTTGGTTCATCTAGCAGTCTTCAATGGAGGAGGTCCAAATACGAAGCAAGAATTAATTTTGTGGATAAAAATAATCATACTACAAATTTACGACGCGCGTTTCCGAACCTTGCGAGCTCGCGGCTCATCAATCACATTCTTCAAGTCCACCTCTTGCCTTTGACGTTTTCGGGGAGCAGGGGCGGGAACGGCAGCAGGAACAGGAGCCCCAGTGGTATCAGCACTAGGTAATAAGGACTCCTGTCGAGGAGAAGATGGGAGTGCGGGTGCCGGGAGTGTCGGCCACTCATTGGCAGGAGGTGCGAACGCGTCCAACACCGCTTGCCATTGCTGCTCGAACCCCCCTGCGTCAACCATGGGATCATTGAAATCAAAAGCCGCGAAGGCAACAAGTTCCTCGTCTGTAAAGGTCATTAATTGCCCGTCAAACTCGTCCACCGGTGGGATGACCGCGGAGGAGTCGACATAAGCTCCTGAAGTAAAGTCAATATCGGTTTCATCGAGGGCTTCAGCTTGAAGTTAGTCCGGTGGAATTCATCGTAAGATAAATACATACAATGCAATATGGGGCCTGGGGAACTGAACGGTGAAGACGACATTGTTGGGGCCGCCGGTGAACTCGAAGCGTCTGGTTCAACATTCAGTTGCGATTCTTCTGAGAATCTTAATGAGCAGGAAAAATCCAGGGGGGAGAATTGATTAAATACCATCGTCGGAACTATCTGACCGTGTACCGACAATTTTGGGGATGGAGGTAGAGGGCCTAGTCCTACCGGAGGTACTGTGACGCGGCACACGACCAAGTTCCTTCTTCTGAGACTTCAAGTCCTTGAGCCGTGCAGCGGCGTCTTGTTTGCTCGCGTTGAGGGCGGCAAGCTCGGCCTGAGTTTCAAGGATTGAAATACCAACATTGTCGTGCTCCTGGCGGTAGGATTTTCGTTTCGCTGATCTACTTACATTTCGTGTCATCCTGACTTGATCTTCATTGTGACGGTTGACCAGAATGCATGTCTCGCGGGCTGCAGCGATAGAGGCGGCCTTCTCGGCGTCGAAAATGCGCGCTCTGTCAGGCAATAAGCACACTATTGAACATGTACCAAAAATACATACTTTCGGACCGCCTCGACAGGTAGAAGGTTGATTTTCGTGGCTCTGTTCGAAGCCACATGCGCGCTTTCGACGAGATTTGTGTGGTTGGGGGATTGCTGCCAAAATCCCTTCGGAAAGCTGGATAGGGACTCGTTGTATCCGGGAAGAAGCCAAGGGTACTGGACTTTGTGCGCGTGCCAATCTAGAGATGGTACTTCAGTAACGAAGCGGTCCTGTAATCCACTGACGCACCTCGAAGCTTCTTATTCTCATGTGTTGAGCAAAATTGATTCCAGTTGGCAATATCCACCGGGTCGGAAAGACCCCGAATGCAATTAAGATAGTTAACGGTCTCCTGCCCGACGAAGGGAACAGGTCCATCTGTTGAGCTGGTAATTTATATTAGTAAGATGATGAGATGTGATGATAGAGGTTACCGTTCTAAGTGCACGCTACACAATTTCAGCACGAACTGGACAAGTTTATCCGGATCAATGCATGGAAACAGTGCACGAAGTGCGGGGTCTTCAATGACCATGTTCGAAAGCCAAGCACCGAGTCCTTGGACTTGTGCAGCCTCCATATCAAAATGAATCGAATAGATATTACCCTTGGGATCGAACACCTTGAATCGGACCGATTTCCCGGTGACTTTCTTCACGGTACCGAAGAATGCGTCGAACAGGTGCGTGAAAGCCTCTTTCGAACACGCATTTGTATAAATACGGGCAACAGTTACACCTGTGGAAATATCGATAAATAAATGTAGAATGCATGTAAATTTCGAACTTACGCTCGAGGGAGGGAGTATACCAGACGGCTGCCTCCCACTCATTCATCTCACCTTTCGTGCGCTTGAAAGTGATGTCGCCCTCGATGAAACGGACACCCTCATCGTGAAGTAGAGCTGCCAACTCAGGATTCATTGCAACCGCAATCTTTGTTTCTCCGCTCATATGAACATGGTGGACGTAGCGCTTCGCAAGGGGAAGCTTGAGGTCGTCTTCGTAGTCTGCTAAGATTCCTGCAAATCAACTCAGTCAACAACTGTGCGTCCACAGAGAAATAAAAGATCGCTGACCAGCCCATAGAAGCCCAGCTGGAGTCCCGTCCGACTTAAGCTTAGAAACCTCATCGCGCAGGCGACGGGTATCGCGAAAGGCAGGGTGCTTGATGTCAATGCTGGCACCTAAGACTGCCTGAGTGACGCGCGCTGTTTCAATGGATGAATAGAGGAATATTCGTTGCAAATCAAATCACTTACAGTTATTTAGATGACCACCGGTCTCGCCCAATACCCCGCCAGCATTCATGCACCGTTTGACATCTTTCTTAGCTGCATGCCCTGGCTTCTCTGCTGGCCATGGCGGGTGCGAATGGAGACCGCGAAAAATAACAACACACTTGGGAATATTGGGATCTTTGGAGGTGTAAACACCATTTAGAGCAGCCGATGAATTTAAGCTTTCCATCATTACTGGGAGCCTGAAATTTTTTTTAATAAGTAATTCACAGCAATGACCAATGATATGGAATCGCGTGAGATGGCTTACCTTCAACTTCTTTAACACTGGGACCCCGTCGCATTCAGATTTGGATGTGCACCCCTTTTTTTGTACTGCTGAACGACACGGAAGAATCTGGGTGACTGGTGATGAATAAAAGCCTAACTTGAGGGAATACACTGACGATGCCGTTCTCCCTGCAGCTGACCCAGAATCGGTCTGATTTTGAAGGAGCTCACGCGCAAATATCTCACGGGTGAGGGACATGTCCTCGCCGTCTCTGCGCTGGTAATCTGCAAGGAGTTTGGGGTCAAAAAAATCGCATTTATGGCCGCCATTGCAGGTGTGAACAGAACGACGGCAGGGAATACCGTCGAGAATCGTTAGGGAGGTATCTCGACTGGCACTTCCATTTGTACCCTTTCCCCAAGAGTCCTGATCCTACATTGAGCGGTGATCAATACTCTTCAGCTTCGAATATTTTAATAATACTTACCTCCTTCTTCAGAAACTCGTCGAATCCTTTCGGTTTCTTGCCATCTGATTCCTGCTTGACGCGGCTGTCGTTCGAGAAGTCGAGAATATATGCGGTGTCAACATTCGACGCTGGCCAACGTGCCGGGATCTCTGATAGATGGACAACCCGATCCACCTTCTCCTTCCGGGTGATAGATATTTTTGCACCTTTCGGGAAGCGTCCCGCAGGTTTCGATGGAGCAGGTTCTGATGACAGCGGCGTCGTGGGCGTTTGTTCTAGTTTTATTGGCTCAGACTCGGACTCGGAGGTGCAAAGGTTGATGATATTGCGCAGGATCGGCTTCACTACAACCGGGGCGGTAATTGGGGTCGAGCAGGGATAGGCTTCCACGAAAATTGGGCCGTTGAGAGGCAGGGGAGGATGGAATGATTGCGCTGAGGAGACAGTCAGCTAGGACTAGTATAATTAATGGATTTACACATACCCTCCTCGTCCTTGATGGCTTCAACAGATGGCGACCGATTGCGGCTCGTGGGCAAGATCGTGGCCGAATGGGGGGTGATCCGCGATACGATGGGCACGTTGACGTCTGGCTGCGTGCTGGACATCCTAAAAATGAAATTAATTGACGCGACATGGGGAAAAAGAAGCCATATCTACGTCTTTTGCACCGTGTTCTCGCTCTTGTAAACGAGATAGTCATTGAATTTTTCGAGCTTGATCCACTCAAGAACATTTGACGCGCTATACGCTGGGTTCTGAGCCAATTGAGAAGGAAGGCCTGCCAAAAAAAGGTCAGATCCGTGGACTGCGCATGTGATGAGCTCTGGCAACACACCGATCCATTGCTTGTAGTCGTCAATATCTGCCTGGGTTGACTGAAGCAGGGTAGCGAGCACAAAATCCTTTCTTTCCATGGCTGGTGGAGGGGAGGAGAGGGGAGGAGAGGGAAAATACGCTCGATGTGTGACCTAGTCACACAAAAATGTGTTACGAGTCCTAATATCTTTTAGGATTCGTTCTTGTCAGCTCTCCACCCGCCAAATTTTTATCAAAATTCAGCGTTTTTTTGATCAGAGTTAGAACTCCGACGTCATCTGACACTTCTGCACTGCATCTCTTCCCATAAGGGAACAAAATTCTCGCGATATTCAAGGTCCGCCGGCCCGCGCGCAAGTTCTTGACAGGTCAAGGCGCAATCAAGGCGGTGCATGTCTGTCGGGGTCCAGGAGCTGGGGAGGCTCAGCTCTTGTCTTCCGCCTTCATCTGCCCACAAGCAAATACTGAGAAGTGCGTTCGGTTTGTTTGTGTCTCTCGTCTACGGCAGCTCATCGGGCCTTCTGCAGTATGCGCGTTACAATCTACACCGAAATCGAGCCTCCTGGTAAGCTACACCGATTTTCATTGATATTTATTGTTAGGTTAATACTTTTGTAGAGCAGCGACCATGTCCTCCTCTACCACTTGATGGCCCATTGTTACTTGAATGGAATCCCTGCTACCTGTCTACCTCTGTCTGCTTGTCTGGCTCGCTGTTTTCTGACTCTACTCCACTATCTACTGTCATGTCTCCCTCTGGTTCTTTCTCGCCATCTCCTACTTTATCTGATGGGACAGCCGGCCTTAAATTTGACCAGCACCCTTGCTTTGTGGACTCCGATTTGGCCCGACCCCCTCCCTCGCTAGCCATCATGAGCAACGAGGATACTGCCTCGCCTCGGTTGTTCCAAGTGTCGGATGCATCGAGGCAAATTTGCGCCCTGGTACGATCTACCTATTTTGTAACAAGATCATTCTCATCGTCTCTTATTTTAGGTGTCTTATTTATGGTGTCTCCTGTACTACATTTCGGGCAATGCACTGATGGTGACGCTACAGCGCAGTGATCTCCACTTATTCGGTGAGCTGCTCATACACCTGGCAGCACTGCTGCTGACAGCCACAGGATATTCACCGGGTTCGGATGGGATTGTCACATCCCCTTCGTCCTTCATTTGTGCCACGTTTGGAGTCCTCCGGGGCTTCTGGCCAATCGCGATGATCCTGAATTCTCGGGGCTATTCGTTTGTTCGTCTCACGGCGGGTGCCCTTCGAGGTGTATGGCCCACCGTGATAGTCCTTCGGGGATATTTGTTTATTCGTCTCACATCGGGTGCCCTTCGAGGCGTATGGCCCACAGTGATAGCCCTTCGGGGATATTTGTTTATTTGTCTCACATTGGGTGCCCTTCGAGGCGTATGGCCCACAGTGGTAGCCCTTCGGGGATATTTGTTTATTTGTCTCACATTGGGTGCCCTTCGAGGCATATGGCCCACAGTGATAACCCTTCGGGCATATTTGTTAAATGTCATCGTCATGAAATATTTGTTTAATCGTTTCGCATTGGATGTCCTTCAGGGCGTATGGCTCACCGTGGAGGCGCATCGGGGACGCTCATTTCTTATTTGTGTAGTATTTGTGCTTGGTATCTTGGGAAAGCGTAATTATGCGAGTTTGACGAACCGTAACTATGCCACTAGATTTTTCGAGAGCTTGTTTTTGAAGTATGAACGTAGGAGTACCCTTTTGGAATGTTTGGGAGGTAACTGTTGTGCTGTGCGCTCACAAGCTAATATTTATCGCATGGCTTCCGAAATGTTTTGCGGTGTAATCTTGCTCATTCTTGTACTGTATACGGTCTTTCTGCTCTTACTTAGATGTGCAGTGAGAGGCTTCTCGCCTTCCCCCCTTCTTCAAATATGGACTGATAGAAAGACTTTTCACGGCGGAGGTCCCCGGAGGCAATTAGATTGTCAATTGCTCAGCAAGTATATGTACAATGACAACGGCCTGGATGATCCCGAGACGGGTATTTGTTCCTTTGTATATCAGTGTACCGTGAAAGACGTAGACGCAGCACTTGCGAGAAATATGAATTGGATTGCCGTCAAACTGCCCCTTGAGGCACTTTTGCCACACCTTACTCTGGTCCAATTGAAGACCGTTTCCAAACTCCATTGCTTTCCAATGTATTCGTCCCTCAGAGTGGCAGAGGCCAGAGATTTTATGTCGCAGCATACGTGTGAACAGTGCCCAGAGTTTGTGTCCATTCTCAATTGCAAACCATGTAGTGAACCCCATACAGCGAAACTCCGCAGAGCCAAGCAGAATTCCAATGTGTACCGTAAGATCAAGGCGAAGAAGGCTGCTCCTTCTGCAGCTAGGTCAAATAGAGATCGAAAGAATCTGGTGCGCGATGTAAAGAAGCTTAAATATTTTCGAAAGGTTTGTGCAAACACTCTTGAGAATGCTTCCTTTCCACCTCAACCGGCGTCAGATGAAGTATTGCACCGAATAATCACCAATTCTTCCACCGCTGTCCAGCCTAGGCAGTTTATGGAGGATGGGTGCGCAATCTGCGGGTGTCTGATCCCATTGTACAATTTAACCCCCCTCTCCGAATACGAAGGAAACCTAGACCGCCTGCATGCAGAAGGAATCACGCGGAAGGAAAGATTTAAGTCATCAGATCCCATTGAAGATCTTCCCGGACCGGTGCTGGCCGATGGTTGCACACACATATGTGTAGAATGTGAAGTTGCAATAACGAAAAAATTAGTTCCCCGACATGCATTGGTGAATCATAATTGGATTGGTCAGGTTCCACCCCAACTTCAGGACTTGAGGTACGCCGAAAAAATGATGATAGCGAGAGTCAGGCACAACCGTTGTGTTATTCGGGTAAATTCTGGGCGGGTCAGAATGCATGCCAATGCGATTATGTTTGCTCAGCCCGTATTAAAAGTTTACCTCAAGTTGCCCCCAAGTAGAGAAGAGATGGCCGAAGTTCTCGCTTTCATATTCATTGGATCGTCGGCACCAACTCAGGACTGTTCAAGATGAACAAGAAACTGAATCCAAAAAAGATTGGCGACATTTGAAGAAAAAGCGGAAAAAAGAGCAAAAATATTATGAGCGAAGGGGTTGTTTGAATTGTCATGGTGTATGCAAGGCACACTTTCCACGGGATGTCTTCAATGAGACTAACATTGACCAAGACGGTCACATCAATTTAAAAAAACAGGAGCCCAATATGAACACTTTTTCAAGAGTTGTCACATACTTTTCCCGTTCCAACACCGATGTGGCAAGCTTGTTATCTGGAACTGCCGTTAAAGCTGTTGTCTCCTATGTCTCCGATTATGTCTCTAAATTGGGACTGAAGACATACCAGGCATTCGCCTCAGTTTTCGATGTTTTTCAACGGAATTCTGAAATGCTTGATACTGGAGCAGAAGGTGTGGAAGCAGCACGAACCCTAATGCGTCAGATGATTAACTCAATGTCAACGAAGATGGAAATTGGGAGTCCTATGGCTTCCATGTACATCCTGGGTAATCCAGACCATTACACGAGCCACAAATATGTAAATTTTGTGTGGAGATCATACATTACTTTTGTTAAAAATTTCTGGACTATGCCAAGTCCGAAGGCAGAGGAAGAGCATAAACTCGAGGCCGAAGATCTGCTGACAATTCAAAACCAGGATGGAACCTATGTTGCGGTCTCTGTTGTCGATGATTACAGGTATAGACCACTTGTTTATGAGAGTCTCAATCTCTATGAGTGGATTCAATGCTCTGAGAAAAAAGCTCGGAATCGAAGAGAACAACGTGAATTTCTGGAGCAGCTTGAACTCCAAGCCGAATTACATGGTTCAAGAACTCAGAGTGACAAGCCTGACCAGGATCATGATGATGATGATGATGATGATGATGATGCTGGCAGTGCTTCATTTATAGACGACGACATGGGATCGGCATACCCATCCAATGAGGAAGAGACAAATTCTATCAGCGACAGTGACTGGAGCCTAGAGGATAGTGATGAAACTATATTTGCCAAAGAAAAAGAACGGACAAAGAAACAGTCAATAATTAGACACCCATTCTTGCACAGTCACCAACAATTCAAGTCGCATTCGGTTCATTGTGATTTTAAGAAACTTACTTCAATGATTCCTAATTTTATTGGCGGTGCTGTTCCGCGGGCAGACAAGGGGGACAGAGATTATTATTGCATGGCAATGATGACGATATTCAAGCCATGGAGATCTCCGGCGGACTTGAAGGATGCGGAGTCCACTTGGGATCAGATTTTTACAGAACATGACTTCACGGACAGGCAGCATAAATTAATTAAGAACTTCAATCTACGTTATGAGTGTAATGATGCCCGTGATGATCATTATGCAACCGTGAGAAAGAAGATGGCCCAAGCTGTCCACGGGCATTTCATGCCAGGTGTCAATAAGTTTCTTGGAACAAAAGACGAATTTTTGGATGATGTTGATGGAGTTGAATTTCGAGATGAAGATCTGGCCTCAGAACACCAGGCGATAGGAAAAAAAAACCCGGTCCTTGATGAATGCCCGAGAAGAGATCAGACAAGTTCTACAAAATTCAAAATGGTTGAACAAATCTAGAGACGGGCTGCTCGATGTAGATACAACTAGGATTGTCCCACCTTACAAGACTCGCACCTCGTGGGCAGCAATTGTGAAGGCAGAGCGCAAAATTTATACCACCAATAAACTGGCTGATATGCCGCATTCTTCTCCTCAAGACACCACCAAAATCAACCCTGATAGAGTCGAAGTTTTGCCTCATGATTATTTGTTACCCAAGAGTAAAATCGACCAGAAGAGTAACACAGACTTGATCAATGAGATACGGAAGGAATTTGGGTTGAACCATGAACAACACCGTGCTTTCAAACTTGTTGCAGACCATGCATCGTCCAACAAATCTGGCCCACTGAAAATGTACGTTGGCGGGATGGGTGGTTCTGGGAAGTCAAGGGTTTTCAATGCTATCATTACATTTTTTGTCCGACGAAATGAGGGTTATCGCGTAATGGTTCTTGGACCCACTGGATCAACGGCAGCGTTGTTAAACGGATCCACATATCATTCAGTGTTCAGGATCCCTCGCGATTCAAAAAGTAAGAATAGGGATGATGTGGATGGATCGCCAAACGATGCAGCAACAATTGCGGCCATCAATGAACGCCTACAGGGTGTTGAATATATTCTACTGGATGAGATCTCGATGGTATCCTGCAATGATCTCCAACAATTGGCGAGTCAAGCAGCTAAGGCACGTAATATTCATGATACAGAGTTTGCTGGTTTGAGCGTCATTGTTGCTGGAGACTTTGCTCAGCTGCCTCCAACGACAGGGCGATCATTATATGATAGAAAAGTTGCATTGAAGAATTCGGACTTGGGAACCCAGAGGGCGCAGAATGCTGTATTGGGGAGGATCCTCTGGCACCAATTCAACACGGTAGTTCTTCTTCGTCAAAACATGCGTCAAACTTCCCAAACCCCTCTAGATGCCCAGTTGCGTACTGCATTGGAAAATATGAGATATGCAGCATGTACAACTGAAGATATCGAATTTTTGAGAGGCCGTGTAGCAAGTGATCGGCCCGGTCACCCGCACCTCGATAGTAAGAAGTATCGTAATGTGTCCGTAATCACCGCCTTCAACATTCATAGAGATATGATCAATGATCTCGGAGTGGAACGCTTTGCGCAGGATACAGGGCAGGAACTTGTTGATTTTTATTCGGTGGATAAATTAAGCTCTCAAGCCATTGACAAGTTTAAATGGAAAAAGTGCGAACAGGCTCACTTCCGGACACTTGGTTCCAAATTGCAGCATAATCTCTGGCACGCAACTCCTTCAATGACGACTGATCACATTCCAGGCCGCCTCCGGTTGTGTGTTGGCATGCCCGTCATGATCAAATCAAATGAGGCAACTGAACTTTGCATTACAAAGGGGCAGGAAGCCGTTGTTACTGGGTGGGACTCTTCTATCGGCCCATCTGGTCAGCAAATACTCGACACTTTATTTGTAAAATTAATTGAACCACCAAGAGACATTCAAATTAAAGATCTGCCCTTGAATGTTGTGCCCCTGGGTCGGACATCCACTCATATCACTGCACTGCTGCAAGATGATTCCCTCCTATCGTTGATGCGAGAACAAGTAGTTGTTCTCCCTAGCTTCGCGATGACAGACTTGGGGTAAAGGGCCGTGGCTGCACCCGGCATGACCTCGTACTTACTTTTTTAAATGGCCCACGTTTGTTACCCAAAAAAACAGGTGTAGAACATATGTACAGACTAATCAGCATTTACTCTGTATAAATGGGCGCTGTAGGCGGTGTCTCTGTGTCATGTACGTGATGTGTAGCTCTACTATCCGACGGATCGAGATTGATTTCGGGATTCCTTTGTTTTTCCGTAACCGCAGCTTCCGCACAGTGCTAACAGTTGTGGTTAACTTGTTTTCTTCACCCTCTAGATTTCTTAAATTCAACTGCGATTTGATCGCATCAAATTAGCGATCACTGCTTTGGCAGGCCTCCAGCTCGCGAAAATGAGATTCAAATGGTTATGAAATTCTTGTTTGCCAGGTGCACAAGTGTGCCGGTTTGAACTGATATCTTGTAGAACAAGAAGAGAAAAGCGGTGTAATGTACGGCACATAAATCAAATCTGCGCCATGCCAGAACTCTGTGATTTCTTTTGGTCAACAAAAATATTTGCCCACAGCCTGCATAATAATAGGCTGGACTTGGAAACAGCTCCGGACTGGTCCGAGATTGGACCGAACCGGTAGAAACGAGATAGACCCCTCTTTCAATAGCTGCAAATTTTCCATTCAATCTCAACGGACAGACTGGCTGTCATCATAATTAGTAATAGGAAGTTCGTCTCAGAAGCCAGAAGGAAATACACACGGGATTACCGACTCATTCTGAGTTACTGCAGCATCATCTTCCACACAGATTTTTGGCATTCAGACAGGTTAAATACCAAGAACAAAGAACTTTTCTACTCGGGAAAAAAATCCCAATCCTAAGAGAAGGGTCTGTAAGGATAGCTAGCCCGTCCATTTGCAAACTGCAACTTTTAGCTGTCGCGAGTCTCGGCAACTTCCGACGGAATGTGGCAAAACACAAAGTATTCAGGTTTCCACGAGAAACAGAAGATAGCTCGTGATTTAGTTTGATTTAACCATTGCCTGCACTTTCTTCCTACCAGCTTTAGAAAATAAAAACAAGTAACGATCGGTGACACACGACAGTCGGAACAGACCGGAGTTCGGACCAGAACGGTTAAAACCCCTTTGTTAAGGAGGGGCCGATATTGTGTTCCATTCTACAGGTTATCTATGGATTTTTGAGCAGGGAGGCAGCCGCAGTGTGATATGAGATATTCCTCTCATAAACTAGGGGAGAATATTCAGCTGGTTCTGAGCTAATGCGGGCTGGGAGCCCCTCAGTTTTAACAATGACAAATTCAACACTCCTGGTACGGTTCACCAAGTCTGCGCTTGGCACATATTTCCAGAAGTTTTTTACACATTCCATGAACCTTGTACAGGAGCTTTACAAACAAGGTGCACACCGCAAGTCGGAGCTTCCTCGGGGGATTTCGGAAAAAGCTGAAGAGATTTTTTTGGGAACACTGAGGAGGAGCTTTGCCGATCACTGTCAGACTGAAGTGCGGTACCGTAATTTGTGTTCGGTGATCGCCGATGCAACAAACAGAAGTGAAAAAAGTTTTTTGTTTTATTTGTGCATGTTGTTATTTTTCACCGAGTAGGGGGTATTTTTCCCCGAGTACGTACACATGTACAATGCTCAGCCACTAAATACACTAGGTTTTTTTCTAATAAAGCGATAAAAATGACTTCACACAGCCACTAAAAAGTCCCTCACAGTTTTTTGTCACTGACCCTAATTAAGGTCCCCCGAGATATGAAAGAGACGATCCTTATTACATAAGTACTCGTAATTATTCGTCTCAAGGAAAGTCGCGAAATCCAAATGTTGTACATCTGAATAATTGTAAAGACCATTGAGCGTACTATGTGGCCCTCTCTCGGGGTTTCACGGCAGAGGATACGGTGATTGTACAAGGCTTTGATCCGCGGAAGATCACAGGTGGAATTATGTCAGGTTGCCTCCGTCAAGAATTACGCGAAATAGAAATCTTGGATGAGATCACCCGGCTCAGGTTTGAAGGATGCTTGCCGCCGCATGTTAATGGAATGTACAGAGGTCAGCTAATTCAAAGTTACCGCATGTGGAAAGGGAAGACAGAGGAGCCGAATCATTTCCATCCTGCCATCCGGTGGAATGCATCTTTAGATTCCATGGCTAGTGATGTTCCTGATTATGGTGTCTGGCATCCTACAGTGCCTGAAAAGTCGTCAATAAAAGCACGCAAAGTTTCCAAAAGACAGGCGGCGGAGTATATCGAGTCCCCCGCAAAACGGCATGCTGTTAACCAACCATTGAATTCACCAGTTATACATCTTCAGCAGTCTTCACCTGTTGGTCTCATGTGGGATAGTGTAAATTATAGCTGTGGATATGACGCACTTTTGACCCCATTAATGTGCTTATGGAAGGATAATCCTATTATTTGGACGGAAAAATTGGACATGTCTAATCACATCCTAGGTCAGTGGGCATTGGTAATGACTCAGGCTCGAGATCTGCCTGAACAAGCCAGGGATTATATCCGCAGAACACTTCACCTCCAGGACCCACAGAATTTTCCGCTCGGTCCACAGGGACTTCTTCTAGATGCACTATTCATGGCTGTGACCAACAGGAAAGTTTATGGATCTGCATTGACTTTCTGTGATAAATGTGGATACCAGATGCCAGGGACAACCGATACATTGGCCAGTATATGAATGTGGGTTGGGTACCAGCACTTCATGCAAGGCATCCAGCTGGCCCAACATTGTCTCAGTGGTTTGGGCACCATTTCAACAGGCTAACATCTGGCAACTGCCCATGCTGTACAGACAATTCAAAACTGCGGCGACTCACCACAATTCAGGAGGTACCTTCGTATATTATAATTAGTTCAGGGTTCAACAATCTTCGCTTGGATGAGGAACTAACCTTTTATTCTGCAATGGGTGAAACCCGTCTGCGACTGCGCGGGTTGATTTACCATTCACCAGGCGCTGTCATGGGTCATTTCACGAGTGTGTTATTGGACAGGCATGGTTCGATGTGGTACCATGATGGAATTACGACAGGACGCTTCTGTACACAGAATGGAAAATTATCAGATTTGCAAGATCTGCTCTCCTTACAAACAGGTCGAACACCATCGGAAATATTATGTGCAGCCCTGTATGCTCAGGATTTTTAGAACCATCAGTTAGTCAACCGTCAGTTGAAAAAAGAACAACCCCTTTTGGACTCGTACTGCCATGCGAAGCACTGGCCACATGCCAAGTCATCGTGTTGCCGAGGGCTCGCGTAGCTGCATTCACTGATGAATAGGCATTCATCTAGCGGATAGGCATTCAATTAGGCGATAGGCATTCATGCCATCAATAGGCATTCGTGAATGCCTATGCTACTAAACTTGTATGTACTCGGCTCGAGCGCCGGGCGATCATCGATGTATCGACTGTATCGGCGGCGGCCAGCTGCTCTGTGGGCCTTGTCTCGTGCGGAGGCATAGGCAGCTGCCCCTCCACCGGATCCAGGTACGTGTTAAAGCAAGGCCGGTGCCGCCCTTTTTACTTATGTGAAACTGTAGTTCTGGAACGGGGAGTACTTCGCGACTAGAACCCTGCGACAGCTGGGACTTCGGATGCAGCTTGGGCACTGGGCAGGATATGAGCATCGATGCCCCGTTCCGGAGCCCATACGCGACGACGTCTTTGTTGTCATCTATGACCACGGGGTCCATGAAGTCGCACTGGACTTCTGTGGCTGCGGCAGCGGCATATCTCACAACCGTGAAATAAAATAAGGTTATCTTAAGTTCCTATGGTAAACACTGCCATTACATCTTAAGCTCTCCAGGAACTCAAGTTCCACCTGTGCATATACCACATGCTCTCAATATCCCTCCCCCCCTCTCACTGGAACTTAAGTTGCCCACAACTTGAGTCCCATTGCAAACTTGAGATTTATTCACAAATTATATAAGTACTTAAGATCTTGAGCTACTTCAGTCGCACGTCCCGCTGGCGGCTGGACTCAAGTTCTGTTACAGAATAACCTATCTTTGTCCCAAGAGACGTCGGCAGGAACGCTATAACGTGAAGAGGTTTGCCTGCGGCAATGTGATGCATGGCAAACACGTCGCTGTGAGTACTAACCATGACATGTGAATGAAAGGGGTGTACATACCTGCAGCAGGGATGCGACAACTTCACCATGTCAAATAATCCTGTGAAGGGTTGCCACTAAAAAGCAAAGGCGACACCACACAAAGTGCCATGCGGCCAAGGTTATAAGACACCGAGAAATCACAGTCAGACCGAAGCACTGATGCTGAGGAGTAGATGAGAATGATGGTCGTTCCTTCCCTGCATGGAATAGGTGGTTGGGAGATGGTGGTTCATGTGAAAGAGAGACACGATGTTTGGCATCAATGGCCCATCATTGTTATTGTTTTGACAAAGAGATTGACGGATCATTGATGGAACACGCTTTGTTCTTCACCACCACCATCGCCGTCTATATGCATTCCCTGCGCTTCCGACTTCGTCGTTCTGCCCTCTTCCTTCCAGCCCCGTATTTTTCCCTCCTCCGCATGCCCGCTAACTTTCCGACAAGCTTCTCGGTGGCTAGGCGTTCACGGGGTGGCTCTCGCAGTTCTTGGGGCAGTGGCTCATGCGCGCTCTTTCCCTACGGACAGTTTGCAGGTGGTACCGGCCACTGTGCGGTGTGTGGATAAGGGTGGGCTCATGGAGCTCCAGCTAGAGCTGGAGCTGGGGCTGCCTGCACGAGTGGATGGGAGGTATGTGGTGTGCATTATGCACGTTGCAGCTTCGCGCGTTTCCGGTATGGCGTGTGGAGTGTAGAGCGCGACACGGAGAAGGTGAACGAGGCACCTGATAATACCACACATCCCGTCAAGTTAGACGGGACGTATGGCCCTAACGTCCCGTCTAACTTGACAGGAATGCGCAAATTCCCGTACCATGGATATACCACACGTATCAGTACGTGCCCTTGGAAATTTTTCGTGTTTTTTACCCCAAATACCTTCAAAATGGTGCATGCACATTTTTTTTACTCGGAGTCAGTAACCTACTCTAATGTATTTAGTGGCGGTGTCTTTGTACCGTGCATACCACGGAACACCTCAGACGTGTGGGGGTATGAAAAATACCCCCAATACCTTTCTCGATGCAACGTGTGACATGGTGACCGCGAAGGGGCGGGGGGCGCGCCGACGGTGGCTGTGGTACCACGCATACCACAGGTGACCATACGGCTGTACGTGCCAAGGCGAAATACCATGCATACCCCGAGTTGGTGGGGTACGTGTGTGACCAGTGATGGCGCACCCGCTGTCTGCGGCTGTGCATACCTTGCATACCACGGGTCAGGAGCGCAGCGGGGCATGGCGGGCTAAATACCATGCATACCATGACACGTTTCCTGACATGATCGTGAAGCTGCCCCACCATCAACTGCCCTGGGTCGGCACAATCGGCGCCGCCCCACTCCCGCCATCAGGAACATTAAAGAAATACCATGCATACCTCATGCGTACGCATTTGCAACAAAAAGTACGTTGCATACCACCGATACCACGCAAACCGCGCACGTGCACATTCGGGCTTTCCTAACCTCCGACACCTGATAATACCACATGAACCGGTCTCGTATGTAGCTGCATGTTGGACCTAATTAGCCAAAACCCAAATTTGTGTCCTATGGAATACTACGGACGTGTCCGACGTACATACCACCGCTGGACAACATGTATAAGGCCCAGGTCACTGTGTACTATATTTACCATGGATGTTGGGGGGTGCGTGGCCGATGTCAGTGATCATCAGAGGGCGGGAGGGCGCCCATCACCTGTCATACCGCGCCTACCATGGGCTGTCAGATAGGCGGACATGGGGGGTAGAAATACCGCATGTACCTCAGTGAGTGGGGGGGGGGGGGGTGTGTGACTTGTCACTCACGGCGGCATCGCCTGTGGCTGTCCTACTGCACCTACCATGCATCAGGGACAGCGGGGTCGTGGTACTATAAGTACCATAAAATGTTAAACTTTTTTTTTTCAACCCTTCCCCATCAACCTGCACTGCATCGGGATGTGTGGCGGTGACGCTGTCCCGCCATCAGCGGGCACATTGGGCGGGGCACGTACTATGGGTACCATGTAAATGATGTGTTGTGCTCGCAAAATACCATGCATACCACACATATGGTGTTCATACCATGCATACCGCACATATATCATCCTGAATTCCTTTTTGGGGCACTAATGCTTTCTTCCCAAAAAGGAAATTTTGGACATCAACCCTTCCCTGGCTCATAGTTGAACCGTTTTGGATGGTCTAACCTTATAGGCATGTTTTTATAGGTTCTTTGAAGTCAACTGGGATACATTAGAGCCTATCACAGTGCAATAATAGGGTGAAAATAGCGAGAATTGATAAATTGAGTTCTGGCCATTATATCTTGGGGATATACCGATATAAATGGCTCCTGAATGTATTACTTTGTTCACTTAGGCCAATGAAACACCCTCCAGCTGATGTCTTATCTTCTTCTGATGGAAGACATCGCAATTTGGCCCTAAAAGGAAATTGCACTTTGGCCCTATCATGCCCTCCTCCATGGTGTGAGATATCCCCAAACACATGTTTTGGAATTGACTCATGTAGGTATAATACTAAAGTAGACAATGGACACCCAGGGCACCCTATCTCTTATGATTTGAAGTGATCTTTTCTAACATTCTTTTTCACTATATTCAGCATGCCACTAGGCCATAGGTGATGTTCTGAAAGCTCTTACTGATTCACCTGAGCTATAGAAACAATTCTGACCCAAAATGCAGGCCAATATAGCATGGTAAAACTCGAAATTGCCAAGTGGCACCTTATGGTTATTTCATCAATAGGGCACCAAGGGGGCCATTTAGTGCGAAGTAAACAATGGGACTGGAAAGAGGCAATGTAAATAACTCCAATTGAGCTTTTCCTGAAGTGTTTTGGTCCAGATTTGGCCAGATGGTGTTTTGAACCATGGACAGTATATGAACCAAAAGTTTCACTCAAACCCATATCCTCGGAAACAGAATTCAGCCAAAACTTCGCCAAAACACTTGAACAAAAGCTCAATTCGAGTCATTGACATTGTCTCTTTCCTCTCCCATTGTGTACTTCGCACCAAATGGTCTCCTTGGTGCCCTATTTATGAAATAAGTAAAAAGTGCCATTTGGCAATTTCGAGTTTTACCATGCTATATTGGCCTGCATTTTGGGTCAGAATTGTTTCTATAGCTCAGGTGAATCAGTAAGAGCTTTCAGAACATCACCTATGGCCTAGTGGCATGCTGAATATGGTGAAAAAGAATGTTAGAAAAGATCACCTCAAATCATAAGATATAGGATGCCCTGGGTGTCCATTGTCTACTTTAGTATTATACCTACATGAGTCAATTCCAAAACATGTGTTTGGGGACATCTCACACCATGGAGGAGGGCATGATAGGGCCAAAGTGCAATTTCCTTTTAGGGCCAAATTGCGATGTCTTCCATCAGAAGAAGATAAGACATCAACTGGAGGGTGTTTCATTGGCCTAATTGAACAAAGTAATACATTCAGGAGCCATTTATATCGGTATATCCCCAAGATATAATGGCCAGAACTCAATTATCAATTCTCGCTATTTTCACCCTATTATTGCGCTCTAATGTATCCCAGTTGACTTCAAAGAACCTATAAAAACATGCCTATAAGGTTAGACCATCCAAAACGGTTCAACTATGAGCCAGGGATGGGTTGATGTCCAAAATTTCCTTTTTGGGAAGAAAGCATTAGTGCCCCAAAAAGGAATTCAGGATGATATATGTGCGGTATGCATGGTATGAACACCATATGTGTGGTATGCATGGTATTTTGCGAGCACAACACATCATTTACATGGTACCCATAGTACGTGCCCCGCCCAATGTGCCCGCTGATGGCGGGACAGCGTCACCGCCACACATCCCGATGCAGTGCAGGTTGATGGGGAAGGGTTGAAAAAAAAAAGTTTAACATTTTATGGTACTTATAGTACCACGACCCCGCTGTCCCTGATGCATGGTAGGCGCAGTAGGACAGCCACAGGCGATGCCGCCGTGAGTGACAAGTCACACCCCCCCCCCCACTCACTGAGGTACATGCGGTATTTCTACCCCCCATGTCTGCCTATCTGACAGCCCATGGTAGGCGCGGTATGACAGGTGATGGGCGCCCTCCCGCTCTCTGATGATCACTGACATCGGCCACGCACCCCCCAACATCCATGGTAAATATAGTACACAGTGACCTGGGCCTTATACATGTTGTCCAGCGGTGGTATGTACATTGGACATGTCCGTGGTATTCCATAGGACACAAATTTGGGTTTGGCTAATTAGGTCCAACATGCAGCTACATACGAGACCGGTTCATGTGGTATTATCAGGTGTCGGAGGTTAGGAAAGCCCGAATGTGCATGTGTGCGGTTTGTGTGGTATCGGTGGTATGCAACGTACTTTTTGTTGCAAATGCGTACACACGAGGTATGCATGGTATTTCTTTAATGTTTCTGATGGCGGGAGTGGGGCGGCACCGATTGTGCCGACCCAGGGCAGTTGATGGCGGGGCAGCTTCACGATCACGTCAGGAAACGTGTCATGGTATGCATGGTATTTAGCCTGCCACGCCCCGCCGTGCTCCTGACCCGATGTATGCAAGGTATGCACAGCTGCAGACAGCGGGTGCACCGTCACTGGTCACACACGTACCCCACCAACTCGGGGTATGCATGGTATTTCGCCTTGGCATGTACAGCCATATGGCCACCCGTGGTATGCGTGGTACCACAGCCACCGTCGGCACGCCCCCCGCCCCTTCGCGGTCACCATGTCACACGTTGCATCGAGAAAGGTATTGGGGGTATTTTTCATACCCCCACACGTCTGAGGTGTTCCGTGGTATGCACGGTACGAAGACACCGCCACTAAATACATTAGAGTAGGTTACTGACTACGAGTAAAAAAAACGTGCGTGCACCATTTTGAAGGTATTTGGGGTAAAAAACACGAAATTTTTCCAAGAGCACGTACTGATACATGTGGTATATCCATGGTACGGGAATTTACGCATTCCCGTCAAGTTAGACGGGACGTTAGGGCCATACGTCCCGTCTAACTTGACGGGATGTGTGGTATTATCAGGTGCGCGCGCCAGCCACCCATTGTCGCCAAACACGCTCTCTGTCTTCGCGCCGGTGAAGTCCTCGTTCAGCACGGGGCAGAGCGACGCGGGGTCCTGGAGGATGACGTCGCGCTGGCCTGGGGTGGGGATTAAAAAAAGGGATTAGATGGTTGCGGACAAGGGAGGGGCGAGAGAAGTATGGGTGAGGACAATGAATGACAAGGGACGGAGGGAGGGACACCAAGAAAAAGAAAAAAGAAAGAAAGCGCTACGCACCCCGAACACGACAACCGTCGCATACGTGATCCAATACGTGTAGCGCGCCCGCGGGTCCTTCATGCTGAGCCACGTCTTGTCGCGCTCGGGCGTCACGCTGAAGCTGCGCAGGCCGGCATCTGGGCTGCGATGCTGGCGTGGTGCGCATCGCGCAGGAGCAGCTCGCTCTCGGGCGTGTTCATCCCGCTGCTCTTGCCATTGCCATTATTAAGGAACTGGTTTACGTCCAGTATTGCATGGCGAGTAACAAAGAAGAGTGTCCAGTGGACCGGGAACGAGGTGGAAGAAAGTCATTGTCGGTAAATACACCGACATTTGGCAGATACGTGCCCGCCAGCTGTGCGTGAGGTGTGTGCTGCATGCCATGAGAGAGTGGCCGCCAGGTGTCTTCCAGGTCGGTGCCACGTTCGGTCGCCTATGGCTCCAGAGTGTGGCCAGGTCGGCCTGGCGGCCAGCCGTAGATTTCAGGTGGTACTCAGCCAGGGTCCCATATGAGCATTATTCGTAGCCATCATGTATTATCGCACATATCAATGATTCATATTGGGCAAACAAATCTATGTCTAACCTAGAGGAAATACTTGGGATTCAAAATGATTCTAGGCATCGCCGTCAGCAGTGGTCGCCGCATCAACAAGCGCAACATCAATGAGATCATCAACGGTCTGCTGAAACTCGTCGACAGCCTTCTCGTCAAGCACGTAGTCGGTGGTGCCGTGGGTGTTTTGGTCGACAGTCAGAATGTGGTGAAAAGCTCTGGGAAAAAAAAAGATTAGATTCAATCAGGCCAATATACAGCGAATTTTACTTGGTGATCTTCTTCGTGTCGGATTTGCCTTCCTTGCGAATCTTGTCCAGGCGCTCGTCGAGCTTGTCCCAAAATTTGGGGCCCGGGTGTTTCAGATAAACCGAACGCTGCGCTTAAAATCAGATATTGGGGCCGACAATGAACACGGACGACGTACCATGAGCGCCACACGCGCACAAAGAACCACATTGACAGAGCACTGAGTCCCTTTCACCAGAGCTTGCGTGAGCTCAAAGATGTTTTGGTGTTGGGAGTCCGGTGCGTACACAGTATCGCCTTTGTGGAGCTTGAGGCTACATTGAATCTAGGAGAACATTAAAAGCGAATTGAATTAATGAGATGAGTACCTACGGCCTTCTTGATCTTCGATCGCTTCTGAGTGAGCGCATCCTGCACGGCAGAGATGACCTTCACCCAGTCCGCCTGGTTGTGCTCTAGCCCCGGCGGAATGTCAAAGCGATATTTCTTGAGGATAGCCTAAGAAGACTGAGTGAATGGGAATGTCGCATGCAGGAAAGCGGAAACGTACCAAAAGAATATCGGTTGGACCGTCACCCTTATACACATTGATCTTACTTGACAGCAAGACAGCAGGCGCATATTTCGCGATGTTAGTCTGCATGTGGATGTCATTGCTAGCGCTTCGCAATTCAAAAGATATTAACTTACCTCAAGATCGGACGAGACCTCGTAGGCCGGCTGAGACGAAACAATCTGATTGACCTGATTACTAACAGCGAAGACATTCGCGAGAAGCTTGGCGTCGCGAAGGAGGACAGGGTCCTAGACGAAAGTGAGTGAAATTCAGGCAAGAAAACAGTTGATGTGACCCACATTCAAGAATACATCTAGTTCAGTGAGCTGTTCGCCACGCAGTCGCTTCCTCTGCGCATAGTTCCTGGCCGCAGCGACGATGTTTTGATTGGCGAGCGCGAGAGGAGGGGCGGAGCCGGAGCCTTGATTGGTGTCGGAAGGCTCGCCATCGTCGTCACCGGCCATGGCCCCATGATTGCGCTTGGGTGCGCTGTTGCGGTCAGGTGCGACCGGTGAGCTTTGCGCCATGGCGTCGAGCATGCCACGGAGGTCGTCGTCATCGTCGTTCATAGGAGGAGTGCTTGCACGAGAAGACATTTCGAAGGGGGGAATTGGTGAAGGAAAGAGCGTCCAGTTACACACATTTAAAGATTTTGCAGCTTCCTATTTGGGAGATCGCCCGGGTGCGATTGTCTCCAGGGGAAAGACGAGAATCGAATAGCCTTAAATTCGACGTTGGGCGGGCAGTTCGGCGTCGGTTCTTGTTAGTTAGCAACCGATTGAAGCCCCAGCACACCGGATTTTTTCACCCCAGTCCAATAAGCTCGAATTTAACACAGTCCGGCATCAGCGCTTGCGAGATAGATGAAGTACGACCCTGAATCAAGCCTCAGCGCTTCACTGCTTGCCCTTGAGTCTTCACCAATGCCGCCGAAAGGAAGTGGGAACCTTCGCGAGCAGTGTTGGCATCGACCAGGTCAAGCAAATATTAAATTGGCAGCAAGAGCCCATAAACCTCTTGAATTCATATAAATTTGAGTAGTTTGGTGAAGAGTAGAAAGGTTGAAAACTGTTTAGTCGGTCACTGACACTGCGTTCAAGGTCTGACCCCACGGTCAAGTTGCTTTGACCCCTCTTTGACCCCGGTCAATGCCAACACTGTTCGCGAGGAAGGTAAACGCGTCCACCATGAAGAATGGGATCTTGAAGTAATATTGTCGGGTTTTTGTAGATACAATGAGGATCGTACCCAGGTTCAGTGCAAAGCCTGCTCAGCTGGCATGCCACAAGAACATCGAAAATGGATGGCTGCAAAGAGTGCGGCCCGCCACTTGACTACTGCGCTACATCTGCAGGCTGTAGGACGGGCCAGGGATGGCCACCAAAGAGCCGAGAGACTTGAGAAGGAGCGAGAAGCCGATTCCGCGACAGACGAGTTTCGAGAAATCCAATTCGCAGCCCAACACTTTGACGGTCCCATTGCAGGTGCATCTTCGAGAGTCATGTCTGAGGCAGAGGCAGAAATGTGGGAGGAGTACAGGATAAACGGAGCGGAGTTTAGCGCTGGAAATGACCTCGAGAGTCCGGAGGCATTCCATCGGCAGTTGCGCCAGGAAGCGGAGTCCTTCGGTCTGTGGAACTCCGAGGCCATGGCGAAGAAACTGGGTTTCGGGAATGCAGAAGTAGTGGGAGGCGAGGAGGACGACGAGGATGAAGATTTCCTGGCCGAGATTATGCGCAGTGTCGGTGAGTTTCGTCTCTACCAGTCGGAGGAGTGAGAGTCAAGTCCAGGATGTGTTGATGGTTCGTTTTCGATCACATGATTCATGTGATCGCCGCCGGCACTCGGACTTGATTTCCGTCCATCTCCGTCCACATAATCGATTTTGCTGCATCCACTCTTCTTGATGCTTTCTGGCCCATTCAAAATAATAATTGGTCCTCATCCTGATCTTATTAGACCTCCGAGAGCCGGAACCCGGCCAAATTACGAGTCCTAAACTTGTTTAGGTATCGTTATTAGTAATCTTTCACCGCCTTTTCCAATGTACCCTGTTTTTTCCCGACATCCGACTAACTTAGCCTTTCTGTGGGAAAGTTGTGTGGGAGAACCCGATCCGTGAGTAGTCATGCATTACTTGACGGTGTTATAATATCATGAATGTCCACTACTAAGGTTTGGCCTTCTCCATTTCGCTTAAGTATTGCGGTGACTGCTGAGGCAGTTGGAACTTAGGATCCTTCTCCGCTTAACTTTTTGACGCCGCTCACGGTGGTCCGGAATACTCGATGCTTATTCACCATTTGTTCTTTTTTTAGAACAGCTTACTGATTTTTGCGTTAATCAGCCTGATCAATAGGCCCGATGTGGAACACAACGATCAAAGAGTCCTCAGCGTCGCCTGTATCGATGACCACAAAATATGTTTCAAAAAATATGAAATAAATCAGAGCCGGCCGGCCCCAGTGTCTGATATATTCTCAGTTAACAGTAAACTGATATCTATTGTGGGATGGCTTGAATTTGATTTCTGGCCCGAAAATAACAAAAACTCGGTATCATTGGATATGGGTGAGCGGTCTGCAGCAGCAAGCTTGACGCACTGGATCGGGACAGTGTAAGCCTAGGTGTGCGCCGGCACGGAATTCGAGCCGCTGGCAGGGGATTCGAGTTGAGACACTGCCTGTCACTTGCACCGGAGTTAGCAGTGTGACTGGTAGCTAATTGTGACTCTGTGACATCGCCTTGATCTCGCCTTTCCTTACCTTGGATGGGCTCATCCTGTGCTTATATCTCGTCGCCAAATATTCTGAACCCACTTATTCAACAAAATACACGTCCTGGATTGCGAAAATGGGTAAATCCCCCCCCCCCCCCCCCCCAGTGCTCATTTGTATACCATGAGGTGTGCTTCGGTCGACCTCAGGAATATCTGCCAATGTGAACAGTGGGAGTCTTTCCCAGATAAATGCAAGTGCATAATTGGCATCAGAAAATATTCTAGAACCACTGAGTGCACAATATTGCATGAATTATATCAGGGGTGAAGACTGAGTGCTCGGCCAACATGTTGTAATGTCCTATTCTCGTGGCATTGAGAAATCCTGGGTGAAGATCTTGGACAACTGCCTTGTCTTTGTTGCATATTATAGTCCTGCGCAAACATCTGGCACTGCAACAGTAATTTATTGTAAATATCCGGTTGGATGTAAACAACTTGAGGTAGCACATTTAAATTTGAGGAAGTACATATAATTATACACCAGTACTTATGGTTCTGACAGTAAAATCCAGCCCATGATGTTCAGTGATACTGAATGAGCTTCAACTAAATTTGTGAATATTTCCGGAGTTCCTTGCTTTTTTGAATTCCTTTTTGTGTTTGCCCCCGTTTATAGCCAGTACAATGAAATAAAAACCATTGATCCATTGGCTCAGACTCGAGCCAGTAGTTATTTGGCCAATGATGACAATTGATTATTGGAATAGCAACTGGAGTTTAATCACGCGTTTTAGTACAGTCTGAGATTGCCGGCCATTCTATCACGACTTCGTCAGAATTTCGCAATATGAGCGGACAAAATTTCTTCGTTAAAAATTCTGAAGAGACAGTCTTGTAGCTGCGCAAATTCTAAGGCTCTGTATGTTTTCCAAATTATTTTAATTAAAAAACTGGTTGTACAATACCTTGATTTGTATTTATGGGGGCTTGCACGTGGTTTCGTGCCTTTTGTCGTTCCTCACTCACAGGAAGCTCAGGTGAGGGAAATTAATCTCCTAAATCTATTCTTTAAGTTTAAAATCCACTTTCTGTCTTTCACTTGGGCACCAAGGTAGAGAAGTGACCTGGTGAAGTACCTTCTTTGGATGTCCTGGCACCAATTTGGGCCATTAGACAAGGCTTCAAGGTAGAATTTGGGCTCCCACAGAGGTTAGATATATATTTATAGTGCAAAAAGTGAAGAGAATCCCCGCAGTTCAGGTGAAAGCAAAGTGAAAGGGGAAATTGATGTAAGTCCCTGTAAATTCAAATCAGGGTTTTTTACAACCAGTTTTTAGATTAAAACAATCTGGAAAACAAACAGAGCCCTAGAATTTGTGCAGCTACAAGACTGTCTCTTCAGAATTTTATGTGTATAAACTTTGTCCGCTCATACTACGAAAATCTGACGAAGTCTTGATAGGCCGGCAATCTCTGCCTGTACTAAAACGCGTGATTAAACTCCAGTCCCTATTCAGCATAGTGTCTTTGATCTTGTGAAAGGTACTGGTTTGAGTTTACGATTGGCTGCCGCTTTGTTCGAACTTGCCACCACTTTGACCTCGCCTTCAATCATACGTTGTTTTTAAAAAAAATATCGCTTGTGGCGGTTGTTGATGCAGTCTGTGCAGTATGCTGTTCGTTTTGGAAAACAAATCATCTCGTATTTGTATGGGGCGCACCTCTTGTGAGATGCCCGGGAGACCAATCCCATATTTATGAACCATATCAAATATTTGAATGGCTGACCGCATATTTCGCTTTTCATTCATTCATGATATGGCAGTATTTGGATTTTCGGGACAATCCTGCATAATATGTGAGTTGAAGCAAAATATTTATGTGTCGGAGCGGCCATACTTATGTGTTGGACACCAATATTTATGAGCAGCGGCGGCTATATTCGTGATGGGACTGACCGGCGCTGCCGCAGGCGATGAAAGGGCCTGCACGCCCGCTGTTGGAGGCAGTGTTCGAGCTTCTCCACCGCACGGCGGCGTCGTGCCGGTCACTGTTCAAGCCGTTCGGACTTCGGAGCGCGTTCCGGTGTTTGGCTCAGATTGGCTCGGAGTGATCCGCTCACGCTCTGCCAGACCGTCTCGTACGCGGCATGTCTTTCTTTCAATCTTACTTTCCTGCCCTGCCTGGCCATCCACTTCTTGAAGCTCAATTAATTTGGGCTCTTCACTCTTCAGCTCTTTCTCCTTAAAAGGCCACGGGGTGAACGTAGGAGGTCCTATAGCAGTGTGAAGGTTTCGGTGCGAGGAGGACGCTCAGAGCCTCAGGCTGTATGATGTGGCGCTGCATCGCAGTCGCGGGCTTCCGGTCCGAAATCACCTGGCCATTGTACACTGGAGATTCGATGAGCAGGTTGTGACTGAATTGGATTGTAGTCAACCCACCGTCCGACAGCAATTCCGTCATTTGAGACACAACACTGGGCTGTAGTTGCCCTCTTGAACTCCTCCAGAGCGACGGGGATCTCACGGTCGTATGATTTTTGAGTCTGCTTCAAGATGTGCCCTAGGCAGGATGGCAGGAATCGAAAGTTGGAGACTGCACTCCATAGCTGATACCAAGAAAGGCACGCATTGTAAGAAGTGGATTGAGGAGGCAAGGAAGACTTGCGATGAGCCTGTGCTGTTAACTAGAAGAACTCTACAGCAAAGACATCATCCAACGGCCTGGTTAATCCACACCATCCACACCAAATCTCGGGCCACATTCCGAAGTCGGAAGCGCTTTGCTGGTACCGACGCGACGCCGCCGTGGGGTGGAGAAGCCAGAACACTGCCTCCAACAACAGGCACGTAGGCCCGCTCACCGCCGGCGGCGGTGCAGGACGGTCCTCTCACAAATATTATGTAAATATGGCGGCCACAACTCATGAATATGTCCGCTCAGACACACAAATATTTAACCTCAACTCGTGAATTATACAGGATTATTGTTCAAGTTGAAATATTGCATCCATCCTATGATTTAGCCAAGGAACAGTCAAATATGTGGTCAGCCATCCAAATATTTGATTTGGTTCACAAAATAGTATTGGTCTCCTGGGCATCTTATAAGAGGTGTGCCCCATACAAATATGAGATGATTTTTTTCCAAAACAAACAGCATAATTAACGACTTAGTGTCCGATTCTGTCGGCTATGCCAGTGATTTTATTTGGCATCGGCTAATGTTCTGTGTGGTTCCACCTTTATTTTAAATGGGATGTGATTGATATTTTACGAGTAGTTGACGAGTAGTGTCCACATAATGGGACATGCGTGGCTCTTGTCCAGGATCTGATGACGCACGCATCACTGTGACTCAGAGGACATCTGTGTCAGAAAAATGTCTATATGCTTATAACGGAGCACCAGCGCCGGTAGGCAGTCATAAGCACCATCAGAGATTTGCTTGCTTATAACCGAGGCTGTAAGGAGCATAAGCGCTCATCAGCCACTCAGAGTGCATATCAGCGGTCATAAGCATGTCGCGTATATTGTCGCCAAAAAAAAAAAAAAAATGCATTAAAAAACACGAGCTACTCGTCGCTGTCATCGTCGCCGTCCCCGTAGCCGCCGTCATTGTCCCCGTTGCCGTCTTCGCTGTCGGAGGCATCGGACATCTCCAAAAGGAGGTCGGTCGCCGTCTGCATTTGCTCCCGCTGCTTCTCATGCTTCGATTGGACCCCACCACCGAATCGAGAACCGTTTTTCGACGGGAATAGGAGCGAGTCCCAATATACGAATAGGTCTCTTGCCCAACGCTTGTTGAGTCGAAGACCCTCCAGGATCTTGCTGAGATACTCTTCGTGACGTAGATGATAATCGATGCCGGTAATGTCGCCGACAGGAGCGAAAGTCTCGTCGCCGGAGAAAAGCCAAAGGACCTGTCAAGGAGACAAAATGGCTTCAAAATGAGTTGAAGAGACTCGGAGAGGAGGTACACATACCCAGATAGCGCTACTTGCGATCGCTCCAGGCGTCGTATACGTGATCTGAAACATTTTCTGCATCGTGTTAGCCTTCGGCAACTTCGATGAGCCCTCCATGACGCCCTCAGCGCCAGAAGGGCCCCGAATGAGTGCGGCAAAAACCTGTAACGATGTCACATCGGGTAGAAAGAGATATGAGGCAACATACTTTGAGTAGCAGTGGGTGGCGGAACAACTTCTTGAAATCGAGCGTTGCAGACTCATCTTCATGAAGGAAAGGAACATTCCAAAGTTGATAGTCGTTGTCGTCCGCGTTGTAGCCAATCTTGAACTGGAAGTGGAGAATGCGCAAGTCCGGAGTCGCCAGCCTGGACGGGGAAATGTCGTCACCAAGAACGTGTGGGAGAGCGGCTTTGCGCAGACGAGTGCGGGAGTTTGAGCACTGACTATCCATACCATCCGACAGCTGGGCCTGCAAGGTGAGAACATGAAGGAAATGGAAACGATGACGCACCGCCTTTGCGAACCACTCACGGCTCATGAATGGCGCAAGGTCGGTGGGGAGGATGTCAAGCAGCTCCCGCAGCTGCCCCTGGCGAATGTCGTCGTCGGAGCTGAAGCGCAGCTCGGGGTCGTAGTCATCGTCGAGGGGAGTCTTGAGGAAAGCCTCCAAATCGGCGTCGTCGAGTCGGAGCCAGAGGCCGCAGATGAGGACAAACTTGCGCCCTGTCTGGCGCACGCGGATTTCGCTGGAGACCTCGTCGTCTTGAGCGCGGTGGTTGCGCGCACGGCGACCGCGCTTGCGGGGGTTGTTCGACTGGTTCTCAGCATCTTCGAGGCGACGCTTGAGGTTGGTGACAGCACGATCATGATCGTCGACAGAGGCGCATAAACGGGCCCGCAGCTGTGTGGAATCAGACCAGCCAAAATGAAATGCGGAGGAACACACCTGTGCGAGCTCATTCCCGCTTTTCCTGGGCGTGCATAGCAAGATGAGCTGCTTTTGCGTAGCCGTGAAGTCCTGGTCTGGATCCGGAGTTTGCTGACGAGAGGAAGATTGAGAATGTGAATGGTTGGACATGGTAAGAGTAACGAACCGTTGCCGAAGGCGCTCAGACTTTATATGTGTCGCTAGCGAACATGGGCGGTGGTTGGAGAGGAGCGGACTGTGGTGGAGCGGTGGAGCAAAGGTCACAACAAGTCACGCATGATGTCATCACTCTTGCCCAAGCTCTTGCCTCAATTCATTCACGCGTCTAAGTTCCCTCCGGCCTGCAAATGCCTCGCGGGATCCCCGACAACCCACTCACCGACGTAGCACGCGATCTGCCTCGCTGTACAATTTGCAATAAGCAGCAAGACCCGCGATCTCAGCTTGCACATCAAGCTGTCTGTCGCGCTAACAAACGGAGCTGCGACCAAATGGCGGCGGATATTGCACAGAAACAGCCTCCTCTAAAACGCCAGCGACTCATTGATATTGAAAGGATGCCTCGGCTTCATCTCTTTGTATGTGGTAGCCATATTCTTTTAAATTACTTGACATTCAAAAGAATTTACGCCTGCAGAAGTCAGGCAATTCTCGTGTGCGGCGATCCAATATTCCTGTCCCAGATGTCCGCGATATCGATGATTCTCCTCTTGACTCTGGAGCTGTTGAAGAGCAATCACCTGAGCCCAGTGGTGCACCATTGCCACTGGTTGCAACCGTATCTCTCCCGACGGAGTACATCCTTACGGTTCCACATCCCCATGCCCTACTCCCCGCCACAATCACCTGCCTCGACGACTCAAATCTTAAGCCTCCTTCCCACGTCTACGCCACCGCTCTGGATTCTTTACGGCCTTGGGCCCCGTTCCGTTGCTTTGCAGACTATAGTTTTACCTCCAACTGTGTCCGGCACTCGAAGTCTAAAAAGCAGGTTCAAGAAGAGCTCGACTCTCTTCACTCTGAGTCGTGGGCGGGTCCATGTAAACTTACAATACGGACCATTCGTGATATGGAGGTTTCTCTTGAAGCTGCGCGGAAGCGCACAGTCCAGGTTCGTAGACACTTGATATTGTATCTATTCCAGCCCTGATAATTCTCCAGTTTCAACGCACAGACATAGAAATACATTTCGACGGTGAAACGGGTCGGTTTTGCGAGACGTATGAGGTATCACTGGACTTCCGCGATCCATGGAAAGTCATCCAGGGTTGGGTGCGCGACGAAACGCTGGCGCCCCACAGCACCTGGTATTCTGTTAAGAAATATAAATGTAGAGCTGGGACCGGAGTGGAACATCGACAGCAGTTGTTTGATGAGCCGTGCACCGGAGAAAATTGGTGGGAAATCGATGTAAGTCAGTAATTGAGCACTGTTTCAACTTAATGAATACATTGTTCAAAGAACTCGCTTCCTGGCCCCGAGAATGGTCGGTATCCCTCTTGCTACCTCCCGATCCACATCTGGCTGGACAAGGGCCAGGTGTCGACGAAGGTAAAAATGCATCCAATTCTCATCCGTGGTCTTTGGATCAACTCCGCAATACGAAATGCGACGGGAAACGGCGGATGTGCGCTGCTCGGTTATATCACCATGGTCTGTATTTTTTTCGGACCTGTTGACCTGTCTTGACTGCAGTTTCAGCCTCCCGAGCTGCGCAATATCGATGGGAAGACTCTCAGTGGGCCTGAGCGCGAAGACTTCGCGAAACTTCGGGCATTAATCTACAACAAGATCAACGGTGTCATTTTGGACTCGCTAAAGCGACGATCTCACTACGGTGATACTTTTCGATTCGGGGACGGCCAAATGCGTACAGCTTACCCGGGAATCTTCATTGAGTCGATGGACTTCCAAGAACTCGCCGCTTGGTTAGCGATGCGCAGTGCAGCTGCGAAACATCCGTGTCCGAAGTGTTTGGTGCCGCAAGACAGATTGTGTGAGTTGACAAAACGATTTCCGCTTCGCACCCCAGCCGCCATGAAAGAAGTGCTCGAGACGGCACTCAGGAAGAGCACAAAGACTGCAAAGGAAGAAGTTCTCAAGGGATCGGGGCTCCACGACGTTGAGGTGCGGGTATAATCCCAATAAATTCATATGAACCGTCTGATCCAAGTTCAAGCAAATATTGTGGGGATTCGAGCACTCCGATCCCTACAAGGCCGCTTCATACGATACCCTCCATTGGACCGATCTGGGGAAATTTGGTAAACACCTCTGGATTGTAGTTAAAAATGAACTCGCGCGACTGGGAAGTTCAAACGAGTTTAATGAATGGTAAACCTTCTCTGCTCTCATCATCGCAATCACTAAAGCCTGTGCTCTTCCAGTCTCGAAGAGTTTCCGCGCTGGCGTGGTCTGCGCCACATCCCAGCTGCTACACTGATTGATTATGCGGAGGGTAACGTCTTTCTCCACATGCTAAAGGTCTGTGGTCGCGTTAGTTGCCAGTACCCTCATTTGATAAAAAATAGTGCATTCTACCGTGTATCGTGCATCTACTTCCCGCAAACTCTAACCTCGTTCACGCACTTCGCGCTCTGCAACAGTACCGCATGTTGGTCGGGATGCATTGTATGAGTACAAGTCGATTGGCTTTGATGCAGTCATTTATACGGGATTACGAGGTTGCATGCCGTGTACGCTCTTAACTCGTCTCTGGAGCTATATCTAACTATTGCTCAAAGGACATCGAAAAGGACTTCAATTTTCTGAAGCAGCATTACACATCGCATGCGGCAGATGACATTCGCCAGAAGGGGACGACTAACCACATGACCACGCGCATCGGTGAAGCCTTCCAGCAAGTTGTATATCAGCATTATACTCGAACCAACGGTAGAGACGCCGAGCAGCAGGTATTTCCCATCTGTTCATTTAAATATCACTTAGCTGGATATTTTGACAGATGGTCAAGATCGACGAGAACGAGGAAGCTATGGCAGAGCTCGATATGTTGGTAGCCGATCACGACATTAAACAGAAGGAACTTCAGAGGCAAGTCACTGTAGATGCGGAAGACGACACCAATATGACAGCTCCACTCGTTACTGGTGCACATTGGCGATTAACTGCCCCACACAAAAATGTTGGCTCCCGCCGATTTGAAGCTGAGATGCAGAAAATCGTGGGAGGTGATGTCTTCCGAGGCTTCGATGTGGCTCTCCGCGTCTTCCTTGCGACAGCGCACCCAGACCTGCAGCTTGCATACGAGAATCCCATACAAGTACGCTTCAGATGTTATTTTAAAAAGCTGAATACTAATCATTGTTCAGGTACAGTCCTTCGGCGCCATTCGCATTGAATTTCAATCCAAGGTCGACTGGTGCCTTCAAGAAGACATCTTGCACTGCGCCGAAAGCTTCCATGGGCGGCCACGCCATGACTGTGTGCTCTACAATCTCGATGTCGATCCCTTGTCTCTCGCGCGGCTGATCGCCATACTGCGTGTAAGTACGGGTGACGGCAGATCATTTGATCTCGCATATGTCCGTCGCTTCAAAAACTCAAAATGGAAGCCGAGAACGGTCTGGAAGGGCTGCCGAGTCGTCGAAGAGTCGGAGAAGTTGGAATTTTTGCCGTTGACCTACATCACACGTGGTGCAGTCCTACCACGCGTGCGCGGGACAGCGCGCCAGAACTTGTACTTTACGATGGACACCGCTGACGACGATATGTTCTTAAGACTGAACAATATTGAATAGATATTCATTCGTGATCTTCTTGCATTTTCGAACAATAAATTTGCCTCTAGATCTTGGCTACCCTGTTTGCTTATAACTGCTGATAACTGGCGAAGTACGGATTATCACCGCTGACCACTGCTTACAACTCCGGCCGTCGTGCTGATGACCGCTGATAACTCCCGTCAGCAGTCGCCATCCGTTATAAGTAAATAGACCGTTTTGTGACATGGGACTCATATTGCCAGGCGAAGCAGTGGCCTTCAACCCAAGTTCAAAATGAATCGGCAGCCTCCGCCAGTCCCGACGCCAAGGAATGGTATCCATACCCGACAAAGCTGGTACATTATTATTCTGACAGTCCTAGTACTCTAATTGACTACTGGCAGATGTTTCTTCTTGATACCATCGACAATTTTCCAAGACTCCGAATTTCAAGCTCGCTGATGCGTGTATTTCTGTGGGTTTTGAAAGAAGCGCGGTGCAAAGATGTGCCTTCCTTTGATCATTTGCGCCGAGTTCAGAAAGGCCTCCGTGCTAAGTGTGGGATTCCGAGCCTTCCCTGCAAGTCTGTCCAAGGCAATATATTTTTCATGAACGACCCGAAGGCCATCATTGCTAAGGTATCTCGGGCCTTATCCATTGTGCAGAGCTATTCTCATTGACATCTAAGGATTGGGCAAATCCGGCGACACGTAAATTAATCCATGTGTACCCAGAAATCCCAGAAGACGGTGTCATCCGAGAGATTTGGCACGCGCAAAAGTGGCGGAAGGACATGGATCTTGATGTTCTCAGTCCAATGTATGCTGCGGGGATGATCCATTATTATGTGAACAAAGTTTCTCGACTTCGTGATAGTAACCTCGTCATTCCTATACGCTGGGTCAAATTCCGGGGCAAGGTTTATGCCGATGCATTTTTGGTCACCTTCAACGAACAGGTTTTTGAACCATTTCAACAGATATTTGACCTTGAACTGAATTTACAACTTGATGGACGAGGCCGTGGTTAATAACTCAGAGACGAAACTCATCTGCACCGAAGACTTAACCCAAAATTATTACGATCTCGAAGAAGCAGACCAAATTCCAAAGTGGGAAGGTGTGTTATTCGATGACGCACACAGGTTCTGTCTCATCATTTGAAGCTTCTATTGAGGGCGGTTACACGGCTCAAATGCCAAATCCAAAGCGAGCCATAGCTGCAGGCCGTCCAATGTACTGCAGCTTCGTAAATTATTTTGGTGACGACGTGTCGGGTAATCGAAGCAAGTCCTGGAACAAGCATTGGAACGCGTATATGACACACCAAAATCTCCCTCAGAAGATCCTTCAGCAAGAGTTTCATGTACATTTCATCTCCACATCCCCAAAAGCAAGTGTCTCTGAGCAATTTTGCGAATTCAAGGCGGCGGTGGAGTAATTATCAACTTTCAGTTCTCTTCAATAACTGGGCTGAAAATTCGCAGGGTTACGCATACTGAGCCCGTGGAGGTTCAAGATGAGGCTGGAAATGCCACCTGCTTTTGTATTCACGTTAACACCGGTCCTTCCGACAACCCCATGCAAAGTGAGGTCTCGGCACATATTGGAGGAAAGGGTAATCATTTTTGTCGTAAATGTGAAGTGGGCGGTACACAGAAGGAAAAGGCATCAAACGAAGGATATCACACACTTTTTGAGGTAATTGTTACTGTCATGAACGGCCCATAACTGAAGTTTTCTTTGTAAGGCTGGTGTACCCCGCACGAAAGAACAAATACTTGTAGAACTTGAACATCAAGTCCAACTTGCGTGTTCCGGTGTCATCAAACACGTCAAAGAGTCCCAGATGAACACGGGAGTCAAGGACACATATACACAGTTCTGGATTGACGACTTACTCTCCCGCTTTAAAACGATGAGAAACGCGGAGCCAGATCGGTCTGTGCAGGACATCCAAATGGAGCTCATCCAATGGACTGTCGAAAATCGAGACAAATTTACAGTCCGTTCTTAACCATGAAGGGTGCGTTATTAAGGTCAAAATTCAGCCCAAATTATTTATTTATTCCAGGCTTCGATCCCACGAAAGACACGTCCATTGAGATTCTTCATACAATACTGCTTGGAGTTGTCAAATACATTTGGCATGTTACGCACACTCCGTGGTCCCAAGAACAGAAGCAGATGTACGCCATTCGCCTTCAGTCAACAAACACTGATGGTCTTTCAATTCACGCCATTCGATCCAACTATATTATGCAATACGCTGGGTCCTTGATTGGGCGTCAGTTCAAAACCATTGCGCAAACAAATGTATTTCACGTTCGGGGACTGGTCACGGAACACCAATTATGGCGTGGAAAGCTGCTGGCGAACTGGCAGCACTTCTCTGGTTTCCTGAGATTCGCAACCTGGCAGAATATCGGGTATTTCTTCCCACAATATTACCGAATAAGTCCACTAACATGTGCGAATAGCGAGATCTTAAAGTTGCTGTCGCAAATGTTCTCGACATCTTCGCAACCATTGATCCTTCAAAGATCATTGCGAAGATCAAGTATCATCTGCACGTGCATACCGATGAAGATGTGATCCAGTTTGGCCCGCTTGTTGGTGTCGCCACCGAGATTTTTGAATCTTTCAACGCAATCTTCCGATATTGTTCAATTCTATCTAATCACCTTGCACCCAGCAGAGACATCGCCCTGCAACTAGGGGATCAGGAAGGTCTGAAGCATCGTATCACGGGTGGATTATGGCCTTCCGGAGTGGATGGAAAATGGGAGCGTGCCGGTAGCGGTGTCAGAAGTTTTATGGCAGAACATCCTGTTCTTCAAAAATTAGTGGGATGGACTGAGGCGAAAGCGGTCAAGCCTGGTAAAATCCATCGACCTGAACATTCCTTTTAGCTGATACCTTCACTCCAGGGGAATACAGACTCGTCAGCCTGAAACGGGGCCAAAAGGAAAGAGAAAGCTATTCCCTGAAATCAACAAGCGCAGTCAACGCGTTGAATTATGGGCTGTATGATGCCAATTCAACATGGAGAAAATGTGTTTATGTCTTGAGCGAGTCGTTCGATGAGTGTCGCGTTGACTCGTGGGTATTTGCTAAGTCCTCTATGGCCTCGGAGGCGAGTCCGCACCAATTTCATGGAATTTTATTCACACTACCGCAGGATTCTCCCTTAATCTCTGGCCGAATCTCAGAAATTCTTGTGAACCCTGACAAAGGCATTCTAGTTATTATAGAACTGTTCCAAGTCCTTTCTTCTCGGGACGCGGCATATGGAATGCCGGTTCTAGTTCGACAGGACTCTGAGGTAACATATTCAATTGTTCCAGCAAAGGTGAGCAGTGATGTTCTCTTTTATTATTATTATCTTCAACTTGCTCACGGTCGCAACCAGAACCTCAAGTTTAAATTCAATGTCCAGCACGACTGCTATTCCGCCAGCTGTGAAGCCAGTGGTGTACGTTTGCGTGTGCAAGAACGTATGGAATCCGACCAGACCGAGAATTACATTGTGCACAAACCCCTCGACCGTTTCATCGTCAATACCCACGCATTCCATAATGCCCACCTTCTACTCGCGACTCTTCCCCGAAATTTGATCGCTCCGATTCTTTTGTTTCCCGACCGACAAGCGAAACATCATGAACTTGCCGCGGAGCTTCGGGACACATTCACTAGCCGAAAGGCTGCTGCAGCGGCAAAAAAAACGGAAGCGAGCGGAACAAGACGATCATGATGATCGACCCCACAAGACTCGAAAGGTATCTAAGCAGCGCCCAGGGAGGAACAATAGCGCGGCTGCGAGTGTTCGTGGAGCCAGCAGTAGTACAGCCGCTGCATCAATGGTAGCAAACAGATCGAAACGAACCATCACGAGGACAGAAAGGTCGATGGCAGCGCAGGAGTCTGACAGCGCTGAGCAAGCAGAGGGAGACTCAGATGACGACTCTGATGAAGGATACAATTATTCAGACGGCGATTACTCTGAGTAGAAGAATTTCCTATAATAGTAATAAATATTCAGAACATCTGAAAACCAGATGGCTTGAAAAGGTGCTTCGTACCTGGTATGACAGCTGGAGGCAGGCTGTGAGACCACCTGCATTACGCAGCTGGTGGCCAGCCCGATCCCACATGGAACCAGGTTTGAGAACAGCCACCCACAACGTGACCGCAACAGCTGCAGGCAACCTATCGGCACTTTGGCGGTGTATGTTTGAAAGCCGACGCAGACAGCAAGCTAGGAAATAAACGGCGCCAGGTGCTTGAGAATCGGTGACTGTGACGCGCCGTGACGCGTGAGGCGGCAACCGCCGATGGCAGCTCGGCAGCTCGGCAGCGTTGGGGGAATTTTTTTTTAAAATGAGGCAAGATGTCGAGCAGGAGCATTCACAGCTAGTCTCCCTAGTCAGACCATATAGACAAGGTTTATTTTTCTGAAAAAAAAATAATTCACAGCGTCATCTAGTCAAATTAATTCACAACTTTGCGGCATATTCACGCTGCTTATATAAATAAAACAATACTACATGTCAATGCTGAAGCGAGCAGACTGCTGCCGGCTGTGCTTCTTCCACGCGTACTGCATCTTCGACTCATGGACGACGCAGCAGCATCCCCCCCTCCCCAGGCTCCAATGATTGAGGCCCCCGCTGGCACTGAATGGCCCGCGCACCCGATGCCTGATGAACCGAGGTAAGTTACTAGTCAGCCTCTCCGTCTGGTGCCTTGAACTTTGTCACAGCCTTGGCGACACAATCCGAGAGTGTTTCGCAAACCTGGCCAAGGGAAATGAGGTGCAAACAGAAAGGTGAAGTATCTACCCACTCTCACTGCATTCAGCAGCCTATACGCCACATGGTTTGAGGGGACTAGCTGCTACCAGCTGACCCGCTGTGCGCGCCGACGACCAGCCACATCTCGTAACAGCTCCAAATAGCTGCGGCTACTGGGCGGCTGAACGCAGTGTCTGCTGCGAGGAAACTAATTGACGAGTCCCAAGGGTTCTCAACGCACTGAAGCCAAAGGCCCCACCAGCAACAGACAAGGAAACAACATTCTGGAATGCATACAAGACTTTGTCAGAAGAATATGACCGGGAGTTCCTCAAAAAATATGGCACTGATCTCGACACGTCCCTGATTTTTGTGCGTAATCTATCTGTTTTAAAATTCAGTTGTATAATTTTATATTCCAAGGCCGGTCTCTTCTCTGCAGTTAGCTCGGCATTTATTATCCAGATACAACCAGAACTACAACAAGACCCAATGAAGTCACTCAGAAACTCCTTCGTGTCCTCATTCACAATGCCAATCAATCACTTTCTCAGGCATAGACTTGACTGAGCCCAACAATGGAGCCACCACCACCATCATTATTGTCCAAGGTCTCCTCTATGCCAGCCTATTCTCCACATTGCTAGCTGCATTGCTGGCAGTTCTTGGCAAGCAGTGGTTGATGCACTATGATGAGGCAGGCAGCAGAGGAACCCTTGCAGAGCGTGGTCTTCAACGTCAGCGGAAACATGATGGCTTGCAAAGGTGGAAATTCACCCTTGTCATGGAGATGTTTCCACTTCTCCTCCAGCTTGCGCCGCTCCTTTTTTCTGCCGCCCTCTCGGTATACTTGTCAACAATCAATCACTCAATTTCCATAATCGTGATCACATTCACATCTGTGGGTGCCCTGGCATACATTTCTTTGTTGGTTTCTGCAGCTGTGTATCCAGATTCACCATTCCAGACCCCCCTTGCTAGTGTTTTGCACCCACTGGTGCTAAAATTATTGGAGCTACTAACGCCCTTCTCCGTCAAATCCAGAATGGTCTATCGGGCACTTGGATGACTATCTGGAAGTTTCTACAACAGCAGTCAAGATCTCCTCCATTGCCACTGTTCTGGCATGATGGATATCCTGACCCCCCTACACCAAACCCATTTTCTGATACACCTTTCCCAAATGCCTCACCTGCTGTACCAGCTGTTGTGTGGCTCTTAGAGACATCTACCAACCCAGATGTCATATCTGCAGCTGCAGACATAGCTGCAGACTTGCAATGGCCACCTCATGCAGACCTTGATTTGGCTCTAGATCGGTTACATGAGACATTTCAGGCCTGTTTCATTACAAGTGGCCTGTTTGACTGGAAATTCCAAGTTAGAGACAGTTCAATACAGCAGGCCATAACCTGTGGGCAGGCCTATGGAACAATGAGCATTAGCTCAAGGAGGAACACTGAATTGATCTATCGTGGTCAAGACCTTGTCCCCACAATGGCAAAGCAAACAGAATCCTCACAGCTAGCCCAGTTACACAGTGTATTCAGTGCATTGAAAGGAGACACTGGATGCTTGCGAACTGTCCGAACTCAGTCTGACATGCATTGGGTACTCCATGTACTACCATACCAAGCATGGAAATTTGACAGCATACTTGAAGAGCATGCTTGATTCTGCCTCAGCATCACAGACAGGCCTTACACACCAGGATTATGCTGATTGCCTGGTTTTCCTGAACAAGAGGTTTGGTTTCCAAGCACATCCAGATACCCTTGTCTTGAAAGACAAAAGGTTTTACCCATCTCCTCTTGAATTTTCTGTCCTCTAATCATTCAACAGTTTCGCCATCGACTTCCTAATACAGGAACTCTTCAAAAATCTCAAAGAATCACTGGACAAAAGAAATTTCCATTTAAATACAGCCAAAGAAATTATCACAGTGACCAATCAAATGGCAAAAATGTCAGGCCACAAGCTGGGCCACGGGAGCAAACTACGAGTCAGAAAACAAGTTTCTGACTTGTGTGCCACAATTGCTCGAGTTGATGGATGGGTTGATGTTGTTGTAGCAGCACTGACCTTTGGGGATGTGTCTGGCTATAGCTGGCTTGGGGATGTGGCATGGGTCTATGCGGCGCTTCAGAATGTTCACCAATCCAATGACAGTGCTGAGGATTGGGATACAGCTATGGAGGAATGTGTTCCTTGCCTTCTGGAAGCTCTGTGTCATGCTGGAGAGGTCCCGGTCCCCTCTGAGAAAGTGCTCCAGGTCATCCTCAAAGCACTTTCCACAGAAGGCCCTTGTTCAAATCAGGCTATGAAACTTCTTATCAAGGCAAAAAGTTGGTTCATAGACACTGATTTCCAATCCACTATGCAAAAACATAATGTATGGTCTCAGATGGGTGTTGTCATCATGAAAACCTCATTGCAGACACAAGTTTATGGGGAGGAATATATTCAACTTGGTGAAATGCTTTCCAGCATTACCGAATGGACATCATACATTCGCCGTAACCCTTTACATTGGACCACAACATACCTTGGGATGTCAGAACACACTCAAGAGAAGCTACAAACACCATACCTCTCTGTCCTTGAGCGTATATGGGGGCAGAAATACACTGGAACATATTGGTTCACGAAGGATTCAGAGAAAATTTTGGCATGGACTCAAATTGCACTGACAATTGTGTGGGAGGGTTTCGATTTCTCTGGGCAACAAACCTTGCAGGATTTTCATCAGCTAATCCGGTGCACAATATCTACCGCTTTCAGGTCGCAATACAAGTTCTACACCATATACACTGGCAGGGCTCACAACATCCTCATTTCTCCCAATTTCAGAGCTGCCTTCTACACACCACTGGGTGATTCCCTTATCCAAGCTGCAAGAAATGCTGAAGATATGGTTCCTGGTGGTCCCACACAAAGTGACAACCAGGATGGCCCATTACAAGAGAAGACTCAAGGGAGTCAAGTCTTGCAACAGGCTGCCAGAATTTTGGACAAGATGGGCCAGGCACTTAAACTGGAATCCGAAGGGGAACAGGTGGACCGTGGAGAAGAAAGGGCTGAGCAATATTGGAATAATCTGAGAGCACATTTTGAGGCACAGGTTGATGGATTGGAGAAGTCATTGAAGGAGACACCGGGGACTGCCAAAATATCTCCTTGATTTTGTTGTCCGTTGATTTTAATTTCTAATATAATTCCTTCCCATTACCCAGAAGGTCCCACATTCATTATGTGGAGTAATTTAAACCTTGATTGAATTTAGAACCCACGGTAAGACTCGGACTTTATACTAACCATCATTAAACTGGTGGTTGAATCAGAAGGAATTCCTGCTGCAAGCAAAGGTATGAGCTTGAATCAAACTGCGGGTAGGCGGAGATATATGATTAAAGGGTATGGACTAATAACTAATAATTTGCAAACTACTCGCTCTTGTCGCTACCGCCACGCATGGCACAAGAAGGTCGCCCGCACATATAAGCAGGAGCCGGCCCATAATCCAAGAAAAAATGCATGTATGTGTCATCCACAGGAAGCATCTAAGCACGGGCGAGGACACTGAGAACACGCACGCTCGCAGGGGTGAGAACCTTTTGATGGCATTCACACTGTGGTGTGGCATTACCAGCGAGGATGTGGGGTAGCCCGGGCCGGAAGAAGAGCGTGAGCTATGCACGGGTGTTGTGCTGTAGCGCTGGTATGCACATGGGTGACTGTCGCGCATACTGTGGACTCGGCGATGCGCGCTCAGGCGTGTCCATCTCACGGGCCGTAAGACGAGGAGAAGCAGAGGAGGTCATAAGTCGCGACGACGACGAAGGACAAGGCGCGGCGATGACGCTGGCGTATGCATGATCATCATATGATGCCTCCCACCGGACGCCATACCATCTTCCCGCGAGGCCGCACAGCGCATCCACCCGCCGCCGTCGAGAGTTCTTCTCGACAGTGGCCCATTAACCCCGGCAGGGAGGCCGGGGCGGGGGAGTGTCGACGTGGACAGACCCGAGTGTGGACGTGGGCGCGCCAGCCCTGCCCGCCACGTCGCAGCGCAAGGACACGGACACGCCACGCCCGCAGCGCTAGCCCCGGACGTGGCTGGCACCGACTCACGGCTCGCTGCGGCAACGACATGTCTCGAGCACGACGGTGACGACACGCAGCACGGGCGCGGCATCGCCCCGCCCCAATGGCCGCGCATCCCGCCCCGACCGCCGCGCAGCAAAGCAACACCCAAAATCGGTGCGCACGGAGAAGACGAGATGGAGTCGCAAGTCAAGTCGAAAGTGGGGGGGGGGGGGAAGGCCAAAAGCGAAGAAGAAGAAAAAAGGAAAAAGAGAAAGAGAAATGGAGACGAAGGAGGAAGCAGCAACGCACCGAAAGCCACTCATATTCACTTCCCTCGCCAGCCACCCATTGTCGCCAAACACGCTCTCCGTCGTCGCGGAGGGCGCCTGGGAGGGGGGGGTTCAGTAAGCAGGAGGAAGTGGGAAGATATGGGTGGGGGGAAGAAAGAAAGCATGGCGGTTAAGAGAAGGGGAGGTACGCGCAGGAGCGGCGGCAGGGGCAATAGCGCGGAGGAGGATAGCGGGGGGGACGGGCGGGAAGAAGGATGTACGGGGAGGAGCTATATAACGACACAAGGGACGGAGGGCAGAAGAAGTATGGTATAAAAAGAATGAAGCGACACGAAAAAATCAAGAAACGAAACACCACTCACCCATCCCAAGCCCGAACACCACCACCGTCGCATACGAGATCCAATACGCGTAGCGCGCCCGCGGGTCCTTCATGCCAAGCCACGGCTTGTCAAACGCGGCGCGCAGCGTGGGCTTCGCCCTGCTGCCGAGATTCTTGTCCATGTCCTTGATCGCCTGCTTCTCGTCCAGCGTAGTCAAGCCATCCGTGTGCGGCGACCTATCGGCGTCATCCGCGCGCGAGAGGGGGTTCTCCGCAAACGCCTTCGGGACGCTGGCGCTGGGGATAAGGATCGCGGTGCTCTTCGGCCGATCGCGCCTGAGGAGGCGTGCAGCGCGGCGCGGAGGAGTAGATGGTGAGCGGGCGCGCGGGGGGTGAGGCGAACGCCTCTCTCCGCCCGCCGCCGGTATTATTGTTATTATGTGTGCTGGGCGGGGACGACAGGCTCGATGCGCCGAGCGCGGAGTGCCTCGACGCAGGCGAGTTGGCGCTGCTGGTGCTGGCTGTAGGTCGCACGGGGGATGTCGACGAGCGAGGACGCGCGGGGTTGATGACACCATTTTGCTCCGGCGACACGCTGAAGCTACGTACACTTGCGGGGGGCGAAAACGGATTGTTTACCACATTAGTGGGCGGGGTGCCAATGTTGGGGAAAGGAGGCAGAGGCTGCACGGCGTGATGGGCGGGGAGCTGCCTGTGGTGCCGTGGTGCGGCATCTGTGCGGCAGTGCTGGTGTGGTGGGCATTGCGCAGGAATCCCGGGCTCGGCGGCTCGCTCGCGCAGAGGAGGACCTAACAACAGCAGCAATTCAGCGAAGTAAAAGCGCAACTCGGTTTCAGTATCGTAGGCTGGCCGCTGCACTCGCAGCCGTCATTTGAGTAACAAAGAACGGGGTGGAAGAAAAGCCATTTTCAATAAATCCGTTTGAAATCTGACGCAGACAGCAAGCTAGGAAATTGAGCAAGAAAGAAAATTATAAGTTTGAAGGAGGCGCCTGTGAGCCGTGACGCGTGACGCGACAACCGCCGACGGCAACTCGGCAGCGTTTGGAACATTAAGGATTGTGGAAAATTCAAGCAAGGTATATAGAGTCAGACCGTAATTTTGTGGGCGTCGAGACTTCAACGTTAACATTAGTCGTCGCGTATTGAATGGGAAAGCCGTCGCTCAAGATATGCCCAGTAATATCCTCTTGAGAGTTTACTACTGTACTTGTAAATGTAATTTTTTGTTCAAAATGTCCACGATAGCACCGAAATCATACCTGCCCGGACCCAGACTCGAAGACTCAGGAACTATAAATAATTTAGTAGTCGTTATCCTTCATGGAATATTCCTGAATAGTTCTTCGAATGATTCTCCTGAGCAACATGTGCTCCGCATTGCTCAAGTGAAGCAGGGCCGGGCCACGAACTGGCAGTCTTTACAAAACACAGCTTTGATTGAATTTGGCATTTATACCACTGAGTCAAGGATTAATATGAGAAAGGCTCCTGCTTAATAGACACACTCACCGGGGTACGAGCTACTAGTCGTGGCCTGTCGTGGCCTGAGGCTAAGTTTAGACCTAGATGACACGGAAATCAAAATTAAACAGGTTTCCCGCTGTTTAAGTAACAAGTTCTCGCTCTCTCCAGCCATATTAAATAGAAGTTTTACCGCCCAAGATTCAAGAATACATATCATCCCGTGGGTGCACTGATAGTAGTCATTCGGCTACCAGTTGTAGGTCAATAATTCTGGCGACGGTTTCGGGATCGAACCCATAGCCAGTTTAAGATGTGGCTCTCAGGATTTGGTTTTTTTGGGGGGGGAACACCGAAGCGCGCGCATTAGAACCGTCTTTCACTCGCAGCACCACCTCCGGAGCAATTTTGTGACGGCTCGCATTCATTTTCCCGTATTTAATTGGCGATGCGGGACCGTGGAGAGAAATGACGACCCCAGAATAAGCCCAAACCGCTCCTACTGGTAAATAAAATAGTCACATGTAAACCATGTCCATCCAATACTGGCATGAGATCCAAGTTAAATATCTCCGTTAATGCATTCAGGTCAAAATGCATCCTTATTGCTCTAGAGATTGACTTATTGCATCAGACTTTTCACAAAAAACTTGTGGAGTTTTTTTGGGCTTGTACAAGCCGAAAAAGGCCGCAAAGTTGGGAAAGTCCACAACACTGCAATATGAAGAACATTTTTTGACAAGCTCCGAAAAAAAAAACTTTATTGCATTGACACTCAATTGGCATTTCATGACAAGTATTTTTTTAGAGAGTTTTTTGGATGAGACCTTGCCGGCTTGTCAACAAGCTCACAAGACCAAAAAAGCCCGAAACTGTCACAAGTTTTTTGTGAAAAGGCTGATGTGCTCTAGCGATTGAAAATTAGAGACGTGAGTGCTCCAAAAGCTAAGCTTTGGGGAATTTATGCGTTAGGAAATTGTGTACCTTGAGCCGTTCAGAATTCATGTGGCTTAAGCTTGGTAGAAACTTGATGTCTTAATCACCGTCCGACAGAATAGTTCCATGCCGCTGCCTTTCTGCCAATTTTCGCAACATGTTCTGTGTCCCCATGTGCCAAATGTTGAACATCGTCGAAGGGTATCCAGTTCATCGACCTGCGGTATCTCAACAACATCTCAGGACATACACTGTAACCTTCTCTTCCACCTCTTCTAACACAAATGTTTTTAAATTATCAATGGTTCATATACTGGTACGTCGCTGCCTGGGATGGCTCATTGTTCGCGTTCTGTCCAGCACTAGTGCATACAAATTTGGGGCACAGTGTAGGTTCATTTGTTTTACAGAAGTGATTCGGACGGACAGAAATAAAATATATGTTTTTTCCCCGAAATCCGAGAGATTTTAATCCATGCAGGAGCATTTCGCAGAGTCAAAGGGCTCCTTAATTGAGTCAAAATTCAATGCGGCATGCACGCAGCTTATGTAAATCAAATGCCAGCGTGAGAAAAAGGCTGTTGAACGCTTCCGGTGACAGTGACAGGCGGACTGCAGTGCTTCTTCCACGCGTACACCATGGACAAAACACCATCCTCCACCGCAGAGGCTCCGATGACTGAAACACCCGCACACCCGATGTCCGATGAGCCGAGGTAAGAAACTAATCAACCTCTCTGCCTAGCGCATTGAACTTGGGCCACAGACTTGTCGAGACACTCAAAGAATGCTTCGCTGACCTGATAAAGGGGAATGAGTTGCAAACAGAAAAGTTAGTCCTCTAGTGGCTCTGCCAGAAACTGAATTGATGAGTCTCAAGACTTCTGGAGGCATTGAAGCCAAAGGCCCCACCAACAACAGACAAGGAGACCACATTCTGGAACGCATACAAGACATTATCAGAGGAATATGACCGGGAGTTCCTCAAGAAATATGGCACTGGTCTCGACACATCCCTCATTTTTGTGCGTATTCTATCTGTTTTAAAATTCAGTTGTGTAATTTAATATTTCCAGGCCGGTCTCTTCTCCGCTGTTAGCTCGGCATTTATTATCCAGATACAACCAGAACTCCAACAAGACCCCAATGAAGTCACTCAGCAGCTCCTTCAGGTCCTCATTCACAATGCCAACCAGTCACTTTTCTCAGGCATAGACTTGGCTGAACCAAACAGCGGAGCCACCGCCACTCTTGTTATTGTCCAAAGCCTCCTCTATGCCAGCCTATTCTCCACGTTGCTAGCTGCATTACTCGCAGTTCTGGGGAAGCAGTGGCTGATGCATTATGATGCAGCAGGCAGCAGAGGTACCCTGGCAGAGCGTGGTCTAGAACGTCAGCGAAAACATGATGGCTTGCAAAGGTGGAAATTCACTCTTGTCATGGAGATGTTTCCACTACTCCTCCAGCTTGCTCTGCTCCTCTTTTCTGCTGCCCTCTCAGTCTACTTGTTAACAATCAGCCACCCAATTGCCAGCATTGTGATTACACTGACATCTCTTGGCACTCTGGCATACATTTCTCTGCTGGTCTCTGCAGCTGGTATCCAGATTCACCTTTCCAGACCCCACTTGCCAGTGCTTTACGCAGACTGCCTAGACTGGCCATGAGATTAAGTATTGATGACACTGCTTCGTTTACCTCATCAAATTCAGAGGGGTCTATCTGGGACTTGGAAGGCTATCCGGAAGTTTCTACAACAGCAATCTCCTCTATTGCCACTATTCCACCAGAATATCACCAGCGATGATGGAGACACTGACCTACCTACACCAAACCCATTTTCTGTTACACCTTTCCCAAAGGCCTCGCCTGCCGTACCAGCCGTTGTGTGGCTCTTAGAAACATCTACCAACCCTGATGTCATATCTGCAGCTGCAGACATGGCTGCAGATTTGCAGTGGCCACTTCATGCGGATCTTGATGTGGTACTAGATCAGTTGCGTGACACATTTTGGGCCTGTTTCATTGAAGTGGGGAAAGAGTACTTCCAAGTCCAAGATGGCTCAATCCAGCATGCAACATCCTGTGGGCAAGCCTATGGAACAATGAGCATTAGCTCAAGGAGGAACACTAAATTGATCTATTCCGATCAAGACCTTAAACCTCCAAGGGCAGAGGGAACAGAAACCTTGCAGCTGGCCCAGTTACACACTATATTTAATGCATTGAAAGGAGACCCTCGATGCTTGCAAACTGTCCGCACTCAGTCTGACATGCTTTGGGTACTCCACGTGCTACCACACACTGCAAACAGATTTACACCCTTTGCTTCCGACTTGAATATCATGCTTGAATATGCCACAGCACCAAAGACAGGCTTTACAAAGCAAAGCTATGCTGATGGCCTGCTTTTACTGAACATAATGTTTGGTTTCCAAGCACATCCAGATACCCTTGTCTCGAAAGATAAAAGGTTTTACCCTTCCCCTCTTGAATTTTCTGTTCTCTAATCATTTGACAGTTTTGCCATTAACTTCCTGCTTGAGGAACTCTTCAAAAACTTCAGCAAATCTCTGAATGAAGATTCAATTACTTTGACTATAGCCAAAGAAACTATCACATCGGTCAACCAAATGGCAAAAATGGCCGGCCACATGCTGAGTTACGGTAGGACTCGGGTCAGAAAACATGTTTATGGCTTGTGCGCCACAATTACTCACATCAATGAATGGGTCGATGTTGTTCTGCCAGCTTTAGCATTTGTTTCTGGCCATGCAGCTGATTCACCAAGGGAATCCCATGCTGTCCTTGAGGATACATCATGGGTCTACACAATGCTTGAAGAGGTTCACCAATCCAATGACAATGCAGAAAATGACTGGGATGCGGCCACAGAGGAGCATGTTTTACAGCTTCTCAAGGCTCTGAATGATGCCACAGAATTCCCAGTCCCATCTAAGAAAGCACTGCAGGTCATTCTCAAAGCACTTTCCACAGAAGGCCCTTGTTCATTTCTAGCTTGGGACCTTCTCTTCAAGGCAAAAAGTTGGTTCATAGACACTAATTCCCAATCCACCATGCAAGAACATGATGTATGGTCTCAGATGGGTGTTGTTATCATGAATGAATTATGGGAGCCACGAGATTCTGGGCGCAATTATATTGAACTTGGTGAAATGCTTTCCAGCCTGACCCAATGGACACCATACATTCACCGTAACCTTTCCCATTGGATCACCATATACTCTGCGATGGCCATATTTTCTCAAGAAAAGCTACAGGCACCATACCTCTCCATCCTTGAGCGTATATGGGGTGTGAAATACACAGGAACATATCACTTCACGGAGGCTGCTGAGAAAACTTCAGCATGGACTCTGATTGCACTGTCAATTGTTTGGGAGGGTTTCAATTTCTCTGCGCAACAAACCTTGCAGGATCTTTATCAGCTCATCAGGTGCACAATATATATCGCTTTCAGGTTGCACAAGCCCTACGAGCACAACCCTTGGGTCAGGGCTCTCATTTCCCCCAATTTCAGAGCCACTTTCTCCACAGGGCTGGGTGATGCCCTCATTCAAGCTGCAAGAAATGCAGATGGTGTGGTTTCTCAGACTCCCACACAAATTGAGAACCAGCCAGAGGATAGCTCACCACAGGAAGAGACTCATATCTTCCATCGGGCTGCTGGAATTTTGGATGAGATGGGCCAGGTACTTAAGCATGAAACAGAAGGGGAACAGGTGGACTGCGGAGAAGAAAGGGCTAGGGAATATTGGGATAACCTGAGAACACATTTTGAGGTACAGGTTCATAAATTGGAGGAGTTGGTGAAGGAGACACCAGAGACTGCTGAAATATCGAGTTGAGTTTTGTTGTACTGTTGATTTTATATACTGTAAATACTTGTACTGGAGCAACCACCGAGATCACCGTGACATCGCAATTAGCTTTGGCCAACGCAACTGAGCCAATTTTCACCGTGACCGTTGAAAATTTGGCAACAAAAACAATTCTGAATTATCTTATTTATAGTCAAAAGCCCCAGCTGTGGCAGGTGCACTGCTCCGAAGTTCTTTAGGGAAACTTCTGGACATTTTTTGAAATTTTCAAGTCAGTTTTGGTGCCTCGGAAAAAAAAAAATCTCCATGTCACGGTATTGGGATAAGCAACCAGGCTTGCCGTGACCGTGACCTGGGGAGTTTTGGACAACGCAACCGCCCTCTCCGTGACCGTGACGGTTGCTCCAGTACAAGTATTTACAGTACTCTTCTTTCGGTTATCCAGAAGGCTCCTGCATTGGGTGTGTGGAGGTATTTAAGATCTTGGAAACATCAAATTTAGCACCTGACTCCACTATGTCTCGTTTTTTAATTGGTAACTAGCAGGAACCCGTGCTCCGCACGCAGAATGTGAATCATTTTAATGCTTTCCCACACTCAAAGTACTGAGAGTACTGGCTCCTGAGTCAGAAGCAGTTTCAAGAGCAGTTTTCCTGCCTGAAATAAATGGACACTCGTCACCAAGCTTTGGTTGGTTCCTCGCGTCCCCATGTCCCTGGCAGTCCTTAAAATATGATGTCTAGTGTAGGGGATATTATTTTAGATTCAGGAATTCATTTCCTCAAAGGATGCTCGTCACCAACCTTTGGTTGGTTCCTCGCATCCCCGTATCCTGGGTGTCCCTGAAATATGGTGTCCAGATTACTATAATATTCTTTTGGGTTGAAACATGATGTCCAGTTTTATGAAGAATTATTGCAGATTCAAAAGTCTATTTTTCAAAGGACACTCGTCACCAACCTTCGGTTGGTTCCTCGTGTCCCCGTGTCCCGTATCCCGGAAAGTCCCTGAAATATAGTGTCTTGTGTAGATATATATATATATTTGCCATTCATTTTGGTGTCATTGACTCATTGTGGAACGGTTCCCCGGGTTCATGCCCCTCATTTCAGTTAGACATGTAAGCCAGAAGCCTGATTTTTTCTTTGCCCTGTCTCGAATGCCTTAGTGGAGAGAGGGAGAAAAAGTTACACTTAGGGTTATCCTATGTCCTTGGCATGTGAAGTACAAAAAATGGCCTCCGAAAGTCTGGCATCCTCTGCAGACTCAGTTTCAATCAAAGTCACCGTATTTTGCTGTGATTCATAATATGCTGTTGCAGGGTCACCTATTTCAGGCATTTAAAGGAGGTGCACAGATGCTGCTGAAGCATAAAGTACTTGCATTCCTTGTTCCGTCCCATGAAGGCTGGCCTTCATTTGATTCAGGGGTCTATTTGTCCCAATGTTTGTGGCAGTGTTCTGTCACTTGCTCAATGAAACCGTAGGGCGCATCTCAGAGTAGTACAGCCCCAAATAAATGGTCCCCCAGCAGTGTCATATATACAGGGATAGATGTTGTCCCTGTGCCTCCAGAGGTCGTGGAAGTTGCATTTTGAACAGTTGCCGTTGTGTTTGTCCGATGTTTGTGGCAGTGCTTTGTCTTTGATATTTATGACTAATCATATAATAGATTTCTTTTATCTGCAGCAGAATGCCAGTCAATCTTGAAGAGCCTCTACCTATTATCAACAACTCCGCCGAATCATCGATTTATTTAGAATGGGGTCGGACAGACAAGTGACCCCCATAGGAATGTGGTTGAATAAATTACCACCAGCATAGACAGGAATGAGCCGGATTCGGAGCCAGGTGCGTGATTAAATGACACTGAGTAATTTAGACGAGCTTAATACTGTGCAAACTGTCTCGTCGCAAAAAAACACGGCTTTCCTACAATTGCGTCTAAGCAACCCCGAACAAGCTAGTAATGGTAGACAAGTACAGAATATTCGCATTCACAATCACGTCTTGAATGCATAACGTTTATAATCGGGCCATGCCAGTCATCATCGTCTATGTATTGCATGTGTGCCGCTCCGCCTCCTTCCACATCCCTCCTCCGTATGTACCCAAGAACCCAAGAAATAGCAACAGAACAAAAAAGATGATGCGCAAAGCGGGAATTACGTTAAGACTGAGGTATTAAGCGGGAAAGTACGATAGAGAGAAAAAAAAGAGAACGTAAAGACAGAATGGAGGATGGAGCCAAGGACGATAATGTAAGAAAGAGGGGAGGAAGGAAGGAGTGTTTATGCTGTGCAATATGGTAATGTTGTATCGCGGACGGACGGAGTAGTTGTCATAATGGTTGCGCGTAGTGGTGGATATGTATGTAGGTGATAGTCCAAGAAACTCAAGCAAGAACGAGAAGGCAGTGAAGAGCATGACTCTCACACCCCACACTTCCCCCACATCTTCACCGAGGTGCTGTCCCATTGTTGTCAGAAAAAAAAATGATTACAGGTGGAACACTACTCACATGACCATTGCGCGTCTTTCGATGTCCTGTGGCCACGAGGGGTACCACTGGTCCTTGGCCAGGAGGAAGTCGCGCGGCGCCGCCGCAGAGTCAAGGCGTCAGAGGTGCCATTATGGAAAGAAGTAATAAAAAAAGAAAACTCACTCGCTGACCCATCCAACCACGGCTTCTCCGGCCCATTGGGGAACCATCCGTTCGTCCCGCTGACCACAGACACCATACCTCTCTGTTCTTGAGCGTATTTGTGAAATACACCGGAACATATCAATCCACGAAGGATTCAGAGAAAACTTTGGCATGGACTCGAATTGCACTGTCAATTGTGTGGGAGGGTTTTGATTTCTCTGAGCAACAAACCTTGCAGGATTTTTATCCTCTAATAAGGAGCACAATATCTATCGCTTTCAAGTCACACAACCCATACAGGGACTATTATGGGGTCAGGACTCTCTCATTTCCCCCAATTTCAGAGCCAACAACAACATCGACAACAACATCGATTTGACTCCCATTTCTGCCAATTTCAGAGCCACTTTCTCCACACACACCTCGGTGATGCTCTTATCCAAGCTGCAAGAAGTGCTGAAGATATTATTCTTGGTGGTCCTACACAAGTGACAACCAGCTGGACTTCGATAGCTCCCTACAGGAAAAGACTCAAGTCTTGCAACAGGCTGCCACAATTCTGGATGAGATGGGGCAGGCACTCAAACTGGAATCAGAAGGGGAACAGGTGCACCGCGGAAAAGAAGGGACAGAGAAATATTGGGATAATCTGAGAAAACATTTTGAGGAACAAGTGGATGAATTGGAGGTGTCATTACTGAAGGAGACACCAGGCACTGCTGCAATATCGACTGATTTTTGTTGTCTGATTTTATATACTTTTTTTCGGTTATCCAGAACAACACGGGCAAAGCCCGACGCACGTGGGTCCCACATGTGGCCCGTGTGACTCTGAGAGGATGCTGTCTTTTTCTGTGGTGTACGCGTGGAAGAAGCAGTCTGCCTGTCATTGTCACCGGAAGCGTTCAACAGCCTTTTCTCACGCTGGTGTTTGATTTATATAAGCAGCGTGCATGCTGCATTGAATTTCTACAACTATTTGACTTTGTTAAAATGCTCCTGCATGGATTCCAATCTCTCGCATTTCGAAAAAAAAAATCTATTTCACTTCTATAAAACAAATGAACCCCCCATTTGGATGCACTAGCACTGGACAGAGCTTGGAACAATGAATCATTCCAGGCAACGACATATATGGATTTGCATTGAACGGGAAGGTTATAGCGTAGTGTCAAAAAAACCGATGGGTTTCACATGCGCGCGCAGCATGTGGCTCGCATGTGGATACTCAAGGCTGGGACAAAGCCTGCAAAATGGCCTTTGTAAGCACATGGGCCACATGGAATCCACGTGCGTCAGACTTTGCCCATGGTGGAAGGCCCAGCATTGAGTGTGTGGAGGTATTTACAGCTAATAACAGTACCGAAGGCGCGGTTGGAAAATTTTCCATTTGGGGCTATTTTCAAAGAATTACCGGTATCTCAATGGGTTCTTCTCTGATTTAGATGAAAACTAGCTATAAATCTCGGGCTAATTCACACGGAATTAGTGATAGAGAGAAAGTTGCGAAAATATTCCATATTTGGTAGCATAGGTTGATGGCAGCATTTTGCAAAGTAATTCAATTCTAGGGCATCTACACACATCCCAGTGACATAGATTTCGGTTTAAAGCTGCCTTGACACATCCTGAAGAATGTCATAGACTCATATTTTGAGATCTCAGTCTATTTTACTCAGAAACAGATCACAACCGTGCAGGATCTGCCACAATGTGGAAATACTGTCATAATCAAGTCCCTATTCAAACTCTGGGTCTATGACATTCTTCAGGATGTGGCAAGGCAGCTTTGGACCAAAATCTATGTCACTGGGATGTGTGTAGATGCTCTAGAATTGAATTACTTTGCAAAATGCTGCCATCAACCTAAGCTACCAAATGTGGAATATTTTCGCAACTTTCTCTCTATCACTAATTCCGTGTGAATTAGCCCGAGATTTATAGCTAGTTTTCATCTAAATCAGAGAAGAACCCATTGAGATACCGGTAATTCTTTGAAAATAGCCCCAAATGGAAAATTTTCCAACCGCGCCTTCGGTACTGTTATTAGCTGTAAGATCTTGAAAACATCGATTTTAGCACCTGACTCCACTATGTCTTGTTTTTTAGCCGGTAATTTCTTTTCAGGTTCATCGACTCAACAACAAAGTCTGACGCACGTGGGTTCCATGTGGCCCGTGTGCTTACAAAGGCCATTTTGCAGGCTTTGTCCCAGCCTTGAGTATCCACATGCGAGCCACATGCTGCGCGCGCATGTGGAACCCATCAGTTTTTTTGACACTACGCTATAACCTTCCCGTTCAATGCAAATCCATATATGTTGTTGCCTGGAATGATTCATTGTTCCAAGCTCTGTCCACTGCTAGTGCATCCAAATGGGGGGTTCATTTGTTTTATAGAAGTGAAATAGATTTTTTTTTTCGAAATGCGAGAGATTAGAATCCATGCAGGAGCATTTGAACAAAGTCAAATAGTTGTAGAAATTCAATGCGGCATGCACGCTGCTTATATAAATCAAACACCAGCGTGAGAAAAGGCTGTTGAACGCTTCCGGTGACAATGACAGGCAGACTGCTTCTTCCACGCGTACACCACAGAAAAAGACAGCATCCTCTCCCGCAGAGTCTCCGATGACTGAAATGCCCGCATGCCCAATGTCTGACAAAGCGAGGTAAGAAGCTGGTCAGCCTCTCTGCCTTGTGCCTTGAACATTGTCACAGCCTTGGCAACACAATCAAAGAATGTTTCGCAGAGCTGACAAAGGGGAACGAGGTGCAAACGGAAAGGTGAGTTATCGTTATCTACCCGCTCTGGGAGGAATGCAATTGACATGTCTCAAGGGTTCTCAACGCACTAAAGCCAAAAGCCCCACCTGCAACGGACAAGGAAACAACATTCTGGAATGCATACAAGACCTTATCGGAAGAGTATGACCGGGAGTTCCACAAGAAATATGGAACTGACCTTGACACATCCCTCATATTTGTGCGTAGTCTATTCAGTTTAAATTCAGTTGGGCAATTTAATATTCCAAGGCCGGTCTCTTCTCCGCGGTTAGCTCGGCATTCATTATCCAGATACAGCCCGAACTGCAACAAGACCCAAATGAAGTTACGCAGCAACTCCTTCGTGTTCTCATCCACAATGCCAACCAATCACTTTTCTCAGGCATAGACTTGGCTGAGCCCAACAATGGAGCTCCCACTACTGTTGTTGTTGTCCAAAGCCTCCTCTATGCCAGTCTCTTCTCCACATTGCTAGCTGCATTGCTGGCAGTTCTAGGGAAGCAGTGGCTGATGCACTATGATGCAACAGGCAGCAGAGGAATCCTCGCTGAGTGTGGTCTCGAATGTCAGCGGAAATATGATGGACTGCAAAAGTGGAAATTCACTCTCATCATGGAGATGTTTCCGTTACTTCTCCAGCTTGCTTTACTGCTCTTTTCTGCTGCTCTGTCGGTTTATTTGTCAACACTCAGTCGTCAAATTGCCACCATTGTGATTGCAGTGACATCCCTGGGTGCTCTGGCATACATTTCTCTGTTGGTCTCAGCCACTGTGTATCCAGATTCACCGTTCCAGACTCCACTTTCCAGTGCTTTGCGCAGACTGTCCTGCCTTTTGTGCAAACTGGCCACAAGATTATGGAAGACACTACCTCCTTTACCACAATTTCTTCGCCAGTTTCAGAAGGGTCTGTCAGATACTTGGATGGCCATCCGCAAATTTCTTCGACAGCAGCCCATATCTCTTCCACTGCCACTCTCATTTCACAACTACGCTCCCCGTCATGATGAATATTGTGACTTACATGTCCCAAATCCACTGTCTGCTGAACTTTTCCCACAGGCCTCACCTGCAGTACCTGCTGTTTTGTGGCTCTTAGAGACATCCACCAATCCAGATGTCATATCTGCAGCTGCGGACATCGCTGCGGACTTGCAGTGGCCACTTGATGCAGACCTTGGCTTGGCACTACATCGGTTACACACCACATTTTGGGCCTGTTTTATCAAGCATAAAGGCTCCACATCGGAAGTCCATGTTCGAGATGGTTGAATCCAGCATGCTATAACCTGTGGACAAGCCTATGGAACAATGAGCAGAAACTCCACTAGTATCAACAAACACCTGGTTCAGCGCCATCAGTTCCTCATCCCCCTCAAGGCACAGGATACACAATCCTTGCAGCTCACTCAATTACACACTGTATTCAAAGCATTGAAAGGAGACACGTTATGCTTGCAAACTGTCCGCACCCAGTCTGACATGCTTTGGGTATTCCATGTGCTCCCACGCACCTTCTGGGGATCTGTAAACTTTGCTTCCATGAAGAGCATGCTTGATTATGCCTTATCATCACAGACAGGCATTACGAAGCAGAGCTATGCTGATTGCCTGCTTTTACTGAACATAATACTTGGTTTCCCAGCACACCCAGACACCCTCATGTTGAAAGATAAAAGGTTCATCCATCACCTGCTTGAATTTCTGTTCTCTAATGATTCAACAGTTTTGCCATTGACTTCCTTGTTGAAGAACTTTTCAAAAACCTCAGAAATTGTCTGGATAAGCGTTTAATCCATTTGACTACAGCCAAGGGAATTATCACAACAGTCAACCAGATGACAAACATCGTGGCTTATAAGCTGGACACCAGGGAGAGCAAAAGTAGTGTCAGACAATATGTTTATCACTTGGGCGCCACAATTGCTCACCTCAATGGATGGGTGGATGTGGTTGTGGCGGCACTGGCATTTGGGGACCTTTCTGGCCACGCCTTGCTTGAGGATGTGTCATGGGTCTACACAGTGCTACAGGATGTTGAGCCATCCAGTGATAGTATAGAGGAAGATTGGGATACAACCACAGAAGAGCGTGTTTTGCAGCTACTCAAGGCTCTGAATGATACCAGAGACTTCCCAGCTCCATCTAAGGAAGTGCTCCAGGTCATTCTAGCGGCTCTTTACACAGAAGGCCCTTGCTCAATTCAGGCTCTTCAACATCTTTGCCAGGTAAAAAATTGGTTCACAGACAATGATCTCGAACCCACCATGCAAGAACATAATGTATGGTCTCGGATGGGTGTTGTCATCATGAAAAATTCATCACAGATATTGGATCACTCAGTGAGGCAATATATTTTGCTCGGTGAAGAGCTGTCTAGGCTGACCCAATGGGCCCCATACATTCGACGTAATCCTTCCCATTGGATCACCATATACTCTTGGATGGTACCACACAAACAATGGCAGCTGCAGACAGAATACCTCTCCGTCCTTGAGCATATATGGGGTGTGAAATACACTGGAACATATCAACTCACAAAGGACACTGAGAAAAATTTAAGATGGACTCTGACTGCAGTGTCAGTTGTCTGGGAGGGCTTCGATTTCTCGGGGCAACAAACCTTGCAGGATTTTTATCCTCTAATCCGGTGCACATTATCTACCGTCTTCAAGGCGCAATACAGGTGGTATCTTATTTTCCACAGCAGTGTTCGCGACATCCTCATTTCTCCCAATTTAAGAGCCACCTTCTACGCACCACTGGGTGATTCCCTTATCCTAGCGGCCAAAAAAGCCACAGATATGAATTCTGATGATCCCGGGAAAATCGGCAACCAGCAGGACTTGGATGTTTCACCGCAAGAAAAGACTCAAGTCTTGCAACAGGCTGCCACAATTCTGGATAAGATGGGGCAGGCACTCAAACTGGAATCAGAAGGGGAACAGGTGGACCGTGGAGAAGAAAGGGCTAGACAATATTGGGATAACCTGAGAACACATTTTGAGGAACAGGTTGATCAATTGGAGGAGTCGGTGAAGGAGACACCGGGGACTGCAGTATCTCATTGATTTTTGTTGTCTTTCAATTTTACATACCTTTTTTTCAGTTATCCAGAAGGCTCCTGCATTGAGTGTGTGGAGCAATTTAAGATCGAAAACATCAAATTTAGAGCCGACTCCGCTATGTCTCGGTTTCTTGGCCGGTATTTTTTTTTGTATCCGTAGAAGCTTAATGTCAGTTAATGTCGAAGAAAATCTACCTGATATTATCAACGGCCCTGCCGAAACCTGGATTTATCTAGGAGACACCAGACAGAGCACCCCATCGAATTGTGGTTGTGCTGAATAAATTACCACCAGCATAGGCCGTAGTAGCACGTAATTAAATGACACTGAGTAATTATACCGTATAAATCATCTTGTCGCCAAAAAAACACGGTCCCCCTCTCGCCCTCTCTGCCGGACACTTGAGCACGTTTACGAGTCCTATTTATAGGAACTCGTTCTTGGCAATCTTTCACTGCCAAAAAATCGTCACCGGGCACTTCGATCTGAAACGTGATGTGAAATCTCGCCTTCCCACGTGCGTGTTTTCACAGAGGGTCTACTAGACCGTCACGGTGGCTCAAGCCTTGTCCGGTTTTCTCTAAAACGTGATGTGAATTTCTAAGCCGGTCTCGGCTCGGTTTTCCCCGGTTCTCCCTCCGTTAAGTATTGGTTAAGTACATCACCGATTTGTTCCAGATCTGCTGAACTTCTTTTCATTTTCGTGGCAAAAATTGCTTAATACAAGGAGCCATCGCAAAAGGGGTGGTGCCGGGTGCCGGACAGACTCATACTAGTACCTTATCCCGTTCGTTGAGGCCAGTTTTCAGAATCGCGGGTCCCGTCCGTCAGACGGTCGTTGTGACGGGTTTTTGATATGATACCAGGCCCAAGTTAGTTTTCTATGACTTGGAGATGCATCCTATCGAGTGTGACGTATCCGTAATATTCGAGAACACGGTTAGGGTTTTTCAAATCGTTCCATGCCTTCTGCCAGTTCGATGCCCGTGATTTGAATAAATGACCTACCAGAATAAGTGGCTGTTTCAAAGAATGAGAGGGTAACAGAGCCGCCGTGGACCAATATATGACCGAGGTAGAGTGTCCTACAATTTTTTTTTGCACCAGCGACTTGAAATATTTCATTCTCCCCAGTTTTATTTACATGGGTCTGCATGATAAATGCTCGAGAGTGCGGGAGTCAAGTGAAGCGATTTCTCCCACTCTCTTAGTCAGCCGGCTTTGCGTTCAGGCTTGCAGGCTTGTTCTAAGCTCAAGCGTTCATTTTATTTACATGGGTCTGAATCCTCCTATCTAGCTGAATTTGATTTTCCTTGTTTTTCTAAAGTGACATGAATCACTCCAGTTCCTTTTAGGATGGATATTTCGCCGAATACAAAAAGAAATTAAATTGATCAAAGGGGGCACGACCAGATGTAGCCTTGCAGGAGTTGGCACGAAGTGGAGTGGATCCAAATTCTTCGATAAAAGTTCGTCCACTTCCGCGAGCCCAATCCCTTTGTAGATTTACAGCGAGCAGGAGAGGTCCCATTCCCAGAAACACCGAAGGGATTGCTTGATTTTTTGAAAAGATAATATTGAAATTCCTTCGACCCCACGAACGTTCAAAACTCTCGGAAAATTCTGAATGTGACAGAAATTAAAAGCTTCAGAAAAGCCTCCTGATTGTATATCATCTAGTGACTGCAAGTCAGGTACAGCAAGGCACAGTAATTAACTGTCGAGTGAAACGACACGTGAGAGCGAAACACAAGCTGTTTTGCCCCTTGTTCGTGCCTGTTGGGTCCAAGAAAATTTGGGAGTACTCTACACCATGTGAAACTCATATTTGCAAAAGGAATTGAACAGATAGCCACTGTAACCCTGGAAAACCGTGTTTATTTCAGCATCCATTTGACTCATCAGCGAGGTCAAGCACCCCATTGTTGAAGTCAGATGTTCCTTAGTTGTATCGCTGATGGGGATTTTGAGGTCTCTGAGCTCGAATATGAACACCCCAAGCCACTAAAGTCTCTGCCTGGGCTTCAACGGGTCTCGATCTAGTGTTTCGCTCTCACGTTAATCAGCCAAATTGGCTGATTAGAAAAGATCATCTTGTTCTCCACCGAAACTGTACCAATTCACTCAAACCTTGGGACATTTAGGTAGTAGTCACTGAGCAGCCCCATAGGTTGAAAAAAAGATTTGAGCAAAAATCCGTCTTAATGGCAGAGAAATTGACCTCACCATCTGAGCGTTTCGCTCAACGGTGAATTACTGTGTGTCCTCTAGATTTTAACGTGAATTAACCTAAAGGTCCTAAACTTCGGAGTGATTTTAACGGGTAGTAGCCTTCCTCGTCACTTCGTTACTTCGCTTATTTTTATGAAACCTCGTCACTTTGATCGCATTTAGGGAAAGTTCGTTACTTCCAATGATTTTCTGTGAAAGCTCGTCAGGTGAGTAAATTCTAATAAAAGTTCGTGAACTCACTGTTCATTTGATGTTGAACATCACGTGGCACGTTCAACCTTTCCCCTCTACCACTACCACGACCATCGCGCCTGCACAAGGAATCTGCGGGATCGCCGGCAATGCGCGCAGACATCCAAAACAGAGCGTGGTGCGTGTATAACACTCCCTTCCGTGCTGCATACCCGACATGGACACCACACACGCACCATGATAAGAGCAGCATCGATATCTGCTTCACCCAGAATCATGCAGGAATAGGCGGCGTGGTTTTTTATTCAGCATGGCAAGGCCACTTCTCTGGTAAGCGGTTGTTTTGGTATTCCATGGCTTAAATAAATAGCTTCTGTGCATTGCATCGCACCGCGTTGCGCCGGAGACTCCGTCGCGCCGCAGCGACTTGGCAACGGCGCGCGTCGGGAGCCGTTTTCTACTCCGCGTATGAGTGCTTGCTTCTCGACACCGTCGCTGATTAACGGCCGCCGCAGCATCCGCACCAAGTAATCATAATCATGTACTCACCTACCTTACATATTTTCGCACCTAAAAATATCTATTTCAGTGCTGCAATTGCATATCTGTTATACCGTTGTATTCCCATTGAAAACATGAACTTTTACCTAACTCCCCCACTGGTAGTTCGCGGTACAGTGGTAGGAAGTTCAGCATACATAAAGTGACGAAATTTCAATGGGCTAGCGAGAAGTGATGGGCTTTGGCTGAAATTTCGCTGAACTCACGAACATTCTTTGAATGCCATCAAACCGACGAACTTACACGAATTTAACCGAAGTAACGAAGTGACGAATTTGGCGCGGACTCATTTTAACCGGGGCGAGGTGATATGGATATCCCGTTTACGAGCCGACCCATCACCTACCGGGCCGCCCAACATCCTCTCTCAGGCTACCCGGTAAAAAACGGTCAGGCCGAAGTTTACACTCAGATCGTCAATTTACCATTTTCAATCGGACTTTGAACTCGGACCTCTAAAAAAAGAAATGGACTCGTATTGCCATGCGTAAGCAATGGCCTACAGACCACGTGGTATTCGAATGTCGGCACTGAGTGCCAGTCTGTACGTTCTCTCGTTTCTGAGCAACTCATGGCAGACATATTCAACACATTCACCACCACAATTCCCGTTTTGTATGCATAGCATACTATATAATCAGCCCATAACCGCCATCATCTATGTATTGCATGTGTGCCGCTCCGCCTCCTTCCACCGTCCCTCCTCCGTATGTTCCCAACAACCCGAGAAAAAAGACGACGCGCAAAGCGGGAATTATTTTATGAGGAAGGGGACTAAGCGGGAAAGTACGATGGAGGAAAAGAACACAACGACGGGTATGAATAAAGACAGTGAGGAAGGAATTAAGGACGGTAGATGCATGAAGGAAGGAAGGAAGGAAGGAAGGAGCATTTATGCGGTGCGGTATGATATAGTAACGTTGTATCGCGGACGGATGGAGTGGTTTTCATAATGGTAGCGCGTAGTGGTGTGGTGTGGATGGATTGGATACGTAGTAATCGTAGTAGGAGTCCAAGAAACTCAGCCCAATAACAACAAGAACGGGAATAAGAAAGAAAGAACGAGAAGGGGGCAGGCGGCGAAGAGCATCATCAGCCTCACACTTCTCCCAGATCTTCACCCAGTCGCTGTCCCATCCTCGTCAGTGTTGTCGTCGCCAAAAAAAAATTACAGGCGGAGCATTACTCACATGACCATCGCGGGCCTTTCGATGTCCTGCGGCCACGAGGGGTACCACTGGTCCTGGAGGAAGTCGCGCGGCGCCGCTGCAGAGTCAAGGCGTCAGCTGCCGTTGTGGAATAGGAAAAAGAAAACTCATTCGTAGACCATCCAACCACGGTTTCTCCGGCCCATCGGGGAACCACCCGCTCGGCCCGCCGACCGCGACGTTCATGATCAGGTAGAAGGCTATGGGTGCATCATCGTCGGTACGGGTTTTTAACAAAGAGACCAGCGGCGAAGTAAAGCAAAACGCGCAGCGTGATCGAAGCAAGAGGTGAAGTGATGTATGTATGGTGATCATATGGAGCAATAATGAGGAAGAATGGTACGGAGAAAACGAGGGGGAGGGAACGAAAGGAAGGTGGGACGAATGGGAATATCCACTCATTCCACTCCAACACATACCTGTGGAACCCGTCGTCGAACCGCCCGCGATGTAAAGCGGAGTGGGGGAGAAGATAAAAGCGGGGATGGTGCGGGACGCGATGATAGGTGTGGGACGAGGGCAACTAGGAGAGGTGGGGGAAGACGTGGAAAGAAAAAGAAAACAACTCATCAATCCTCGTCCCATTCCCATCCGCGGCGCCCTTGCCCGTATACCCCGCGCCGCGCGTGACGTTGTACGTGCACCCGGTGATATTGTACACGGCGCCTTCGAGGATCTGCGGGAGCGGGATGACGTCGGACGTGAGCGTGGGGAGGAGGTAGAGGCGCGGTTTGCCTGTGAAGAGGGTGGGTGTTAGCGCGGGGTATAAAATAAAGAAGCGTGACGCACCCTCAACCGACCAAGCGAGGAAGGACCCCGGCGGCGGCGCGGCGACGAACGAGTTGGCGTTGGAGGCGGTCGTCATCTTGAATTGGCCGTTGCTGGGGGTGGGTTAGCGTCGTAGTAAAAGGCGAGGAAGAGTAGTATAAGAAGGGGAGAAGAGATGGGAGGGATACGAGACAGGACGAAGGGGGATCAGGACAGAAAGAACGAGAAGCGAGATGAGGACAGAACGCGAGGGTGTCTGATGATGCTGGGGACGCGCCAGCGCGGCTCGATGAACGCGGCCGCCGCCGACGGTGAACCGCAGCCGGCGGGGAAGGACGCGTGCAACGCCCATCGGGGCGGCATTGCGCCGTCCCATCATCCGTCCATCACCGCCCAGTGAGCCCAGCGAAGAGGGCAGGGCGGGGTGTCCGCCGCGCAATCGTCGACGTGGACAGACTCGAGCGTCGGCAAGAGGCGCCACGTCATAGCGCAAAGACGCGGACACGCCACGCCCGCAGCGATAGCCCCGGACGTGCCTTGAACGGACCCGCGCTGGCAACCACACGCCTCGCCTCGAGCGCAGCGACGACGGCGGCGACACGCGGCACGGCGCAATCATCCCCGCCCGTCCCAGGCACCCTGCGTACGCGCATCGCAGCCCGCCCCGCCCACGACGCACATCCCACCCTGCCCCGATGGCAGCCAAGCAATAAGAAAGTAACAAACGCGACTCACCCAAAACCAACTCATATCCACCTCCCGCGACAGCCACCCGTTGTCGCCAAACACGCTCTCCGTCGTCGCGCCGGTAAAGTCCTCGCTCAGGACGGGGCGGGGTCTTGGAGGATGATGTCGCGTTGGCCGAGGAAGATGGGAGGCCGCCTGGGGAGGTGTGTTCAGTGAGCAGGAGGAAGTAGGAAGAGAGGGGTGGGGAGAAGAAAGAAAGCACGGCGGACGAAAAAGAACTGGGATGTACGCGCAGGGGCCATAGCGCGGAGAAGGATAGCGGGCGGACGTGAGGACCGGCGGGAAGAAGGAAGGACGGGGGAGGAGCGATACGATGTAAAAGCTAAGTAGAGACACAAGGGACGGAGGGCAGAAGGAGTAAGTAGAGGGACATCGCAAGATAATCGTAATGCGCTGATAGCTTTGCGTCAAGTCTAAACAGGACGCAGTAACAAAGCTCCAGTGGACCGGGAACGAGGTTAAATTCGTTAGATTTGTTTGACACGGGACGGCACCAAAGAGTCGTGAACGGCGCCTGTGACGCGCCGTGATGGGTGACGCGGCAACCGCCGGCAGCTTGAACATTACAAAATTTGAAATTCCAACGAGATATAGAGTCAGACCGTATTCGAGAATAATTTTATCTAGGATGCCATAGATAGTAAGGCAGTTTGAGCTACTCGGACCTTATCTCTCCGAGACAGCTTACAAGCCTGAAACTTGAACTTGAACTGTGACATATATCGTTTGTTGAACGAGAAACCCTTGGCTCAATCTGCTGCAATAATATCAGCTCACGACGTGTAGCGATTAGAAATTTATTCAAGATGTCCAAGTCAACACTGAAATGATACTCGGACTTTGAAGGCTTGGGGCTGTAAGCAATTTGGTAGCCTTGTTACAGTACCCTTCATGAAAGCTTCCTGAATAGCCGAGTTGTTCAATGATCCGCATTGCAGGAATGGGGCCGGGATACGAACCAGTAGTCTTTAAAAAACACAGCTTTGATTGAATTCAGCAAGTGATCCACTGGGCCAAAAGGTGAGAAAGCCCCCGCTTAATAGACACATTTACCGAGGTACGAGTTATTGTAGGTTGTATGGTGGAGACTGGTTTGCAGGCGGAAATACATAATAAGGCAGGTTTTCTGCCGCTGAAGCAACAAGTTCTCCCCATTGTCCCCCAACACTAAATAGGTCCCCGCCCAAGATTCAAGAATACGTATCATCCCGTGGGTGCATCGATAGCAGGTTATTTCGGACAGTACCGATTCTGGGTCGGTTCTGGCGACGGTTTCGGGATCGAACCCATGGCCACTTTAAAATGCGGCTCTCAGGATTGAATTATTTTTTTTTTGACCGGAATCTCGCGCATTAGAACCGCACTGGACTGCCTCAGAAGGAATTTTGAGCCATTCACATTCACTTTCCCGGAGCCGTCGACCCCAGACTCACGTCAAACTACTATTCTGATGGCCCCTCCTGGTACTACCGTACATATTCAGCTGTAAATCATGTCCGTCAAATACTTGCATGGGATCCAAATTAAATATCTCCCTTAATAGTTCACGTCAAAATGCATACTTATTGCTCAAGACTCGAGATTGAAAAACGAGGAAGCACCGACTGCATCGCTTGTGCTACTCTAGTGCCAAAGATATGATATATGTTTCTTCAAATTTCGTCTCAGAATACCAACCTCATCAAATGGCCACTGATTTGGATTCCAAATTTGGTATAAATAATATATTTCACAATATCAGACGCCTCTTGTTTTTTTGGCGGCTGCTGACGTGTACTTTGGATTTCTCAACATGGTTGGTTTGGAGAAGGATCCCTTGTGTAGTCCCCCCTTTTTCCTTGAGGAAGTGGATCTCGCTAACTGGCAAATCAAATTTCCGGCTCCCTACCCAGGAGACAGCAGAAAAATATGCACGGGAGGACAGACTACAAAAATGTGCTGGAGGTGTTGCACCAACAGGCTGAGTTTAATTCCTAATTTGATCAGTGCCAAAGTAGGCTTTGATTATTTCTCCTTTCAGGCTTGCTCTCCGGATTCCGGAAATATCAGAAGTTAACCGAAAGTAGTGTCTGTACTCTAGCAACTTCTAACGGCGAAGATATGGTTGACTGTAAGTGACCGTAATTTCGAGAGGTGCAACCAATACATTCTGATGAATTTACGCTTGCTCTGAAACTGAAAAATGTCGGGAACCTGCAAATTACTGAACTGAATAAGATGTTCTGATAACCCGCGTATAGTCCGAGGTTCGTTAAATATTTGTTCCCCACCGACTGGGTGGGTCTGAATGAACTGGGCTTTGGTTAGACCATACAACTCGCCGTCGGTTCGCCAGCCAAAAGTGTTCTGTTGCCATCCCGTACAAAAAGAAATCAGACCCTCCAATGCGTGGGAGCGTGGTTCTACGGAACCCCTTGAGATGCCAAGAGCGGCGCAGCGCGGAGCTGGCGCTCATAAGTTCCTGAAGATCAAATTTACAGAGCCCTTGCTTTTTGTTCCCCAAAGAAAAAATAAATCTAAGGTTTGAGGTGAAAGGTGCAGAATTCCTGCCGAGGAGCGTTGACCGTTGAGTGGCTGGAGGTCAACTTTGACGTCGGTGTTGCTGAGCTAAATTTAAAGCAGAGACGTAATTTTGTTTACATGTATTAATTGCGGAACATTATGGAAAGTTTAAGGCGGATCAAACCGCGTGTACAAAAAAGCAGGGCCATTATGACTATGTAGAGACCTTGTCAAGCAAAGTTATTAAAATGTGAGGGATCCAAAGGTTGGAATTTATGCATACCCTGAGCCGTTCAGAATTCATGTGGCTGAAGCTCCGCAGAAAGTTGATGTCTTGAGCTTATTTTGTTCCTCCGAGTATGTTGAACATTGTTCATCGGCTCAAGGACAACGTCAAATTTTTCGACACTACACTATAACCTTCCTGCCAAATCCAAATACATATACATCGTTGCCTGGAATAGTTCATTGTTCCAAGCTCTGTACAGTCTAGTGCGTCCAAATTGGGGCACAGTCGAGGTTCATTTATTTTACAGAAGTGCTTTGGACAGAGAAATTTCGAAATCCGAGAGATTGAATCCATGCAGGAGGAGGATTTGAACAGTGTCAAAGGGCTCCCTAATCGAGTAAAAATTCAATGCGGCATGCACGCTGATATAAATCAAACGTCAGCGTGAGAATAAAGCTGTTGAATGCTTCCGGTGACAGTGACAGGCAGACTGCACCACCCGTTCACAATGGACAAGACAGCATCCTCCCTCGCAGAGGCTCCCCCGACTGAAACGCCCACACACCCGATGTCTGATGAACCAAGGTAAGAAACTGGTAAGCACCTCTGCCGTACCTTAAACTTTGTCACAGCCTTGGCAACACAATCCGAGAATGTTTCGCAAACTTGACCAAGGGGAACGAAGTCCAAACGGAAAAGTGAGGTATCTACCCACTCTGTGAGGATCTAATTGATAAGCCTCAAGGATTCTTGATGCACTGAAGCCAAAAGCCCCACCAGCAACAGACAAGGAGATGACATTCTGGAATGCATACAAGACTTTATCAGAGGAATATGACCGGGAGTTTCACAAGAAATATGGCACTGATCTCGACACTTCCCTCATTTTTGTGCGTAATATACCTGTTTTAAAATTCAGTTGGGTAATTTAATATTTCAAGGCCGGTCTCTTCTCCGCCGTTAGCTCGGCATTTATTATCCAGATACAACCAGAACTGCAACAAGACCCAAATGAAGTCACTCAGCAACTCCTTCGGATCCTCATCCACAATGCCAACCAGTCGCTTTTCTCAGGCATAGACTTGGCTGAGCCCAACAATGGGGCCACTACCACCATCATCATTGTTCAAGGTCTCCTCTATGCCAGCTTATTCTCGACACTGCTAGCCGCATTGCTGGCAGTTCTTGGAAAGCAGTGGCTGATGCACTATGATGCAGCAGGCAGCAGAGGAACCCTTGCAGAGCGTGGTCTTGAACGTCAGCGGAAGTATGATGGCTTACAGAGGTGGAAATTCACTCTCGTCATGGAGATGTTTCCACTGCTCCTCCAGCTGGCTTTGCTCCTCTTTTCTGCCGCCCTCTCAGTCTACTTGTTAACAATCAGTCGCCCAATTGCCATCATTGTGATCGCATTGACATCCCTGGGCGCCCTGGCATACATGGCGCAGTTGGTCTCTGCTGCGGTGTATCCAGATTCACCATTCCAAACCCCACTTGCCAGTGCTTTGCACAGACTGGCCAAGGTTTTGTGCACACTGCCTATAAGGTTATTGGAGGCACTGACTCCTTTACTACATTTTCTTTATCAATTTACCAGGGTTCTGTTGGAAATTTGGCAGGTTATCCGGCTTGTTCTGCAACAGTACTCTGTATCTCTTCCATTGCCGCTCTTTTCCCGCCAAAGTACCCCCAGCGATAATGAAGCCGACCTACCCACACCAAACCCACTTTCTATTACTCCTTTTCCGGAGGCCTCACCGGCGGTACCTGCTGTCATGTGGCTCTTGGAGACATCTACCAATCCAGATGTCATATCTGCAGCTGCAGACATAGCGGCAGACTTGCAGTGGCCACCTCATGCCGACCTTGATTTGGCACTAGATCGGTTACACGACATGTTTTGGGCCTGTTTTGTCAAGCATCGAGCGGGGGATCATGAAGTCTATGTCCGAGACAGTTTGATACTGCATGCAATAGCCTGTGGGCAGGCCTATGGAACAATGAGGGTTAGCTCAAGGAACATTCACCAATCAATCCATACCAATCAACTTGTCACTACAACGGCAGAGGGGAAACAATCCTTGCAGCTTGCCCAGTTACACACTGTATTCAATGTGTTGAAAGGAGATACTGAATGCATCCGCAGTGTCCACACCCAGTCTGAGATGATTTGGGTACTCCATGTGTTATTACACACTGCACGGATATCTAGCAGCTTTGCTGCAGACTTGAAGAGCATGCTTGATTATGTATCTGCTTCACAAACAGACTTTACAAAACAGAATTATGCTGATTGCTTGCTCTTACTGAACATGAGGCTTGGATTCCGACCACATCAGGATGATCTGGCCCGAAAAGATAAAAGGTTGCATTGGTTTGAACTTGCAAGTTTCAAATATCTAATCATTCTATAGTAATGCCGTTGAGTTTCTTACAGAGGAACTACTGTCCCGCAAGTTAGATGCCGATTAGGAGGCCCGCGGTGGGAATCAGAAAGAGTGGAAATATATCTGCCTACGGCAGATATATTTCTAAAAGCAAATATCGCTGGGAAATTTGGGAGTAAGGCTGCTAACAGCTGAAGGTGGATATATTGTGTGTGTGTGTGGGGGGGGCTTCGCCGAAGAGGCCGAACGCGCTATTTCCAGGCGGCGGGAAAAGCCGGGAAAATAGCTGGGAAATGCGTATGCCGAGACGGCGAAAACCCGTACGCGAAAGCTACCGAGGGCCCGTGTGATGAGACGGACCCCGAGCAACCAGCGCGTTAGCGCCAAAACAGGGCTGTGGTGGGTGGGAGAAAAACAAGCTAGAGGGCTTGATTGAGCGTAGAAAACGCGGTAGATTTTTGCTGCAGTGAAGACGGAAGCAAAGTGATGAGAAGCGGCTGTGCCGCTGTCAAACAGTTCACACGCGGTATCTAATCTAATCTAACTTGCCTTCCACTCAGGCTGGCTCGCGAGCTCGCCTCGCCTGAGCTCGCAGCAAGTTAGATGCCGATTAGGAGGCCCGCGGTGGGAATCAGAAAGAGTGGAAATATATCTGCCTACGGCAGATATATTTCTAAAAGCAAATATCGCTGGGAAATTTGGGAGTAAGGCTGCTAACAGCTGAAGGTGGATATATTGTGTGTGTGTGTGGGGGGGGCTTCGCCGAAGAGGCCGAACGCGCTATTTCCAGGCGGCGGGAAAAGCCGGGAAAATAGCTGGGAAATGCGTATGCCGAGACGGCGAAAACCCGTACGCGAAAGCTACCGAGGGCCCGTGTGATGAGACGGACCCCGAGCAACCCAAACGGAGCGAAGCGCCCAAGAGCGCAGCTCGCGCGAGGTCGGGAGAGGAAGGAGGGGCCGAGAACCCACACACGCACAGAGCGGAGGAATTATCAAATATAATTAAAATATCTCGTAATGTAAAAGACATATGGAGGTTACACGACAACAACACGCAGCTAATCATCAAAGGACAGTACGTCTGTGTCTAAAGGATGGTTGTGCGCACGCGCGAACTCCCGGATACGCGTGTCCCACGCCCGAGTGATGTGAAGAGGAAGAATGCGCTCCAGGCGCCTCCAATAAATGAGAAAGCAAAGGGAGGTCCAACCCCCGAGTTTCATAATGATCTCAGGCGCCACCCCCGCATCAAGCAGCTCCAAGGAGCCACCGATACGGTAGCTGTGGCCGAAAACGAGATCGAGCGCGGCTGCAGTAAAAACCGAGGATGAAGAGCGGAGGAAGAGATCCTTGTGTAGATGGGTCCAAGACAAGTGCGCGCGGAAAGCGAAAAGAGGCGTGTCTGGAGGAGGGGAGTGGTTGACGCGGACGTGGTTGTCCCAAGCCCAAATGGGGCACAAGTCCGAGGCGTCGCCGGTGACCTGAGTGATGAAGCATTCGCCGCCTTGGATGGTCGTCGTCTTTGTCCATACAAGGTGGATCGTAAGAACGACGCGTCCGTTGACAGTGGAGCGTGAGACGCGCGTATCGCGGCAGGTGTCCCGGGTAGTAGAAAATTTTGCCGCGCTGCGAATCAACACCTCGCCAAGGCGACGGCAGCCCCAAAAAGCGGTAAGAGCGGCGGACCACGACGCGGCGCCAAAGGGGGATGAAAGGTCAAGGAAAGCGCGGAGCGCACGCAGGTGGGCGGGGGTGATAGGACCGCGCGGAGGGCGCTTGAAGGAGAGGCCAGCTTTATCCGCTGATTTCTTGAGAGCGGGCAGCCAGCCCTCGTCGCCGTGCCAGGGGGCGTCGTTGAAAGAGTGCCACAACCGGAGGCCGTTGAGCCAATTCCGGATACATTTGCCGGAGCAGGAGCCCACGGCGTCGGCAACGAACGCGGCGAGGAGGAAGCGGTCGGCAGGAAGGCGTGACGACTCGGGGATAAGCTCCCGGTCGCAGAATTGGTGGAATCTGAGGAGCCCGGCGCCATACGACTCGCGGGTCTCAGTTACCTGCGTCTGCAGCAGGACCTCGAAGACGCGCCTCTGCAACGACAAGGAGACGCCTGCGTCGTGCATGTTCTTGTGAGCGGTGACAGAGTAGGGCGCGGTCCAGAGTAAGACGCGGCGGTCCGCCGGAACGTGAGGACGGAAGGCACTGGGCACAAGCGCGTTCCCAGCTTTGGCACGCCGTGCCGTCTTAGGAGGCAGTGAAGCGGCGGCGGCTAGGCGAACATCGACCAGGGCCGTATGAGGGTCGGACGAAGGGATAATAGAGGAGATGTGCGAAGGCGCGAAAGGCGTGGGCTGGTGAGACGTCGGAGATGAAAGGGCGCGTGATGGGCGACTCGGGACCGAAACCAGCGGGGAGGGCGCGCGACGGGCCTGGGGGGAGGTGGTGGCGCGTGCGAGGCGTACGGGAGGCGCGGAAAAGAGGGCGGCACCGGATAGCCGGAATGGGCGGGGCAGTGCGGGCGAAAGGGCGAGCGAGCTAAGGAAAGAAGGTCAGCCACGCTATAGGGGCCGAAGGGCCGACGTACGCGACGTATTCGGCGCGCGGACCGTTAAACGCAGAAGGCGAGCGCGGAAACCGGCGAGTAGAAGGCCTGAAAGACGGTCAGAGGCGGTGCGCAACGCAAAAAGGCGCACGCACACGAAAGCGCTAGAATGCGAAAGGCCGCGCGCGGCGGGCAATAAAGGCGGCGCAACGCGCGCGGTAGGGGATGTCCTGCGCCGGGAGGCGTCCAAGAAAGAGGCGGGACGGCCGGAACGCGCGCGGCGTCCGACGTCAAGCTGGGGGGAGCGAGAGCGCATCGTCTCCAAAGACGGAGCGCAACTCGTCAGGTAGTGGGAAAAGGCGCACGAGACGGTTGTGGGGTAGGAATCCGGGGGGAAGGAGGCCGCGCGAAGGGAAATCCGCGATGTTAAGCGCGGACGGTACGTAGACAAGGTTTGGCGTGATCACGTGCGCTGACGTGATCGCGAAAGAGCGGCGCGCGCAAAGGTTGATATCGGTGTTGCGACTGCGTCCCTTCCCGTGCGCGCCAATGGCCCCTTTATTATCGGAGTGTATGAGGACATGCACGTCGTGGTAGCCCAGCTGGACCAGGAAAAGCAATGAAAGCTCGATGGCGACAGCCTCGAGCCAGCAGATATCAATGCCGTCGCGCTTCCAGCATGAGCGCAACGGCAAGGCAAACCACGACTCGCCGATGGTAAGCCCGACGCCCCATGAGGTGCTGGCGTCGACGAACAAACGCAAGTCGCGCAAGGGCGGGAGAGGCGCGAGTTGGCGGAAGGCAGAAGCATCCTTGAGGCGCTTACGCCACCAGTGCAGTGCAGTAACCATAGGGCCGGAAAAATGGCGGCGCTGAAGGGGGTTGCCCCCGAAAGAAGCCATGGCGTTGGAGAAGACGGAAAGACGCGACGCGCCGTCGGGGTAAACAAAACAAAGGTGGCACAATGTGCCATGGACCTCTTGCACGTCGAGGAGCAAGAAATCCCGACCAGCCTGCGCAGCGCGCAAGGTAGAAGTGACGCGCTGAAGGTACTTCAAGCGTTTGACCGTCGGCAATGAGACCCGACGTCTAGGCAGGTCCCATAAGAAACCCAGGAAAACCGGCGAGGTGATGAACTCCTCGCCCGTCTTCACGGGATGCCAAGGTACGCGAAGAGGCGCAATAGGGGCCTCGATCGAAGCGCGATCGAAACGGAAAACAGGAAAAGAAAAGGGCGAGGAAAGAGGAAGGGTGCCGCCAGGGAAACGAAATGCGCATAGATCGTCCTCGTACTTCAGGGGAAGAGCATCGGGACCCGTCTCGGCCTGCCAGATGTCGCAAATTGCGTTACAGATCTCGCCCGCGTTGCTGCTCGCTGAGGAGGCACCAAACGGGTAGCAGTGATCAAGATAGAATGCACCTGCAAAATGCACAACGAGGTAGGGCTTGTGCGCTGGTAGAACTGGGCAGGTGCGGTGGAAAGCTTTGATGTCAAAGGCGCACGCCTGCGTGCCTGGAGGAGCAGAGGCGACCTTCACGAAAGAGTGAGTGCTGGTCCGAAGGCTGATAAAGGTGGCAAAGGAGGAAGACGCGCCAGCGGCGCAAAGAGCCCACGCCCGCGGCGTGGGCAACTCAGGATGGAAGGCGCAAAGAGCACTAAAAAGCGCCGAGGCGAAAGGCGCATGAGACGCAAAAAAAGGGTGCGCGAGGCGCAGAAAAGCGCAAGAGGCGCGGAAAGGCGCGTAAGGCGCGGAAGGCCCCGAGGGCGGAAAAGGCGCATAAGTCGCGGAAAGGCGCCGAGGGCGAAAAAAGGCGCGTAAGGCGAAGAAGGCGCGTAAGGCGAAAAAGGCGCATAAGGTGTGGAAAGGCGCGTAAGGCGGAAAAGGCGCATAAGGCGTGAATAGGCGCGAAAGGCGAAAAAGGCGCGTAGGCGAAAAAGGCGCGTAAGGCGTGGAAAGGCGCATAAGGCGAAAAAGGCGCATAAGGCGTGAATAGGCGCGAAAGGCGAAAAAGGCGCGTGATGCGTAGAAGAAGGCGCATAAGGCGCGGAAGGCGCCGAGGGCGAAAAAAAAAGGCGCATAAAGCGCGGAAAGGTGCCGAGGACGAAAAAAGGCGCGTGAGGCGAAGAAGAAGGCGCGAGAATGCGCAGAAAGGCGCCGATGGCGTAAAGGAGGGCGCTTAAGGCGTATGTCGACGCGCGCGAAGACGAAAGGCGCGTGAGGCGCAAGAAAAAGGGCGGCGCATGAAGCGCATAAAAGCGCCGATGGCGAGAAGCGCGTGAGGCGCAGAAGAAAACGCAGAATGTGCGGAGTAAAATAAAATAAAACCGAAGGCGTAATGGAAAGCGCCTGAGGCGTAAAGTCGACGCGCGCGCGGTGCGACAACAAAAAGAAAACCGCGGTCGGAACGTTGGCAAAAATAGATAAATAAATAAAAGCGTGGGCACGCAAATAAAATGGAAAAAAAAATGGGGAAAAGGAAACGGACGGCTGAGAACGTACCACTTCGGCGACTCTGGTAGGCATGTCAAAACGCGTAGGAAAATCAACCTTGTCGATAAAGGAGTTGATCGCGTCGGTGCCGGAGACGGGGCAGTTTTTCGAGAGGTTTCGGCATACACGCTTCTTGGTCGGTAAACCAGGGCCCTCGTCCTGCGAGATAACGATCAGGGGAGAAGCGATGAACGGCCCCCTGCATGCCGACTCCATCTCTGAACGGGAGAAAGGGCCCGACATGCGGCCGCAGGCGAGCTCCGAGTCAATGTAGTCTCGGACCGCATCATGTTCCAAGATAGCAGAGCTGTGGTTAGGCATGACGACGGTCGAGAGGATAGGCTGCATACGGCCGAGGGGAAAGCCCTGGCGCAGTTTCAGAACAAGCTGGGGATAGATTGAAGAAAGATTGTGCTTTGCCAACAGGCGCTCGAACTCGTCAGCATCATAAGGCTGAACTACGCGGTCAAGAAGGACAGAGAGCTCGTCCCGCGACTCGGAGAGCGGCGGGCGAGGATGCACAAAAGGCATCAAATCAGGATACACAAGGGTAGGATGTGGGGTTAGAATGTTGTCGATATGTGGGGCGAGGGTGGACACCGCCTCAAGGGCGGGCCACTCCGTTTGTGAAACGGGCGCAGTCGGCGCTGCGGGAGAGGGCAGGGTGGGCGCCTCCGCAGAGGGAGCACTGGTGCAGCTGGGGAGGGTTGTGCTTCCGATCGCAGGTGCGTGAGTTGAGGTTGTATGTAACACAGACGAGGGGGTATTCTCCGTCCGCCGACGCCTGCGACGAACGGAGCTTGCCGTCGAAGCGCGATTTGTGTGCACTTCCGTCACGAAAAGAATGATTTCCGTGCGGGTGGTCGTTGACGCGGTGAGGTTCCGCACAAGTCAAACACACCAAGGGCGCCGCGTCAGCGCGTGGAGCGCGTGCGGCACCGCGGTCACGAGCCTGCGAGCCGCCTGAAGAACGAGCGCTCTTGGAGGGACCCGGGTTGTTATCGTCCGAAGCCGAGCGCTTAGAGGAAGAGGCGGAGGAGGAGGAGGAGGAGGAGGACGAAGAAGGAGGCGAAAGCATAGCAAGAGCACCGTCTTCACCAAATCTCTCGACCAACTTTTTGTGGATGGTCAAGACACCGCGAACTCTAGAACTCCACTCGTCCACACTAAAGAGCGTCCCCCGCGAAAATGCGACGGCGCAGCTCAATCTCCTCGGAACGCCATACAGGGTAAAGCTTCTCGAAATGATCGATGTGGCGGAAAAAATAGATGTGCTGCTCGTACTCCTCGGCATAGGTGTGCTGGTACGGCGCTCCCGGCACATTCTTGGCAGAGATCTGCGCCCAGACATCCAGACAATTCTTGGAAGCCTCGTACCAGGACAAGGCGGACATGGACGAATCCTCTGCCCCCCCAAGTCTTGGTCATCTTCGCCAAGTCAATGACCTGGACGGTCGCGGGTTTCTTGCCCGGCAAGGCCTCCAAGGTCAAGGTCTCCTTGATGAGCTTCTGAGGGAAATCCACGACTTCCTTGATACGCTCGGTGGTAAAGAAATGAAGAGGAGGAATAACACGATGAAGGAGGGAGGACTGGAACGCAGAAGGAGCCTCAACAAGAGAAGAAGAAAGGGAAGTAATAGAGCGCGGGTTCTTGATAACAAGAGAACCTGCCTGGGGAGCGAGCGACGCGAGTTTTTTCTTCTCGGCGTCCTTCTCCAAACGCTCCAGCTCACGAGCCTTGCGTTCATCCGCCTCCAGACGCGCAGTCTCGGCCTTCTTGGCCGCAATAAGCTCCAAGATATAGGTCGGGAGAGGGCCGACTTTCGCAGCGAAAGCGGCATCAGCAGCCATGAGCTCCTTCTCCTCATCTGTGTAGGCATAGAGCGCCTTCAGCGCGGGCCCAACATCAGCATTCGCAGCCAAGGTACCCCCAGTCAAGGCCAACTCGTAATCAATGGTCTTGGTCACGCTCGCGTCGTTATGACGTTCGGTGATGACGTTGCGGGCGTTCTTGAGAGTGAGTTTCATAGCGGGAGGCGCCGGGACGTCGGCCGGGGTCTCGCACCAAGCGAGGAAGTCGAAGGACACGTCGAGGGGTAGAGTAGGACCAGCAACAGAGTTGGAAGGCATCGTGGAGTTTCTGGTGAAGAGAGATTTTTAAAGAAGCAGAGGTCGTTCGGGAGACAAATCAGAGTGAAGCTGAGACGTAGTTGAGGCTTTTGAGGCAGAGAAAAACAAGCTAGAGGGCTTGATTGAGCGTAGAAAACGCGGTAGATTTTTGCTGCAGTGAAGACGGAAGCAAAGTGATGAGAAGCGGCTGTGCCGCTGTCAAACAGTTCACACGCGGTATCTAATCTAATCTAACTTGCCTTCCACTCAGGCTGGCTCGCGAGCTCGCCTCGCCTGAGCTCGCAAACATGTAGGGAAGCAACGGTCACGGTAACGAACCGGCCGTTGCGTTGCCTCAGTCACGGTAACAGTAGGCCTGGTTGCTCAGAAAAACCGTGACATTGAATAAAAATTTAGCGCCTAGTAATTTGTAACGTTTTTTATGAATAAAAAGAAAAGCAGCCTCAAGTTTCGAACAGTAGACATCCAGTGTGGGTATGTTTGAAAGATAACACCTGCATTCCAACTGAACCACTTGGCAGCACAAACTTGTCCGTTGCTTAGGGAGGCAACGGTCACGATAACGGTACCCTCCGTTGCCTCAAAAATAGGCAACGGGTTTGTCACGGTCCCCAGACCGTTGCTTCCCTACATGTTGGGACAGTATTCAAAAATCTTCAAAAAGACTACAATCTTTTTTATGCTAAGAAATTTATCCCATTGGCCAACCAAATGGCAAACATTGCAGGCCATGGGCTGGATTTTAACAGCAAAAGGATCGTGAGAAAGCATGTTTATGACTTCTGTGCCACAATTCCTCACTTCAATGGATGGATCGATGTGATTGTGTCAGCTCTGGAATTTGGGGACCTTTCTGGTGTTGTCCAACTTCATGATGTGTCATGGGTCTATGCGGCGCTTCAGGATGTTCAGCTATCCAATGGCAATGAAGAGAAGGACTGGGATATAGCCACAAAGGAGCGTGTCCTACAGCTTCTCAAGGCTCTGAATGATGCCACAGAATTCCCAGCCCCATCTAAGAAAGTGCTCCAGGTCATTCTCAAAGCACTTTCCATAGAAGGCCCCTGTTCAATCCAGGCACTCGAGCTTCTCTGCAGGGTTGGAAGCTGGTTTGTGAATGAAGATTTCCAGCCCATTTTGCAAGAACATAATGTATGGTCTCAGATGGGTATTGCCGCCACAAAAACTATATCGCAGTCACGACTTGATCTGACAGGATATATTCAACTTGGTGGAAAGCTGTCCAGCCTGACCCAGTGGACACCGTACATTCACCGTAATTACAAGTACTTATGTAATAACTCTCGTCTCTTTCAGAATGCTCGATCAGCAAAATCATCGATTTTTTCCTGTGTTATGCTCGAAACGTTGAGGGATTTTTTAGGGGCTGTGCTATTGAAATTAGTCGCTATGCTTAATTTCCATTCAAAAAATTGTATTGAAAATAGCGGCTGTGTCATTGTTCATGTTATTTTGAGATCATTGATGGATTTTTCACCGAGTCATCTTCTCCAAAATTTTTTTTTGTCTACCGGTTAATCGGGTAACTGGATATCCGAGCTCTATCTACGTCTTAATCTAATCTATGGATAATCGTCGGTTCGGATCAACCCTCTCTCCGGACCGGATATCCGGTCTATCTCAGAGAGCTTGGGACAAGCTAAAGCAAACAGCGAGGACCTTTGAATCGAATTTGCACAATCATCCGGACCACCCCCGACAACTTTGAGAGGGAAACTTGTCGATTGTATGTTTGAAATTTGTATGCCATCCAGTCTGGAATTTTATACCGGCTCTCACTGAGCCCACGCTGTAATTGATCGGGCCCACCTTTTCGGGAGGTCATCGCAATCTGAATACTATGTGGTTTTAAATCTCAGATATTATGGCCTCTATTGATTCTAATGCCTCAATCCTCTAATTCTACCACTTCAGACTCGTCCTCAACACGCCAGAAACAATTACCAAGTTCTTGCTAATTAGAGATTTGTGCGATGGTCATTCAATTTGCGGGATTGGTGCCTTGCAAACAGGTCGCATTTTTGGTGGAGCGGCGTCTCTGAGTGCCTGGGGCCTTTGCTGCAGGGCTAGGGAAGTGTCTCCGTGGTGTTTGAGGCTGTGGGGGAGGCATGGGGGAAAGGAGAAAAAAGATACGCGCTTTTGCGGATCATTCCCGATTGGGCAATGCATCACCATTTTGGGACAAAGTCGCGTCGTTCAGTGTCATCTGGGAGAGAAATATTGGTTTAAGAGTGTAAAATGAAGTGTGAACACACTTAACATTTGTTTGACCAAAAATTTGACCTGCATCAACAAACAATGGGAGGCGGCTTGATCCGAACCTAGGATAATCGCACTGGTAGATGAGCTATCAACATGCTGGCATTTTTTCTTTGCCTTCCACCCTCATAGCTGTTTTCTTTTGGAATACACACCCTTGTCTATCTCGTCGTACACCCTCAGTGTTATTTTGGGATCATTGATGGATTTTTCACCGAGTAATCTCGGTGAATTTTTTTTTTGTCATTCGGTTAATCTCGGTTACTCGGATATCGAGGTAGGGGCTCAGCCTCAATCTTATCTTATCGCGGTTGCTTCAGCATTGAAACAGTTATTATTCCAACAATGCTCCCATCCTGGAGGGTAGAAAAAAAGCTGGCTAGAGGGGAACTATGCCTAGAGATGTCCCAATATTGTTCACCATTCTCAACTCTCAATTTCCTCATGTTCTGAACTACGGTTATCCAATCATTATGCAACAGACCTCGTGTTTGCATGACTCGGATAGCTGCCTACCTTCTTGTGTAAACAGGCATATTCTGCATCTATGTATACCCTTCAAGTTGCATCTACCAGGAATACATTCCATGTACTCTAATTAATATTTAAAGTCTCCACTGGCATACACCCGTGTGTGAATCTACCCAGCTGCATGTCAAGCAGTGAACGGAGACTATGACTACAGATTTGGAAAGAATGTTTGCCAAGTCCTTGCACACTGCAATTATGAGGTATAAATTACGAAGCTAGCGAATAGTAGCAATCTAAAAAAAAGATAAGTACGAGTTCTGCCGGGCAACACCACGGCCCTACTACCCAAGTGCTTCCCATTGGATCACCATATACTCTGAAATAGGTCCACGGTCCCAAATGGAGTTAAAGTCATCATACCTCTCTGTCCTTGAGCTTATATGGGGGGTGAAATATACTGGAACATTTCATTTCATGAAGGATGCTGAGAAAACTTTCGCATGGACTCTGATCGCACTCTCAATTATTTGGGAGGGTTCGGATTTCTCCGAGCAACAAACCTTGCAGGATTTTTATTGCCTAATCAGGTGCACAATATCTACTGTTTTCACGTCGCAATGTGTATACGGCTTTCGCTCCGACATGGTTCTCATTTCTCCCAATTTCAGAGCCACATTCTACGCACCACTGGGTGATGCACTTATTCAAGCTGCAAAAAAAATCAGAGATATGATTGCTGGTGGTCCCACACAAATTGAGAACCAGTCAGTCTTGGATCGTTCACAACAAGAAAACGCTCAAGTCTTCCATCGAGCCATCAGAATTTTGGATGATATGAGCCAGGCACTTAAACGGGAATCAGAAGGGGAACAGGTGGACCGTGGAGAAGATGGGGCGGAGAAATATTGGAATGATCTGAGAACAAATTTTGAGGAGCAGGTTGATCTATTGGAGGAGTCTTTGAAGGAGGCACCGGGGGGGATTGCCGAAATATCTCCTTGAATCTCTCTCTTTGTTGATATTATTTTATATCAATATTCACAAGGCTCCTGCATTGAGTGTGGAACAATTTAGTATTTTGAAGACATATAATTTAGAACCAATACCGGCATGTCGATGAGACATAGGATTTTCTACCGGTAATTTCATTTATCTGTAGAGGTTCAATGTTGGTCCATCTCTAGGATCTACTCATTGTCAAGAACGGCTCCGCCGATGTTGGTATTATCTAGGATGTACCAGACGGGCCTTATCTAGAAGCCTCGCTCACAGAGAACCCAGAAGCCGCAGGTTTCTTTCCAGGCTCCTCTTCCTGCTGTTGCCAAGTACGTGTACGAGGTCTGGGCTCTCTTTGATGAGACGCCTCGCTACTTCCCCGTTGCTTTCAGGATTTCTGGTTAATTCAGCGCCCTTCAACCAAGTCTATTCATGAGATGACTATTTACTATCAAGTAGGTAGGCCACCAAAGCGCCGTGACCGTTGATGACTGTAGCGTACATTTTAGATGCTGTGTACGTAGGTACAGTACCTGCTTGTTCCTTTTAGGGACCTCCGCAGTAATACATCCTCCTCCTCCTCCTCCGCCCTATCAAATCGTGGTTGCGTTGAATAAATTACTGCTCAAGCCCATGGAGTAAAAAGTGTGCATGCAGTGGGGTGTGACTAAATGACACGGATTAATTAACATGAGATCCCGTGCAAACCGTCTTGTCGCCAAAAAAAGCACGGTCCTCGTCTCCAGCAGACAGGCTCAGATATTTCTCTTGCTCTGAACAACTAGCTTTGAAAGAGCTGGCAGTGGTAGACAAATACAGAATAACATGCATGCGTGCGTGCCCGCTCCGCCTCCTTCCACATCCTCCATATGTCCCCAAGAACCCAAGAAATAACCAAATATCAGAAAGACGACGCGCAAAGGGAATTATATTGAGATTAAGTAAGAAGAGGCAAAGTACGAGTTGTAAAGGATGATGAGAAAGAACATAAAGACAGAATGGAGGATGGAGCCAAGGACGGTAATGTAAGAATGAGCGGAGGCAGAAAGGAGCGTTCATGCGGTGCGTATGATATGATAATGTTGGAGTGTTTTCATAATGGTAGCGCGTAGTGGTGTGATGGATGGATGGATGGATGGATATGTATGTGGTAGTCGTTGTAGGAGTCAAGAAACTCAGCCCAATAATAACAAAAACGGGAAGTAGAAAAAAAAACACGCGGGTAGGTTGTGAAAAGGATCTTCCCCACGACCCACACTTCTCCCACATCTTCACCGAGTCGCTGTCTCATCGTCATCATCGTCTTCCAAAAAGAAAATAATTACAGGCGGAGCACTACTCGCACATCGCGCGCCTTTCGATGACCTGCAGCCACGAGGGGTACTGGTCCATGGCCTGGAGGAAGTCGCGCGGCGCCGCTGCAAGTGAAGGAGGCGTCAGCGGTGCCGCTGGGAAAGCGGCAATTGAGGTGTCATTGGGAAAGAAGCAGTTGGAAAAGAACACTTACTCGCCAACCCATCCACCCACGGCTACTCCGGGCCATCGGGGAACCACCCGTTCATCCCACCGACCGCGACATTCATGATCAGGTAGAACGCTGCAGGGTGCATCATCGTCAGTACTGGGACTTTTTTAAAAAAAAGAGACAAGCATGGAGCAAAACGTGGAGCAAAACGCGCAAATCACGGTAGCGTCATCGAAGCAAAGGCGAAGTAGTATAGGGGGGAAAAAGGAGCAAGAACGACGCACATTGATCAAACGGTGCCGCCTTCGTCCCATTCACCCGCGGATTCTCCATAATGATGCTCTGCGTCCCGTTCTGCACCACGTTCGGGAAGTCGGAGCGCTCCCAGAAGGGCTTGATGAACTTGATCTGGCACATGAGGCGCAGCCGCGAGTCAACATACATCCGTGTGTGGGGGGAGTTACAAATGAGTACATATGTACATGATGATCACTACGAAGCAATGATGAGGAAGAAGGTTACGGAGCAAACGAGGAGGGGGAACGAAAGGAAGGTGAGACGAATGAGAATAATATACGTGTGGAATCGATTGTCAAACCTCCCGCGGCGTCACGGCCCCGTACGTCTTGGCGACCACCTTGAGGAGCGTCGTTGGTGAGGAAGGGTTGGTTAGTGGACGGATTGGGAGAGGAGGGAGCGTGTCATGAGAAGATGGAGATGGGCAAGATGAGAGGAGGAGTAGGAGGAGACGAGGGCAGTGGTTGGCTCGCACTAGCCGATATCCCGCCTCTCGTCGTCCGTCGGGCATGAAAAGGTACTTGAAAGTCTCGCAAGCATCTTCGCTAGCGTTGCAGCCAAGCAGCTTTGCCATCGGAGCAGCCAGTCGAGGCTGGTCCCAGCAGGAGCGGCACGCGATGGTGCTGGCGGCATCAATGTACAAACACGAGGACAAGCCGCAGAGGGACACCACGAACTCCATATCCCGCCTATCCATCTGCTGAGAAGAGAGGCGCATCGTCTCTTCCGCCGGCGTCATCGTCTCGTCCAGTAGCTGCTCCGTCGTCGTCTCCGACCCACAGCAGCGCGAGCGTCCTCTGAGCGCGGCACCGGCCCCGGCACCACCACCACCAACAACACAGCGCGCGCAAGTAGTACGCATCCCACGCCAATAACAACGAAACGACGGACGGACGGCAGCACCACCGCGGTTACACGCCAAACCACAGTCGCAGCCGCACAGGAGCACGGTCAGCATCGACGCTATCAGGGCTCATCATGCTGACAGCCCATCCAAAGCTCCCAAAAACCTTAAAAAAACCGCCCCCCCAAAAAGAGAAAAAACAAGTCGACAGATGACAATACGCACGGCGTCGGATATGCGGGCCTGGTACCGCGCGCCTCCATGATGTCGATCTCGCCTGAAAAAAGTCGCGTGCAAGAAAGAAGAGCACACATATGGAGCGTGGGTTGTGAAGCCGCCGTCAGGTACAACTCCCGACGCAGTCAGGTGTATATAGCCCACAACACCATGGCATGATGCCGCATAGGGAACGACACCACGCCGCATAAGGAACGACGCCGACGATGGAGGCATGGAATGAAATGACGAGGAGGAAGCGAATTAAATGACGAGAAAGAAGAAGCGCGACTCACCGCTCAACCGTAAGTGTCATGGCGGGCGGGAGGATCTTGCCCAGCGTGGCATTGGAGACGCCGGAGCACGCGGCGAGGTAGGCGGGCGTGTTGGGCGGGAGGACGGAGGCTGGCGGGAGCGGGTTAATATGTGATGTAAAAGGAAGATGAGGCAAGCCGGAGGAGAGCGGGAATATGAGAACTGGACGGAGGGACGAAGGGGCGTGGCGAATGAAGAACGAGCGGGAAAGAATGGAACGATAGCCGCGGGTGTTCGCGAGCGGGGGGGAGCGGGAGGAGGGAAAAGATGAGTGAGGGGCGGTAGGATGGGTGCCCTGCGCAGGAAAGACGCGATGTGAGCGGAGGGCGAGGGAGGAAGCGGCGGAGAGTTATGCAACGCGCCGCCGAGGATTTGCGGGAGCGGATTGACGTCGGCGCCATCTCTGCGTCTGCGTATTACTGGCTGGTGTGCTGCTCGCGAACCTAGTCTCTCCTAGACAGACGCTTCAACAAGGTAAGTATCAACTCGTGCCTCGTTTTGTTATCGCGAACCCCAGGCTCGGCGGCTCACTCTGAGGGGAGTCCACCCTTGTGCTGGCCCCTGCCCCGGTCCCATTAGTAGACCTAGACCCGAAAGCAAACCGCACTGTAGCACCGGCGGGGAAGGGCGCGAGGAAGAGGACATCGTAAATGTAATTCAGCACTTGTTCAGCACTGTGGCCTACTGTGGCAAATCGGTTTGCGTCCAGTATCGCAGGTAACAAAGAAGAAGAAGCTGCAGTGGACCGGGAACGATGTGAAAGAAAATTCATTTCGTTTTGCCGAGCTAAAGCAGTGGACAGTGGAAGACTGGAAGTTGGGAAGAGGCAAGGAAGAGGCAACCGTGACGCGTACGGCGGCAACCGTGACGCGTACGGCGGCAACCGTGACGCGTACGGCGGCAACCGCTGGCGGCAGCTCGGCAATTTGATTAACGTTAAGAAAATTAAAAATTAAAGCAAGAGTCAGGCCATAATTTGGGATAATTCTATTTGGAAACCCGGTTTCCAGTGGAAACCCCGTCAATCATTTGTGTCTTATTTGGAAACCCGGTTTCTGGGTTTCTCTGAGCCGGTGTCGGCCGGTACGCTCCAAAAAAGGAAATTCCCACGACCAAGTACGAATGCCACATTATGGACGCCAAGACAATGTGCGGTCCAGCAGTTACAAGTATCCGAGAGGTAAACCGAACGTCTTGGCCAGTGAACAAATTAAGTAAGAAAAGAGGGCGATGTTGGCGCTGTGGAAGTGCCTAACGTGGCGCGTCAACGCGTATCGCACCGCCAGGCCATCATGAACATGTGACCGTGGATCAATATTGGTCTGAGCGTGAAGCTCGCCACTACTCGATGGATAAGGCTGATGGTGCACTCCCTATATTTTATCTACATTCCTTACCCTCTCCCCTTCCACTCTATTCACTCCACATAATCCTATCCTCTCACAATTCTGTCTAATAACTCTTTCATTCCTTCCGTCATATTTCCATTATTTCTCCGGCACAAATCCCTTGCACAGCTGAGTCATTTTTGTTGATCCCTTCCATTTTCTTTTGCTCCTTGTCTATTTCTAGGATACAGTACGACCAAAGATCTCTCTGGTCCATGCCAGGACCAACCTCTACTTCTTCAGCGCACGTAAGGAAGATAAGATCAAGATAAGATTAGATGAACACTAAGTAGTAGCGGACACAAAATTCTAATCCGGCAAAAGCATTGTGCTTTACAGAAAATAGGAACTACACACCCTTCATATATATGCCATGTATTACTGGCCCAGGCCATGAGCAATTCAAAGAGCATCCAAGTACACCGAGAATTTCAAAAAAGCAGCAGATTACCCGAGCGCAGTATGATCCCATCCAGCACCCACGGCATAGTATTGGGCCATTTAGAAATCAACACTAAGTAGTGCAACACACCCGTATTATTTCTTAGTTCTACTACGCGCCAAAACACGTCAATGAGCGCGTTGTTGATGATTATTGACGTGTCCATCAGAGGTTACCAAAGCGCACTATGATCCCATCCAGCGTCCACGGCATGGTGATTGCGCCATGGGAATTCACAATATTCACACCGCCGGCGACACACACGTGTTTTTCCTTGTTCTGTTGAGCGCGCTGTTGATGTCTGGCCATCGTTCTCCCCAAAATGTTTTCAGTAATCATGAACATTCACAAAACATCAATTGCATGCTTTATGCCGGCCTATACATGACTCTTGTGTTTCTGACAAAAATGCATGGGAACAATCGGGAACTTACCGCTCCGTGTGATTGATGGCAATGCTCAAACTGCGCATCGGCCTGGACCGGCGCAGCGGGGCACCCCTGGTGGGGTTGTCAAATAGAAAAGCTGTGGGGGTCCTCTGATTGCAGGGGTTTCCACTGGAAACTGGGTTTCCAAATAGAATTATCCCATAATTTGCTGGGTGTAGAGAACATGCTGAAAATTTCTTCTAGAATACCATAAATATTAAAAGAGCTTAAGCCACTCTCCTGGACAGAAGTCCAACTTGCAGTTTGACACAGCGGGCAAGAGCCATGGCCGCGGCTTCCTGGTATTTGATCGGCGTGGGACCGACACTTGCCATGGCGTTGGCCAGGCATTGCACGGATTCTTTGTTTCATTTGGCAGCGTGGGACTTGAAGTCAAATTCAACGACAACCAAGTTCTTCACCCATTCCTGCACATACCATACCTTGTATTTGAATAGAACCATGCAAGCATGAAGCAAACAACTAAATGTATGCTTCTGTCTTGGTCTCAGTCTCCTCCAGCCCCCACAGTGCAGTTAACTTCAGGTTGTTCTTTGTGCGGCTTAAACCCTGGGCTGGGCAATCATTTCCCATGTCTCAACGAAGCTGAGGTAGAAAAGAGAACATAGAAGGGCCTTTCTGAAATAATGTTTTGGTGAATAAGATTTATCTTCTCCATGGAATTAGGCGAGAGAAAACCAGAATTGCTGGGAGTGACGGGTTGAATTTGATCGCTGATATCCAGCCGCAGACGGCATATTGAGTTCACACGCTGACAAAGGAACAAAGAATTTGGTGCAACGCCTGGCCAACGCCATGGCAAGTGTCGGTCCCACACCGATCAAATGCCATGAAGCCGCGGCCATGGCTCTTGCCCGCTGTGTGAGCGCGATGGGAAACCTTGGCTCAAGATGCGCAGTAATATCCGCTCAAGAGTTTACTGTAAATGTAATTTGTTCAAGATGTCTACAATATACACTGGTTGAACATTTCAAGTTTTTCAGTGAAAAAATTGGTGAAAAACTTGAATTTTTTTTCACCTGTTTTTTCTGCAAAAAAAGGGGTGAAAAATGTAAAACATTTTTACCTTTTTCTGACTTGAAACAATAATAAGGTGAAAAATGTACAATATCTTTCACATTTTTCACCTACTTTTTTGGTGCAAAAATAGGTGAAAAAAAATTAAGTCTTTCACTAAATTCTCCACTGAAAAATTTGAAATGTTCAACCAGTGATAGCACTAAAATGATCTCAGGCACTGTAAATAATTTAGCAGCACGGTACCTTGTACCCTTCAAATTGCTGTTTGGGATGTTTTTCGAAGAAGTCCTCAGATCTCAGTTAGTTTTGCACCGATTCAGATGAAACCTAGCCAGATCTTCCAGGCTAATTCATATGCAATTAGTGATAGAAAGAAATTCATAAAAATACTTTATATTGATTGGCCTGTGATTTCGGACTGTTTCCGCGATAAATGATGTCTAGCATAGCCCAAACATGTTCAAATAAGCTGATTCTTTGCAACAGCGAACTGACATACATTTAGAAGATGTCATAGAGCCAGAATTCCAGATAATTTAGTCTATGATGCCTGTAATCCCTTCTGGACAATGGGCAATCCACTCTGATCTCTAAATATTGTGAGAATTGAATGTAACTATGAACTTTATGAAATTCTGGCTCTATTACATCATTAATAATCCACGTAAGTCTTTTGTCTCACAAAACTAGGCCATTTGAACAAGTTTTAGGCTTGCTAGAGGGCTTACACCCAAACAGCCTGAAATCCAAGATTATCCACTATGAAATATTTTGATAGGTTTCTCTCTATCACTAATTCCGCATGAATTAGCTTGAATTATCTACCACAATTTCATCCAAACCCATGAAGAACTGACCGAGATCTGAGGAATTCTTTGAAAACATCCCAAATAGGGATTTTTTCATCCGCGCCTTCGGTACTGCCAATGGCTATAAAGGGAGAAGGAATCATTTTTGGAAGCTGCCAAAGATCCCTCTGTCGAAGTAATTATAGGCCATCCACCCACTATATTTTTAGTATCTTGGACTTGTGAAATGGACGCAGAAATGTATGGAGAGATTAGAATCTGTCAATTCGACATAATGGTACCATATGTACATTCCACGCTCGCACGCCGTATGCGCTTCACGGCGTGCTGGACATCAAATCTTGCTTCAAGTTGTTGGACGCTCGTTGTCGGCGCTTAATGCGGACTGGCGCCTAATTCTAGCGGGCTCCAGCGTCAAACTCTCTGATTGAACCTCCATTTCTTGATCTCTTAACTCCGATGCCGAATCACCGAGCAGGAATGACAAAGCCACCATCACACAGCTGTACCGCAGGCTGATTGGAGCGAAGCCTTTGTATTTTTGGGATTTGGTTCCCAATTATAATTAATAGGCCACGCTTGCATGCCTGATATTTTGCAACATACCACCAGCGTGAGGTTCACCGACGGTAGTGTCCGGAAGAGTCTGTAACTTTTACACGGAATTCGAGATAGGCGCTGATGGAAGCGCTGAGAACGGTGACATCGCGCATGCACGTTGCATTGCCAATTCGAGGCATGTTTTCATCGCGGCAGATACCCATATGGCAGGATTCATCCCGATACTGGGTAATCCGGTATTGATTGTCCCACGCCTTTCCAGCACCTTGCAGCCACGTTGTGCGCGTCTGACATATATAAGATCGACTTCCTGGCCCTGAAGCTTCCCCTCGCCACCATGTCCGAGTTGAAAGCAGTGTGAGTATCCCGTATCTCTTGTCGAGACTATTGATTAAACCAATGTCCTCGGATTAGGATTCAGTTGCACAGTAAGCACCTGCTTATGTTGATGCTGCCAAACTATGCTCATTTTTTTTTCACAGGTATCCGAGTCACATCCTTGACTAACCCCCACAGTGATCTTCCGGGTGAAATGAAAATGTTTGCCCAGCTCATCATTGATGGGAATATTTTCCTGCAAACCTTGCCGGTGCCATCGGAGCACGATCAAACCGGTTGGAAACTCGGTTTTGAATGCAACATGTGCGTGTGTGATGGTTTTGCGCTATAGAATTAGGATTCACTAGGTCTCTCACTTCCTGTTCCAGCCCACCCCGTCTTCTTACTTTCTCGGTAGCCATTTTGCGCCAGAGTGAAACCGAGGGAACACGGCTTGTCGGCAATGTTCAAATTGCACGAGACAAAGTCCTTGGATCTGTGGAATCGAACAGGTGTAGTAGGTGCAGCCGCTTTACTCTGAGCATCATCACTGAAGATTACAATCTAGCCCTCGAGCTTGAGCTCAATAAAGTGAATCCCGATGGCCCTTCTCTCAAATTCTGGGCTAGTTTCTCAGTTTCTGAGTTGTCATACCAGGGGGCATCCGGTTCAGCTCTCATCGGCATGCTAGATAATGGATGTAAGACTGTCCAAATGTTGTCAGATAATTAGCTGAGCTATCCACAGTTACCTCTGTCAAGGATCATGGCATCGAAAATGAGTTGCGGAAGATGTATGAAGACTCCAGGCAACCCCACTTTTCAACGGACGCACCACACCCTTTGGTGATGTATGAGAGGATTCTACTGTGCTACCAAAGCAATGAATCCAGGGCTCAGTGGCTCAATATACTTGGGGATATTCTTTCACAGTCTTACAAGGCATCTGGGAATGTTGATGACCTGAACCAGGCAGTCTGTGCATACACAGATGCAGTACGGGATGACCCAGGGCCTGCCATCCATCTTGCAAATCTTGGAAGTTCCTTGCAGCATCGCTTTGAGCGGTGTGGTCGCTTGCTGGATATCAACCGATCTGTCATGATGCTTGAGGCTACTGTGGAGCGCACTTTACAGGGCAATTCGCACGAGCCTTCATGGCTGAATGGCCTCGGGACTTCGCTCTTCAGGCGCTTCGAGCGACTTGGTAGTCTCAATGATCTCACCCAGTCTGTCTCGAGGCTTCAAGCTGCTGTTACTCTCACTCCGGATGGCCACCCGGACAAGCCTTCACGGCTGAGTAACCTCGGAAATTCCCTCCTCGAGCGCTTTGAACAACTTGGTGATCTCAATGATCTCAACCAGTCTGTGTTGAAGCTTGAAGCTGCTGTTGCTCTAACTCCAGATGGCCACCCTGACAAGCCTTCGCTGCTGAATACACTTGGGAATTCACTCAGCACGCGCTTCGAACAACTTGGTGATCTCAATGATCTCAACCAGTCTGTCACGAGGCTTGAAGCTTCTGTTACTCTCACTCCAGATGGCCACCTGGACAAACCTTCACAGCTGAATAACCTCGGGAATTCACTCAGGAAGCGCTTTGAACGACTCGGTGATCTGAATGATCTCAACCAGTCCATGTCAAGGCTTGAAGCCGCTGTCACTCTCACTTCAGATGGCCACCCAGATAAGCCTTCATGGCTGAGTAGCCTCGGAAATTCACTCCTTGGCCGCTTTGAGCGACTTGGTGATCTCAATGATCTCAACCAGTCTGTCTCGAGGCTTGAAGCTGCTGTTGGCCTCACTCCAGATGGCCACCCCAACAAGCCTTCATGGCTGAGTAAGCTAGGAAATTCACTCCTTGGCCGATTTGAACGACTTGGTGATCTCAATGATCTCAACCAGTCTGTCTTGAAGCTTGAAGCTGCTGTTGCTCTCACTCCAGATGGTCACCCCAACAAGCCTTCACTGCTGAATACACTTGGGAATTCACTCAGCAGGCGCTTTGAATGACTTGGTGATCTCAATGATCTCAACCAGTCTATCTTGAAGCTTGAAGCTGCTGTTGCTCTCACTCCGGATGGTCATCCCAACAAGCCTTCACTGCTGAATACACTTGGGAATTCACTCAGCAGGCGCTTTGAACAACTTGGTGATCTCAATGATCTCAACCAGTCTGTCTTGAGGCTTGAAGCTTCTGTTACTCTCACTCCAGATGGCCACCCGGACAAGCCTTCACGACTGAACGACCTCGGGAATTCACGCAGCAGGCGCTTCAAACAACTTGGTGATCTCAATGATCTTACCCAGTCTGTTTCGAGGCTTGAAGCTGCTGTTACTCTTGCTCCGAATGGGAACCCAGACAAGCCTGCCCTGCTGAATAATCTTGGTAATTCACTCCACCAACGCTTTGAGGAGCTCCATAATCCTCAAGACTCTCAGCAAGTGCTCCTTCACTACACTTTAGCTTCCTGCTCAGCAACAGGCCCTGCTAGCATAAGATTCCATGCAGCCACACAGTGGGCAAAACATGCCCACATTCACAACCCCTCGTCGATACTCCATGCATATAGTACCGCAATCGGCCTTTTACCTGAATTGGCATGGCTGGGGCTGTCTATAACCGACCGGCATCATCAGCTTTCACAAACAGGCCGAGTTGTGAGAGATGCAGCCTCAGCTGCAATTGCAGCACATGACTACAAGAAGGCTGTGGAATGGCTTGACCAGGGTCGTTCAGTGATCTGGGGTCAGGTTCTCAATTTGCGCACACCAGTAGATGAACTGAGGAAGAGCCATCCTGATCTAGCTGCGCAGCTTGTCACTCTCTCCACCACATTAGAAACTGCTGGCACCCGGACCAATGCTGTTCCTGATGCAGTCAAACCACAATCACTTGACTCCATTGACCAGCAATCTCATGAGTTGGCTCTTGCAAGGAATCATGTCCTCCAACGGATCAGACAACTGCCAGGCTTTGAAAGGTTCCTCTTACCCAAGCCAACTTCTGAGCTTTCACTCGCTGCAAAAAAGGGCCCTGTTGCTATCTTGAATATCAGTGCATATGGATGTGATGCTCTGATCCTCATGCCAGGCCTTGGAGAGGAAGTCATCCATGTCCCACTGAGTGACTTTACACTACCTGAGGCACAGGTCCTAGCTGAATCTCTGGCATCCATTGTGGGGCCTCCCGGACGCAATGATCCGCCATTGGGATTTCACAAAGGAAATATGGTTCCCGATGATATCTTTGCCCATATTCTCTCTGAGCTCTGGTTTAAAATTGTTCGCCCAATCCTCAATGCCCTCGCAATTACAGTAAGTTGATTTGATCAACACATTCAAATCCCTTCCTCACGATTTTTGTAGACTCCAGTGAGCCAAGATTTGGGACGTATCTGGTGGTGTCCAACGGGCCCACTAGCATTTCTTCCTATCCACGCAGCAGGAGTATATAGTGAAAACCAGGCCTTTGGCTCAAAATTATCCGACTTCTTGATTTCTTCCTATACACCATCATTGAATGCCTTGATTCAAGGGTTTCGCCCACATTCAGAATCCCAGGCAGAACTTCAACTCCTTGCTGTCACCCAACCATCAGCTGGGGGGCAGTCCTACCTCCCAGGAGCTCAGGAAGAAATCAACTGCATTCAGCAGCATGTTGAGGGAAAGAAGGTCCGACTTCAGTGGTTGAATGAAGAAATGGCAACAATAGACAATATTCAGGAGGGCATGAAGAATTCCAGATGGGTCCATTTTGCCTGCCATGGTGTGCAGAGTGATTCTCCAACCGAAAGCGCCCTCCTCCTTGCCGGAAACTCACGGTTGACACTCTCAAACATTATCCAGCTAAATCTCCCAAATGCTGACTTGGCATTCCTCTCTGCCTGTCAGACTGCCACTGGTTCCCAAGAGCTCCAAGATGAGTCAGTTCATCTCACCGCTGGGATGCTACTAGCGGGCTACTGAGGTGTCATTGGGACGATGTGGTCTATCAATGACAATGATGCCCCACAGGTCGCCGGTGATGTTTATGCCCATCTATTGGAGGCATCACCTCCGGATCCGACGAGGGCGGCTCAGGCACTGCATCTCGCCGTTCAGAGGCTTCGAGAGCAGCCTGGACCAAAGAAATCATTTTTACACTGGGTGCCTTTCATACATTTTGGGGTTTGACTTAGGAGACTTGACAACTGTGTAGGATATGGGTAGCTGGAGAAGTACTTTGGTAGTAGTGCATGTTTCTTTTAAATTATGACCGTTACAGTCTTTGATGATATTCAACGGAGTGTCGGATATGGGTGGCTGTAAAGTAGTTTGGTGGTAGTGCATGTTTCTTTAAGACCGTACAGTTTTGATTCCGTTCAATGAAGTGTTTCAAGTTACAACCTCTAAACCCTATATACACAAACTGTTTTGATATGACAGGCTGGATTCGAGCCTATTAGAAATATACTGAATGTGAGAGCGAGTTAAGAAGAAAAGTCATAATTATTAGCCACTGAAATACAGAGCTTTTATACTACTCTACAAGTGTTTCTAGAACTATCTACAAGTGTCTATTATATGACTAAATATTCCCGAGAGTTCCCCAAGGCTGACTGAGGTATTAGTAAGTAGAATAATGAGTTGAACAAGAACATTGCAGAATGTTCCAGGTTGTTCCCACGGTTTCAAAACGATGGAGGCATGGAATGAAATGACGAGGAAGAAGTGAATTAAATGACGAGAAAGAAGAAGCGCGACTCACCGCTCAACCGTAAGTGTCATGGCGGGCGGGAGGATCTTGCCCAGCGTGGCATTGGAGACGCCGGAACACGCGGCGAGGTAGGCGGGCGTGTTGGGCGGGAGGTCGGGAGCTGGGGGGAGGGGGTTAGTATGCGATGTATAAGGAAGATGAGGCAAGCCGGAGGAGAGCGGGAATATGAGAACGGGTCGGAGAGGACAAATGGGCGTGGCGAATGAAGAACGAGCGGGACAGAAGGGGAATGGGATAAACGATAGCCAGGCGTGTTCGTGAGCGGGGGGGGGGGGAGGGGGCGAGAGAAAGGAAAGGACAAGCAAGGGGGCGGTAGGACAGGGGCGTGTGCAAGAGGGACGCGATAGGAGCGTAGGGCGAGGGAGGAAGTGGCGGAGAGTTATACACTGCGCCGTCGAGGATCTGCGGGAGCGGGATGACGTCGGCGCCATCTCTACGTCTGCGTGCTACTGGCTGGTGTGCTGCTCAGGAACCCAGGGCTCGTCTTGGGCGTGTCCATCCCTGTGCTGGTTCCGGTCCCAATCCCATTGGTAGACCCAGACCCGATAGTGAACCGCAGCGCAGCACCGCAAACGACAGCGGGCGAGGTGGGCGCAGAGGAGGAGGGCATGATCTGATCATCGTCATTCAGCACTGCGGCAAATCGGTTTGCGTGCAGTATCGCAGGCGTAACAAAGAAGACGCAACTGCAGTGGACCGGGAACGACGTGAAAGATTTTTTTTTTCGTTTTGCTGAGCAATAGCAGGAAGAGGTGACCGTGACGCGTGAGACGGCAACCGCCGGCAGCTCGGCAGTTTTGAACATTAATATTAAGAAAATTAGAAATTAAAGCAAGAGTCAGCCCGTAATTTGGCGAGCGTAGAGAAGATGGTGGAAACTCCTTCTAGATGCCATAGATATTGAGACGCTCGGAAACTTTGTCTCTCCTGGACAGAAGTCTAACTTGCAGTTTGAACGCGTACATCGCTTGAACCCTTGGCTCGAGATGCGCAGTAATATCCGCTTAAGAGTTTACTGTATATCCAATTTTGTTCAAGATGTCCACGATAGCACTGAAATGATACCTGCCTGGACCCAGATTCGAAGACTCGGGCGCTGTAAATAATTATAATTTAGTAGCCGTTGTCCCCTTCATGGAACATTCTTGAATAGCTCTTTGAATAATTCATCCGAGTAATATTTAATTCGCATTGTTCAGGAATGAGGGAATTCAGTGCCGGTACACGAACCGGCATTCTTTCCAAAACACAGCTTTGATTGAATTGGCGAGCAAAGCTCCTGCTCAATAGCGGTTTGCTGCACAATTATCATGGTAGGAGTTATTGTAGGCTGTATAGGAGCTAATTTTGCAGGCAGAAATCCATAATTAACCAGATTTCCCCCCGTTTAAGCAGAGTTTCTTGTTCTCTCCAGCAAGATTAAATAGAAATGTTACCGCCCAAATTAAAGATTAATGATCATCTCGCAAGTGCATCGAGAGTAGATGATTTCGCACTGCACCGCTTGTGGATCAGTGTCCGCGCAACCCATCCATTAGCGGATTAAAACGCGGCTCTCAGGATTTTTTGTTTTGTTGTAGAGAACTAGCATCAGAACCGCATTGAACTACCTCCGAGGGACTTTTGAGACAGTTCACACTCACTTCCCCGGAACCGTCGACCCCAGACTCATCTCAAACTGCATGAGATCCAAATTAAATATATCTTATAATAATTCAAGTCAAATGTGTATTGCTCAAGAGATTGAAAAATTAAGGCGTGAGGAATCCAGAAGCTAAACTCTGGGGAATTTATACGTCGAGTAATTGCGTACCCTGAGCCGTTCGGCATTTATGCGGCTTAAGCTTCGTAGAAAGTTGATGTGTCCCGCGGAATCATCTCATCTTGCTTCCTTTCTGATAATGTTTCGTGTTACCGTGTGCTTATTTAGTGCCAACCAAATGTTGAACATCATCGAGGGGTATCCAGTTCATCAGTCTGCGGCATCTCAAAAAACTCAGGACATACATTTTTTCGACACTGTAACCTTCTCTTCTACCTCTTATTAACACAAATGTTTTATCAATGGTCCATATACCAGTACGTCGCTGCCTGGGATGGTTCAATTGATCCAAGCTCTGTCTAGTCCTAGTGCATCCAAATTGGGGCACAGTCGAGGTTCATTTGTTTACAGAAGTGATTCAGACGGACAGAAATAAATAGCTGCTTTTTTTAGAGATTTGAATCCATGCAGGAACATCTGCACCGTGTCAAAATTCAATACGGCATACTTAAACGCCGCTTATATAAATCAAACGCCAGCGTGAGAAAAAAGCTGTTAAACGCTCCCGGTGACAGTGACAGGCAGACTCCAGTGCTTCTTCCACGCGTACACCATGGAAAAAACAGCATCCTCCCCCGCAGAGGCTCTGATGGCTGAACTTCCCGCACTCCCGATGTCTGATGAAGCGAGGGTAATCAGAGTCAGCCTTTGTGTGGTGCCTTGCCAAACTTTTGTCACAGCCTCGGCGACACAATCCGAGAATGTTTCGCAAACCTCGCAAAGGGGAACAAGGTGCAAACGGAAAGGTTAGCTATCTACCCGCTCTGTGAGGAATCTGATTGACATGTTTCAAGGGTTCTCGACGCACTGATGCCACTGAAGCCAAAGGCCCCACCAGCAACGGACAAGGAGACGACATTCTGGAATGCATACAAGACTTTATCGGAAGAGTATGACCGGGAATTCCACAAGAAATACGGAACGGACCTTGACACATCCCTCATTTTTGTGCGTAATCCATCCGTTTTAAAATCCAGTTGGGTAATTTGATATTCCAAAGCCGGTCTCTTCTCCGCCATTAGCTCGGCATTCATTATCCAGATACAGCCCGAACTGCAACAAGACCCAAATGAAGTCACCCAGCAACTCCTTCGCATCCTCATTCACAATGCCAACCAATCACTTTTCTCAGGCATAGACTTGGCCGAGCCCAACAATGGAGCTACCACTACTGTTGTTGTTGTCCAAAGTCTCCTTTGTGCCAGCCTCTTCTCTACACTGCTAGCTGCATTGCTGGCAGTTCTAGGCAAGCAGTGGTTGATGCATTATGATGCAGCAGGCAGCAGAGGAACCCTTGCAGAGCGTGGTCTTGAACGGCAGCACAAATATGATGGATTGCAAATGTGGAAATTCACCCTTGTCATGGAGATGTTTCCACTACTCCTCCAGCTGGCTTTACTTCTCTTTTCTGCTGCCCTCTCCATCTACTTGTCAACAATCAGTCACTCAGTTGCCATCATTGTGATCACACTGACATCCCTGGGTGCCCTGGCATACATTTCACTGTTGGTTTCTGCAGCAGTGTATCCAGATTCTCCTTTTCAGACCCCACTTGCCAGTGTGTTGCGCCCACTGGTACTGAGGTTATTGGAGCCGCTAGCTGCCCTTCTCTGTCAATTTCAGAAAGGTTTTTTGGGTACTTGGATGGCCATCGAGAAATTTCTACAACAGCGGTCAATATCTCCTCTATTGTCACCATTCCGCAAGGGACCCCCAGTTGATGATGAAGATCCCGACTTATCTACCCCAAAGCCACTTTCTGCTGCACCTTTCTCAGAGGCCTTACCTGCGGTACCAGCTGTTTTATGGATTTTAGAGACATCTACCAACCCTGATGTTATATCAGCTGCTGCAGACATAGCTGCAGACTTGCAGTGGCCACCTCAGGCAGATCTTGGCTTGGCACTGGAACGGCTACATGACACATTTTGGGCCTGTTTTGTCGCGCATAAAGTCAACTTCGGGAGGATTCAAGAAGTCCATGTTCAAGAAAGCTCGATACTGCATGCAATAACCTGTGAGCAGGCATATGGAACAATGAGCATTAGCTCAAGGAGGAACACTCGCAAATTGATCCGTTTCTTTCAAGACCTTGTCCTTACAAGAGCAGAGGGAACAGAAACCTTGCAGCTCACCCAGTTACACACTGTATTCAACACATTGAAAGGAGACATTGAATGCTTCTGCGGCATCCGTACCCAGCCTGTGATGCAGTGGGTACTCTATGTGTTACCACACACCGCATGGAGATCTCCAGACTTTGCCGCAGCCTTGAGGAACATGCTTGAATATGCCTCATCATCGCAGACAGACTTTACAAAACAGAATTATGCTGATTGCCTGATTTTCCTAAACATAATGATTGAATTCCAACCACACCAGTATATTTTTACATTCAAAGATAAAAGGTCCGCTTGTTACATACTAGAATTTTCCACTCTCTAATCTTTTAACAGTTTTGCCATCGACTTCCTGCTTGAGGAACTCTTCAAAAACCTCAGCAAATCTCCGAGTAAAAGTTCAACTCATTTGACTACTACCAGAGACATTATCACATCGGTCAACCAAATGGCAGCAATGTCAGGCCACATGCTGAAGCACAGAAGGAGCAGAATAATAGTCAGAAAACAGATTTATGACTTGTGCACCACAATTACTCAAGTTGACGGATGGGCTGATGTGGTTGTGTCGGCACTGGCATTTGGGAACCTTTCTGGTGTTGCCCCACTTTATAATGTCTCATGGGTCTATGCAGCGCTTCGGGATGTTCAGCCATCCAGTGAGGGTATAGAGAATGATTGGGATGCAGCCACAAAGGAGCGTATTCATTACCTTCTGGAAGCTCTGAATGATGCCAAAGAGCCTCTATCTGAAGAAGTGCTCCAGGTAATTCTCAAAGCTCTTTCCATGGAAGGCCCTTGTTCAATTCCAGCAGTCAAGCTCCTCTGCCGGCAAAAAGGCTGGTTTACAGCCATTGATCTCCAGCCCATCATGCAAGAACATAATGTATGGTCTCGGATGGGTTTTGTCTTCATGAATAATTTATCACAGATGCGAGATTCTGGGTACCATTATATCGAACTTGGTGGAATGTTTTCCAGCCTGGCCCAGTGGACACCATACATTCACTGTACCCCTTCCCATTGGATCACCATATACACTGGGATGTCAGAATGGGCTCAAGAGGCAGTACAGTCATTGTACCTCTCTGTCCTTGAGCGCATATGGGGGGTGAAATACACAGGAACATACCCATTTGCCAAGGAAGTCGAGAGAACTTTAGCTTGGATTCTGATTGCACTGTCAGCTGTTTTGATTTCTCTGAGCAACAAAACTTGCAGGATTTTTATCAGCTAATCAGGTGCACAATATCTACCACTTTCAGATCACACAACCCATATGAGCACAACTCTTGGGCCTGGGCTCTCATTTCCACCAATTTCAGAGCCTCTTTTTCCACAGGGCTGGGTGATGCCCTCATTCAGGCTGCAAGAAATGCAGATGGTGTGGTTTCTCAGACTCCCACACAAATTGAGAACCAGCCGGACTTGGATAGCTCACCACAGGAAAAGACTCATGTCTTCCATCGGGCTGCCGGAATTTTGAATGAGATGGGCCAGGTACTTAAACATGAATCAGAAGGGGAACAGGTGGACCGCGGAGAAGAAAGGGCAGAGGAATATTGGGATCACTTGAGAACACATTTTGAACAGCAGGTTGATCAATTGGAGGAGTCGGTGAAGGAGTCACCGGGGACTGTTGCAAAATCTCTTTGATTTTTTATTGTCTATTGATTTTATATAAAAATTTCCCGATAAGTATCCAGAAGGCTCCTAAAATCAGTTTAAGACCTTGATGGCATTCAGAACCCTGGTAGTCTGACTTGGTGTCGGCGGTCTCTTTTATCCGTACCTGAATTTAGTTAGGATAAGTGTTGTGCGGGCTTGGCTTGGGCTGCCGCTTGACTGTAATTTTTTTCACAAAACGGTAAGTTTTTGGAATGATGAGATAGGGTGCCTACTTCTTATGAGGCTCCAGAAATTCTCTGCAGTTGTAAATACCAGTGGAACAGATCCAGATGTTAACCTGGCCCGGATCAAAATCTAGGAATGTTCCTACTTCCTCGGGAGACACCAGGGATGCTTCAAAATCTCGGGGAGATGTTCGGCAGGTCATAAATCAATTTGGAGTCGAATGTACCCACTCAGATTACACTGCACAGGAGCCCGAGCCTGGCACAACACCATTTAGGATGTGTCAGACACCGACAAGTGACGTCATAGAATTGTGCTTGCATTGAATAAATTACTGTTGCAAGCACACGGAGTAAACAAGTGTGCATATGGAGAGGTAAGGTTAAATGACACGGAGTAATTAATATAATTAATATGAGTGAACACCGTGCAAACCATCTTGTAGCCAAAAAAAACACGGTCTTCCTCTCCCGCGCATATTATCTATAACACATATACTCAACCATCGTCTATGTATATGTGCGTGCATGCCGCTTCTCCTTCCACTGTCCCTCCTCCATATGTACCCAAGAATCCAAGAAATAACAGTGGGAGGACGATGTGCAAACGGGAATTGTGTTATGAAGGTGTTATGTACGCGGGAAGAGGCAAAGTAGGAGTTGCAAAGCAACGTAAAGAGGAAAGAATAAGGACAGGATTAAAGAGGGTGGATGTCTGAAGGAGGGAAGGAAGGAGTGTTTATGCGGTACGGGTATGATATGATAATGCTGTATCGCGGACGGAGTAATTTTCATGATGGTAGGGCGTAGTGGTGCCGATGGATGGTCGGATTGATGGATATGTACGTGGTAGTCGTAATAGGAGTCCAAGAAATTCGGCCCGATAAAAACAGGGTGCATGGAAGAAGGAGAAGGGACACAGGGGGAAAAGAGCATCACCTCACGACCCACACTTCTCCACATCTTCACCGAGTCGCTGCCCCATCTCAATCTCGGTGTTCGAAAAAAAAAAACAGCAACAAGACAGCACTCACGAGCCTCTCGATGTCCCGCAGCCACGAAGGTACCACTGGTCCCTGGCCTGGAAGAAGTTGCGCGGCGCCTCTGCACGAAGGCGTCAGAGGTGCTGTTACGGAAAGATGCAATTGAAGAAAAAAAACTCGCTCACGGACCCATTCAACCACGGCTTCTCCGGCCCATCGGGGAACCACTTGTGCGTCCCGCCGACCGCGACGTTCATGATCAGCTAGAAGACTGTGGAGTATATGTACATGATCATCAGTACAGGGCTTTTTCTAAAAGAGACGGAACGCGTAAGCCACAGCAGTATCATCGAAGCCAAGGCGAAGTAATATATGAGGAAAAAAGAAAAACCACGCACATTGATCAAACGGCCCCGCCTTCGTCCCATTCACCCACAGATTCTCCAGAATGGTGCTCTCGCTCCCGGCCTGCACCACGTTCGGGAAGTTGCCGGCTCCAAGAAGGGCTTGGTGAGCTTGATCTCATACACGAGGTACAGCCGCGAGTCGACGGCGTACATCCGCCTATAGGGTGGGTTATGAGTCAGTATATGTATAGTGATCATTTTGAAGCAATGGTATATAAGAAGGATACGGAACAAACAAAGAAGGGGGAGGAGAAGGGAATGTGGGACGAATGTAATATCCACTCACATAAACTCCGCATTCCACTCCAGCGCATACGTGTGGAACGCGTCGTCATACTGCGCGGGGCGCCGTGTCAACCAGCCGTACGTCTTGGCGACCGCGTTAAGCCTCAATGGGATATTGTTGGGGAACGGGTTGGACGGGGAAGGACTGTAAGAGATGGGCAAGAGGGGAGAGCAGGAGCAGATAAAGAGACTATTCGAGTAGCGCGACCCACAAGCCTTCCTCTCGCCGTTAGTCGGGCATGAAAAAAGACGAAGATCAACTCGATGGCGTTATCGGCGCCAGGCAAGCAGCGTTGCGCTGCTGCAGCCTGCGAAGACGCCGACCTCAGGCGCGAGGAGTACAACGACAACGAGCATGAGTACCGCACCGTACCGATTCATCTGTCCAGGGACGAGACGCCCGCGCAGGCTCCGCGTCATCTCCAGCAGTACGAGGAAGCCCGCCGCCTTCCAGCGCAGGACCGCCGTCTCGACGAGTACCAGTACTCTGGCTATCCAAAGAGACAAGCGCGAACCTCGTTCCGGGCCATCATCCTCCCCCAGCAGCATAGGAAAGCCTATCGTCTCGACGAGCGCCATGATCCGCGCCATCGACACGCCCGTGACGAACGACATGCGGTGTATTCCGCACCATCATCTCCCCCGGTACCGCAAGCCAAAACAGACCAGAGCGAAGGCAGGATGCCCATCATCGGCTGCGATGTTGCGAGGAGCCTCTCCGATCTACAAGAGCATAAGCATATAGGGCGAGCGCGACACCCGCGTCCAGTCAACAGCGAAAGGAGAGCGAGCTCCCCAACAGGAAAGACGCCGCAGACCGCCGCGCAAGTAAAGGAGACGAACATCAGGTATTCTCACTCAGCACACTGTGCGAACCCAGCCTCGGCGATGAGCAGAGTGAGCCATGGTGCGATTGGTGGGAACGACCCCATGTGCGCGGGGACACACCGTCGGTGAGGAAGGACGGCATCTGCGCCGCGAGGACGCACACCGCGCGGAAGGCCGGCGCAGCATGCCACGGAGACGATGCGCCTGCGCAGCGTGCGAAGAAGCACTCAGCGCGCCCCCCGCCCTGCATGTATCATAAGGAAAGATGGCCCGCACGCGAGATGGGACGGACTCGCAGGCGCGACATAATGTCACACCGCCCCGTATCATGCCCACGCCTGCGAGACGCGCGCTGTCGGCGTGGCACCTTCGTCTCCGCCCGCGTACAGCGTCCTGGCGTGGAGACGGTGCGGAGACGGCACCGCAGCGCCAAGACGGGCGGGATGCGCAGCACCGACGCATAAACGAGAGAACGCGAGGAAAGGAGGGGAAAAGGAAGTGGACTTAAAGATGGAGGAGAAAAAAAGGTCACCCAAAGCCACTCATATCCTCCTCGCGCGCGCGTCGCTGAACACGCTTTCCGTCGTCGCGCAGGCCGAAGAAGATGATGAGGGCGACTTGGAAGGGGGAGGCGTCAGTTTGTGTTTATAGAGTGCACAGCACACGAGAAGGAGAAGTGGAGAGAGAGCGAGAAGCAAAGTGTGTGGAGTGAGCACAAAGCAAGCAGCACACGAGAAGGTAAAGTAGGCACTGGCCTACTAGGCAGCAGGCACGAGAAGAGAAGAGAAGAGAGCAGGGGAGCAAGGAGAGAGAGGGCGGGAGGTGATGAAGGATTCAGAGGGACACGGGTTGAGGGGTGGTGGATTGAAGATCAGCGGATGGATGGAGGGCATGGGAGGGAGGGGTGACGACGGTGCCGATGTTGGGGGAGAGGAACGAGAGGCTGCGGGGCGTGACGGGCGGGGAGCTTTCTGGGGTGCTGTGGTGCGGCATCTGTACGGTGGTGCTAGCGTGGTGGGCATCGCGCAGGAAGCCTGGCTCGGCGGCTCGCTCTCGCTGCCATTGCCATTGCCATTATTAAGGAATTGGTTTGCGTCCAGTATTGCAGGCGAGTAACAAAGAAGAGTGTCCAGTGGACCAGGAACGAGGTGGAAGAACGTCATCTTCGATAAATCCGTTTGAAAGCCGACGCAGAAAGCAAGCTAAGGAATAAACGGCACCAGGTGCTTGAGCAAAAAAAGAAAAAAGTCTTTTGCGAAAGTGGCGATCGGCGACTGTGACGCGCCGTGACACATGAGGCGGCAACCGCCGACGGCAGCTCGGCGACTTTTGGAGGAAATTTAAAAACCAGGCAAGATGTCGAGGAAGAGCATTCACAGCTACTCTCCCTGGTCAGACCATACACAAGGATCATTTTTCTGAAAAAAATAATCATTCACAGCGTCAACGGGCTCCCTGATCTAGTCAAATTCAATGCGGCATTCACGCTGCTTATATTATATTATATATAAACTAGAATGTGCCCGCGAATAATTTCGCGGAAAACATACTCTCACTCCGGATAATCTCAACAATGGCTGAATTGATATCTGTGGGAAAACTGAATATGGTTGAGCTTCACCGACTTGAATTTTCTCACTGTTCAACAGCTCGGAATACAGTCCTTAACCGGGAAGCGAAACGCTTAAGCGATCCGGGATTTTCTCCGTGATGAAAAGCGATAGTCACCCAAACTTTTTTTTCACTCACTGTATATACTAAATGGCTACCTGGATATCAAATAGTTGGAGTGAATCCCTTCAGTATTGGTGGAGAACATGCCCAATTTATTGATACCATCAAATTGTGCAATAAACCACGAAGCGAAACACTACAGTAAAATTGGCATGATGGAGTGTCTTTGAAGTCCTGCAGTGGCCATATTCTAATTCTACGACCCTGAAAACCCCCAATACATGCCATAACTGTGTAATTCCTGCACAGCAGTGAGGGACAGTGGCTGCTCAATTGCAATATTGGTGACAAAACTGAGTCAAACAGTGATTCAAAAGATTTATTTTTCTTGAGCTTTTGAACCACTACCTGCACAATTCCTTTTGTGAATATGAGTTTTGGATACTCTAAAATGTGCTCAAAAAAATCGGGCCCTGGAGGATGCTCACATGATGCAAAACACGTGGTGTTTCGCTTCACGGTTTGTTTCACTTCCCGGTTAAAGACTGTAGCTCAAATTGCATATGCGCGGGATTTAAATTTAGTTCAGGCTCTCCCCCTTCGTTATAGCTTAAGCCTTCTCTGGAGGAAAATAGACAGTGTTTATTCTGAGTTCAGTTTCTCAGGTTTGTTTAACTAAGAATAATAATTGATGAAAAATGATCTCATACATAATAATATAAGGCTTAACATGAGCCTTTTGCAGCTGATAGCTTCATCAACTTTCAACACTTGTGTTCAGTGGAATAAATTAATTTAAACTTGTCCCACCCCATTACTTGTGGTTTTTCTACATAGATTCAGAGTGTAATACTTACAGTTACACTTCGTAAATACCATAAACTGAGCATGAGGCTCTTCATGTTAAACTGTGTTCAGCTTCATCAGCTTTATTTCTTCTTTGGCTTGGCTGTTACTCACACTTCTGTATTTTAATCGGCATAATGAACTGAGTATGGACCAATGATGGTGTACTCTTGAACTGGGTGCTGCCCAAGTTGATTGTGGCAGATTAGTTGATGTTGGCGGAGCGCGTTGGTGGCGAGCGTGAGCGTGAGAGCGGGTCGTATGTCGCAAAATCCCGATCTGCCTAATCAGGCATAACCGTCTAATTGGACATGATTGGTGTCCCATTCCACCTGATTGGACCCCACCGGGCCACATTGGGTCTGACCAGGTTTCTCCTCCATACCCTCGTCTCAGCCTCACATTTATACACTTACTAGCGCCGTAATTGATCATCAATAATGACAGGTCTTTTGCCTACGCGAGGCAGGTTCCGCTCTAACTTTTGACTATTCACCTATTTACCATGGCAACAAGTGCGACTAGTACGTTCGCCCAGTATTAATTAAAATCCGGCACGCAGTACCATATCGTAATCTACTGAGTTCACCAGATAATAGGTGTGTGCTTTCCCTTGGAACACAGGAACCATGTACACTGCACGAATAAAGTACTTCACCATCACAAAGAATGTCAACTGAGACTCCTCGTACACTCTGCACCCCTCCCACTTCGTCCGTGGGGTTCAACTCGAGTGCTTGAACTTCTGGATGAGCGCAACATGATGCCATTGTCCAGAGACCTCGCAAGCAAACAAGCCACGGAGGCGTGCACAGACCATGTCGGAGGAATCCGTGTTGATCAGGACACAGTCGTAACAAGGATGGTCAAAATATCTGGGATTGCAGCGCAGGATATTCCTACAGTCCGTCCAGTCCTCGAGGGATTGGTAATGGAGGTAGAGACAACGGAATGGACGGATCTATTCAGTGGTTCAGCAATACCCGGAGCACCAGAGAAAAATTGACACTCACCTTGATGGGATTGGGTACGTTTTGGGCAACAGCCGCTAGCTCAGCACGCAATTTATTATTAAATCCGGAATAAAATGTATCACCACACATAGAATCTTCGAACGTGATTGATGTCGTCAACCGCATAGGAGAGCCAAGCTTCCAGTGAGGATCCGCATAGAGCGGTGGTTCGTTATCTGGGGAAGCTTGTGATTCATCATCCGTATCTCCCTCGAACTGGCTGGCAATAGCAGCGGCGACAGCCTTGTCAGAGTCGTTAATCAACATGCGGATAAGCGCAATGGCCTCCTGATTGGCATCGAAAGTTGCTAAGTGACGAAGATGGCGCGGACTCCGTGAGAGCGTAGAACCAAGTACGGGTGGGAAGACGTCGGGAAACTCCGAGAAGAGGACCGCGTGAACGTGGAACTGTGGAACCAAATTTGAGTGGGGAAAAGTGCGGAAGAGTCCAAGGAAGGGTGCCCGTGTGGCTTTGGAACATCATGGAAAGTTCCTCAGGATCGTTTTGTATTATAGTATAAGATAAAACAACAGCGTGTCAATGGGAGTACGGCCTAAGCAAGCAATGACAGGCTGCTGCCGGCTGTGCTTCTTCCAGTGTACTACATCCTCGACACATGGATGACGCGGCAGCATCCCCCCCTCCCCAGGCTCCGACGACTGAGGCTCCCCCGACTGAATTGCCCGCGCACCCGAAGCCTGATGAACCGAGGTAAGTCACTAGTCAGCCTCTCCGTCTGGTGCCTTGAGCTTTGTCACAGCCTCGGCGACACAATCCGAGAGTGTTTCGCAAACCTGGCCAAGGGAAATGAGGTGCAAACAGAAAGGTGAGCTATCTACCCACTCTCACTGCGTTCAGTGCTTATTAGCCACATGGTTTGAGGGGACTAGCTGTTACTAGCTGACCCGCTATGTGCTAGGCGGCGATAAGGCTCATAGCCACGTCTAGCCGACGGCTAGCCACATCTCGTAACAGCTCCAAATAGCTGCGGCTATTGGGCGGCTGAACCAAGGCTGAACGCAGTGTCTGCGAGGAAACTAATTGACGAGTCTCAAGGGTTCTCGAGGCATTGAAGTCAAAGGCCCCACCAACAACAGACAAGGAGACCACATTCTGGAATGCATACAAGACTTTATCAGAGGAGTATGACCACGAGTTCCACAAGAAGTACGGCACCGATCTCGACACATCCCTCATTTTCGTGCGTAATCTATCTAGTATCTGTTTTAAATTCAGTTGGGTAATTTAATATTTCAAGGCCGGTCTCTTCTCTGCCGTTAGCTCGGCATTTATCATCCAGATACAGCCCGAACTGCAACAAGACCCCAATGAAGTCACTCAGCAGCTCCTTCATGTCCTCATTCACAATGCCAACCAATCACTTTTCTCAGGCATAGACTTGGCTGAGCCCAGCAATGGAGCAACTATTACTGTTGTCATTGTACAAAGCCTCCTCTATGCCAGCCTATTCTCTACACTGCTAGCTGCATCGCTCGCAGTTCTTGGTAAACAGTGGTTGATGCATTATGATGCAGCAGGCAGCAGAGGAACCCTTGCAGAACGTGGCCTTGAGCGTCAGTGAAAACATGATGGCTTGCAGAGGTGGAAATTCACTCTCATCATGGAGATGTTTCCACTACTCCTTCAGCTTGCTCTACTCCTCTTTTCTGCCGCCCTCTCGGTATACTTGTCAACAATCAGTCACCCAATTTCTTCAATTGTGATCACATTGACATTTATCGGTGCCCTGGCATACATTTCTTTGTTGGTTTCTGCAGCTGTGTATCCAGATTCACCCTTCCAGACCCCCCAAATGACACCATACCTCTATGTCCTTGAGCATATATGGGGTGTGAAATACACAGGAACATATCAATTCACGAAGGATTCAGATAAAACTTTAGCTTGGACTCTGATTGCACTGTCGATTGTCTGGGAGGGTTTTGATTTCTCTGGCCAACAAACCTTGCAGGATTTTTATCCTCTAATAAGGAGCACAATATCTACTGCTTTGGAGTTGCACAACCCATACCAGCACTCCTCTTTGATCGGTGTTCTCATTCCCCCCAATTTCAGATCCACTTTCTCCACAGGGCTGGGTGATGCCCTCATCCAAGCTGCAAAAAAAGTGGAAGATATGATTCCTGCTTATTCCACACAAATGGACAACCAACTGGACTTGAATGGTTCACTACAGGAAAACACTCATGCCTTCCATCGGGCTGCCACAATTCTGGATGAAATGGGGCAGGCACTTAAGCTGGAATCAGAAGGGGAACAGGTGGACTGTGGAATAGAGGAGGCATGGAAATATTGGTATATTCTGAGAACATATTTTACACAACAGGTTGACAGATTGGAGAAGTCATTGAAGGAGACACCGGGCACTGCTGAAATATCTGATTGATTTTTGTTATCGGATTTTATATACTTTTTTTTGGTTATCCAGAAGGCCCCCGCATTAAGTGTGTGGAGGTATTTAAGATCTTGGAAACATCAATTTAGCACCTGACTCCACTATGTCTCGTTTCTTAGCCGGTAATTTCTTTGATCTGTAGCAGAATGCCAGTCGATCTCGAAGAGCATCTACCTATTATCAACAATGCCGCCGAATCCTTGATTTATCATCATGGTATCGGCGAGAATATCTTAGCTTTTCAACCGCAAGAGCATGTTTGCTGTAGTAGTCGTAGCTCAGCCCAATAAGGAAAACCAAACAAGAACGAGAAGGCAGCGACGAGCATCACCCTCACGCCCCACACTTCTCCCACATCTTCACCGAGTCGCTGTAAAGACACAAAAAAATCAGTTCATGGGTGCGAAGGCAGGAGAGGAGGGGGGGGGGGGCACTACTTACATGACCATCGCGCGCCTTTCGATGTCCAGCGGCCACGAGGGGTACCACTGGTCCTTGGCCTGGAGGAAGTTGCGCAGCGCCGCTGCAAGCGAAGGCGTCAGAGGTGCCGTATGGACGGAAGTAATTGAAAAAAGAAACGCACTCGCTGACCCATCCAACCACGGCTTCTCCGGCCCATCGGGGAACCACCCGTTCGTCCCGCCGGCCGCGACGTTCATGGTCAAGTAGAAGGCTGTTTTTTTAAAAAAAAATCAAGCGGCAAAGTAAAGGTGAAGCGCGCAGCATCATCGAAGCCAAGGTGAAGTAATATATGAGGAAAAAATAAAGAAAAACGCAAATTGATCATAAGGCGCCGCCTTCATCCCATTCACCCACGGATTCTCCAGAATGAGGTGAGGGAGGAAGAAGGGTACGGGGACGAGGAGGGTGGAGAAGAGCAGGGAAGGGAAGGGAAGATCGAATGGATAGGAAACGACAACTCACATGAACCGCTCATCCCACTCCAACACATACGTATGGAACCCGTCGTCAAACCGCCCGCGCCGCCACGGCCAGCCGTACGTCAGGGCGACCGCGTTGAGGAACGCCGTGGGCCCCCAGTTGAGCGAGCTGCGCACGTAGTTAACGCTTCTGCTGGGGGAGGGGTTTATTGGTGGACGAATTGGGAGAGGAGGGAGGAAGGATAAGAGTCACGAGAAAGAAAAGGAAGCCGAAGCCGGAGATGAGCAAGGGGGCAGAAGAAATGAAAGGCGAGAGGAGAGGAGGAGCAGGAGCAGATAGAGAGAGTGGTCGACTCGCGCCAGACGATATCCTGCCTCTCGTCGTCCGTCGGGGAGAAGGGCGAAGATCAGGCTGATGACGTCATCCGCCCAAGGCAAGCAGCCTTGCGCTCGACGCAGCTGGTAAAGACACCGACCCCAGCCGCGAGCAGCACGACGCCGACGACTACGAGTACCTCGCCGTGCCCATCTATCCGCTCAGGGACGAGACGCGCGTACATGCTCCCCGTCATCTCCAGCAGCGCGAGGGAGCCCGCCGCCTTCGAGCGCCTTCATGAAGAGAACCACGCCGCAGGGAATCGATCCGCCAAGGACGGGACGCGCGCGATGACCCCGCTCTGCGTCAGCTCCAGCAGCACGAGGAAGCCCGCCGCCTTCCACCACAGGACCGCCGTCTCGACGAGTATCACGCCACGGACTATCCATCCGCCCGGGAACTTGGAAGAGACGAACCTTGCCCCGCGCCATCACCTCCCCAAGCGGCATGAGAAAGCCTATTGTCTCGATCGCGCCACCGACATGCACGTGAAGGGCGAGATGCGCTGCACTCTGCACATCATCTCCTCCACCATGACCACGACACCGACACCGCAGCACACGGCGCACGCAGCACCCATCCCCCGCCAATAGCGACGAAAACCGAACGGACGGCACCGCCCCAGATCGCAGTCGCAGCCGCACAGGAGCACGGCCAACACCATCATCGTGCTCGCAAAGCAACCCGCAGCCCTCCCGTAAAAACCGCCATGAAAGTAAAAAAAAGAAATCAAGAAAGGCGACGCACTGTTTCGGATACGAGGGCCCGTTCCCGCGCGCCTCCATGATGTCGACCTCGCCTGAACAAATGAGTCAGTCTCGGTTTCTTCGTGCAAGGGAGCGAAGGAGAGGGGAGGGGACGAGCGGGCAGCGGCAAGGGTGTGTCTGAACGGCGCGCAAGATCGCGTCGCGTCAAGACGCACACCGTACCCGCTCACATGCAGAGCGAAACCGAAGCGAAACGTCGCGCGATGCGGACACGCGGAACACGACGGACGAACGTCCCGTGCCACACGCCTGCACGCAAAACCCTGCATACTGTAGCCCTCAAAACCCCGCAAACACCTCGACGTAAAACATTCCCGCAGGTGGTGGGGCATGAAATAACAAAGAAGCGCGACTCACCACTCAATGGCCACCCGCTGTACACGTCCTCCACAGGCAACATCCACAGCGCAGGCCACGGCCAGTCGCCCGTCGGCAGCTCCGCGCGGATCTCGACGCGCCCGAACTTGATACTCGCGCTCCGCCTGGTGGTCATCCGCGCGCTCATGACGGGCGGGAGGATCTTGCCGAGCGTGGCGCTGGAGACGCCGGAACATGCGGCGAGGTAGGCGGGCGTGTTGGGCGGGGAGGTCGGGCGCTGGGGGAGGGGAGGGGGGGTTAGCAATGGTGCTGTGCGATGTAAAAGGAAGATGGTGAAAGGGTAAAAAGAGACGAGCGGAAGGGAGAGGATGTGGGGTGGAAGGGAAGGGAAGGAAGGCGGGCGCGAGGGAGTGGGGTGGCAGAACGAAGGAAAAACGGAAGGGCATGGCCGAACGCAAGACCGCTGTCGCTGCGAAAGCACGACGGCTGGCGCTGGCGCAGTGAAAGCCCGCCCAGCACGTCTGCCGTCGACGCGAATCACGGCCACCGTCGACGCGACGTATCGAGTAGCCGCGGCCACGACGAGGGCACGACAAATGGGAACTTGATGATAAAAAATAAAAACACCCCACTCACCAATCCTCGTCCCATTCGTCCCCACCCCGCCCGCGCCTTTGCCCCTATACCCCGCGCCACGCGTGACGTTGTACGTGCACCGCTGATGTTGTACACGGCGCCGTCGAGGATCTGCGGGAGCGAGATGACGTCGGACGTGAGCGTGGAGAGGTAGAGGCGTGGTTTGCCTGCGAGGGAGGGCGGGTGTTAGTGTGGAGTATATAAAAAGCGAAAAAATATATATAAAAGGAATAGACGAGGGCCCCAAAATCCCAAATAAAGATGCCGGAGGCCCCAACGCGCAGCTCGCAATCATCCCCGCGATGAAGACGAGAACAAGGACGATGCTCCAGTCCCTCTCCCTTCGAATCCGCGGACGAGAAGGGAGAGGAAGAGTGACATCGCCAACGGCGCTGTCCCCCCGCTCTCGTACCTCGCCACTGCGCCAGCGATCGGGTACGACGACGTTGCCTCCTCCCCCGCTCGCCCCTCCCCCAAAAGAAATAAAGAACACGTAAAAGCAACGCACCCTCCACAGACGAAGCGAGGAACGACCCCGCAGGCGGCGCTGCGACGAACGAGTTAGCGTTGGAGGCGGTCGTCATCTCGAATTGGTTGTTTCTGGGGGGAAGAGGGGGAGTTAGCATCACATCATCATTGAGACGATGGGGAGGGAGGGAGGGAGGGAGGGAGGGAGGATGGGGTGATGGATAAAGAGGGCAATATGAAGCCGGAGAGCGCGAGGGACAGAAGCGAACGAGACGGCCCCGGTGAGATCAGGACAGCGCGAGGTAGTGTGATGGCAGTACTGCTCGACGACCGCCGCCGACGACGGCATGCAGCCCGCGTAGAAGGACGGTGAGGAGGGCGGACGTGCAACGCCCATCGGACAGCATTGCGCCATCCCATCATCCACCCACGACCACCTCGAGAAGGCGGCCCATTAACCCCGGTCCCCGCCGCCGATATGACGCGACCACGCAGAGCACCCTCTCCGCGAGCAGGGACGCCGCCGCCATCTCAAGACGCGGACGCGCCACGCCCGCAGAGCTAGCCCCGGACGTGGCTGGCACCGACCCGCGGCTCGCTGCGGCAACGACACGTCTCGAGCAGGGCCGTGACGACACGCAACACGCAGTGCAGTGGCATCGCCCCCGCCCCAATGGCCGCGCATCCCGCCCCGACGGCCGCGCAGTAATGTAATACCCAAAATCGGTGCGCACGGAGAAAACGAAGTGGAGTCGCAAGTCAGGATGAAAAAAAAGGCCGAAAGCGAAAGAAAAAAGAAAAGCACAAAGAAAAAGAAAAGAAAAAGATAAATGGGGTAGGAAGCAGCACGCACCCAAACCGACTCATATCCACCTCCCTCGCCAGCCACCCATTGCCGCCAAATACGCTCTCGGTCGTCGCGCCGGTAAAGTCCTCGTCGTGCAGGCCGGAGGGCGCCTAGAATGAAGATACAAACAAATTAGTTAGTTTGATTATGGGGCGAAGAAAGAAACACTCACCCAACCCGACGCCCACCAAAACACGCGAGGCGCACATGCGGGTCCGGCATGCTGAGCCACGGCTTGTCGAGCGCGGCGCGCAGCGGGGGCGTCGCCTTGCTGCCGCGTTTCTTGCCCATGTCCTCCATCACCTGCTTCTCGTCTAGCGTGGGCAAGCCATCCGTGTGCGCGGAGGCGTAGATGTGAGCGGGCGCGCGGGGGGGGGAGGCGAACGCCTCTCTCCTCCCGCCGGTATTACTATTATTGTGTGTGCTGGGCGGGAACGACAGACCCGATGCGCCCAACGCAGACTGCTTCGACGCAGGCGAGTTGGCGCTGTTGCGCCGGCTGCTGGTGCTGTAGCTCGCGCGCGGGATGTCGACGATCGAGGACGCGCGGGTGCTGCCGGGCGACGCGAACGGGTTGATGACCCCACTTTGCTCGGGCGCCACGCTGAAGCTGCGTACGCTTGCGGGGGGGGCGGATTTACTGCAGTTGCATTGGAGTGTGGGGAACGAGGTGGAAGAAAGTCATCTTCGGTAAATCCGTTTGAAAGCCGACGCAGGCAACAAGCTAGGGAATAAACGCTTGAGCAAAAAAAAAATAGTCTTGTGCGCAACTTGTGCGGAATGGGAATCGGCGACTGTGACGTGCCGTGACGCGTGATGCGGCAACCGCCGGTTGGAGGAATTTAAAAAAATCAAGGCAAGATGTTGAACCAAGAGCCAGCGATTTACCAGATGATTATGAGAAGGTGCTTTGTAGACTCAAGTCTGAGAAAGACGATGGAAGATTGCGAGAAAGAGTGCGTTGTCTGGCTGTGCAATAGGGACAGTCAGAAATTACAACCAAGCAGTGGATTTGAACGATATCGAAGCCGAAGAACTTAGAAGCTAATAAGATGTACTAAATACTGATTTTTCGAGCATACTTACATTCTCCGTAGGTATTGGCATACCGAAAATTACATTATCAATGGATCTCTACCACCTTCGTGTTGAGTACTGCTTGGAACTTCCGATACAGTACGGGAAAGCGTTGCTGAAGCTCGGATATAGGGGTCCCTGGAGGAATTTTGCGCATGAGCGTCTTCAAGCCATCGTAAACGGCGGGGGTGCTGGACCGCATTGGAATCAGCCTGGCGTGTGTATCCCGGCCCTCCCAAGTCAGGATCAAATGTAGATCCACGCGGCTCCGAGGCTCCTGTGCGCGCGATTTGATGTATCCGTCCCAAGACGCGGGCGATATACCTTTGCCGATATCGGCCGCCAAGCTGGTGTTGAGCTCAAGACGGCCGTTCAGATGGACGTAACTGAAGGTCACGATGTAGGATTCATCGCGGACGCTCATCAGGGTCATTCTGTCGCCGAGGATTTTTTCTCGATTCTTCTGGTAGTCGTAGTGAACCAATGCACGGAGGAATGACATGTTTCGCTTGCTGAGGTTGTCGGGATTCGCTGAGACACCTTTGGTTGAGCACCAGATTTATGCACGAATTTGTTTGACGTACCAGGACGGAACGTTCGGATTCCTTCGCAACGGTTCCGGTGGCCCCCATTGCGCCAATCCTTCTTTTGGCACGCCGATGAGCAATAGTAGACCTTCTGACACGCCGAGCAGCATTTGAATCTTCGTTTCTCGCCGATCACACAGCACTGTGTAAGGTAAGAGATTAACGGAGGAAGTGTATGATATCCTGATAGACGAACCTTCGTATAGTCGCAGCCCTGGGAGGAGAAGTATGTATCTGAATCATACATCTTCACGACCTCCAGGCGCTCTGTGACTAGTTGCACAAATTTCCCCCATTCCCCAATGAGTTCCGAACCCAGGAAATGCTCGGATTTCATCTCATCTGCAACTGCGAAGAGGCTGGATCCCAGCACGGATAAGACAGAATAGTAGACAGTAGACCTCGAAAGCACCACGCCGATGAGGCCCTTTAAGTCCTCGATGATGTTAGCGTTTCTGGCGTGGAGTATGATACCACGAAGAAGTCCGGCCGTCAGGGCTTCCGCAATCCACGGGTATCCTGGAGGGGTGTCCAATAACTTCAAGATACCAATGGACAAGCTCCGGGAAGGGTCGACGATACCAACAGGGACATTTCGAAGAACGCACCACTGTTCCACCATGAGCTTGAGCACACCGTGATCCAGAAGCGTATTTCCCGGGAGGTCGTGGCGTATTTGGTCAATGAAGAGGCTTAAAACATGTATCAGAGGTCCAAAGACCTTCGCATTTGAAGTGTACTTCAGCGCGCGCCGCATGCTTGCGACGATGAGTGATGGGAGAGACGAAGTACCTCCACGGGATCCCTCGATGATTTCGTCCAGAGAGCCCGGATGTTCTGCGAAAAATGCGATGATGTGGAGTATCACAGCAGCAGCTGTCTCAACACCGAGGTCATCGGGGTCCTCTAAGACGAGCCAGGTTCTTGCAAGCACACTTTTTACACCAGGAGTCGATGAAAGAACTTTAGATGCGGCGGGATCTCCGGCTAGTAGAGTAATGAAGAGTGCGAAGAAGGAATAATGATGTTTATCCGCGCGTGGGCCATCGAAGCAGGAAAGCGAGCCCCAGTATGTGTGGATGAAGTGGATCCACTTCCACGATGATGGCCACAAAAGGGAGTACACCTCTCTGGGCATTGCGGGCATTTGATGCAGATACACTGCACCCTCAATTGCTGCAGCTGCCCGTCGAATGAAGTCGACAGGGCTCGAAACATCTTCCGTGTCCAGAAGTTCCTCGCGAGGAATTCGGGAAGGGTCGAGGTTTGAACTGAGAGCGGGCAGAAATAGCCGATATTGAATGTGGGGCACCGGATCCCGGCGAAGGAATTCAACCAGATCGTGGAGATCCGAAAATGACCCATCTATTGCCGACGTTGCTAGACTCTAATATCCACCGTTAGGAACAGCAAAAGAACGGAGGAATTGTACACACGGTAGGGCTCAGGAAGCTCTGCCATGCATCGAGGATGCAAGGAAGGGTGCATCGTGCAGGCGTCGTTGATGTGGTGCCAGGTGAACGTTGGTGGGAAGTCAGTGCCACGTGCTTTACTGATCGGAAGTTGCCCACTCCGAAGTAGTTGCTACCTGCTCTGCTTTTTCTTTCTTTCTTGCCTTTGATTTCCTCCCTTTTTTCATTATTGCGGGATTATTTTTATTGTTCGCGGAATGGTGTTTTGATTTTGTGGTATTTGGGGCAGTGTTGGGTTTTCGGTAGGGCAGGACTCACGCGTGGATGGCGCGGTGTGTGACGCGGGTGGAACTCGGCGCCCGCCTTTGACTATCTTCCCGCGCTCTCTCTTCTGCTTCCTTCTATATACTTGTCGTATATCTCTTGTTTTTTTCTTGGCCACCAAGCCGCCTTCTTCTCTTCTTTCACCTCCGCTCTCTTCCATTCCATTCCTTCCCCGCTCCGCTTTTCCAACTCACGCCCACTCTTTTTCTTTTTTGTTGTTGCCATTGACTCTGAATCACTCCCAACAGACCCCCGAAAAGCAAGGAACGATCCCGCGCGCAGTTGTTCACTTCATCTATGTCACGGACAAGATGAAAGACAAGGTCTGGGAGTACACCTTCGAGGGGCAGTTTGTCAAGATTGTGAGTTATTTATTTATTCATTTTAATTTTGCGAGGAGATTTCCTGGCTCTATTGCAGGGAGTTTTTTTTCTGTTTGTAATGGGCGGGCCCGGCGGGGGGCGGCACGCTTTTTATTTTTTGGATTCTTTCCCGCACCCTCCTCAATATTTCATGACCCTTCGCCGTCGCTCTTACGTACATTCGCTTTCTTACTCGTTCCCGTACCTTCATCCTCCTCATACTTTTGTGTGCAAAATATTTGTGGCGCATACAGTATTCCACCGGTCAATGAAACACACCGGTCAATGAAACAGTCAGTTGATCTTGCTTCTTGTGCAAGGATCTGTAGCTATTGTGGCCCAAAACAAATTTGACATAGCCTTTAGGATATGATGTATGTTCTAACAAAGCTCCAGAAGCTTTGTGCCAATATTGTTGGTTGCAGAAAATCATCTCTCTGAGCTTCGGCTCTTAAATGATTATCATGGCCGTAATATTTTGTGTTAGGATAAATGTACCACTGTGCATTGATTTCATGCTATGGAGACATATTTTCGTTCACTTTCGGGCTGAGCAAGTACCCTATCTGAGCCAGAATAAATATTTCCGGGCTACCGTCCACTTCGGGAAGATTGATCAGCCACACCCCGCATTTGGACATCATCACATGGAATCTGCGCATTTTCTTTGACGCGTTGCAGATAGTCGTTCACTCATATTGTGCCCGTCTGAGTATTGTATTTACTACTTAGATTACACAGTTTGAGCTCAATGCAACGTTCGGTGGAACAATGCCAGTTAAGCGTTCGTTAAGCGCCGAGCCAAATGGGGACAAGACTTGACAGCGCTTGACTGTTTCATTGAATAGTAGCAGAAGTTCCCCCAGTATGTCGCTCGATTCCTACCCATAAATTAAGACTTCATATCCAAGTACTTTAACAATGTAAACGAAGACTTCTACCTACTCAGATTCAGTAGGAACTGCTCAAAATTAGCAACATCAGCTGTTCAATGCGAGTGTTTCATTGACCGGTGGAACACTGTACTCACCACCCACCACTAGTATAAAGAATCCAGTGCTAATCTCCTCCTCTTCGCCCTTGTCCGACGCAACCTGGCGCCGCACGCGATGAGCGTCTCGGACATGCAGACGCCGAGGTTGATGCGACGTGGGCAGGTGAGATGAGGCTCTTTTGCGTTTCTTAGGATCCTCTACTTTGCGTCGTGTCGCTCCTTTACAATCTCCTTCATTTTCTTTACCTCGAGTATACCTTCCACTCGGCACGAGACTCCAAAAAGACGCTTGCGCAAACCACGGTGGATTTTAGAACCTATTAACGACCCAGAGGATCTTGCCTGTATTCTTTTTCTCAGACTTTTCTTTTCCCCCACGCAGTGGTGCCGTTTTTTATAGAATTTAGTTACCCGACCGACTCCACGGGCATGGGACTCGGGTTCTGGTCATGTCAGCAGCCGCGGCTTCTGAGGCCGTGGTCCTACCTGTTTGGACATTGCTTCTTTTCCATATCCCGCGCTTATTTAAGCTCCCCAATTATGCCAGGGGAACGCGGATGTACTTACTCATTATCTATGTACTTTCCTCATTATAGGTGTTATAGTGAACTTCAGGCTTGAGTTGCGAGGCAACGCACTAAAGCTTCTTAAATATACGGCAGTCAACGAGGACGGGTCGTCCCGAAGCAAGCGGCTGATGTTCGAACTGAGGGTTTATTTTCGGTGCCGATCATCAATGGCGCGGATGATTAGCGGATATTTATACCAGCGTGTAGATGTGATTCGCACGATGCTGAGAATGCGCATCTCTGGGAGAAACACTGCAGCATATATACTCTACGACGACCGGCGCCCCTCCCGTCAACAATGCCCACTATGCCTACTACAGCAAACTTCAAGAATCTTATCCAATATACCATCCTGGCTGCGACTACTGCCAAGAACATTGGAGAAACAGATCAAGTTCCTTTCCTTCACTCAACTGCCACATTGTGCTTTTCAATCTTGAAGTGTATTGAGGTGATCTAATTATCTGGCCATTGGCACAATATTCAACAAAAAACAATAGACAACCAGATCGAACAAGGAAGAATGTGCTAAGATGATAGAGCACATTCATGAAATCTTGTGTATCATTATCCGGCTTCATTCAACTTCGGAAATCAACAGTGTCCTTCCAACAGCTCTCCTGTATGATATTGCAAAATTCACAGAGTGATTACCATTTACATGATAGTGTATTGATTTAATATTTTATGTCAGGGAACTTGCAAAGTTGTTCACAGTTCTGAATGGGCAACAAAAAGGCACTCTAGGCAAAATAAAGGGACTTTTTAGACAGCCTGAGGCTGCACAAAGATTGGAAATAATCAAGCAAGAGCTCAGCAGGATGGTTGAGCTATTCAAGGTATCTCAGACAATCAGATTTCGATGCATATTCAAATCATTGGCTTTCATTGTGGTTCAAGTCACAGGTTCAACCTTGTCTCAAATGCAGAAAATAAAAATGGATGCAAAGGAACAACATGAACAACTTGTTGCCCCTTTGAAAACTCACTCTGACCTCACAAGCTTGGATTGCTCCTCAGTGAGTAGCAAATTATGTGCATTAAACTTTCTTCCCTCATAGTTGTTAGGTGACAGGAACTCTGTCAAGCTTAGGGAATAATAGGTGAGCCAACCTGCAAATACAATCAATTTTACTAAAGTTCTTGAACAGCTCTGGATCCTTTGGTCTACTTCCACCCTTCCCACAAATCTTCCATGGCCATGAAGCAGAGCTCCAACATGTGGTAAATATCCTGGTACAAAATTGTGCCCACATTGCTATCCTCGGTGCAGGGGGCATGGAAAGACAAGCCTTGCCACAGCAGCCCCCCATAATCCACAAGTGGAAGCCAAATATTCACATCGATACTTTGTTCCATGCCACTTAAGCCCAGCTTTCACTGAGCTGGCAGTGACAATTACTGACCATATTGGGTTGGAGAAGGGCCCAAACATGGCAAAGAAGGTTGCACATTATTTTGCCCATGCTCCTCCTTCCCTTCTGGTCTTAGATAATCTGGAAACCCCATGGGAAGCCCTTTCAGCTCGCTCTGAAGTTGAAGAATTTCTATCTCTCCTGACTGATGTCCCTCACTTGGGTCTCATGGTGAGTGAAGTGTACGAGTTTATTGAATACTACCCTAAAGGTGATGTAGATCACTCTGAGAGGTTCTGAGCAACCAAGCAAAGTCAGATGGGGCAGGCCATTTTTGGCCCCTCTGGAGCCACTTTCTAATGATGCTGCTCAGCAGACCTTCATTGAGGTTGCTGATGACAACCATGAGGATGGCAGCATCAAAAAACTTGTTGAACTGACTGGGAATCTTCTACTGGCAGTCAGCCTCATTGCAAGTGTTTCTGGTTCTGAAGGATGTGCCCAGGCACTTGCTCATTGGCAATTGGAGAGTCCCCGGATGCTTTCAGAAGGGTATGACCAGAGATCGAGCCTGGACATATCCATCATGTTGTCGTACACAAGTTCCTGGATGACCCCAGGTGCCCAGGAGTTGCTCAGCATACTGTCTATGCTACCCGATGGTCTCACAGATGCTGATTTGGTGCAGACCAAACTCCCAATCCCAGACATTCTGGCCTGCAAGGCCACTCTCATCCGGTCATCACTGGCCTTTGTTGACCAGGATAAGCACCTGGAGGTTCTGGCTCCAATTAGAGAACATATCCTCCACATTCATCCTCCAGAAAATGGCTTGAAACTAAAGCTACAGGAACACTTCCACCAAATTCTTGATCTTTGGAACTAATTCAAGAATCTCAATGTAGCAGATATAAACCCTCAAATTTCATGAAATTTGGGCAATTTCAACACTGTTATCCATGATGAGCTTGAATCACAGGGGCCCAATATTGTCCAGAATCTTAACAGCATCCTGCTTCTAAACCACTTCCTCGGACAGGCTCAAAACACACATTCACCCCTTTTGCTGCAGCTTTCTGTGCAAGTGAATCATTGGAAAGCTGATCCAATATCTGGAAAATATCTTATTTGCCTATTGGAATTCTGTCAATTTTTGCCTCAGTTGGATTTCAATAGTCACATCACCCTAAGCACTCAGTATTTCAAATCAAGAAATCCACTAGAACAGGGTAAGATGCCATCATTGTCCTTGTGTCCACCTTACTAATTTCTCCCCAGCCAGCTGGTACCGTGCTCTTGGAATGTACTTCTGGGGAGCAAAGTCAGATTTTGCAGGAGCGCTCAAGTATTATCAAAGAGCATATTCTCTAGCGGAAAGTATTGGATACCCAACCATGGTTGGCTACTATGCTTTAGCTGGCATGTCCAACATGCTGATTTTCAAGGGAAAGCTCTTGAGTGCACTCACACATGCTAAGGAGGCACATAGATATGCAGAGCATATAGGGGATGTCTATGCACAAGCATGGTCTCTCTACCTTCAAGCTAAATGTCATAGAATATTGGCAAACTACCAGCATGATCAATTTCTTCTTCAGAAATCCACGGAAATCCTAACTGCTTGTGGTCAGCAACAAAGTACCTTGGGTCTTAGCATCCTAAATCTTCAGGCTGAGGTACACCTGCTGAAATCTGAGTATTTGCAATCTCGTAATCTCCAAGTTGCTATTGCATCCAACTGCCAGCCAACTTCATATTATGCCATCCTGGCAAACTTGACCATAGCTTGCATTGATATTGCTACTGGTGCTGATTCCAAACTCATTCATCAAAATCCGGACACTTGTCGGTTTCATTTGAAGGCATTGTATGGGTTTCAAGCCAAACAGACATCTCTTGCAGCTGATCATGCAGCTGCAGAACTCTGTCTTTGAGATGGGGCTCTTGAGATGGCATATGGAATGTTTAAAAAAGGTTTTGCATTGTCTCAGGATGTTTCAACAGAGCTGGTGCTCCTGTGCCTTGAAAAGCTTGGAGATCTTTCCACCAGCATGAATGACATCTCTACTACACTCCAATGGGCAGGTGTATTCCTCAGCTTGGCTTGTAAGTGCATGGACAAACACTAGACAATGCAAGCATTCCGATGCCTTGGCCAGATCTTTTTGGCTGAAGGGGACGATGAAACTGCGCTCAGCTTATTCAATGTTGCTCTTGATGGATTCACATTTATGGGTGTCCATCGCTGGAGGGCAGACTGCATGGTTCAAATTGCCGATATACTGAATGGTTGTGGAGAGGCCATAAAGGCAATTGAGTTGTGGAAAGCAGTGAGGCCTCTGTTTGAATGTTCTTCACAGATGAAGGATATAATCAAGGTTGATAAAAAGCTGGCAGAGGTTGACTCTGCCGTTTTCGTCAAGTATGAGGAACAGCTCCAACACCTTCCAGATGTACCTGTTAATGCACCGGAGGAAGAGGAAGAGGCTGAAGGAATTGATTTTGGGGACAAGGGGACGCAAGGGATATTAGTTTGAATTGCAGTCTGAATCTCACATATTGAAGGTTTTTATATCAATCTTGTTGTTCTCTCTTGAAGTCACCTATTTGAACTGAGATTGATTTCTTTTTCCCGCTTTCGAAAGCCCCAATGAGCTATGTTGATTAACTTTAAATTGCAGCTTGCGAAACTGAAGACAAGACTCAAGAGCGGGTGCGCCAAGATTCCAGTAATTTTTAGTCTCACGTAGTCAGACTCTACAAAAAAATTTCAAAGATAGTCGATGAGCTGACATAATATAGAAGTAATTTACGAATTATACAGACGATCCTACGCTCCACCATCGTTCAATACTGATGAACCACAACATGCCCCCTCGAGTATACGAGCATAATCCCATACACACAGTCGAGTCCCAGGACATGTCCCACGCCCGGGAGATCGCACGGGAAGTGCAGTTCTTGGCCATTGGGGATAATATCCTTCGAGCTGCCAATATCGCCGAACGCGCGGGTGGTATGCACGATAGTAAGCGGGCTGCCGCCGAGATTTTTCCCGAGCGAGACGAGCATCTGCGCGCCGGGCGGGGACCGTAGCGTCTGCAAGGTGAGTGCACAGAACGAGTGCGCGTCGGGCGGCGTGTGGCTGTCCAATGCGGATCTGAGGAGGGCGGGGTCGGCACACGGCGTGTGCTGCAGGGGGCGGGACGGCCAGTCGGCGGAAAGGGCTTGCGGGTCGATGGGCGGCATGTCGGGGGGTATGTCGACTAGCTCCACCGTGCAGGTGTTGTTTTTGGGTGATTTTAGGGCGAGAGCGATAAGGGAGCGATCACTGGGAAGAATGGTGGCGGAGCTGATTTCGTAGCCCTGCAGAAAGAAGTTGAAAGTCTCATGAATCCTCCTTGCAAAATAGAAATAGTTGCGAACACGCACAGATTCGGGAACTTCATCTGGAGAGGAGTGGTACAGCCGCACCTGTTTGTTCTCTTTCGCGTCCACGAGCCATAATTCGGTGAACGTACTGCTGTGCACGAGAATGGTCGAATCTCGGATACAGACTCCACTGGCCGCGGCGGGAACCTTGAAGAGATGCGTGCGGACGACGGAAGGACCTGCGTATGGGTCTGTGTACTCGATCGAGAACACACATAAATTGCTGTTTTCCCGCCAGGTAAGTTATATGCTTGTCCAAAATGCAGAGAACACACCTCTCAACGTCGAGATTTACGTTTCTGGACCGCGATAAAGTCGCCAGGGTAATGTGTGCGCCGTTGTCGGCGCTATCCCAATCCACCGCGCCACGGAATTGCTCGAGATTGAAATGATTAAAGGCAGGTGCGCTGGGAATATCTAAATCACGCCCGGGGGGTCTGCAAGACCGCCCATCGAGCGTGTACACGCCCAGACGCCCCATCGTCCCGAACAGAAACAGGTTTCCCCCGGGCAGTACGTTCATATACGTCGGCGGGACGCGCGCCATCCATGAGCGCCGTAGATACCGCCTCGGCGACCACATCGCCCAGGAAGCATGGTCGTACAGAAGCTTCAGCTCGTACGTTCGAACCGGCGTGATAGGACCCGACACGCGCCATTTTCGAGAGATCGACGCACTGCGCATGGCGTGGACCGGAAGTAGCGAGGCGCTGATGGTGGCGAGCGTCTCGCCGGGGGGGAGACGGAGCGCGTGGGCGTCGGAGGCGTCCATCCACAGGCGGCGGTGGCTTAAAGACATGCACCGGAAATAGCTTGATGTCTATAGGGGTTGTTAGCGCACGATGACAGGCTTGGGCGGGTAAACGCACCCGCGTGAAGTTCAAGAAGTCCTCGACGGGCGCACCGCGGAGGATGATGAGGATGAGCTCCAGAGGTATGTCGTCGAGGGTCATGGCTCTGGGGAAGTGGCTGGACGTTCTGATCGCAAAAGACTCTTATAGAAAAGGAAATATTCCGCCGATCACCGTTAGGGGCGAGGTAACTCGCTCCGCCGGGCCCCAAGTAGATCTGCTGCTTTCAACCACTAGCAAGCGCAGCTGGCCGTATCAATCGTATCTCCGTACCTATATCGGACACCACATTTACAACTCAGGTCGAGCTTTTTTAAAAGCTCCGAACCAGTCGGCATACCCCAACGTTTGCGAGTTGCAGAACGGTAGGTCTGGGGAAGCATTGGGCATGGCGGCGGGGAGCTGGCGCACGCGCTTGGGCCGCAGCAGGCGTCGTCCCCGTACGGCGGCGGGTACGCGCGCGCTGCAGGACTCCGGCGCGGGTTCGGCGGGGCAGCATCAGCACCAGCAGCAGCCGCGCAAGGAGTATTCGCTGACGGACCCGGGGTCGGGGTCTGCGGGGGCCGCGGCGCCGGTGGTGGCTGCGGGGCCGTCGAGCCCTGTGGTGGCGTATGGGGGGCCGTTGAGCCCGGTGCATGGGGGGCATGCGCCGCCGAGTCCGGATGGCAGGCAGGGTACGAATGTGCCGTCGTGGGTGCTACCGAAGGGCGGGGGTCCTGCGACGCCAGGAGGGCGTGCGGTTGCAAGCTCCCCAGGGGCGGGGCTCGCGGGTCAGTTTGCGGGGGTGCAGATGTCGACGTGAGGGTGGATCGGACGGGGACGACGCGGAGGAATTACGAGTCCTAAATTTATTTAGGTAATCGTTCTTTATAAGCACTTCCAGGGCACTTTTTTGTACACGATTCAGACTCAAAACTTTGACTAGCCATGGGAATACCATTGCCCTGGTTTGATGTCGGTGTCTTTTCCGGGTCGCTGTGTTCTATTATAAGTTTTGACTTTAGGATGCCAAGGTTTTTTACGTGTGTTGGATGACATTTGAACGTTATTACACTCGCCACGTAACTTGCTTGAGTCATTATTTTACTGGGCTTGTTCTGTGCTTGGCTTGGTGTTGGTTCTTTTTGGTCTTATACGTGGTGTGGACTTGGTCTATTAGCCATGGCGTCATCTCGACTTGATACTATTGAGAGGTGAGTGCACGGAGTCACAGTGACGTTGTCTGATTCTTGATTTTATTTATTTTTTCGGTCTAGATATCATCAGCTCTGTTTTTCTGACGCATACATAGGTTTGGCATGACTCCTTGCGTCGATTTACCATCCAATAATATCGGCAGAAGCGATTGTGGCAGGTGAGTGTCTGTGTCGTTTTATTGATTAGTCTTTACAACTTTACAGAGGCGTCACGATCCATTGTCTAGATCGTGCTTCTTACCATTCGGTTCGTGTTGATGCAGAGTGGTGAATTCAAGTGGACTTTTTTATTGACCATCCTATTGGATAATGTTGAGTTTGGGGGCATTTACAGGTTATTGCAGCCGTTCCTCAAGCTCTGACCTTCCTGCGCTCCTGTTTGCTTTGCAGCAAGCAGGCTTCCCTCTTCGTCCGGCTTCATCTTGTGGTTGTGAAGAGGTTGGTGGATGTGACTACGGGTGTGCATGTAAACGGGTCGAGTTCCGTTGGAGTCCTCCACGCTGTACAGCCCTTCCTTTCAAAGTTCGAGGTCCTATGTGTCGTCTTCCGTAGCCACCGCGTACTAGAGGAACTGCGCTACTGGTTTGAAACGAATAACTTCAGCAGGCTCCGTGCTCTGAACATGGATTTTAAACCTTATCTTCCTAGCGGACCATATCGACTCAGACTAACCGTTGATGCGACACTCAGGCTCCCACTTGAGTCCTAAATTCATTTCGTAAGCGTTCTTTACAAGCCCTTCCCTAATACCATTTTTTCTGACAATGTTCAGACTCAAAAATTTGGGTAGAGGTGGGATTAACATTCCCTTGGTTTATTTTGGCTCATTCTGGGTTATTTGCTGAAGGCGTTAACTTTGTTGCCAAGATTTTATTATGTGTTGTGGATGATGCTCACAAGCAAACCACGTAAACTATCTGAGTCATTAGTCGGCTATCCTTGCTCTTTGGTCATTTAAGTTGGGATAGGAAGGAAGATAAATTGATAGCCCAGCTAGGTCCCCTTTCTGAACATGTCGGGTTGTATGTGTTAGCCATGGCTTTATTCCTGGCCTGATAATATCGTCAACTTCACTACTTGTTGCATGCCAAATGAGCAGTGCTTTCGGCATGACTCATGTCGATAGACAATCACATAATGTCGGTGGAGGATTCAGTGGCAGGTTAAGTGGTTGGTTCAAGTACTGTATTATTACAATCAAATCGACAGTCACACGTCACGCGGGTACCTGTTGATGGTGAACTTTGGTGGTTCGTCACTCGTCACCTGGCGGTTTGTCGAATTTTCCAGGTGGTTTGTCACCCCCAAAATCGATGTTACCATGCAAAAAAAGCTCATTTTCGGCCCGATTTCTGTCGAATTTGTCGAATTTTTTTCGCCTGTCACGCAAAAATTTGGTGGTTGTCGAATTGTCGAATTGGACAAATGAGTCACGCGTCACCCTCCCTGTCGATTTGATTGTAATGGTACAGTAGACAGATAGGAAGAATTGTACTCAGCCTTATTACTAACATTCAAGTTGCTGAGTGGCGAGGTGAGGCTTTCTTTGATCAGAATACCGATTTTTTAAGCAGCCTGAATAAGGTAAAATGACCCTAAAAAATGCACCAATGACGTCAACCTATGGTGAGAGAAATATAACAATAGGAAAGTGCAAGGAATATTCAATGAACAAAGTGGTCTGTGGCAGATAAGGAGTGCGTTGGTTGAAAGACCGGGGGAAGGAGTAGGCCTTTGCTACCCACCCACCCACAAACAGCCACGATGCGTATGAGGCAGGGTGGGTTGTCATGTAGTAGTTCTTCTGGTGGAGAGTAAATGATAAAGTGAAATTCTTGGAACATCAAATTTATGGCATAAAAATAGCCTCATGGGAAATGTTGGGGGAAAACATTAAATGAATGGTCATCGCAGATGTACGGGTCACTAAGATCGGTATACAGAAGCACTGCAAAAAATGGAAGAAGAACAAAGTCACTGTATTGTTACAAAGAAAAAGGAGGGAAAGGGGACTAAATGGAGGAGGACTTACAAGCAGTTTCTCATCCACGGCGCCCTTTTCATACAACGATGACCGACACAACGACGCCTCTCCCGACTCCTGCTATAAATATTTGGCGGGGATGTCTCATCATCGCCGAAGGCGACGGACAAGCACTTGGGGTAAAGGGCCGTGGCGGTGCCCGGCATGCAACTCGTACTTAATTTTTTCTTTCTTTTGGAATATATGAAAATGAAGTGGTTCACCAGGGCATGGGATAAAATGATCATGCATTAAGGTCCGGATTGCGAACAAAGTATTTCAGGCTGAGTGATCACAGTGTTTCCGAGGTGTAGCGAATGTAATAATCCATCGGGTTCGCAACTGGAACCAGTCGAGAAATTCCGTCGTGGTACCATATCGCACCGTTAGGCTTGGAGCCGAGAGATAGTTTATAGGAGGGAGCGAAGACAGAAAGGAGCGGTCGCCTGATCGGGATACGCGTAAGCCAATAATAAGAGCAGTGTTGACGGTGTAAGGCAAATTAACAGCAAGCCAAGAGCAGCATGGATAGATTCAAAGAGTAGTGAAACCAGATTCAAAGGTCATGCCAGTGGTCAAGTTGGTTATGGAGTCTCTCATCTTTTTGGACAGCACTCAGACGAAGGTATGTTCATTAATGCTCATCAAGGCAATGGAACAGTGACGGAGAGGAGCGAAAGACGGAAAATGCCGAACAGGGGACCTCGGCTGGGTAGAACAAAAAACTTTTTTGTTGGTTTTCACCGAGTAACTCCTATTTTTCCCCGAGTAGGTAAACAAGAGCAATTGTACAGCCGCTAATTTCATTAGAGTTATTTCTAATGGAACGGGTAAATGCATTAGACAAAAATAATTTATCCTAGATTCCATTTGAATTTACTGCTATTTTCTGTTTAAATGACTTGAGAAAGCATCAGATGGGGGTCAAAATTGACGAGGACAGTACCTAAAAATACAGCAGTCTATGTAGGCTTCTCCGTCATTGCGCTACCAACGGCGCTACCAAGGCTGTAGTTGAGCGTGATTAGAATACTCTGGACGGACACCCACACCTGAATGAATGTTTTATTTATGGATTGCTGGCCCGTTGCGTTCACTGTGTCAATGATGCGCCGGACCTCAGCCTGCGCGCGTGTTCTCCGCCTTGCAATAGTTGCGCGAATATGGCCGAAGTAGGGCTGTGCGCCGTGCCCGTCGCGCCTGTTCAACGGGTTCCGTGCGACGGGTATCCGACCCGTTCCGTCGGTGGTTGGAAAAAATAAACGACGGGACGGATTGGTGAGCTGACGGCTGTCGAAATGACGGCCGTTGACCGTTGTTGACGGGCGACGGGTCTGGCCGTAAAAACCATAGAAATCTTCGCACATATTTGGCGATTTTGGCGTCAAAATGGGCTCACTGCCTACTAAAGTTCGCACACCGGTTGCTAGACATGAGCTCTCTCATACTGTCCTTTCTTGGGCCTCTCCGCGAGATTGGTGATCAATTACCATATCTGGTTCATCTCACATATGATTTTCAACTCTTGCTTCAACTTGATTTATATTCTTTCCCGATCGAGGTGGCACTTCAAATACACACAGAGTGTCGATAATGGTCCCATTTTGCTTGCTGGCCTGCTTTCCTGGAGCCAGAAACGTAAATTTCAGCTCTAGTTGACGCAGAGTTTCGACTTCCTCAAAGCTTTTGATTCAACTGCAACTTTGAGGTGAATTAAAGCATCTTTCTGCTCTACTTACATCGGTGCATTAACTTTCGCAGAACCGAGCCCGTTCCGTTGGCCGTGACGGCCGTCCCGTCACCCGTCCCGTCCCGTCGAGGAATTTTTCAACCACTCGACGGACCGTTGGGTAACGGTTCGGGCCCGTCACTCACCCGTCGAAACGACGGCCGTGCCCGTCACGGGCACGGCGAACAGCCCTAGGCCGAAGCGAGTTTAGTCAGCATAAGATGGAGATGTGCACGCGAACACATGGCGAGGTAGTGGACAATCATAAAAAATGCGCTGCACAAGTCTTTCTAGACGTCGGGCGGCCGTAAACTCATACCCGCGTAACGTGATGCAAAAATCTGTCGGATCATTCCGAATGCAGGCGTATGTGGGGATTTGATCTATCACAGCTCCTCTGATCAGAGGTGATTCGTGATGTATAAACGCCTCTACTTACAAGGACTTTGACAGCGTGTCACTCCATCAGAAGCTGTGCGCAATGCGTGTGCTCGCCACCCAGGCGCTCCCGCTGTTGTCGCAACTCGTCGGGGCGCATCATGATCATTCGCGGCATCAATACATCAGGTCGGGTGGCCCCATTTAGCTTTGTTGACAGATGTTAGCAATCCTCTCCCTCGCTTCCCTATTACGCAAAAATGCTCCCTCCTGCCACCCCTGCGTGCTTGCTCCCTTCCACAATTCAAACATACCTTCACTGCGCAGCCTACGATATATCCACAGTCAATCAATAGCTTCCACCCTGACTGCCGGTCCCGTTGGGGCCCGCCACTTCTCGCCGCCATCCATCCAAAAACCGCCTCCTAACCCGCAGCAGGCCCCACGCGCTCCTCCAAAAATACAACTTCGGTAGCTACCTCGAATACCAGTGTTTCTATGCGTAATTGTGCACTGTGGACCCCACCATCATCGCTCCTCGGGCCTGTGCTGCAGTTCGCCCCCCCGTCCATCCTGCCCTCCCCACTGCTTTATTATATTCACCAGACTTGACCCTGAGCTGTTTAAAACATTAATGAATCCTTATGTGTCACCCCCTCACCCCCTCCATGCACAGCACATTTTTTCCCCCCGCGCTTGATTCAGCTTGATTATTCCTCGCGCGGCCCCACTGCTCAACTCATCTTGCTCAACGCTCTTGCTCTTCTCAGGCTGCGCCGGCCTGTGCCTCGTCCACACTGTGATCGCATTTGTCTCTCTCTTTTCTTCTAATTTATATTTATGGCATGGTTTACCCATTGCATCCATAGATGGAATGTCTACTCTAGTGCGCCGTTGTTGGCGCCGCAAGAACGAACGCGCGCGCGGCCCTGCACAGTGTGAGCCCCATCCGCGCGATGCACATCTGCGCGGACCGTGAGCGAGACTGCATCGAGCGGCAGTCGCTGGATCGGGGTCTGCACGAGAGAGAGACGGCGCCGCTGCTGATGAAGCGCATGAGGGAAGAAGTGTATGTTGGCGGGCAGTACAGAGTATCCCGCGTACAATGCGCGGATGCACGAGTCGCCGCTCCGCGAGCTGCCGCTTGCGGCACCGCACCGCGCGCCGCCCCTAGCGCCTACGTCCACGGCCACGCTGTCCAACCCTGTGTTCTCCGCGCGCCTTGCGCCGCCGTCCTCGTCTTCCAGTGGTCTAGAATGTTTCCCTGTTGTGTACAGACATCCTATTTTTTATCTCACGTCTTTTTCTATTTTAATTTTTTACCACTACATATAGCTGTACCAAGCCGTCGTTCCAGTAATACTAGGATGCCCAAGTCATTGTCTGCCGTTTTCCATACCATAAACAAATGTTTGAAATTGGTACGAGTCTGGGACTACACGATCGTGACCCGACTAAAACCATCAATGCACTCCATTTAGACGGTTGGTACTGCTACAGGACAATTTCTTGCACCCTTGGAGTCTGCCACCCAACATCTGAGCGCACGAACTACTGTTAGCATTAGTTAATGCTAGCAACAGCTAGAAAATAAAGCTTGAGTCCACTCGCCCGATGGAACTCAGCTTTTCGGCCAGAAATGAAATTGTATATTGGCCTGCTCTGAAATTCGCGGCGCATTTCGAGACAGCTTTGAATAAATAGGAGGTTGTATTCATGTTTTATTATTTTGCTGCTGCAATATTGAAACAAAATTAGTCCGCTGTTCTCAAGATCGGGATTTGCACCAAATATGAAATGATACTGATGTTCGGCGACCTGAATACGTCTTCTCTCGTATTTCGGTCATATTTCTGAACATATATAGTTCAGTGAAATGAGGAACATGAAGACTTTGCAAAAGGAGAGAGATACCGTTTGGAATGGCCCATGGATACTTCTCTGCCCTTTCTCCGGCATTGAACCTACAATATACCACGCCATTGAGATTGTTTTGGTATGAAACAGGAATCCTGACCTTGGGAGGTAGGTCCTGCAGTCATCCGGAAGCTTTTTCTGCATATTCTGGAGTTTTGACATGGGAGTCGAGGAAGAAGTGTATCGTGCTGTTCAAGAGTTGTTACATGTTTGCTAACCAAACTCATACCACACCAAACTCACCTTTTCCAGTTCGAACACCCATTGCTCTTTAGCACTCAAAACTATATATCCACAGATTTGGTTCAACTAGATGAGTTCTTTTATATCCTAGTTGGACCAGTAAAAAACATTGTGTGGCTGTTTTTTACATGCACTATTTTGTTCATGATTTTTGACCCCCATGTTTTCAGTGCTTTTTTGTCTAGATCGTTTCTGGGACAGAATTAACCATCTTTCGCCGAAGCAGATTTAGAATTGCAAGCAGGACACGTCTCCAATTCTGTGTTTTAAATTATTCTAAAATCTATATCCTCCTCATACTCTCCCACTTGCAGAATTCTGTGAAATAGCTGATACATGGAGGAATTGGGTTATATCTACACCGTTAACTGCCCTGTAACGACTTATTGTTGTACTGTCGGCCCCGCAAAGACCCATTTGCTATTTTTTGCCGTTTTTTCACAAAGCTGAATATGGTGAATGTACTGCTGCCAAATTGAATGGCTTTCAATTCTGAGTCGATCTCTCTCTTCATTTTTTGTATCAGAGCTTGTGTTGCATCAAATGAGACAATTCTCGGTGTTCCTAATCAGTAAAGTGACGCCGTTTGTGAGCGTGTCACGATGTGACACTCCTTCTTCCGACCACCATGAGCTGATGGCTCTCCTCATCCTCACTGCCGCTGCCCGCAAGATTCAGAGAAAATCTTCGTAGGTTTTCTCTATCTCTCTCCTCATTTCTCTTTACGCCGCGAAACGAGCCTGGCGGCCATCCGCTGGGCTGACCATAGTCCTATGGATAGCCACCATCCTGCTCATTTCGCGTCGTGCTGCGTGCCACACTGCCTGCTTTTCTGTGCTCGACCATCTTGCTCACTCTATTAGCAGGAAAACGGTGTATTTCTACCGCCGGCAAATACACTAACCCGTGAACAATATCGAACGCAGATGCGCGGTGCGCTACTCGGGTTACGACGACGCCGACGCACTCATAGAGAGGAGAGCGCCATCGTTCCTCAATGCCGGAGACGCCCCAGCCACCTCGAGCCACGCCGGCTCGACGTACCCACACCCCACTTGATAAGGAGGGTCCCATCGACGATTTCGTGTGGAGTCCAAAGAGTTTGGTGTCGTGTACGGATGTGAGTGTCAAAGGTACCTAATAATTGCGCCTACTGATCGAATGCTCAGTCATGCCTGCGAAGACCATGCTCTTCGACCAGCGTGTACGGAATTCGGCGCCTCCTCGCAGAACTTTATCCCCTTCACCCCGCAAGGCCGGCTCATCGCCCTTGCAGGGTTTGACAATCTGGCCTGCAAAACCCACATCTTTGACCGCCGCACCTTCTCCAAGGTCTGCACTATTGACGCCCCCAATACGTCGTACTGCGACTGGTGGCCGGACAGGCGCTTCCTCCTGACCACCACGCTCCACGACTGCGCGTCGACAGCGGAAGCAAGATATGGCACTTCACCAGCCCACTCGTGCACGTCCAGCCCGTCGAGGAGGTCTACCGGGCGTCGTGGCGGCCCACGGCCGTCGACCAGGTCGCGCCGTTCGTGCAGGCGTTTCCCACGGCGCTCGCACCGAGCGAGAGCATGCAGGCGTTCGTCGCCGTGCAGAAGCCCGCGTACCGGCCGCCAGGCGCGCTCTGGACAAACGAGCACCGCATCCCGCCGCATCCGCACCCCATTCACGCACGAGGGCCGAATCGCGCATCCACCACCTTCCCTCCATTTGCTTTGCACTGTGCCGAGACCCCCGTAGACTCGACACACCCCACAACTTCACGCGTTCGCCATATGTACGCACACATGGGAGATCAGAAGCAGGACATGACACCGGCCCACCGCGACCCCATGTCGGCGACACCCCACGATCAAGATCCCGGTGCTCGCATCGCGCACCGCACCCCGCCCGCCCAAGCAGCGCAGCCCAGATGGGCTCGCACTCCACTCGCCACCCCCACCAAAGCACACCCGGACGCGCACCAGCAGCCTGGCTCCGCCTCTATCCTCGTGGATGTTGCTCCGCTCCTGCCCCCGCCCCCGCCCACCGCCTCGCCGCTTTTTTGTCGTTCAAAAGCACCCCCCCCGCGCCTACGTCGCCGCCAGACATATCTGCCGGCCACACATCACGGTATCGTCAAGCGCCTGCCAGCGATACCGACGTGCAGGATGAGCAAGGCGCACGCGCGGCGACGGCGCATGTGCGAAGCCCCTCCCCCCCGCCCCCGCCCACGAGTATGTACGCCCCAAGCTCACAGCAGCAATACCGGCGGGCAGCAAAAAACGCACGCGGTGGCGGCGTGTATCTCCGCTCACGGCGGCGTCCGCACGGATGTGTCCTCACGCAGCCGCGCGCAAGCCGCACCTGTGACACAGCACCCGTGATACGGGCGAGCAGGTAGACAGCCGTACTGTAGTAGCTTTGGAATGTCGTGCATGTATTTTTAGAGTCATTACTAAATGTGGATATTACCCCTTTGAGCTTCCTTTGAGCTCATCGTCGTCGACGATGGCGGCGACCCTGAGGATGTCGCCGACTATTTATGGCAGGTGCGCTGTCATAGGCTGTCATTTCCGTTTGAAACCATGGTCTGATGTATCAAATCAGGCCTCTAGCTAGAGGCGTTTATACATCATGAATCACTTCTAGCCAGAAGCCCATGATAGATCATAGCGCCATGCTCAGGTGCCGAATGCGATGACAAAATTTTTTTTTACATTGTTTGCGCATGTTGTTATTTTTCACCGAGTAGGGGGTATTTTTCCCCGAGTACGTAAACATGTACAATACTCAGCCACTAAATTCACTAGGTTTTTTTCTAATAAAGCGATAAAAACGACTTCACACAGCCACTAAAAAGTACCTCACAGTTTTTTGTCACTGACCCGAATTAAGGTCCCCCGAGATATGACTTGGGGTAAAGGGCCGTGGCGGTGCCCGGCATGCAACTCGTACTTAATTTTTTCTTTCTTTTGGAATATATGAAAATGAAGTGGTTAGCCAGGGCATGGGATAAAATGATCATGCATTAAGGTCCGGATTGCGAACAAAGTATTTCAGGCTGAGTGATCACAGTGTTTCCGAGGTGTAGCGAATGTAATAATCCATCGGGTTCGCAACTGGAACCAGTCGAGAAATTCTGTCGTGGTACCATATTGCACCGTTAGGCTTGGAGCCGAGAGATAGTTTATAGGAGGGAGCGAAGACAGAAAGGAGCGGTCGCCTGATCGGGATACGCGTAAGCCAATAATAGGAGCACTGTTGACGGCGTAAGGCAAATTAACAGCAAGCCAAGAGCAGCATGGATAGATTCAAAGAGTAGTGAAACCAGATTCAAAGGTCATGCCAGTGGTCAAGTTGGTTATGGAGTCTCTCATCTTTTTGGACAGCACTCAGACGAAGGTATGTGCATTAATGCTCATCAAGGCAATGGAACAGTGACAGAGAGGAGCGAAAGACGGAAAATGCCGAACAGGGGACCTCGGCAGGGTAGAACAAAAAAAAATTTTGTTGGTTTTCACTGAGTAACTCCTATTTTTCCCCGAGTAGGTAAACAAAAGCAATTGTACAGCCGCTCATTTCATTAGAGTTGTTTCTAATGGAACGGGTAAATGCATTAGACAAAAATAATTTATCCTAGATTCCATTTGAATTTACTGTTATTTTCTGTTTAAATGACTTGAGAAAGCGTCAGATGGGGGTCGAAATTGACAAGGACAGTACCTAAAAATACAGCAGTCTATGTAGGCTTCTCCGTCATTGCACTACCAACGGCGCTACCAAGGCTGTAGTTGAGCGTGATCAAAATACTTTGGACGGACACCCACACCTGAATGAATGTTTTATTTATGGATTGCTGGCCCGTTGCGTTCACTGTGTCAATGATGCGCCGGACCACTGCCTGCGCGCGTGTTCTCCGCCTCGCAATAGTTGCGCGAATATGGCCGAAGTAGGGCTGTGCGCCGTGCCCGTCGCGCCTGTTCAACGAATTCCGTGCGACGGGTATCCGACCCGTTCCGTCGGTGGTTGAAAAAATAAACGACGGGACGGATTGGTGAGCTGACGGCTGTCAAAATGACGGCCGTTGGCCGTTGTTGACGGGCGACGGGTCTGGCCGTAAAAACCATAGAAATCTTCGCACATATTTGGTGATTTTGGCGTCAAAATGGGCTCCCTGCCTACTAAAGTTCGCACACCGGTTGCTAGACATGAGCTCTCTCATACTGTCCTTTCTTGGGCCTCTCCGCGAGATTGGTGATCAATTACCATATCTGGTTCATCTCACATATGATTTTCAACCCTTGCTTCAACTTGATAAGTTATATTCAACTTGATTTATATTCTTTCCCGATCGAGGTGGGACTTCAAATACACACAGAGTGTCGATAATGGTCCCATTTTGCTTGCTGGCCTGCTTTCCTGGAGCCAGAAACGTAAATTTCAGCTCTAGTTGACGCAGAATTTCGACTTCCTCAAAGCTTTTGATTCAACTGCAACTTTGAGGTGAATTAAAGCATCTTTCTGCTCTACTTACATCGGTGCATTAACTTTCGCAGAACCGAGCCCGTTCCGTTGGCCATGACGGCCGTCCCATCACCCGTCCCGTCCCGTCGAGGAATTTTTCAACCACTCGACGGACCGTTGGGTAACGGTTCGGGCCCGTCACTCACCTGTCGAAACGACGGCTGTGCCCGTCACGGGCACGGCGAACAGCCCTAGGCCGAAGCGAGTTTAGTCAGCATAAGATGGAGATGTGCACGCGAACACACAGCGAGGTAGTGGACAATCATAAAAAATGTGCTGCACAAGTCTTTCTAGATGTCGAGCGGCCGTAAACTCATGCCCGCGTAACGTGATGCAAAATTCTGTCGGATCATTCTGAATGCGATGACAAAAATTTTTTTACATTGTTTGCGCATGTTGTTATTTTTCACCGAGTAGGGGGTATTTTTCCCCGAGTACGTAAACATGTACAATACTCAGCCACTAAATTCACTAGGTTTTTTCCTAATAAAGCGATAAAAACGACTTCACACAGCCACTAAAAGTACCTCACAGTTTTTTGTCACTGACCCGAATTAAGGTCCCCCGAGATATAAAAGAGACGATCCTTATTACATAAGTACTCATAACATGCAGCAAAATTAGATGGGGCCTGGGTTATAGCTGGGATGCTGTTACCTCCATTGATTTGCAGTTGGGCTGAGTGTCACGGTCAAATCAGATGCTGAATGGTATAATATGGGAATCCGGGATGCTGTCACTTTTAAATACGCGCTCAAACTTTTCAAATATGGGTTCACCCACCGGTGGAAAGTGAATGTTTTGGGGACCAGCCTACAAAATTTGGGACATGAATATTTTTACACTCTGAGCAGCATACAAACTGACCAACACAATTTGAATCAGAAAACCGTAAAATATCGCAGGAATATCTGGATAATTCTATTTGGAACCCGGTTTCCAGTAGGACCCCTCCAAATGGGGTCTCCATCATCGATGCCAGAGAGCCCTTCCGTACAACCGCTCGTTTCGACATATTCCAGCACTGGAAATGATCAGGACAGTGTTTAACCTCTCTTGTAGACATGTGTAAGCTTTTAGGGAAATTTATTAGAACAGAATGGGCAACAGGAAACTGACCAATGCAATTTAAATCATAAAACTGAAAGTTTGTGTCTGAAGCATATATCATGCAAGGATATTTGTTATAGTGTTAGGTAAGACTCATTAAACTTTCTTCTATGAAGTAGAATAAGCCTCAGAATATTTCGATCCATTGGGTGAGTATAGTTAACGTGCCGAGGTATGTTGAACTTGTTTGATCCCATCAAACATATGGTTCACCGTGTTTTTGCACCATAAAAGCATTCAGAAGGAGATGGAAACATTTCAAAAAGATTTATACTATACCTATATGCATTGTATTTTTTTAGATCCTACGGATGGCATATAAAAGGAGCTTTCTGAATTTTAAAGTACACCGGAGTTCAGTGGCGGCATTGCCTAATTTGGAGGGGTTTTTGGAAACCGGGTTTCCAAATTGAATTATTCGGAATATCTACTCTGCTGTCAGGAAACACTCATTGAACTCTCTTCTTTGTCAGGGAATAGGCCTCAGAATACTCACCTCTGTAGTGATGCACCGAGGTACATTGAAGTTGTTTTGATCCAACAAGCATACGGTTCAATGGGCCATAACAGGCACTTAGCTAAAGGCTGGAACATTCAAAGAGGGTTTACTTTACTTGTAAGTAAGCCTTGTAATTCTTTTGGCCTCAAGGATGGAATGAATATGAAAGGATCCCTCTCTAGCTCAATTAAAAATGCGGCCTCATCACCAAGCCTGGCAGCAACTTTGCCCAATTTTCAACTAGAGCTATCCGTATTGTAGACCCCCTGGGACTGGACTCGTAATGCCATGCGACGCAGTGGCCCACAAGCCAAGTGAAAGAAGAAGGAAAGAGCGATGTAGGAGGACGACGACGAATATGGAACAACGGATTTCCGTATACCCCACTATACTACCCACATTCTCTGACTCTTTGCATGCGAAATACTACCTACTTAGCTTGTATTTATTCTGCTCTTTTGCTTTCTTGTTTTTTTAATACTAATTTCGTATTGAATGGATGAAAGTCCTTCAGCAATTTTCCACTGCTGATGTCAACACTTAGCTGCAATTTCTGTGATGATACAATAAATAACCGGTGGTTGTACCAGAATGAACATTTATTAGTACAAAGGCTAGTGATCTAGCGGGATGAAGTCGGGAGCAAGCAGGCATGCGGTGTGTGGTGGGTATGAGCAGTACGGGTTACGATGTTAACGGCCCGCACAAGCGAACTGTCTCCATGGCTTCGTGATCTGAAATCGAAGGTACCTTGCCTACCATACCGAACTTGAAAGCTTGACTGAACTGCTGTATTTCAAACCTTTTTTTTATTGCCTCACAAACTCCTCCCGCTCATAGACGGATATATTGACTCGCATGTAACTAAACGGGCAGGGGAATTTCAGAAGGGAACACACAACCTCCCTTCAATCATTGTAAGAGTTGGCAAAACATCTGTTCAGCTGAATACAGAGACCCGAAGTTTTACCAATTGGAAGTGAAATCCCAGAGAGGGAGGGGATCTCGATTGTATACTCATTCAAAAAAAGTTCTATAGCACGAGGTACATGGGATCCGACTGATTTATCTGTTTTAGTGAGCAAGCCTAGGATCAGCAACCAGAAATTGATTAGGATGATTATTTACCAGGGCAGCCTCCGGTTCTTCTTCAGTAGGCGAGTTCTTGCATGTTGCACACATGTTTATCAAATCTCCATTGTTTCTATCTGTCAATGCATCAGCGTGAAGAATAGCCCCGTCATAGGCTTCCAAATTATATGGTGTGGGAAATCTCTAATTGGCGGGAAAGGGTTGCACAGAAGAGTCAGATCATAAGCATTGGGGTCCTCTGCTGTCAAAAGTATGCGCATTGTGGCTTTGACACACACAGCACATGGAAGGAGTATCCAACTTGGGGGACTACTGATTGGATTATCTCGTGAACTTAGCACCGGTGGTTAAATCCGTACTTGAACATCGAATAGTCCCTGTTGCCGACACACCAATTTGAGGAACCACAATTGGGCATTATGGCCAGGGCAGCTCTTATAACACACATAAGCTAAGGTGGCTTACTCCAACTCCGATTTCCTCCATGATAAAATGTGCACAAGCGATTAAAGAATCTATAGAAAGCGACAAACTGCTGCCGGGCGAGGCGAACCCAATGTAGTTAACAGGACTTTTGTAGGACTCCCAGCATTACTAATACCAACGAACTTGGCGAGGAAAAGGCCATCGCACTTGAAGCGCAATTTGAGTCGCGACTCATAATTCACCAGAATCACCACTGGTGCTCACTGCTGATAGGTTTGCGTCCGGTATAAACCCGCAGGCGTTACTTCCCGCAAACGAGGTGGAAGAATTTAAATTCGTCTGAAAGCCGACGCAGACAGTAAGGTGCACTTGAAGCAGACGAGTATCTCGATGAGACAACGCGACTGTGACGCGCGGTGACGCGTGAAGCGGCAACCGCCGGCGACAGCTTGGTAATGCTGTGCAAATGTTGAGCAAATTAAAAAATTAGGTAGCAGGACCATTCACCAAGCCAACGGCCGCCTAATTTAGTAAAATTCATTACGGCTTTCACGCTGTTTATATAAATTGAAACAACAGCTTGTCAATGATGGAAGTACGGCCGCACTGTAACTTGCAGGTGACAGGCAGACTGCCCGCAGTGCTTCTTCCACACGTGCTCGACCCATGAACTACACGGCAGAATCTCCCCCTGCACAGGCTCCGACGACTGAGGCTCCCCCGACTGAATTGCCCGCAGATCCGATGCCTGATGAACTAAGCCTGTAAGCACGACGAGTCAGCCTCTCTGCATAGCGCATTGAACTTAGGCCACAGACTTGTCGAGACGCTCAAAGAATGTTTCGCAAATTTGACAAAGGAGAATGAGGCCCAGATAAAAGGTGAGTTATCTACCGGCTCTTCCAGGAACCTAATTAACAAGTCTCAAGGGTTCTCGAGGCACTGAAGCCAAAAGCCCCACCAACAACGGACAAGGAGACCACATTCTGGAATGCATACAAGACATTATCAGAGGAGTATGACCGTGAGTTCCACAAGAAATACGGCACTGATCTCGACACATCCCTCATTTTTGTGCGTAATCTATCTGTTTTAAAATTCAGTTGGGTAATTTTAATGTTAAGGCCGGTCTCTTCTCTGCCGTTAGCTCGGCATTTATTATCCAGATACAACCGGAACTCCAACAAGACCCCAATGAAGTCACTCAGCAACTGCTTCGTGTCCTCATTCACAATGCCAACCAATCACTTTTCTCAGGCATAGACATGGCTGAGCCCAACAATGGAGCCACTACCACCATCATCATTGTTCAAGGTCTCCTCTATGCCAGCTTATTCTCCACGTTGCTAGCTGCATTGTTGGCAGTGCTTGGGAAGCAGTGGTTGATGCACTATGACGCAGCAGGCAGCAGAGGGACTCTTGAGCAACGCGGCCTCGAACGTCAGCGGAAATATGATGGCTTGCAGAGGTGGAAATTCACTCTTGTCATGGAGATGTTTCCACTACTCCTCCAGCTTGCTCTGCTCCTCTTTTCTGCTGCCCTCTCGGTGTACTTGTCAACAATCAGTCGCCCAATTGCAATCATCATCATCACATTTACATCCATGGGTGCTCTGGCATACATTTCTCAGTTGGTCTCTGCAGCTGTGCATCTAGATTCACCATTCCAGACCCCACTGGCCATTGTTTTGCGCAGACTGTCCAGCTTTTTGTGCACACTGGCCATGAGGTCATGGGAGACACTGCCTCTTTCACCTCGTTTTCTTCGTCACTTCCAGAAGAGTCTTTCTGGTACTTGGATGGCCATCTGGAAGTTTCTACAACAACAATCTCCTCTGTTGCCACTATCACACCAGGGTGCTGCCAGTGATGATGGAGACACTGATGTGCCTACACCAAACCCATTTGCTACTGAGTCTTTCCCAGAGGCCTCACCAGCCGTACATGCTGTTGTGTGGCTCTTAGAGACATCTACCAACCCTAATGTCATATGTGCAGCTGCGGACATAGCTGCAGGCTTGCAGTGGCCACCTCATGCGGATCTTGATGTGGTACTAGCTCGGTTATACGACACATTTTGGACCTGTTTTGTCAAGGATGAAGCTGACCGCTGGGGAGATCAAAAAGTCCATGCTCGGGACAGCTTGATGTTGTATGCAATAACCTGCGGGCAGGCCTATGGAACAATGAGCATTAGCTCAAGGAGGAACAGATTGATCTATCCCCATCAAGTCCTTGTCCCTACAATGGCAATGGGAACAGAATCCTCACAGCTGGCCCAGTTACACACTGTATTCAATGCTTTTAAAGGAGACCCTGGATGCATGGAAACTGTCCACACTCAGTCTGACATGCTTTGGGTACTCCATGTGCTATCACATACTGTATGGACAGGATTCAGACCTGCCGACTTTACTTCAGACTTGAAGAGCATGCTTAATTATGCCTCAGAATCGCAGACAGGCTTTACAAAGCAGAATTATGCTGATTGCCTGCTTTTACTGAACATGAGCCTTGGTTTCCAAGTACAACCAGATATTTTTGTGTTGAAAGATAAAAGGTTTCACCCATCCCCTCTTGAATTTTCTGTTATCTAATTGTTCAACAGTTTTGCCATTGACTTCCTGGTTGAGGAATTCTTCAAAAATATCTGCAGGTGTTTGGAAGAACATTCAATTGATGTGTCTGAGGCCAAGGAAATCATCATGTTGACCAATCAAATGGCAAAAATATCAGGCCACAAGCTAGGTGATAGGAGCACAATGCAAGTAAGAAAACAAGTTCATGACTTGTGTGCCACAATCGCTCGAGTTGATAAATGGGTTGATGTTGTTGTGGCAGCATTGGCATTTGGGGATCTTTTTGGCTATGTTTTGCTTGAGGATGTGTCATGGGTCTATGCAGCACTCGAAGATGTTCACCAATCCAATGACAATGCAGAGAATGAGTGGGATGCGGCCACAGAGGAGTGTGTTGTACAGCTTCTCAATGCTCTGAATGAGGCCCAAAATTTGCCAGCTCCATCTAAGAAGGTGCTCCAGGTCATTCTCAAAGCACTTTCCACAGAAGGCCCTTGTTTACTTCCAGCCATTATGCCTCCCCGCAAAGTAGAAAGTTGGTTTATTCATGAGGATCTCCAACCCATCATGCAAGAACATAATGTATGGTATCGGATGGGTGCCCTCATCATGAAGAATTCACGGGAATTAATATACTCAGTGGAGGGATATATTCGACTTGGTGAATTGTTGTCCAGCCTGACACAATGGACACCGTATATTCGCCGTAACCCTTCCCATTGGATCACAATATACTCTGGGATGCACGGAACTGATCAAAATCGGCTGCAGGCACCATACCTCTCGGTCCTTGAGCACATATGGGGGGTGAAATACACTGGAGCATATCCATTCACGGAGGACACCCAGAAAATTCTAGCATGGACTCTGATTGCACTGTCAACTGTCTGGGAGAGTTTCGATTTCTCCGGGCAAGAAACCTTACAGGATTTTTATCCTCTAATCAGGTGCACAATATCTACCGCTTTCAAGTCGCAATACAAGTTGTACACCATATACACCAGTGGGGCTCGCAACACCCTTGTTTCTCCCAATTTCAGAGCCGCCTTCTACACACCACTGGGTGATTCCCTTATGCAAGCTGCAAGAAATGCTGAAGATATGGTTCCTGTTGGTCCCACACAAAGTGACAATCAGGATGGCTCATTACAAGAGAAGCCTCAAGTGAGTGAAGTCTTGCAACAGGCTGCCAGAATTTTGGACAAGATGGGCTTGGCACTTAAACACGAATCAGAAGGGGAACAGGTGGACCGTGGAAGAGACCGGGCATGGAAATATTGGAATAATCTGAGAAAACATTTTGAGGAACAAGTGGATGAATTAGAGGTGTTATTACTAAAGGAGACACCAGACACTGCTGCAATATCCGATTGATTTTTGTTGTCTGATTTTATAATACTTTTTTTTTGTTATCCAGAAGGCCCCCGCACCGAGTGTGTGAAGGTATTTAAGATCTTGGAAACACTGAATTTAGCACCTAACTCCACTATCTCTTGTTATTTAGCCGGTGATTTCTTTTATTTGTAGCAGAATGTCACCAGTCGATCTCGAAAAGCATCTACCTATTATTAACAACTCTGCTGAATCCTCGATTTATTTAGGATGCGTCAGACAGAGAAGTGACCCCCACAGAATTGTGATTGAATATATTACCGCCAGCATAGACAGGGATGAGCCAGATTCGGAGCCAGGTACGTGATTAAATGACACTGAGTAATTTAGACGGGCTTAATACTGTGCAAACCGTCTTGTCGCCAAAAAAACACGGTTATCCTCTCCCGCTCTTGCATGACACGTGACCGTGTTTCTCTTCCTACAACTGTCTCTAAGCAACCTCGAACAAAGCTAACAATGGTAGACAAGTACAGAATATTCACATTTACAATCATGTCTTGAACGCGTGGCATAACGATAAAAAATTCCGAGGGATTATTTGAGCAATTTCCGCCGCGATGCCGAGGCAGCTGTCAGGACCCAATCACTTTCAACGTACACAATTTATTGTAAATCTATTTGAATCTGTAGAAATCTGTGCAGGGGGTACCGACCCCCTGAACAGATTTCAATAGACGCAACATTTCCTGGATAACCAAATTGGGTCTGATCCTTCCGCCAAGTAACTCGCATCAAGCCTTTGCGAGTATCCGTACCTCGAGCTCAAGCAGACTGCTTGCTTTAAGCCTCCGGAACATCTTCCACGCATCCATACACGTCTACTACATGTCACAAGGTGTCCGTTACGCGTCTCCGACGCGTCTTTGGCCCCTCCCCCCCCTGCACGTCCCAACGGAAGCCTAAGACACGCCAAGTGAATTTTCCTCGGCAGGTGAAGCATACATAAGGCGATGTGGACATACGACTCTTTTGGTGCTCATGTGCACCAAACAGCAAGGATCTATATATGAAAGGATGGACGGAAATGATATTTTTTAAAAAGGTTTGTGTTTCCCGCAAGAATCTTACGAGTACATACAATATTAGTATTATAGTCGTATAACTTACGACTATTTTGATGAATGATCGACTATTTTGATGGGCTGATGTGCGGCTGATGCGCCCTCCAAGGCCGGCGAGCGGGCGACACGGCGTAAGTATCCGGAACATATGTGGGCGGGGAGATCAAAATAGTTGTATAATGACGGGAATAGTCGTAAAGATACAACTATAATACTAAAGTTGTCGTGCCTCGAATCTTACGGGCAACTAATTTGATCCCATCAATGGGACTCACAAACAAGCTCGGATAATGCACAGGACTATTTTATCAATTTGGAAAGTCACCCCATAGCGTATATATATATAATCAGGCCACGGCCACCATAGTCTATGTATTGCATGTGTGCCGCTCCGCCTCCTTCCACATCCCTCCTCCGTATGTACCCAAGAACCCAAGAAATAACAACAGAACAAAAAAGATGATGCGCAAAGCGGGAATTATAAGAAGGTATTAAGCGGGAAAGTACGATGGAGGGGGGAAAAAAAAGAACATCAAGACAGAATGGAGGAGGGAGCCAAGGACAGTAACATAAGAAAGAGGGAAGGAAGGAAGGAGCGTTTATGCTGTGCAATATGGTAATCTTGTATTGCGGACGGACCGAGTGGTTTTCATAATGGTAGCGCATAGTGGTGCGGATGGATGGATAGATGTATATATGTGGTAGCCGTAGTTGTCCAAGAAACTCAACCCAATAAGGAAAACCAAACAAGAACGAGAAGGCAGCGAAGAGCATCAACTTCACGCCCCACACTTCTCCCACATCTTCACCGAGTCGCTGTACGCATCCTCATCAGCATTGGTGTCCGAAAAAAAAAGTAATTACAGGCGGAGCACTACTCACATGACCATCGCGCACCTTTCATTGTCCTGTGGCCACGAGGGGTGCCACTGGCCCTTGACCTGGAGGAAGTCGCGCGGTGCCGCTGCAAGTGAAGGAGGCGTCGTCAGGTGCCGTCATGGAAGGAAGTAATCGAAAAAAGAAACTCACTTGCAGACCCATCCAACCACAACTTCTCCAGCCCATCGGGAGACCACCCGTTCGTCCCGCCGACCGCGACGTTCATGATCAGGTAGAAGGCTGTAGGGTGCATAGCATCAGTATGGGGTTTTTAAAAAAAGACGAGCATGGAGGTAAAGCGAAGTGCGCCGCGTCATCGAAGTAAAGGCGAAGTAGCATAAGATGAAATAAAGAAATAAGCACGTTGATCAAACGGTGCCGCCTTTGTCCCATTCACCCACGGGTTCTCCAGAATGATGCTCTCGCTCCCGTTCTGCACCACGTTCGGGAAGTCGCCGCGCTCCCAGAAGGGCTTGTTGAGCTTGATTTCGAGCATGTAGTGCAGCCGCGTCGATGTACACCCGGCTGTGGGGGGATCGTAAGTAAGGGTTAATGAATGAGGGTAGAGGAGGGAAGAGAATGGAAGAGAAGCAACAACTCACAGAAACCACTCATCTCACTCCAACACATACGTGTCGAACCCGCTGTCGAACCGGCCGCAGCGCCACGGCTACGAGTCGAACGTCAGGGCGACCGCGTTGAGGAAGGTCGTGGGCCCCCTGTTGAGCGAGCTGTGCACGTAGTTGACGCCTCTGTGGGGGAAGGGTTTGGTTAGTGAGCGGGTTCGGAGGGAAGGCGAGAATAGAGGAAAGATGGAGCACGAGAAAATAGCCAAGGGGGCGGAAGAAAGGAAAGGGAGAGCAGGAGCAGGAGCAGATAAAGACGGTCGTCGACTCGCGCCAGCCGATCTCCCGCCCCTCGTCGTTCGTCGGGCATGAAGAAAGATGAAGATCAAGTAGATGTCGTCATCCGCCTAAGGCAAGCAGCCTTGCGCTCGGCGCAGCCGGTGAAGACGCCGACCCAGCCACGAGCAGCATAACAGCGACGAGTATCCTGCGACGCCCATCCAGCCGCCAGGGAAGAGACAGGCGTGAATCTCGCCCCGCGCCATCACCTCCCCAAGAAGCATGAGAATGCCTATCGTCTCGACCGCGCCACCGACACGCCCGTGACGGACGAGATGCGCTGCACTCCGCACCATCATCTCCCCCAGTAGCGCAACCCAGAGCAGAACAGAGGGGAGGGGGGCGTCGCGAGGAGCGTCTCCGACCCACGCAGCGTGAGCATACCCCACGCGCGACATGGACCCGATACCGACACATCAACAGCACACGGCGCGCTGCGGCACCCATCCCGCGCCAACAGCGACACCATGTCAACAGATGGACGGCAGCACCACGCGCAGCCCGCACAGGACCACGGCCAGCACGGTCATAAGCCCCAACTCTCCGCCTCAAGCAAATTTAAAAGAAAGAAATTAAGAAAGACGACGCACTGCTTCGGATACGAGGGCCCGTTCCCGCGCGCCGCCATGATGTCGATCTCGCCTAGAGTGGAGGAAAACGCGCGTGAGTGTCATTCAGAAGTTGTAAGAGTAAGAGGAAGGTGGGGAGAGTAGCCCCGCATGACGAGCGACACGGACGGTCGGGCCAGGGTATGGAACGACGCGCGTGAGCATCGCGACGCGACGACGCGCCCACCCACATAAAGCGCGAAACGTCGCGCGCGCGGAGGTAGCGCGCGATGCGGACGTGCCACACGACGAGGACGGACGTCCCGCGCCAAGTAACAGAAAGTCCAACACAAAGAAACGCGACTCACCACTCAACGGCCACCCGCCGTACATGTCCTCCACGGGCAACATCCACAGCGCAGGCCACACCCAATCGCCCGTCGGCAGCTTCGCGCGGATCTCGACGCGCCCGAATCTGTTGGGGAGTTTGTTAGTCTAGATCTGAGACGGCGAGCGAGCGAGGGGGTGAAGAACAAAAACGCACTTATACTAGCACTCCACCTGGTACTAATCCGCGCGCTCATGACGGGCGGGAGGATCTTCCCGAGCGGGGCATTGGAGACGCAGGAGCACGCGGCGAGGATGGGCGGGTGTGTTGGGCGGGAGGGCGAGTGCTGGGGGAGCAGGGTTAGTGTGGGCGTGAGGGGGGAGGGGAGGGGAGGGGAGGGGGAGGGGGAGGGGGAGGGACGAGAACAGTGGGCGGGACAAGGATAACAAGACAAGCGGGAGGGAGGAGGGCGCGCAGGATGGAAGCGATGAAGGCATGGGGAAGGGGAAGGTGTAGGAAGGGAAGGATGAGATGAAAAACGAGCGGCAAAACGAAGTGCGCGAAAGGGAACGAAGCGGTACACAAAAAAAACTCACCAATCCTGCTCGAATTCCCCTCCAACCCGCCCTTCCCTTGCCCGTATACCCCGCGCCGCGCGTGACGTTGTACGTGCACCCGGTGATGTTGTACACGGCGCCGTCGAGGATCTGCGGGAGCCGGATGACGTCGGCGCCATCTCTAAGTCTGCGTGTTACTGGCTGGTGTGCTGCTCACGCAGGAACCCAGGGCTCGGCGGCTCGCTCTCGGGCTACCATTGTCATTACCAGACCCTATGGCGAAACGCGGCGTCGGCGGGACGAACGACAGCGGGGCAGGGGCGCGGAAGAGGAGGAGGAGGACATAACTCAAAGCCAGGGGCCCAGACTCGTACTCTTTTGTTGCAGGTCCCAGTACGAAAAAAGGCCTAAAAAGGCGCGGCGGCGAACACCAGGCTGAGTAGAGGCCCTTCGGAGTCTGCTATGATTCGATGCCACGGAGGATCAAAGCCCATTGCAACGCATTCGCGTTCTATTCAAACCAAATCATCGCGATAAGTAACGGTCTAAGTCTTGTGGAAGTGACTGTGATGTATCATAACACGGCACCGAGGCGGCAACTTCCGGCCATCGTTTGAACATGATTGAATTCAAACAATCGAAATTTGCGCAGAACGAGCTCCCTATAGCACAGAAGCAATGACCTCCCCAATTCTGTCAAATTTAATGCGGCATTCACTCTGCTTATATAAATCAAGGACCAGCGTGAGAGAAAAGCTGTTGGACGTTTCCGGTGACAGTGACAGGCAGACGGCGGTGCTTCTTCCACGCGTACACCATGGACAAAACACCATCCTCCCCCGCAGAGGCTCCGATGACTGAAATGCCCACGCGACCAATGTCTGATGAAGCAAAGTAAGAAACTAGTCAGCCTCTCAGCCTAGTGCCTTGAACTTTTTCACAGCCTCGGCAACACAATCCGAGAATGCTTCGCAAACCTGGCTAAGGGAAATGAGGCCCAGACGGAAAAGTGAGTTATCTACGGCTCTTCCAAGTATGTAATTGACAAGTTTCAAGGGTTCTCGAGGCACTGAAGCCAAAGGCCCCACCAACAACAGACAAAGAGGCCGCATTCTGGACCGCATACAAGACATTATCAGATGAATATGACCGGGAGTTCCACAAAAAGTATGGAACTGATCTTGACACATCCCTCATTTTTGTGCGTAATCTTGCAGCTTTGGGCTTTGCAGGATAATTATATATTTCAAGGCCGGTCTCTTCTCCGCTGTTAGCTCGGCATTCATTATCCAGATACAGCCTGAACTGCAACAAGACCCTAATGAAGTTACTCAGCAGCTCCTTCAGATCCTCATTCACAATTCCAACCAGTCACTTTTCTCAGGCATAAACATGACTGAGCCCACCAGTGGAGCCAGCACCATTATTGTCATTGTCCAAAGTCTCCTCTATGCCAGCCTATTCTCCACATTGTTGGCTGCATTGTTGGCAGTGCTTGGGAAGCAGTGGTTGATGCACTATGATGCAGCAGGTAGCAGAGGAACCCTTGCTGAGCGTGGTCTTGAACGTCAGCGGAAATATGATGGGCTACAAAAGTGGAAATTCACTCCTGTCATGGAGATGTTTCCATTACTCCTCCAGCTTGCTTTGCTCCTCTTTTCTACTGCCCTCTCAGTTTACTTGTTAACAATCAGCCGCCCAATTGCCATCATTGTGATCGCATTGACATCCCTGGGCACTCTGGCATACATTTCTCTGCTCATCTCTGCAGTGGTGTATCCAGATTCACCATTCCAGATCCCACTAGCAAGTGTTTTGCGCAGCAGGATGCTTAGCATATGGCAGACAGTACCTCGTCCACCACGATCTCTTTACCGACTTCATCGCCAATTTCAGAAGTGCCTGTCCAATACTTGGATGGCTATCCATAAATTTCTTCAACAGCAGCCCGGATCTCTTCCATTGCCACTCTCCCACAAAAATAGTGCCAGAAATGATGAAGATCCTGACTCACCCACACGACACATATTTTCTCTTCGATCTTTTCCAGGAGCCTCACCAGCCGTACCAGCTGTTGTGTGGCTCTTAGAGACATCTACTAACCCCGATGTCATATCTGTGGCTGCAGATCTAGCAGTGGACTTGCAGTGGCCACTTTATGCAGATCTTGATGTGGCACTAAAGCGGTTACGCAGCATGTTTTGGGCCTGTTTTGACAATCAAGCCGACTTCTGGTCAATACCACAACTCCGTGTTCGAGACAGCTCAATACAGCATGCAATAACCTGTGCGCAGGCATATGGAACAATGTACATTAGCTCAAGGAACACTCACCAATTGGTCCAACCCCATCACACATTTGTCCCTACAAGGGAAGAGGGAACACAATCCTTGCAGCTCACCCGGTTTGACGCTGTATGCAACGCATTAAATGGAAAGACTGAATGCTTGAAAACTGTCCGCACCCAGTCCGACATACATTGGGTACTCCATGTGCTACAATCCCCCTTCTGGCATTCTGCAGACTTCACCTCACACTTGAGGAGCATGCTCAATTATGTATCCACATCACAGACAGGCTTTACAAACCAAATTTATGCTGATTGCCTTATTTTACTGAACATTATGCTTGGTTTCAAAGCAGACCCAGATATCCTCGTGTATAAAGATAAAAGGTTACCACATCAGCCACTTGAATTGTCTGTTCTCTAATCATTCAACAGTTTTGCCATGGACTACCTGGTTGAGGAACTCTTCAAAAACCTCAGCAAATCTCTGCATAGAAATTCAATTGATTTGGCACAGGCCATGGAAATCATCATATTAGCCCACAAAATGGCAAAAATGACCGGTTACAGGCCGAGTGTTCGCAGCATTGGAGTCAGAAAACAAGTTTATAACTTGTGCTCCACAGTTTCCCCCCGATTTGGTGGTCAATGGACTGATGTGGTTGTGAGGGCACTGGCATTTGGGAACCTTTCTGGTGTTACCCCACTGCATGATGTCTCATGGGTCTATATGGCACTTCGGGATGTTCAGCTATCCAGTGAGGGTCTAGAGAAGGATTGGGATGCAGCCACAGAGGAGCGTGTTCTTTACCTTCTGGACGCTCTGAATGATGCCAAAGAGCCTCCATCTAAGGAAGTGCTGCAGGTCATTCTTAAAGCTCTTTCCATAGAAGGCCCTTGTTCAATTCCAGCGGTCAAGCTCCTCTGCCGGACAAAAGGCTGGTTTACAGACATTGATCTCCAACCCATCATGCAAGAACATAATGTATGGTCTCGGATGGGTTCTGTCTTCATGAATTATTTATCGCAGATGCGAGATTCTGAGCACAATTATATTGAACTTGGTGAAATGCTTTCCAACCTGGCCCAGTGGATACCATACATTCACCGTAACCCTACACATTGGATCACAATATCACAGAGTAATACTACGATGGAATTTGATGACTGGCAGCTACAGACACAATACCTCTCAGTCCTTGAGCGTATTTGGGGTGTGAACTACGCTGGTACATATCAATTCACGGAGGACACTGAGAAAAATTTGGCGTGGACTCTGATCATGCTGTCAATTGTGTGGGAGGGTTTTGATTTCTCTGGGCAACAAACCTTGCAGGATTTTTATCAGCTAATCAGGTGCACACTATCCACCTCTTTCAAGCTGCAATACATGTACAGATACTACAGATCCCATCACAGGGTTCGAAGCATCCTCAATCCTCCTAATTTCAGAGTCACCTTCTACACACCACTTGGTGATGCTCTTATCCAAGCAGCCAAAAAAGCCAGAGATATTATTCCTAGTGTTCCCACACAAAGTGACAACCAGCTGGACTTGGATAGCTCACTACAAGAAAAGACTGAAGTCTTGCATCAGGTTGCCAGAACTTTGGATGAGATGGGGCAGGCACTTAAACTGGAATCAGAAGGGGAACAGGTGGACCGTGGAGAAGAAAGGGCTGAGAAATATTGGGATAATCTGAGAAAACATTTTGAGGAACAGGTTGATCAATTGGAGGAGGCATTACTGAAGGAGTCACAGGGGCCAGCCAAAATACCTCATTAATTGTGTTGTCTGTTGATTTTAATTTTAATATAAATTATCCAGAAGGTCCCGCATTTATTGTGCGGAGCAATTTAAACCTCACTGGGTGAGCATTTCAAATTTTTCACCTAAATTTTTGGTGAAAAACTTCCTTTATTTTTCACACATTTTTCACTGAAAATGTAGCTGGAGAATTCATTAATTTTCCAGTATTTTTGTGAAAAATTCAAACAACTTTCAGTAAAGTCACAAAAGTACTGTAAAAGTTTAAAATTTTCAGATATTTTCAGATACACTTCTTGGATGAAAAATAAAGGAAATTTTGCACTGAAACTGGGAGTGAAAAAATTGAAATGCTCAACCAGTGCCTTGATAGAATTTAGAACCCACGGTAGGACTCGGAATTTGTGCCGGTAATCTTTTTATCCGTACCTGAACATTTCTAGGATCCGTTGGACGGATAGTGGCCGCCATAGAATTGCGGTATTATGGTTAAGAATGGATATCTGCCGCAAGCACAAGTATGAGCCCGGATCCCCCCCCAAAAAAACACGGTCCTCCTCTTCACCTCATACTGTGAGCAACAGAGCCAACAATAAGCAGGCTCTTTGTTCTCTTTGTTCCGTCCTTTGTTTCGTGCAAGTGGCAGTGCAAGTGACTGCACTGACAAACGGGAAATGACATCACATTGTCCCCTGTGTATACAATCTGCACTACCAGCACAGTTGTGTTTTATGTCTATTACTTGGGTAGTAAGGCCGTGGCATTGCCCGGAAGGACTCATACTTATCTAAATTTTTGAGTGATATCCATCCAGCTGTTTGGCTTGCTTCAACCCGCCCTTGATGCTTAGTATACAGGTAGTATACACGGCTCTTAAAATCTTACACACTCAACCCAGTTGCAACTGGCACGGCACATGCCTTGAACTTCAGGGCCCATTCAGTGGACTGTGGAATGTAAACACATTCATCCAGACACAACAAATTAACCGGACCTCACGGCACATTCTGTGAAAGACAGCACATATATTCAAAAGTGCAGTCTATGGAGCGCATCACCTAGGTACCGCCACCAAAATTTAGTGACCAAATTGGCGAGAGAAAATTTTTGGCCCTAAGTTCTTGTATTTTCCCCCGCCAGTGGCCAAATCTGGGGGTAATTTTTTTTCAACCTTGTCCAGTTTTGACTTAAATGGAAATCCCTCTGACAGATTTGTACGCATAACAAAACTAAGCATATTTGTCAGAGGAATAATAATGTACATAAGAGGGTACTTCAAGAGGACCCAAATATTTCTTAGGATACTTATATAAACTCCATGAAGTGTAGTCTGAATCTGTTGGCATATCGGTTACCGGACCTTGGAAAGCCGTGATCAAATCGTGACCACACGTGCATCGATGTTCCCATGTGAAGATATAACATTTTCACTCCTTTAGCTCTAGCACTAATTGCTTATGAATAAATACAGTAGCCCGCTGCACGGCAAGGCCCACTATCAGGCCATTTAAAGTTGCCGTATCATTATGTCTGAGTCATATGACAATCTTGCACACATGATGCTCTAGCGCATATGTTGGGACACAAACAAGGACATCGTTTATGCAAGGGTCCGACAGAAAGAAAAAAAGGATGCGGAGTACTCAATATAGAGCATTGTTTGGCAGTTGCCACACAGAAAACTGTGTTGTGACCCTCACACACCCATGGGGGGGGGGGATCCTGTATTGGTCCGAATCACCTATTCAATGTATATATTGCGTGTGCATGTATGTGGTTGGCTTTCCTATATATCAGGTATAGCTAAAATGTAATGCTGGACATAGCAGTGTTAGGTGGTTGGTTCTGAGTCTGTGTTCCTTCGTACCATGTCAGTTCGGATATTGTCTTTGAGTTGCTGTATTGCCCAGAGCGCCCCCAAACTCGCTCGGTCGATGCTTTGCGTCGACCAGCTCGCATTTGGCCCATAACCAGCTATGCAAAACAAAATATTGAGTTACCGTATTGCCCGCCACGCCCCAGCGCTCGCTGGTCGACGCTTTGCATCGACCAACTCGCAATGGGCCACGTTTCAACACAATATTCCTGGGGTCCTACTCCACATCGACTCGGTCCGTGGCCATGTCGACCACCCAACAAACAGGTTGATAAGAAGCCAAACATGCTGCCCAACACTCGGAACTATGGCTGCAATAGTGCAACTGAATTATTTGTTGCACTACTTGGCTCTTTTTCATGAAAAATGCACTCCTTTAGCGCATTCAATTTTTTAACCCCACTTGGGAACATTGCTTAATTAGACTACTCTAAAAAAGTCACCACTCTGATCACAGCTATATGCACCACTGTCAATTGGTCAATAAAACACACAGGTCCTGGATCACAAAAGATTTGCACAGCTCATGAAGACATGACAATTTAAAACTATGCACGTCCCTTTTCACTCTCAAAATGTTACCAGTTCACAATATTACTCACTCTGAGTTTCAGAAAGATTCACTGTTCCAAAGTTTTACAACATGCACAGATTCAAATATGTACCACGTGCCATTCAAACAGCGGGCATCAGAGCTAAATGAGACAACAAAGCCTCCTGAGCATCTTCCAATGTATACAGATCGCCCGAAGGTACACCATGTGCTTCCAGCAAACACAGAAAAAAATCATGCTGACGAACGAAAAATATGTTTTCTTCACAGCGGGCGGAAAAGAACAGGATATGAAGCATATGGGACCTGGAAGACATGCGATGCAGTTCCTCAAGGTGCAACAGCACAACACAAAGTAGATGCAACAGGCATATGAACATCAGAAGGCATGGTCATAGCAATTGGTATTTCATGATCAAAAGAATGACTAGAGGAAGGAGACCCAGGGGTAGACGGAGAAGACACTGTCATCCGTCAGCAAAAGAAGGCACAAGAAGAAAAAAAAAAGAGTGGAACGTAGCTGGAGGGAAAAGATGATCAGCAGAGTCCCAAGAGAAGGAGACCTCCTCGCCAGTAGAAATGAGCAAATCTCGCACGCATGCTGTCAGTAGGGGTAATACGGAATCGTACTCGGCGCACGCGAAAGTCTCGAACCGTCGGTACGGAATACCGTTCAAGTGAGATAACTTCTAATTCTCCGCCAACTTGTTTTCCTTCTGTTACTGAAAAATCCATACTCCCAGGACTCTTCGGACGCGATTCCATTCCCACTTGTAATTGATAACGATCGGTCGCGTCGTTCAAGCTGTGAATGAGCTACTGTAGCGCGTCTTAGGGTTCTTTATTTATCATTCTGACTGAATTTTGCCATTTTCTGTTGGCCCCGATGTGTCTGCGGAGGGGGCGGTTTGCCCTGGATCATGTTCGGCGCATTCGAGTACTCGGCGTCTCTGGGTTTGACGGAGAGGAGGTAGTGTATGTTTGCACGCGGGCATTGTTTCACATACGCGACGACTTCATAATTCATATTGCACACATATAATCTGGGAGTCAATTTACTTTCTCCGTGTACTGTACTACACAAAAAATGAAAGGAGTGAACAGAGTGAACAACGACTGCCATGCACATACGTACTGACACCAACTGACTACATGTACAATGTCCGCCCCTTACCGCCAAACGTGTATGCCGCCTCCGTCAAACACGCACATACATCTTCTCTCTTCACACTACACCCCGACGACTGCGCTCGCCCCCTGCCTGTGGCCACTAACTGCTTGCTTCACCTGCACTGCGTTGAGGCCGTTTGTAGTCAGAGGGTAGGCTACGTTCGCCTACCTTGGTCTACCTTGGTCTACCCCTTGTCTACCCCCGTAGATGAGGGGGATCGACATATCTGTTTGTCTACGTTTGTCTAGCCTGGTCTACACACGGTAGTCACATGCTGTCACAGGTGTGACTACATTGGGCTACTCCATGTAGACCCATGTAGACCCATGTCGACACACCATATATGAATACAATATAACAATTCGACATCTATCTATGTGCAGATATTGATTACACTCTGTAGGCAGACTCTGCAGAGCGTGTCTGAAATGGCGCCACGTGCGGCTAGCGCCGCATCAGGGAACCAAACATGTCATAACTTCGACAATCATGGCCCACGTCAGAATTTAGGATGAGAACTATTGGACAGATACTTGGAAAATACCGGTACAAGCCTACCAATGTAAATGGGAGCTCAAAGATGGTTCTCCAACTTGGTGTACCTGGGTCTACCCTGGGTCTACCAAAGTACTCCCAGGTAGACACAGCTTGGATAGGGTAGACCATGCATAGACATACTGTGTCTACACAATTTTACCCATGTACACATAGGTCCGTGTCTACCCCCTTGTCTACCCCCGTAGCCACACCCTGTGACTACAAATGGCTTCAACGCAGTGCTGGTTCCCACCCCTACTGCTATCCACTAATGTTCCGTCGCCATCTCCACCACCGCGCATACCAGCATCCTCGCGTTCCGCCCACCCCAGCGCCCTGCACCTGTAACGGATTCCATCGGTCCAAAATCCGTGCGGACCTCTCGCTGTGCCGTCTCTCATAGTCCCCCACTTCTCCGTTATTCCGCAAATGCGCTGCAACCTCCTCAACTTGGATTTTGGCCCCGACCGTGTCCAGTCTCTCCCACCATCCTGCCCGCTGCTACACCCTAACCGCTTCGCAGGCTCCCGGCAGAGACGTTCCCTGGGCGTTCAAATAAATGCTGAAGTGCATCAGAGAGAGGCTGGAGCGGAGCAACGACATAAGGCTGTCCTTCTTCAGGTACGCCAACGATATCCTCATCTGAATCAATTTGAATAACTGGTTCAGACTCGGACTGGAAAAGGCGTTGGAACAGGGAGCGGGTCTTGGGACGGAAGGTGCGACATTCACAGTCAGGGCACAAAGTGTCAGGACCCACAGATTGCTCGAAGATTCTATGGCACAAATAACAGATAGGATATTCGGTGAATCGATCCTTCAAGTTGAAACGCGAGAAGATCGTTGTCAGCGTGCGAGGAAATGTTTCGCCACCAAGAGTATTGCTCGGCAGGGTTGAGAAGATCATGGACAAAGCCGGCAGGATAATGGAGCAAGCACGGAACGAAACATGGTGTCTAGTATGGAGGAATGCGATGAGGAGTGCCAAACATAGGAGGTAAGGGTTTCGACGGGAGGTGGCCATGTCGGGCCCCCCGGGCAGCGGCGACGATGCTGGGTCAACTGGGTGACCGCTGTTTCCTACTCCCGAGCTAGAGCTAGAAATACTTATTTGTTGTCAAGAACGGGTGAAGAGAACATTTTTTCACATACACGAGCTCTGGAGACTCTGGAACATTTACTCGTGGACGAGGTGGATTTCTATTAAATATCAGAGGTGAAGCTCTGAAGTGGTACCGAGATCAACGTACAACGTTGGTGGAGGTACAGAGGTTGACGGCTGGGACTGTTGACGGTGCGATGGATAACCCACGACAGCTGAGCCGCGCACCGGGTTTCCACCTCAAGCTGAATAGTCATTTGTGGGATGATGAGTCGGCGGGGGGTTTGTTTCAGAATCTATTGGAGAATGAGCAGAGCGACGTGATTATCAACAAAACAGACCGTGAGGAAGGGGGAACCCCCCGGGACCTTGAGGGCCCACACGAGATCGTCGACCGGACATGAGTCTGTAATTTAAGCAGTACACCAACTTATATACCTCTCTGTGCCGTCCTGCCGGAGGACAGCTTGGCTTTTCAAGTTATGGGCACGATCAAGATAAATCCCACGACTGCGTTGACATGATACCATTGCAGGAAGGTAGTACGCAGTACTGACCGAGTACATGATCTTTCCAAGATACACAACCAATGAAGGATATGCTATTGAGTAAATCAGATTTCCATTGGATGGAATATATAGAGAACACGTTAGATGTGCTTCATAGAACGACAGGCCGCTCGCGGGTCATCCGAGAATATCTTTGGGAAATGATGAATCCGAGTCCAGAGGGCATCGATCAGAAGTAATATCTTGATGGCATTGTGCGGCCAGCGCGCGGGATCATGGCAGCAGGTGCAGGCTTTTGGAATGGAACAGGGGAGTGGCGCATGCACCGCACAGATCAAAGACAAAGAAAGAGCATTCAATTTTTGATTTAGATCACATAACACTGCCACTTGATAAGGGACAAACAAACATCCACTCACAACTACACAGCCAATCGGCGACTTTCACATGGTTATGTATAATTCATAAGGCCCTCTAGATCTGGGCATCCCCTGGTACCTCTCAGTACGACCTGGACACCCATACTAGACTTCTGTATGCCATATATTTCACAATGCACCCGTAGCGCACAACCGCAATCATAATAAACCTTATAAATTAAAGGACGTGGATCTCCTGCGCAAGAATACTGTAATCCGAGACCGCACCCTCGGTGCAGGGAGCTTTTCACCTCCACCAAACTCCCGAAGTGGCAGTCCAGAAAGAAGGGTGACTGAGTCTACGTCAGCCATGGAGTCGCGCACCACGAGACACTCACGGAACAAAGAGTCATGTGCTGGATCAAGATCAAATCTTCGGCACCGTCGCGCTGACATTGAATGCGGCACATCCAGGGGTGGAGAACTCCGAACGGCGTCCTGGTAGAGAGTCTGGACCATATTGATGAGTGAACAGGTGAACAGTGAACAAGTGAACGGTGAACGGATGAACCAGGGGTACATCCTGCGGAAGTTGTAGTAGCTGTTTTCATTAGCGGAAGAAGAAAAAGGTGATGACCGATGCCACTAACAGCGTAGGGGAAGCGATGTCGTATAAAAGGCCGGTTGACCCAAATCAGCCCATGGAGGTACTGCCATGTAAGGATGAGTTCCATAAGGAAAATCCGGAACCCAGGGCAATACCTCGATCTACGAAAGTCAAAGTCAAGGGACGTTAGACTGACCGTTAAACAGACACATACCATCAACTGTTTCAGAGTCTTCATCCATAGGCGCGTCGCGCGAGCCGTAGTGGTCTTCATCAAACGACATGGGGGAGTCTCCTCCACTGTCTGAAGAATTCGCAGTAGGCTGAACAGTAGGATGCTGAATAAATGGCGGATGAACAGTAGGAGAGGGGGGCGGGAATATTTCCGAGTTCCACTCTCCATCCCGAGGCGGAGCCTCAGGATCGCTCGTTGGAAGCATACAGCTGGAAAACCACGAAGGCAGTGGCGGTGAGAGTCTCCGTGGTAGAGGCTCCGGGATGTGTTCAATACTGGGGCGAGGGCGACTCATAATGCAGGAATTTACGGTCAAGAGCAGGAGGAAAGGAAAGAAATACAGTTTGAAATGGATTATGTGAAACATAAAGCAGAAGGCTACCATCAAGGATGCGGTGTACGCGTCTGATCTGTACGCTTCCGGGTGAAATTAAGTCCGTATTGTGTATGCAAGTATGCTATTGCAGACGTAAAAGAACTCCGAATACAACGGACGCAAAAGTAGGTTAATCTTCTGTCTTCGACGCCGTGCGCGTCTTCATGAGCCTCGAGGGGGTACGTGGGTTGAATTAGGTATACAAGCATATTGCACAACGGTTGCAAACATAGTTTAATCTCCTGTTTTGGACAACGAACGTGTCTTTATCAACTCCGCGGGGGATGGCGGCGCACTGTCACAAGCCTTCCTCTTGTAGCGGCGACCTGCATTCATATTTGGTAGTGTTGTGCTATCGGAAGCACCGATGGTGGAATCAGGTATAACTGGATCACCAGTAGGCGCTGCACACTAGGTAGTCAGTTGTGCGAACGGTGGTTAAAAAAAATGCACAATATACCGTCGCTGTCGCTGACCAACGAAGGAGCCGCAGCTTCGTCAGGTCGCTCTTCATGATTTGAATTCAGTGTCACAGTGACCTAGAACGCCAGAAGCACTGAGCAGAGTAAACTTAGAAGACAATGAAACGCACTACAGGCCCTGCGGCCTTGCCGAAAAGGGTGGTGTAAAATACAGATTCGTCGTCGTTTGTGAGAGCCGTGCAGTCGGAGCGATAAACAACAGGGGCGTGGAAGTCGACATTATATATGCAGTTCCAGAAAGGAAGGGGCCTGGCGTTGCATACGTAGTCCAAAAGGTCGTCGAAGTTGGTTGAATCTGCCGCCCACATTCGGGGGGACATGGTTGGTAAGAGGAGTCGACTGTGTTAGGGGCTGACCTACAGTTGGTCTGGAAACACACAGGCATAATTTCAATTTGCGATCGGAAACCCAAAGTTATGAGTTGGACAAACAAACAACGGTCGACGAGGAAGTGTGCACCTCATATGAGGGTAGCAATTTGCCCATAGCAATCTGATTCCAGGTGAATTGTTTCCATGGAAGCCTGGACCTATCTCTAGACCGTCAACCTTTGCCAAAATGACCCATAAATGTCTCGTGCCGCCCTCTATCAGACGCAGTTGGACGGCTATGTCCGCATCACCAAGAAAATTCGCACATGACCAGCGCGAACGGAGTCTCAGATGTTGACACCTCACCTATCGAGGTTATAGACGTAGATGCCTGCGATTTTCCTGGCCACCAACGTTTCTTTACGTTCGAAGGCAAGGATTGGTACCCAATCAACGTCGACAGCGGTTCTACTGCGAAGGGTGCTATTTCGGTAGAGGCGTGGACCACGCTCAGTGAAGCACCCGGATCCTTGGCGGACGGACCGGCGGCTCCTTCGTCCAGCGAAGTATGGGCGCAAGCCCGAGCGGGTAAGTGCCTAAAATATTCTGGACATATGTGTAATGCTTACTGTTATCAGAAAACGTGGACATATTCCAGTGCTGTATCTGTTTTTGCACCCCTCAGAAACTGGTCATGTAAGTAATTACGACCAGTTGCTTTCTTTCTGACTTCCAAATAGGCCTCTGTGCATCCACATCTACTGCTATCAATGCATTCGCAGCAACTTGAACCGACGAAACATCTGTCCTGTTTGTAGATCCCCCATACGTGAACCACCTATCAGGGACAACACTTACGAGATGGAACTGGCGGACGCCATCAAGGAAGGGTTGGTGGAACCTCCCGAGGACGTTGGGAGCGAGGGACTGTACATCTGGGAAGGAGTGGTTTTTGCGATGGACTCGGACGAGGATTGATGCCGTTGATATTTTCGCACTTTAATTACCGATTACATGTATATGCACTGAACGTATTATGACACTGTGTACCAAAGTATCATCCAGTATTTGGTTATTTTACTGGTCGCAAGGCTGACGGTCAGCGCGTTGAAGCCATTGATAGCTTCAAACTTTAGGCACCTGTTCATCATATGTATCGTAGCATGTGGACCCCCGTTGATCAGTCATCAGCTTGACAGGCGTGAGAGGTTTTACACTCGGAGTCACTGCGTTCAGGCCATGGATAGCATGACTGAATGGCGAGCCATCTAGCCAGCAACTGGCCAGCGCCAAATGACAAGGCAGCCGGATTTTGGGCCTAAAAAAGCTTATGTTTGGACAAGGATTTTCGAAATTTTCGCCCTGAAAAAGCTTATTTTCCGGACGACCCTTGGCGGGAGCTTCACGGGGCCTACACAGGCAGAGTTCTTTAACACAGTGGTCTAAGTCACGATCATGGGTCAGGTATTCTCAGCTCTGCTCTGCATTATACGACATATTTGTCTTGCTCCAGGTGGATGGAGTTGCGCCGCGGCCATGCAAATTGAGGATTGGATCATGCGACACTGCCACCTGAGGCCAAACAAACAACCACTCACAGACTGTCACAGCGTTGCAAAAACTCACACCGAATTCATACATTGCGCAGTGTGAGGTATCCCAATCTGGAGTCTGAATTCTACAGTCTACTTTGCATAGAGACACGGGCGGGACAAGGACCGTGGCTAGCTTCGGCTAGACGGCTAGCCACGGCTACGTCGGCTAGACGCATCTCGTCGAGGCGGCTAGCGTGACCTCGACCAGGGATAAGCTTTTTTAGGTCATCTTCCGACCATTTCATCCAAATTCATGCGACATTTGACCCAATCTTGTACTGATAGTAATCTTCAATTTGATCCATCGCGAAATGCCGGCATTTCCGGCATTTCGTTCTCCCCACGAAGCAGAACTAGCAGAACCACTGCCAGTGCCAGCAGCGTCGCTTGGGCTTCGCGCTTCCATCATTAATGTACTCAATCCCTTCTTAGGAGATACAACACCACTCCTCCAATTCCGGTCCCCAATCAGATGATGAGGACGAAGATGACGCAGAAGATGCTGTCGCTCCTTTGCTTTCCTGCTATGCAAAGACGACTCGGCTTTATACCCATGCAAGAGTGGAACATATTCTCTTCAATATTGGCCCCAATGTGTTTGAGCGGGTCGAAAAAGGATCGATACATCGGACTCTGAAGCCCTACACTGCAAAATGCTGGACAGCCCTGACTGGATCGGGCGGCGATGTGTTGAAGGAGATAAAATTGACACTCAAGATTAAAGCTAAAGCTACTATAATAGGCCCTGATGTGATAATCTGACTAGAAGTGATAATTCACTGATGCTCACCGTAATTCTTACTCCTATGCTCTGAGAAAAAAGAATGACATGCAAGGATGTATTCTCGAAGGTCTGGTAAACTTCTTTGAGTCTTGGAGCCCACTAGGCGGATAGAAAAAAATGAAAACCTGTATTTTTGATGCGATCAAAACACCGCCAAAAAGCGTTATCACTTCTAGGTCTGATCCTCGGGGACCTCATAACTTCGTCGAAAAGCATCCAAAAATTATGGCACTCAGGAATACTACTTTTCATATGTCTAGGAACCTATGAACAAATACCGAGAGGTAACGGCCCAGCGGACAGAACGAAAATGGAGCCATCAAAAGTCATTATCACTTCGGGGTCTAAGATAGTATTTAATGTAACTGATAATGGGGAGCGATTTTTTTTGAGGAACACGTGATGACCCTTGTCCGATATAAGCTTTTTTAGGCCCAAAGTACGCCAGAGGATAAGCTTTTTTAGGGCTGGATTTGGGATTCTGCCCGGACGACCCCTGGCGGGAGCTTCACGGGGCCTGCCTGTGTCAATGACACAGGCATAAGTATAGTCAAAGGAACGGCTAGCACCCGCAGGCCTAGCAAACTGGTGTCGAGTTCGCGCTACCTAGTTAGAAAACCTTCGTCGAGCTGAGCGTCGCGGACCTACAACGGACTCGCATTTGCTTTGGCTAGCCGTTGTCTAGGTGGCCGGGCTATTTCTGGGTAGCTAGCCGGAGCTCGCCGGACCTAGCCGGAGCTACGCGCGCCTAAAAATGGCTTCGGCTATCTGGCGTCTGAACGCAGTGAGTTCGGACCGACACGATCGAGTGCATAAACGCGGCTGCAATAGACATGTTTTATTTCTGGTTTGGAGACCTGGTACCTGAGTCGGTACCAGGAATATCCTACCTGAGTGCTATGAGGCATCGTCGAGATGGCTAGCATGGCCTCGCCATTTGGCGCCAACTACTTCCCGGCTACACGGCTCGCCACGGAGCCCTGCTACCTGGGGCCTGAACGCAGTGATTGAGATATTAATACACCATGTCAGAATTCCGGTCAGCTGTTATTCAGTTATCAGCTCCTATCGTCGAGAAGGCTGGGTCCGATTGAAACAGATACTTTATGACTGGCCAAAATTAAGGAGAACATGAGGGGCGGCGTGAGAACGAACTCTTTCGGGCACGGTGATCACTCGGACCGAAGCAGCGTTTTCGTAGCAAATCTATCCAAAGATGGGCAGAATAGAGACCCGATGCTCGATTTCGTCCGATTTATCCTCTAACAAGAGAGACCTGCTGACAGGTCACGGCTTTTCCTCTTTCCCATATGTCGTCCCCTCAAACTTCGGTACCCTCAGGCTACGTCTTCGTACTAATACGTGCGGCTATTGACGACGCATTCTGCGCAGTGCTAAAACCCACTGTGTCGGTCCCGTTTCATTCTTGGCTCCCGGCAACTTCAAGGCACCATACACAAAGCAAACGTAGCACCTACTGATCGCTACGGACAACCGCTCTTTCTCTTCGTAGTTCATTTCTCAAAAACTAATGAAACAGACAGGGGTAGCTCTGGAAGAGGATCAAAGGGAAACAAAGGGCGAATTTTTCTGTGTGTTTTTACAACGGAAAAACTGCTATTCTTACACGTGCCAAGACCGGTGTTCTTTCACCAATTGTTCCAAAGGAAAAATCAAAATTCTTTCAGTGGGAATTCGACCCAATTCTTCCCAGGGAAAAATCAGAGTTCTTTCATTGGTAAAACTGCAGTAAAACACAGATTCTGAGTTCTTCTCAAGATAGAATCATACTTTTTCCGACACAAAACTTGGGTAAAAATTGCAATTTTTTCAAAAAATTGTACACTGGAAGAAATTCCCTAGAAAATTTCAGTTCGGACTTCTAGCCTGTTTTTCCACAGCAAAAATTCTTCGGCCACAGCCGTGCGATACACTCTCCGGCATGCGAGTGCCGTTGGGAGATCATGGCAGCAATTTCACATCCGTCCAACATCGGTCAACGACTGAGGACGCTTTGAAGCCTCATTGCATCCCGACCAACTTTCTATAATCATATATATATAAGTATGAGTAGCCTCCGAATCTTCCCTCTAAATCTTGGAATGGCAACTTTATCGCGTCCCATCTCTCTCACTGCCTTGCACACCAGCTCACACGACGCCTAAACTTGGAAATTCCTGTGGGAACAAACAATTATCTGACGACATATATCAAGTTGGTCTTTTGGGACGACGCATTCAGCCCCTAGCTCTTCTCTCCATTATCGTTCAGGCTCCCCTTATCCACCATGGTTCACCTCAAGACGCCGTTGTTGGGTGCCGTTCTCTCTGTAACTTGCGTTTCAGCTCTACCGAAGATCAACGGGCCTGCTCTGGAGACGAGAGCTATCCCTCTTTCCAAGCATAATGACGTTCTCGCTAAGAGGGCTGATGGTAAATTCAAGGGTGCAGACATATTCCAGGCTCAGATAGCGAAGACAAAAGCGTAAGTCTTCTTCTTATCTCCTCCCTTTAACGCTGACGCTATCACGGTGCGATGTAGCAAAATTCAACGCGGCCTCTCCGCCATCGAATCAAATACTGGCAGAGTCCATCCTGCTACGATGGGCTTCCTGGGAGGATTCTCTTCTCATCAGAAGCGAGCACCTCTCCCAAAACTTGTGCCTGGCCAGAACCAGAAGCGAGCGACAGCTGCTGAAGCTCTGACGGATGCCGAGGATAGTCTATGGTTTGGAACCATCACAGTGGGGACGCCTCCACAGACTTTCACGGGTGCGATTATTTCTGTCTATGTCAGTATCTGTGTCTGATATTCGTCGCTTTCACCAGTGGACTTCGACACAGGTAACTACTGATCAAATGTGATTAAGCCTGTCGAAATAATGTTCGATGAAGGTAGCAGCGACACTTTCCTTCCCGCTGTAGGCTGTGATGACACTTGTGATGGCCATACGTTGTACAATACTGCCGCGAGGTAAGATCAGCCCTGTCCGCCGAGTATCCGAACTAAACCAGCACCCAAGCTCGTCGGCTGTCAATACTACACAGCGTGTGTCCTCGATCCAAGCATTTTAAAAAACGTTAACTCCTCAATTGACAACCAGCCTTCCTCCTTCAATTTGGTGCCGGAAACGCGACCGGATTCATCTTCGACGACACCGTGACTGTCGCTGGATTGAAGGCGACCAATCAAGCTGTCGGTCGGTATACATATTTGAATTTTATTTTTCTTCGTTAAAGTATTTTTAGGTGCATCTAACCACTACTCTGTCGAGTTTGAAGCGGCCAATTTTCCTCCCGATGGTATCGTTGGCATGGCCTTCGAGTCACTCTCAGTCTTCGGCGACCCACCTCTCTTCACGACTTTAGTGAGCCAGGGAACTGTGCCACCCGTGTTCGGATTCAAGCTCGCTGAGACGGGCTCAGAACTCTTCCTGGGTGGTGTCAATCGTGCATTGTTTACTGGAAACTTCAGGAATGTTTCATTGATCGAGGAGGACTTCTACGCCCTCAATCTCCAAGCTCTTGATGTCAACAGCAGAACGGTCGCAACTGCCAATGGTGTGGTTGCTATCGTCGATACCGGTGCGCTAAACCTAACCTCCCTCAAGCTTCAAGATAATTCACAGTCCTTCATTAGGCACGACCCTCCTTCTCGGTGACTCGCAGGGTACAGAAATTCTCTACAGCAGTATCCCTGGTGCAAAGGATGCCTCGGCTATCATTGGCGATGGATTCTTCACCGTTCCATGTAACCGCATCCCAACTGTCGGCATCACCCTCGGGAATCAGATCTTCAACGTTGCTCCTAATATCTTTAACTTGGGTATTTTGCAGGGCAATGACTGTGTTGGTGGTGTCGTCGGGTCGGCCGGAATTCGTGAGTTAACGTTCCTCGCCCAAGCCGATTATCTTGATTGGAATACCTCCCCTTCTAGCATTCTGGGTCCTTGGTGATATCTTCCTGAGAGTGAGTAAACTACTCTATACACTTGACGCAATGTATGAACGTGCTTGCATAGAATTTCTACAGTGTCTTCGACCAAGGAAATGCTCGCGTTGGTTTCGCCACCCTCAGATGAGCTTTGGTTGTAACTACCATGACGGTTGTGTTGATATTTGTTTCGAGCCAAATTTGACTTTTCCTCAAATGTCGTGCAAATTTTGATAGTATGAGCAGTCTAACCCAAAGAAGTCACGAATTTTATGAAAACTGGGCGAAAAAATGAAGAAACTCCAGGGCTTGCTTGGCACTGAATTTGAACTCCAAAAACTCATTGCTATTGAGGAGTTCACATTGCAAATAGGGTTCCGTGAATAACCTCCGACGAGTTCCTAACATGTGTTAGTAACATAGGGCCGCTGGCGGGGTTATTAACACATGTTATTAACATAAAAAATGTAAATAACTAAAAAATGGGTTTAACAAGGTTTTTTTGAATGTAGATCGCTGAGAAATGCTGTATTAGTCCCCCTCTAGTAGCCTGAGTCCCAATCAATGTCCTCCTTCCACATCCTTCGGTGTATTTCTGACCTCCGATATAGACTCCAAGTCGTCGGATGCGCTGTCATTGCCGTTGCCGTCCGGGGACTCACGGAGATCAAGTAAGGCTTTTGAATTAATGTTAACATCGTGGTCGATGACGAATGAAGTGTCCAAATCTCTCGACTCCAGCTGCAGGACTGGAGAGGGCGAGAGCTCTTCTTCTTCATCGCTATCTGAGTCAGAATCATCTCCATTACCTGTGCGCATGTGCTTTTCTTGAACAGACTGAAACAAGCTTGGATCTATGTTTCGGGATTTGACAACCGGGTGACAACCAGCGTATGTGGGGATATGATCTATCACAGGTCCTCTGATCATAAGCCGGTCATGATGTATCATCTCCTCTGACTGCAAGGAGCTTGTGATATATCACTTTATAAGAGCTGTCAAAAGTAGCCAAAAGCCGCTCTGGCACGCAGCGCGCTCGCTGCCAGGGCGCTCCCGCCTTCGTCGGTAGAACGCATCACTACATCAGCTGTCTTCGGCAGACCCCATTGGGCCTTGTTGACATATGTTAGGACCACCCTCGCTCGCTTCCGTATTGCCCCAAAATACTCCCTCCCCTGAAACCCCTCCTTGTTAGCTCCCCTCACTACAAGAGTAGCTTCAATGTGCAGCCAATGATACATCCACAGCCAGATACACCTCCCACGCTTGCCGCTACTCCTGCCAGCTGCCCGCCAATGCCATTACTCACCCCCATCCATTCAAAAGCCGCCTCCCGGTCCGCAGCTGGCGCGACGCGCTGCTCCCTTAGTACAACAGTCGCTAGTTGCCATGAATTTTGCTTTTATATATGCAATCGTGACTCAAGAACATTAGTGAATTGAAAAATACACGTCCGGGGTTCAAATGTAATTTGTGTGCGGGGCTTGAATAAAACAAACCCGGGGCTTGACGTGCACAAAAGCGTGCGCGAATGCCAAAACTGGATTAAATCAAGCGCGTAATATCGAAATAAACCAGAAACGCGTCGTAGCAGTTCAAAAATAGCTGCAGGTGGACGGAATCTGAAAACGAGTCGTACAGCCACCATAGCTGGAAAAAAAAATCCTGTGCGTGTTGACGGTTGAATAAATGATGGTATGTGTCTTGTGCACTTGACTGGGACAGAAACTGGCTTGAGTAGGGTGAATAAAAAGCTGGCATGCTGATGGAACTCGCGGGAGAGACGAAAATGCATCCGCGGCATTGCGGCGCGCCGTCGGCGCCTTACCGTCGAACTGCGAGGGAGACGGCGGAACAAGGACTTGAATATACAAAGTTGGGAGCGCGCCGCGGATTATAATCGCAGGGAACAGCGCCGCCCCCGCGTCTTGGGTGTCAAAGACGAAGAGGAGTGGGACGCGCCGTAAATACGTTCGGCAACCCCCGAAGAGCGAATAAGAATTTGTCGCGACAGCGTTAGGCGCCGCGCCGCGTACGCGTTGGTGATGGGGGAACGGGTGTGGGAGGACACCAAATATTGGATAGAACTTTGGCGCGCAGCGCTGCGCACCGGGCGGCGGGTGCGATTGGGAGCTGATGGGGGAGGTCCAATAGAAAATTGGCCGGGCAGCGCGTGGGTGGATGAGCCGGAAGCCCAGATCTGAAAAAAAAACAGGCGCTGCAGTGCAGCCGTCGCCACGTCGGGAGGTGATCAGGTTCGCCGGGTGTAGAGCTCAAATAAACATCTAGGGAAGCGCTGGAACATGTTTGAATACACGCACGCGCCAGGGATGAAATCTTGAATACAAAATAGCGCAGCGCATTGGGGGGAGCGTGGGGACAGGAATGGATGGCGGCGGGGACCCCGCAAATTTGAAGCGCGCGACTTCCTGCTACCATACATTAGTTTATGTGCTAGCACCCACTAGAAAATAGAATTTGAGTTCACTCGACCAATCTGGTCCAGGTATTTTGGCCTGCTAGAAAATCCGTAATTCACACAAGCTATTTTCGTACTCCAAGCATTTCTCCACAGTTTCCGGCTGAGAGCCTTCAGAGGAGCTTGTATTTCTGTTTTAAAATCTTGCAGCCGTGCTATTGAGAGGAAAATAAACCCACTGTTCTCGAAATCGGGATTTCTGCCAAATATGAAACCATACATGTTCGGCCACCTGGATACACCTCTTCTCTTGTATTTCGGTCATATTTCCGAACACAAGCAGTGCAGTAAAATCAGGAACATCAAGACTTTGCAAGAGGAGAGATATATTGTTTGTAATGGCCCGCAAATCTTGCTATGGGTCTCTACCTTTGCTCCGGCATTGAGCCTGCAATATACATGTCATAGAAACTGTTTCGGCATAAAACAGGAGTCCTAACCTTGAGAGGTAGATCCTGCGGTCATCCGGAAGCTTTTCCCGGCTATTCTTGAGTTTGGACATGGGAGTCGAGCAAGAATAGTGTTGTGCTATTACATGTTTGTTAACCAAACTCATACCACGCCAAACTCACCTTTTGCAGTTTGAACACTCGTTGCTCTTGAGCACCCAAAGTTATATATCCACGGATTCGGTTCAGCCAGGTGAGCTCTTTTCTATCCTAGTTAGACCAGTAAAAAAATTGTGTGGCTGTTTTTTACATGCATTATTTTGTTTCTGATTTTTGATCCCCATTATTTTTAGTGCTTTCTTGTCTGGATCGCTTTTAGGACAAAATTAATCATCTTTTGCCGAAGCAGATTTTGGTTTGCAGGCAGGACACGTCTCCTATTCCGTGCTTTATATTATTACAATATATATATCCTCCTTGTACTCTCCCACTATCAGAATTCTGTGAAATATATAATCCACGGAGTTCTTGGTCCGTATCTACACCCTTAACAGCCCTGTAACGGCCTATTGTTGCACTGTTGGCCCCGCACAAACCCATTTCCTATTATATGCCGTTTTTCAGAAAGCGGAATATATCATATGTGCCACTGCCAAGATGAACGGTTTTTAATTCTGAGTCGATCCCTCTATTCGCTTTTTGTATCGGAGCTTTCAACGCACCAAAGGAGACAATCCTCGGTGTTTCTGATCAGTAAAGTGACGCCGTTTGTGAGTATGTCACACCGTGACACTCCTTCTTCTGACCACCATCTCCGTAGGTTTTTTCTCTCTTTCTCATCCTTTCTTTTTACGCCGCGAAACGAGTATGGCAGCCATTCGCTGGGCTGACCATAGTCCTATGAATAACCACCATTCTCGTTTCGCGTCGTGCTGTGTGCCACTGCCCGCCCTTTTGTACCGCTCTGCTCCACCGTTTGCTCACACTGTCAGCAGGACAGCAATGTTTTTCTACCCGCAACTTGGACGGCAAACACGCACACAGGTGCTCTCTCTCACCATTTCCAGCGGCTACGACATGCCGCTCGGGATCCGACGACGGCTACTTATCGAAACCCCAGAAAAAAGCACCATCGGCACCGCCAACCGCCAAAACCATACACACAGCACCCAAAACACACCTCCGCAACTGTGCAGCTGCAAGACAACGCGGCGCGATCACCGCCCGAGCTAGCGCGCGCTGATTAAGGCGACTGGACGCCGTTCGACCTGATCATGACGATTTTCGATACAGATCGTAGTGCGATGGTCGGGTTTAATTAGGTGAGTGCTCTTTTTCGAGGTGGCGTCCGTTTCCTGGTGTTGCTGCTTGCGGTGCAGCGGCTGCGTGCAGCGGTGTCCATGCTTCCGGTGTCGACGGGCGCCCGCCATCGCGCGCGATATCGATGCTGTCGGTCTGGCTTGGCCGGTGGTGGCATCATGTCGCCGCAGCGCCCTCTCACGGAGCTAGTGGCTCGCTCGCTCGGGAGCTTGCTGCGAGCGTCGCGGCGCTGGCGCAGCTTCTGCCTGCCCACGCGCTGGCGTGACCGCCCATGCGTCCACATCTTTGAGGGGCCCCCAGCTTCGTTTTGGTTTCCGCCATCGCCCGCGGCATTGGGGCCGCTCTGTGGCGCGCACACAATTGCGCAACTGCGCGGTGGCGTTCGGGTTGGGCGGCGCCTCGGCGCAGATGATGGATATGGTCGCTGGAACCGCGTACGGTGGCGTACCTACCGCTCTAACATGCCACTGCATGCATTGAGCATCGCCCGCGTCCGTGAGGCGGGCAGATCCTCGCTGCAGGTGAGTGCTATCGTGCGGGGGCGTCTCGGCGTGGTCCCTGGGCCCTGCACCTCTCCCTCGATGCCCCCGATTACCTCCGCCGCCCCTAGCAATGCTACACCCCACGCAGCGTCGTGCCAAGGCGCGGCCTGGGAAGCCCTGCCAGTGGCTACTGCGCGCCGCCAGGACGAGAGCCCACCACCGCGAGTACGACCCGCACACACGGCGCCCCTGTCAGGAGCGCGTCGGATGTACGCGTGGGCACGAGACCACACGCCTGAGCAGGGCATCCGTGCGCACAGACGCCGACGACAGCGTACATGTCCCTGCTCCCTCGGTGTCTCACTCCCTATTCCACACCGGCAGCCCGTCCACACCCAAGCAGCGCCGAGGCGTCAGCGCAGCCAGCCTGCCCCTGGCCTACTCTGGTCTGGATCGACATCGCCAGGGTCGGGAGTACACCCGCACCGCCCAGCGGCGCACCGGCGCGATCCGCCGATCGCGCGCACCGCACGCCGGCGGCAGCGAAAGACCCGCAGGGGCCCCAAGCCCGCAAGCGCACGCCGTTGCCAGGCACATCTTGGCGACTGTAGCCAATGTCATCAAGCCAGCGCACGCAATACCCGCAGGAAGCCAAAAATGCGCGTGCGGTGACGGCGAGCATCGCCGACCACTCCGGTGGCCGCAGAGATGCCTCCTCACACACGCGCATGCACGATCCCGCACCTGCGACACCAGCATCTGTGGCAAGCCCGCACCCGCGATCCCGGCGAGCAGCACAAAAAAAATGACGCGCACGCAGGTCCGACGCTCGGTGGGGAGGACGATGAGGGAGGGAGGAAGGAGGAAGAGTAGTCGGGAAGCCGCCGTGGGGGCAGAGAAATCGGTGTATACAGCAGTACGTAGCTAAGTAATACATATGCGAGAGTGTCGTGTATGTATTATTAGACCCATTACTAAATGCGGATATTACCTTTTTGAGCACCTATTGAGCTCATCGTCGTAGACGATGACGGCGACCCTGAGCACATCGCCGACCAAATATGGTAGGTGCACTGTCATTTTCATCGGAGATGCTGAGCTGATATATCAAAAATGGCCTCTAACTAGAGGCGTTTATACATCATCAATCGCTTCTGACTGTAGGCTCGTGATAGATCATACCGCCATGCTTAGGTGTGACAACTTGGATCATATCAACAAGAGTTTCAATTTTTTGGTTTCCGTGCAGAGGCAAGTTAAACCAGGTAAGCATTCGATTCGTCCTCTCGTCCGCCATCGAAGTGACTGTCATTGAGAATATTTTGATCGCGAGCATCTGGAATGTATATTTCATTACATCTCAGAGCCCGTTCAGCTGCAGATGCAAATGCTTTGCATCTGCATCTATTTCCATATATAGTAGTTTGGGAAGATGCGAATGATTTGATCAATGTGATGAATTGTGACTGGACGCGCGTCGAAAACTGTCGCGTCTCCTGCGTGCTTTCGCTGCTGTAGCTCTCAATGGCAACTCCTCAGTACAACCCCTACATTCCTCCAAGTTTTCCCAAAGGACTCTGCTGGTGTAATTCCTGTTGGATCCTCTCAGTTTCTCTAATACTTCCTCCACAATCTATCAGCGACCCACCTGGTTGCAGAGTTCCGGCTGTATGTCTTGTTCCCCAATATTTATGACCACTCATTCTATCTACCGGGTTTTTTGGATTTACCGCAAAATTGAGGTCTCGCATACTGGTCTTGAAACTTTTACAAGAAATGCCGAGGGGACCACGGTGCTCCTGCCCTCTCTTCAATGCTCTGTTTGCGTGAAACTAGTACTTTCCCTGCAGCATGTTTTCAGTGCAGGTGAACTTGAAATTCTCCAGGATCAGTCTGGAGACTCACCGCCTTCACACATTTCCTACTCAAATACTTAGATGTAATATTTCTAAATGAAGGATTTATGTCCGACTATTCCTCAACCTTAACAAAATATTTGAAGCGGAGCGTAGCGAATGCATATCTTGTTGGACAAGATTTCAACCACTGATCCTTGAGGCATATTCGATTTCATTTAATCTTTCATTTTAACAAATTTACAGCACCCACTGGCAAATCATTCTATTGGTTTCCCATCAGTGATGTCGGCGACCGCTCAAATACAGTCTGCGGTTTTGTATAAAGCGAGGTGCCAAAGGTCCTGCCTGTGGGGTAGACACATGACTTAGGCTGTACAGCGGGAATTAGCATGGGCCAGGCAATATTTCGATCACGGAACGGTACAATTGATAATGGCGCGATTACCATCCTCTAAATATTGCCAGAAATATCAGGCAAGGTTCCTCGGATTCTTCCCTATCTTCTTGTATAGTCCTCAGATCTTCTGAATTCCTAGGGCGAGTCCAGGGTACTTGCCGAGATGAGTTGAACTTTATTTGATCCCATCAAAAAGACCTCATTTTTCAGTCAGAGCCGGCACCCAGCAGGTCAATACGCTCAGAGAAGATAAATATAGTGGCAGTAGAATATTCTAAGCTACATATACAAGGCGATATCTTATTACAGCATGCGCCGGCATCGACTGATACTTATGGGCATTCGGCACTTTGATCCGAGAAACCACTCGATAGAATCATCCCCCACAGCCAACAATCCAGAGGAAGTCCGACTTCTCAATCCATTTGGACCGCATATGCGGTTCAGTTAAATTGATGATGAATGGTGGTTTAATAATGTTTACAGCTAATGTATGGAAAGCGACAGCACCACGATCGGCAACTTCGTGCGGATCTCGACGCACCCAAATCTGTGCAGAGGGCTGTTAGTCTGGATCTGGGAGGGCGAGCGAGCGAGGGGGAGAAAAGAAGAGAAGACACGAGCAAGGTGAGGAGGAGGATGGGAGGATAGACGGGGAGGGGAGGGGGACGGTGGCACTGCTTATGGATCGCAGCCGAGAAATGGGCGGAAGTGGGTGTAGTAATAATATCAGGCACGAGCGCGAGAATGGGAGTGGATCAGAGCGGAAAAAAGGCAGGAAGACAACGACCATGACAATGTGTCACGATGGTGGTATTGACGAACGGGGGGTGACGCGATGTGGGGGGGTACCCATTTAATACTCGCGCTCCGCCTCGTGCTCACCCTCGCGCTCATGACGGGCGGGGCGGCAGTATCTTGCCCAGCGTGGCGTTGGAGACGCCGGAGCATGCGGCGAGGTAGGCGGGGGTGTTGGGCGGGAGGTCGGGGGCTGGGGAGAAGAGAAGGGTTAGTGTGAGAGTAAAAAGCGGATGGAGAGGAGTGGGGGGAGAAGGGGAGGGGAGGGGAGAGACGAAATTAAAGGGGTGCGGAAGGGAGGGGAGGGGGGGAGGGAAGGGGGGGGAGGGAAGGGGGGGAGGGAGGGGGGGGAGGGAAGGGTGAATAGGACGGTGAAAGGAGGGGGGTGGGTGAAGGAAGCAGGGAGCGGCGAAGCAGCGAAGGGAGGGCGGAAAGACGGCCACGTGCCACGAGCAGGCGATAGGACGGGTGCGCACGCAGGAGCGATAGGAGAAAGGAAACAAGGGCGGGAAGTTGGCGGAGAGTGGAGGGAAGGTAGAAGGAATCGGCATTTTGCCCTTGTTCGAACTTTTCGCGCCTGTCACGCTAAAATTTGCCTGTGTTTGAATGTTCGAATTGAATGAAATAATACAGTACATCCCTCGGGGTCTGTTGAAGCTTGGATTCAAATGATTCGATGCTGCGGAGGATTAGCGCCTATTGTAATGCATTCGCGTTCGAGTAGACCCGTTAACTAGCGCTATTCAAACTTCATTCAAACCAAATCATCGCGAATAAGTAACGATGATGTGAAGGCGACTGTGACGCGTCGTGGCACGGCATTGAGGCAGCAACTTCTGGCCATCGTTTGAACATGAAGGAAAATTCTCAAGCAATCGATTCAGGACCAAAATTTGCAGAACGGGCTCCCTATTCACACAGAGTCAATGAGTTTCCCAATTCCGCCAAAATCTAATGCGGCATTCACGCTGCTTAGATAAACCAAGCAGCAGCGTGAGAAAAAGTGAGAAAAAGGCTGTTGAACACGAGGCAGACTACAGTTCTTCTCCCACGCGTACGCCATGGACGAAACACCCACGGCGGCTCCCCCGACTGAAACACCCGCACACCCGATGTCTGATGAACCGGCGAGGTAAAGCATTAATTAGCCACCTCTGCCGGTGGTACCTTGAGCTTACTTGTCGAGTTAATCAGAGAATGTCTCGCAAACATGACAGAAGAGAACGAGGTCCAAACGGAAAAGTGAACTATCTACCGGCTCTGCCAGAAACTGAATTGACGAGTCTCAAGGGTTCTGGATGCACTAAAGCCAAAGGCCCTGCCAACAACAGACAAGGAGACCACATTCTGGAACGCATACAAGACATTATCAGAGGAGCATGACCGGGAGTTCCACAAGAAATACGGAACTGACCTTGACACATCCCTCATTTTTGTGTGTAATCTATCCCTTTTAAAATTCAGTTGGGTAATTTAATATTTCAAGGCCGGTCTCTTCTCCGCCGTTAGCTCAGCATTCATTATCCAGATACAGCCCGAACTGCAGCAAGACCCAAATGAAGTTACTCAGCAACTCCTTCGCGTTCTCATTCACAATGCCAACCAGTCACTCTTCTCAGGCATAGACATGGCTGAGACCAACAGTGGAGCCACCACCACTATTACCATTGTCCAAGGCTTCCTCTATGCCAGCCTCTTCTCTACATTGCTAGCTGCATTACTGGCAGTTCTCGGCAAGCAGTGGCTGATGCACTATGATGCTGCGGGCAGCAGAGGAACCCTTGCGGAGCGTGGTCTCGAACGTCAGCGGAAATATGATGGCTTGCAGAGATGGAAATTCACTCTTGTCATGGAGATGTTCCCACTACTCCTCCAGCTGGCCTTACTCCTCTTTTCTACTGCCCTATCAGTGTACCTGTTGACAATCAGTCGCCCAATTGCCATGATTGTGATTACATTGACATCCTTAGGCACCCTGGCATACATTTCTCAGTTGGTCTCTGCAGCAGTGTATCCGGATTCTCCATTCCAGACCCCACTTGCCAATGTTTTGCGCAGCCTGGTCATTGGGTTTTGGGAGACAGTGCTTGCTTCACCAGCCTATCTCCGTCAATTTCTGCAGGGTCTGTCAGGTACTTGGACAGCTATCTGGAAATTTCTACAACAACCGCCAATTGTTCTTCCATTGCCACTCTTCCAGAAAAATAGTGCCAGCAATGATGAAGACACTGACCCACTCACATCAAACCCACTTTCTGCTGCACCTCTCCCGGAGCCCACACCTGCTGTACCAGCTGTTTTATGGCTTTTAGAGACATCTACCAACCCTGATGTCATATCTGTGGCTGCAGACATGGCTGTGGACTTGCAGTGGCCACTTCATGCAGACATTAATTTGGCACTTGATCGGTTACGGAACACATTTTTGGCCTGTTTCATCATAACAGGTCCCGATTATGACAGGCAATGCCAAGTTCGGGACAATTCAATACAGCATGCAATAGCCTGTGGACAGGCCTATGGAACAATGAGCATTATTAACTCAAGGAGCAACAACACTATCCGATCAATCGGGCCCCATGACATGCTTGTCCCCACATGGGCAGCAGGAACACAATCCCTGCAGCTTGCCCAGTTACACACCATATTCAATGCATTGAAAGGAAACACTGGATGCTTGCGAACTGTCCGCACTCAGTCTGTCATGTTTTGGGCACTCCATGTGCTCCCACACACTGCACGCAGACCTGCACCCTTTGCCTCAGACTTGAAGAACATGCTCGAATATGCCTCATCATCACAGACAGGCTTTACAAAGCAGAATTATGCTGATTGTTTGCTTTTCCTGAACATCATGCTTGGATTCCAAACACATCAAGGTGATTTAGTATGGGAAGATAAAAGGTTTCACTCATTCTATGTCAAAGTTTCCTACCTGTCTCATCATTCCACAGTTGGGCCATTGAGTTCCTCATAATGGAACTCTTCCAAAATCTCAATAAATCTCTGGATGACTATTCAATCAATATGACCACGGCCACGGAGATTATCACAGCGATCTGGCAAGCTGCAAAGATGGTAGGCGGTGTCAATGCTGATGCAGCTAAAATTCGATCATGTGTTTATAACTTCTGTGCGACAATAGCTCATTTTGGAGGTTGGGTTGATGTGGTTGTATCGGCCCTAGGATTTGGGCGCATGTTTGGCAATGCCTCACCTAAGGATGTGACATGGGTCTATGCAGCGCTTCAGGATGCTCAGCCATCCAGTAATGGTGTAGGGAAAGATTGGGATGCAGCCACAGAAGAGCGTGTTTTTCAGCTTCTAGCAGCTCTGGATAATGGCAAAGACTTCCCAGCTCCATCTAAGAGAGTGCTCCAGATCGTCCTCAAAGCTCTTTCCACAGACGGCCCTTGTTCAAATCAGGCTCTTAACCTTCTCTGCAAGGTAGAAAGTTGGTTTGTAAATGAATATTTACAGCCTATCATGCAAGAGTATGGTGTTTGGTCTCGGATGGGTGTTGTCATCATGAAAAAAAACTCACAGATCCAGCTACACTTGGTGCAGCACTATATTCAACTTGGTCGAAAACTGTCCAGCCTGACCAAATGGACACCATACATTCACCGTACCCCTTCTCATTGGATCACCATATACACTGGAATGTCAGAATGGGATCAAAACAAGGTACAATCATCATACCTCTTTGTCCTTGAGCGTATCTGGGGTGTGAAATACACTGTAACATATCAATTCCCAGATAATACCGAGAAAGCTTTAGCATGGACTCTGATTACACTGTCAATTGTCTGGGTGGGTTTCGATTTCTTTGGTCAACAAACTATGCACCAGTTTTATCGGCTAATCCGGTGTACAATATCTACTGCGTTCAAGTCTCAGTACAAGTTGTACCATAGATACAACGGGGTTCGCAATATCCTCATTTCCCCCAATTTCAGAGCCACCTTCTACCTACTGCTTGGTGATTCTCTTATCCAAGCTGCAAGAATTGCTCAAGATATAATTGTTGGTGTTCCCACACAAATTGACAACCAGCCAGACTTGGATGGTTCACGACAAGAGAAGACACATGTCTTGCAACAAGCTGCCTCAATGCTGGATGAGATGGGGCAGGCACTTAAACTGGAATCAGAAGGGGAACAGGTGGACCGTGGAAGGGAACGGGCAAATGAATATTGGGATAACCTGAGAACACATTTTGAGGAACAGGTTGATCAGTTGGAGCAGTCATTGAAGGAGACTGCCGAAATATTTCATTGATCTTTGTTGTCTGTTGATTTTACATACTGTTTTCAGCTATCCAGAAGGCCCGGCATTGAGTGTGTGGAGCAGTTCAAGATCTTGAACACATCAAATTTAGAACCAACACTGCTATGTCTCGGATTTTTCACCGGTAATTTCAATTTATCCGTAGAAGCTCAATGTTAGTCTATGTCAAAGATAATCTACCAAGTATTATCAACTGCCCTGGATTGATCTAGGAGACACTGGAACAACAGTGCCCCCATCGAATTGTGGTTGGATTGAATAAATTACCACCAGCATAGGCAGGAATGAGCCGGAGTTGGAGACCAAACACATGGAGAGGTGTCAGTAAATGAAACAAAGTAATTATTAATGGCTTAATACCGTGCAAACCGGTCTGTCACCAAGGAACACGGTCCTCATCTCCTGCTCATGTTGGGCACGTGACCGTGCTGGGAAGTTCAAATGTGCTCGGTGCTGAGTCTCAGTCTGTACGTTCTCTCGTTCCTGAGCAACTCATGGCAAAGGTATTCAACACAAATTCACAGTCACAATCACGTCTTGTATATGTATAGCATATATAATCAGGCCATGACTGCCATCGTCTCTGTGCGGTTACACAACATGTTTGGGGCCTGTTTTTGTCAAGCATGAAGCCGACCACCTGGGGAATCAGGAAGTCCGCATTCGAGAGGGCTTAAGCTCGTGGAACAATGAGCATTAGCTCACGGAGGAACATTGGCCAAATGATCTATTCCTTTCAAAACCTTGTGCCTCTAAGGGCAGAGGGAACAGAATCCTTGCAGCTTGCCCAGTTACACATTGTATTCAACACATTGAGATGAGACACTGAATGCTTCCGAAGTGTCCACACCCAGCCTGTGGGTACTCTGTGTGCTACCACACACCGCCTGGAGATCTCCAGATTTTGCCTCAGCCTTGAAGAACATGCTCAGATATGCCTCATCATCACAGACAGGCTTTACAAAGCAGAATTATGCTGATTGTCTAATTTTCCTGAACATAATGGTTGGATTCCAACTACACCAGGATAATTTGGCATTCAAAGATAAAAGGTTCACTCATCACATACTAAAATTTTCCACTCTCTAATCCTTCAACAGTTTCACCATTGACTTCCTGGTTGGGGAACTCTTCAAAAACCTCAGCAAATATCTGGATAAAAATTCAATTCAAATGGCTATGGCTAAAGAAACTATCACATTAACCAACCAAATGGCACCAATATCAGGCCACATGCTCCACATGCTGAAGGAGAGCAATTCCACAATCAAAATCAGAAAACAAGTTTATTCCTTGTGTGCTACAATTGCTCAAGCTTATATCTGGGTTGATGTCGTTGTGGCAGCACTGAAATTTGGGGACTTTTCAGGTGTTGCCTTGGTTGAAGATGTGTCATGGGTCTATGCAGCACTCAAAGATAAGATGTTCACCAATCCAATAACAATGCAGAAAACAAGTGGGATGTAGCCGTGGAGGAGTGTGTGTGTTCCAGCTTCTCAAAGCTCTGAACGATGCCAGAGAGCTCCCGGCCCCATCTGAGAAATTGCTCCAGGTCATGCTCAAAGCACTTCCCACAGAAGGCCCTTGTTCAATTCCGGTTCTGGAACTTCTTTTCAAGGCAAAAAGTTGGTTCATTGACAACAATATCCAACCCATCATGCACAACCACAATGTATAGATTCTGTCATCCTGAACAACTTATGGGAGTTGAATTGGAGTGGCTCAGTGATGGGATATATTCAACTTAGTAAACCTGACCTAATGGATACCCTACATGCACCGTGACCTCTCCCATTGGTTCATTATATGGTCTGAGATGGACCGATTCCATCAAGCACAACTACAGACACTATACCTCTCTGTCCTGGACCACATATGGGGTGTGAAATACACTGGAACATATCAATTCACAGTGGATGCTGACAAAACTTTTGCTTGGACTCTGATTGCACTGTCAAATGTCTGGGAGGGTTTCAATTTCTGTGGCCAACAAACCTTTCAGGAGTTTGATCCTCTAATCAGGTGCACAAAATCTATGGCTTTCAAGTCGCAATACATATATGACTTTCATTCCAATAAGTAGCATAGCCCGCTGGCGTGGCAAAACCCACTATCTACGCTACTTCTTCGGTTTCGCTCAGTTCATTGAGCTATACATCGATATCGGACAGTTTTAAACTAGAAAAAGAACAAAATAAAATATTTCACTCTTTCATCCTACAACATTCAGACACATTCTTTAGAGATAAATACACCGGACTCAACAGGTAAGAAACTGCTCCTAAGGTTGCAAATCCAACTCACTCGCTTCATATTTACCACAGAACCTCCCACCATCAATTGAAGAAATCACATCTCCTGTGTGTGTTTTGTTCGTCGGATCATCTCCACTGACACCGGAGTGGCGACGGGAACGGGCCCAGCCATTGGTGATAAATTCCGGGCACATCCGTGGGGCACTGCAATGGTGAGAACTGGAAGTAAATCCTATTATTCCATTCGCTATTGAACACATTCAGTGAAAAGCTGTTAATGAAGCTGCTACATCGCAGTAGGATTCTTCGCCAGCTCCCCCTGATTCAACCAATAGCTCAGCGGACATTCCGCGCCAGAATGTCTTAATTTCTTGATATGGTGTACAATAGTGATTCTCTTTCCACAAGGACGCTACTTACTCTGTAATCCATTATGTAATGGTTTGACTTTTTGAATCCCAATCAGTCCAAGGTAGCGGGCCGTGCCGCTTGAATATTTAAATGAACTCGCCGCATTAAAGATGTCGCGGGCATTGGACAACGGCCAGACCTGTGAGCAAGGTCGGATTTAAACAATTCAGTCTAAGCGGGATACTTAAATGGGCTCACCGCATTAAAGATGTCGTGAACATTGTACAACGACCATTCAAAGACCTGTGTGCAAGGTGGGATTTAAATAGCTCGCTTTTAACGGGATATTCAAAGTACTAGATGTCGCCCCCACCGGGGTTCTCCTTGTGTTCCTATGTGCGGTGTTAAAACCGTCGGAGGATGTGCAATCTTTTTTACGGCATCAGCTCTATCCCCTTCCTATCTTCGACATGCAATATATCCAAATGTCGTCATTTCACCTCATCTGCCGTTTATAATTGTAAAGCACTACTGGCTCATCTCATTGGCTGCTGTGGCCAGTAATCGAGAAAGATCTCAGCCACCGGTTGCAGAATGATTTTTGTGCGGTAACGAGGGGCACAGCCGATTTATTTCTGGATATCACCACATTGCTACACCAGAGGACACATGAGTGGAGAAGGCAGTTTTGCTCAGCCTGCGGATGCTGTCCACAATCCGCGGACAGCCATGCCAAGCCATTGCCAATTGTGTTCTCAAACTTGATGTGGGAATGTCTGTAATGACAAAATTGAACCTCTATAAGACACAAGTAGAGTAGTGTTTTTTTAGTTGATGCATTTGAAAGATAGCACATAAAGATAGGTCTTTTTTCGGTGTGAAATGTCAACAGACACATATATCCTGTAGTATCATTTGATACATATCATGCTGGTAATGCACGTAAGGAACGCAGCCAAAGATATATATAAGCCCAGAACCGCAGCGGCCCCCATCAAAAATCCCACCATGCCTACTACTGCAAATTTCAAGAATCTCATCCAATACACCAGCCTAGCTGCAACTACTGCCAAGAACATTGCAGAAGCAGTTAAAGTGCCTTTCCTTGGCTTGACTGCTGCATTGTCCTTGTCAATTTTGAAGTGTATTGAGGTAAGCCAGTTCCAACCATTGGAACAATATATAACCAAAATAAAAAAAGACAACCAGATCAAATAAGGATGAATATGTTGAGATAATGGAGCAGATTCATGAAACCCTGTGCAGCATTGTCCAACTTCATTCAACTTCAGAAATGAAGGGTGTCCTTCCGACAACACTTTTGTATGACATTGCAAAATTCACAGAGTGAGTACCATTTGAAGGTGACATTGTATTCACTTAATATTTCACTACGACACTTGAAAAGTTGTTCACCATTCTGAATGGGCAACAGAAGGGCACTCTTGGAAAAATAAAAGGACTTTTTAGACAGCCTGAGGCTGCAGAGAGATTGGAAACGTACAAGGAGGAGCTTAGCAGGATGGTTGAGCTGTTCAAGGTATGTTCAGACAAATTGTTTTCAATGCACATTCAAATCATTGGCATTCATTGCAGGCTCGAGTTACAGGTTCAACCTTGTCTCAAATGGGGCAAATGAAAATTGATGCAAAGGAACAACATGAACAGCTTGTTGCCCTTTTGGAGACTGACTCTGACCTCACCGGTTCTGATTGCTCCTCAGTGAGTAGCAAATTATGGCAATTTACATTCTCAGCTGATGGTTGTTGTTAGGTGGCAGGAGCCCTGTCAAGCTCAGGGAACAGGTGAGCCAAATCTGAAACATAATGAATCTTGCTCAAGTTCTTGAACAGCTCAGGATCTTTCGGTCTACTTCCACCCTGCCCACAAATATTCCATGGCCATGAAGTAGAGCTCCAGGATGTGGTTAATATCCTAGTGCAGGATTCTGCTTATATTGCTATCCTTGGTGCGGGGGGCATGGGAAAGACCAGTCTTGCAACAGCAGCCCTCCATAATCCACGGGTGGAAGCCAACTATTTACATCAATACTTTGTTCCATGCCACTCGAGCCCCACTTGCAATAAGCTGGCAGCAACAATTGCAGATCATATTGGTTGGAGAAGGGCTCAGTTGGAGAAGGGCTCAAATATGGCAAAGAAGATTGCCCATCATTTTGCCCATGCACCTCCTTCTCTTCTGGTCCTTGACAATCTGGAGACCCCTTGGGAAACCCTTTCATCTGGTGCTGAGGTTGAAGAGTTTCTCTCTCTTATGACTGATGTTCCCCAGTTGGGTCTCATGGTGAGTAATGTTTGCAACTTTATCAAATAATATGTTTAAGTTGTTGTAGATCACCCTGAGAGGTGCTGAGCGGCCAAACAAAGTCAAATGGACCAGGCCTTTCCTGGTCCCTCTCAAGCCACTTTCCTTGTGGCTGCCCGGCAGACCTTCATTGAGGTTGCTGATGATGGCCATGATGATGCCGGCATCAAAGAACTACTTGAACTGACATGGAATCTTCCACTGGCAGTCAGCCTCATTGCAAGTGTTGCTGGTTCGGAAGGATGTGCACAGGCACTTGCTTGTTGGAAGTTGGAAAGTACTCAGATGCTTTCAGACAGCTATGACCAGAGATCGAGCCTGGACATATCTATCATGTTGTCATACACAAGCTCCCAGATGACCACAGGTGTCCAGGAGTTGCTCAGCATTCTTTCTATGCTACCTGATGGGCTCACAGATGCCCATTTGGTACAAGCCAAACTCCCCATAATTGACATCCTTGCCTGCAAGACAACTCTTAATCGGACATCATTGGCCTTTGTGGACCAGGATCAGCACCTGAAAGTCTGGTTCCAATTCGAGAGCATATCCTGCATGTTCATCCTCCTGAAAATGCCTTGAAGCTAAAGCTAAGGGAACACTTCCATGAAATTCTTGATCTTTGGAACCAATTCAAGAATCTTAATGTCGCAGATATACAGCCTCAAATTTGACGAAATTTGGGCAACTTAAACATTGTTCTCTACAATGGGCTCGAACCAGCGGGGCCTGATATTATCCAAAATTTCAGGAGCATTTTGTTTCTCAATAATTTCTATCGTCGAGTTCACGACACATATTCTCCACTTCTGCTCCTGTTCACTAAACAAGAGCCTCGTTGGAAAGACCATCGAGTGGTTGGAGAATATCTCATTGAGCTACTGAAAATTCTGACTATTTGTCTGACCTGGATTTCAATACCCACATCACCCTAGGCACTGAGCATTTCAAATCAAAAGATGCACTGGAACAGGGTAAGATACAATAACTCTTATTGTGTTCACTTGACTAATTTTCACTAGCCCGATGGTACCGTGCCCTGGGAGTCTACGAGTTCGCAAAGTCAGATTTTGCGGGAGCCCTGAGGTATTATGAAAGAGCCTATTGTCTGGCAGAAAGTGTTGGATACCCCACCTTCATTGGTGAAGAAGCCTTATGCAATGTCCTGATTGTTACTGGAAGACCCCTGAGTGCACTCAAATATGCCAAGGAGGCACAAAGATGCGCTGAGCACATAGGGGACATGTATGGACAGGCATGGTCTCTCTACCTTCAAGCAGAATGCCACATGATACTGGCAAACTATCGGCCTGCTCGACATATTCTCCAAAATTCCAGAGACATGGTGACTGCTTGTGGTCAACAACAAAGTCCCTTGGAGTTTGACATCATTAATCATCAGGCTGAGATCCATCTCATGAAATCTGAGTATCTGGAATCTCGCAACCTTCAAGTCACCATTGCATCCTGCTGCCAGTCAACTTCATACCATGGCCTCATGGCAAACTTGAACATTGTGTTCATTGATATTGCTATTGGTGCCGACTCAAAAATATTCGTCAAAATCTAGATGTGGCTCAGTCCCATTTGATGGCATTGTATGGGTTTGCAGGCAGAGGTACAGGCTTGATAGCTGATTATGGAGCTGCTGAACTGTCTTCGAGATGGGCCTGTTGCGGCCACAAAAGAAATGTTTGAAAAATGTCTTGCACTGTCTCAGGACCCCTCAACAGATGCGTCACTCTATGGTCTTGGAAGACTTGGAGATCTTTCCACCGGCATGAATGACACCTCAACTACACTCCGATGGGCCGAAATATTTCTTGGAATGGCATTGAACTGCAAGAACAAACTCTGCACAATGCAAGCATTCCGATGCCTTGGCCAGATTTATTCCGCCGAAAGTGACGATGAAACTGCGCTCAGCCTATTCAAGGTTGCCCTCGATGGATTCACCTTCATGGATGTCCATCGCTGGAGGGCAGATTGCATGGTTCGAATTGCTGATATACTGAATAATCGTGGAGAGGTCATGAATGCAGTTGAATTGTGGAAGGCAGCAAGGCCGCTATTTAAGCGATCTTCCCAGATGAAGGATATATTCAATATTGATGCAAAGCTAGCAGCGGTTGACTCTGTTGAATATGAGGAACAACTTCAACAACTTTCAGAATTGCATGTGCCCGCTAGTGCACCAGGGGAGGCATACATTGCAGAGGATGAGGAAGAAGACAAATTGGCTCAAGGAAGCAATTTCGGGGACAAGGGAAGGCAAGGAGTGTTAGTTTGAATTGCAGTCTTAATCTCGGATAGTCAGGGGTTGTGTTTCAGTCTTGCTGTTCTTTCTCTTCAATTTCTCCACAGCTGTAGCGATTTTTTGGACAAATACATACCCACCTGTTCTTGGTGTGCAGGCCATGTCATGTCTAGGTTATAGCATTTTGTTCAATATCTGTCTGTTTATTTATTTATTATTGTGCTACCACTGCAGTTCATGTAAGTTTTGTCAGCACACAGTTCAGCAGTTGGCTGTGGCGAGGAAAGAAATTAGGCTCACACAGTTTTTGTGCTGTGTGCCCAGGAGATGAAGTGTAAATGAACAATACAAGCTGAAGAGGAGGGAGTACTTGGGGTAGAAAGAATCGAAATAAGAGGAGTGGGTGGGTACCGGCTCTTCTCCATAGTTCTCTCCAAGGCGAGGTTGCTGGGAGAAGTCATCCATTCCACTCAGGCCTGAGGTATTTCACAGATTTCCGTGAATTTCTTTTTTCATTTACCGGTGCATGCATGAGGAATCAACCAAGACTCAGTCTCCTCTTTATATCAAAATCATGCCGAGGTGCTTAGGGGAAAGCAATTTGTTCAATCTGGGCTGAATCTTGACTTAACGGTTCTGTTTTTCGGGATATACAGAGCTGCTGGTAGGCGGACTTTCTTCTTCACCTTTGCAAAGGAGTGTAATTTAGACAAGTTAGTATGAGCAGAAAATGGCTCAGGAGCATAGTGGTCCTGCATCTACACTTAATAGTCTGTATCTGATCCCCATGATGTTGCGAGGAGAGGAATACCCGTTCGATTCGGATCGGAGCCATTCAGAAGAGCAAGAATATATGTGTTTTAGGAAATATTTATTTTACAGCTGAAAGAACTGAAGATGCGGTTCGGCGGTGCTTTATTTTTATTTCTGAGCCGCGATTGCTCGCTTTAGTTTATTTTTTGCAGCCACAGTGCCCATTTTCTTGTAAGTGGGTACTTAGAAAAGAGTTGAGTATGGATAAGTTGATAATTAAGGGACTAAGGATTGCTGGCGGGATGGTCCTGCATCTCTTCTCGATACGTGGTTCTGTGTATATGGAAATAACTCATTCGATTCGGCTCTGAGCCATTTAGATAATGAGGCATTTCTTTCGCTACCATGCCCGAATGTAACCCGCATTTATTACAGTAAGAGAAACAGCTTATTCTACAGTTGGAGAACTGAGTATAAGGCTGGGTAAGCAGGGTGGCTGATGCCTCTTCAAATATCTCAGATAGAAGCACAATATGGAGAGTTCGCTATTCGACTCGGGTGTGATCTGAGCTATGACTGAGCTGCAGCCAGGTGGGGGTTTTTATTTTGGCGGTGGGCTAAAAGGAGTGGACAGTGGTAAACAAGTTAAGAATCAACGGCGGGTTGGTTCTGCTTATCCCTTCGATGGCTCACCTGCAAGGACTCAGGAGAATGTCACCCGTTCGACTCGGGTCTGAAGTATTCAGCACAGATACCTATGTTATTTTTCCTTAATTTATCTCCGCAGGCACACGTAGGTCGTGCAGTGCTTAAGAGATCCAACAAATGTTAGTACCTGCGCCTTCTTGCGATAGTTCGCGAATAATTTTATTAATGGTTGTTGAATGGTTGCAATCAAATGGGAGAATATCACTGCTCCGAGTCAGTCTCAGCCAGTTCACTTGGCTTGTATTCTGGTTGTCATTTTATCTGTACTATGACACGAGAGCCAGTACGCTTTTAAAAGAAGAGACGCGTTGTTGTGCCCTGTTGTTTGCCCACGTGCCGATGTGATGGCCGCCAGCTACCAGCCGCCCGAGCCTTGCATACGGCGTGAGCGGTACTTCCCGCGCTTCTACGCATCACCTGCGCGTCGCCTAGCCGAACCTCGCATACCCGTAGTGGCTGCAGGTACCCCATCCACTCTACTTCTAGGCTTATCCACACACTACGATGTCGCGCCTCTCCCATCCACACGCCTCGCCCGACGCCTCGCCCTCGCCCAAGCGCCGCTGCACAAGCTCGAAGACGAAGACGCTACGGACCCCGAAGACGCCGAGCACGCGCACAAGCTCCCCGCACACCGCTGCAGGCAAATAGGGTTGCGTCTACCCTCCATCTCCACCACGCCCGCCACTACGAGCACGGGCTCAAGCACGAGTACCACGACATCCCACGCACCCTTTCCCGCTCACGCGCCCGCGCGCCCGCCGCCGTGCGCCCCATTGGTTGCGTGCCAACGCCACACCGCCCGTATCTCTCGCCGCATCAACCATGCGCCAGCCCTCCATTACCACTCGCGTTCCCACCGCCAAACGCACGGTCTTCTCCGGCCGACGCTCCATTGAGATCATGCGCAGCCAGGACGGCGTGCAGCTCATTGGGCTGCTGGAGTCCACAGCTGCCTCCACTTCGTCTTCAGCTACCGCCTCCGCCATCACCGACGCGCTTCATTGCAATACACCTACTGCAAGCTGACCTAACTGCTCGGTGCACCGCCTCCACCTCCGCCTCGCGTTCAAGTCCGTGCCACTGTATCGACCACCCAAGACGAATTTCGGCGCGCGCTCACGAGGGAACGCCAGCGGGAAAGGGAGGCACGGGGCTGACGCGGGAGTTAAAAGAGGTAGGTGAGTAGACTTCGCAGTGAAATGCAAGCGGCTGGGACGCGGAATGCGGGATTGGAGGAGCATGTGCTCGTGCTTAGGCTACGCAGGCGACATGGGATGCGGAAAGCCCCTCCCTGTTTCGACTAAAAACGACGTGGGCGCACCAGCGCGTACCAGCGCACCGAATGGGAGGCGGAGGAGGAGCGGAGAGAAACGGAGTGCGCGCAGATGCTGGCGTAGATGCGCAGGGGCGCGGAATCGAAGGGGATGTTCGCATTTTCGGGTGCGTGTCCTCTCTTTCTCTCGGTGTGCTCGTTTTTCTTTGCGGGCGGAGTTGATATTGCGCTTGCGGGTCTTGTTCTGGGGAGTGAGAGAGTGCCGAGTCGCAGACCGAGCGGAATTGGCGAGTTGTGGCATGGGGGGCTATTTCGCCACGCGTTCCGCGGCTGATTGCGCATCGGGGGGTCGAGTTTCAATTCCTGAACACCATCAGGGCACATTTTATTCCAACTGACACGCGTATACGCAGGTCTTCCCGCCCTCCTCGACACAGATGGACTTCTTCGCAGAGATTCAGCAGCTGGCGCAGAGCGCATTACATGGTTGCGTGTTTTTCTCTGGATTCATTCTTTTTACCTGGTCGTCCTTTCTTTCTTTTTCGCTTCACATGTCCCTTCCCTGGTTCCCTATCCAGCCTTCCTATATATCGTTGCTTTCTTTATCGTCTGCTCCTCCTCTTCTTGCCGTCCGTTTACGTTTCAACTGTCAATTTTACTTCGCGGGGTGAAGTAATATCGCCGTACTTCCAATTCCGAACCTGACGCGCAATAACAGGTACAAAGTCTACATCTTCACGTACGGGCAGACGGGAAGCGGGAAGAACTGGACTATTGAGGACGGGAGAGTCGGTGCTTCTTTTGCTGTTCCATTTTTTTTTTTTTCATTTTCTTGCGACGATATTTTGGGAGTGTTAGTACCGGTGCCGGCCTGCTGAAGTGGGCCGGACCCGGCGCCGCGTCTGCGTCAAGCCCCCTAGTCCCGCGCGAAAGATGCACCCATTTTCTTCTGCATCCTGTCATTCTTACTCACGCCTGCGCCGCGTTTCTTATATTTTATTCCAGACTGCCTCGACGCAGGCGAGTTGGCGCTGTTGGACCAGCTGCTGTTGCTGTAGCTCGCGCAGGGGAGGTCGACGAGCGAGGACGCGCGCGTGCTGCCCGGCGAGGCGAACGGGTTGATGACCCCCGCAGCATTTTGCTCGGGCGACACGCTGAAGCTGAAGCTGCGCACGCTTGCCGGGGGTGAAAGCGGGTTCACTGCATTGGTGGGCGCGGTGCCCATGTTGGGGGAGAGGAAAGAGAGGCTGCGGGGCGTGACGGGCGGGGAGCTGCCTGGGGCGCCGTGGTTGTGGTGCGGCATCTGTGCGGCGGTGTTGGCGTGGTGGGCATCGCGCAGGAAGCGGCGTGTTAATCCCGCTACCATTACCATTACCAGACCCGATAGCGAGCGGGCGGGACGAACACAGTGGGGCAGGTGCGCGGAGCAGCAGGAGCAAATAACTGACTCAAAACACTATTCGGTTTGCAGTATAAAGCCTGTGTCCGGCATATCTTGCCAACAGAGCCCCGGAACGCAGTGACTTTCGGAGACGTTTGCCGGGTGGCATTTCCCGACAACGCGTTCTCCGCAGTCTCAGCGAAGGAAAGAATGGATGATTAGACCGCACTCGGGGCTGAGATCAAATGCAGGCTGAGTCATCCGAATAGTTTGACGGCCGAAACGCCTCAGATCAGACCATACTGTTTTAAATCTACAAGTAATATATTTTCTCGACGCTCTTTGAGCCCGGGCCTGTTCAAACCCGCCATGTCTCCTTATTGTTCTCGAAGAATTCTCTGATAGTTCTCTTCCCAACTACCTCTGCGCGTTTGAAAAGCTTCTCCTCCACCCCCTGAGCAATCAATCCCTCCATGCTGCTCATGACTTCCGCATAATCCTCCGGCATCCCGCGGGAAATGTAAACTTGCTTGTACTCGGCCTCTGTGTACCTCTTGTGTCTGACCGGTCTGACCTCCCTCCCGAGGACCTCGCTCAGAATAGAGGCAATCTATGCACGGAACCGGGAGGTCAGATATTCCGCAGGCACAATATTATGAATTATGACATACCTTATCGTACGAGAGCAACTCTGGGCCCACGATGACTGGGTTGTTATGCTGTATAACGTCGTCTACGAGCGCCTTGAACGCCACCTCTGCGATGTCTTCCGTCGAAACATGTCCGAGCAGACCGTCTGCAGCTGCGGACATGACGGTGTCTTTCCCGTTGAACCGGACCCCGGATTGCGGAAGGAAGTTCTCTGACCAAATGTCTCTTAATAATGGATTTCTTATCCAGAGTGAATAATCATACCGAACCACTATGATGGCCGGAGCACCACGTACTCGGAGGGCAGCGTCGCCAAGTACGCGTGTACTTGCCCCATGCCCAGCCCGCCCGCCTCCAGCATGCTCGCGCTCATCAGCACGAACCGCTTCACCCCTTTCCCGATAGCAAAGTCAATAAACGCTTTCATCGGCGGGAACATGTCCAGAACGGGCGGCGCAATGAGGTAGACGCGGTCGATGTCGGCAGCGACCTCGAACGGAATATTATAGGTCGCAGCATCGAGCCAGTCGGACCGCGCGCCGATGAATGGTGCGGGGACGTTCCCGCTGCGGGTAGCGAGGACAATAGGTTGATTGGCCTTGTGCAGGAGGTTAGCGAGAGGCGTGGCCGATTTGCCAGTTCCACCAGTTAATAGGATAGTCATTGGGAGAATCTGGAGGTGTGCATCTTGCGCCGCGATTACCGTTTATAAATGAATCGGGATGCCTGCCTCCGCCGGCTTTTCCGAAGGATCACGACCGGAAAATAAAGGTTACAAATCTGTTTTGCAAATCACCCGGACTGGAAGGAAGGAGGAAGATTATACAGTCCAGTATGACAAAGGAATTGAATTGATAACAGATATCGACGGGAGAGAAGATTATTACCAGGCGGGACACCGCCGCCTTATCATCTAGAATCCAGATGAGCTTCAAAAACGCAGCACCACCGGACCCAGCGACGTCGTCACATTCACAGCACCGCAGACAAAATGTTCCCCCTCACAGACCCGGGCCTACTTTCGTCATACTCGAGCTTTCGGTCCCGCCTTGCTTGGTCATATTCAACCCTAGCATGTGAATGCGGCGATGTAAGACCGAAAAATGAGCCCTCGTATGTCAATAATAGCCTCTTGGAAGGACGTAGTAGCAGCGAGGGTCGGGTTAGAATCGACCGGGGCGGAAAGTACATCGAGCATCAGGCTGCCGAACGACGTCACTGTGAGGATGTCGAAGGCCGCACTGGACTTTTGGGGGGAATCAAGCGTGATGTTGGCGGCCACAGCACTGCATATTTTTGGGTAAGCACAGCAGTCGAGTCCGACGTAAAACCTACGTGACGACAAGTCCGAAAATTCGTGCTTTCGTAATGTCGCGTTCGGCTCCATTTATGAGGTTCAGGTTGACATTGATTGGTGAGCTTGACGTCTCGAGAATAAGTGTGTCGGATATGTTGAGTTGGCCTTCGATGCTGGCGCCTCATGTGGTGATATCGGCTCTCGCAGAGGAGAGGAACTGTGAACCTGTCGGCATCGAGGGTAGGAGTGTCTCAGTAAACTTCACACACCTCGAATCTAATTGAACCAACGGTATTTGCGATCTTGACGTTCTCAGCGCGGAGGACCTACGATAGATGCAGGTCGAAGTTAAACGCGACAATATGCACGCACTGAAACAGTGATCGGCGCAAGGAGACTCTTCAACGAGATAGTTTTGAACAGGACACCCCCCAGATCTTCAACACTCTGCGAAAATATTTCCACATCTGTCCAGAAATTATTCACTGCAAGAGGGGCCCTGGAGAATACAACATCGACTTCGAATCTGACTCTCGCGTGCTGACTGGGGGGATGATCGTGCTTCCACTTGGCGTAGAATGCTTGAGAAAGAAAATCATCTGCCATGCCCAGATATGTACAAATATCCCGACGCCAGTCTCGTCTCATTCGCGCTGCAGAAGACGGGCTTGAGTGGCTTCCAGAGACTCCCGCTTCTGCATCGTGCACCTTTCTGCAAGGCTGCAAGAGCTTGAAATGTGGGAATTAAGGTAGAGAGAGGTAGTAGAAGTGCAAGCAGATTGGGGGAACCAAGGGCCATGAGTGCGCGCAGTGGCTCCGCAACCGCGTCGAGCGGCGAAATTGATCTGTGATTCAAACTCCGCTCAGTATCGGATAATGATGGCAATTAAATGAGGATGGCAGTAGGCCACGTAAAATGGCCTAATTATTTGAGGAAGCTTTTGAGCATCTCAAGACCACTGTGCCTTTTTCTTGGAGGTTTCCACGCATATTCGAATATTGTTTGTTCTTTTTTTCAGTATCGGAATGCACGTGCGGATCGTTACCATCGGGATTGAGTCGGGAAGTACTGGAAGCCGTTGACAAACATGTTATTATCTTTATTTTTTTTATTTTGTCCACCGCCATCGGTATCGGGCCGTAACTACCGTATGTGGCAACTGTGATTCAAGATCACCGGTGTCTACTTGGAAACCGGAGCTGCCCTGTGCGGAACGCAAGAATGCAAGCGAGAGACATATTTATGTCTCTATATACATCGGAAAACTGACCATCAATTATCTTCACCCCTCTCAATGATTGTCTCGCAGACTCCCTGCGATCACTTTTACCATAATTGGATTTAGGTGTCTGGGTTGACCACGTGATTATTTTCCGCGACGAAAAGAACCAAACACGACCAATCATAGCTGGTATCCCACCGTTAGTAGCGGCACAATAGAGAGTTTGTGCAAGCCACCTGATGAACTTTTAAACTTGATTTATCGCTAGTCCATTCACAAAGACCTAAGCCACCTAGGACACCTTCCACTTGGACCTATCCTAGGTGGCTTAGGTTCTGGTAGCTGGGCCAATGGGTATCGAGAGAAATAGCATTCAAAAATTCATCAGGTGGCTTTCAAAAAACTCTCTAAGAACGAGCAAGCAAGTATTGTGTGTTATAGTGAGTATTCCCTGCTGCTCGCCAACTATAACGGCTGGACACGAGCCTAGACTAACACACTTGCGATCGCATTTAAAGCTGCATTTTACGCGCTCTTCTCCACAAATACGCCGGAGTAAAGTAACCCCTCCGTCGTTCCTTCCTGAATTCCGTGATGAACCACATCACCTTGATCACCAGGTAAATCGTTGGAATTCACAAGCGGGAGCTACATAATCCTGATTCAGAAGCGGATCAGAGCACTAAAGGGAGAATCGATGCACCTTTAACACCCCAAAGTGAAAGTCTCCTATTGCCCCGGCGGTGACTGTCGGATTTTCAACAGTCGAAGTCACGGCATGCAGCGGGAGACCCTTGATTGAGTACGCCACCATGAGCGTGCGATTGTCCCAGTCAACCGTGGTCGCGAAGTTGTGCCAGATGTGGGGAACGAATGGAGTGGTGAATAGAACGTTCAAGGCGTGGTCCAAAACCTTGAATGAATGGGCATTTTTCGCCGGCAACTGTGCAGTTGGATTTGTAAACGGGGATCCTGTTCGAAATTCAGTGCAGCCGCTAGTGTCGGAAGCACACTGACCTAGTTGAATTCCAAACACATGCGTTCCGTCGCTCGGCTCGATAAAAACAATCTGGTATTCATGGTCGAAGTTCAACGGCCGCGCGGGGTCGGCTTTGATGGAGAAGTGAAACACCGACACTCCCATTTCCATCTCTTCGTCCAGCGCTGTTGAATTGCTGTTTTTCTGCGCAATCAGTTCTGTGCGCCGGAAACCATATTGGGGTTGTCCGCCGCCGGGGACGAAAACTGAGGTATTGTCGATTTTGATTGAGATGACCTGTTCGCTAGAACGGCCGCGGTCATTCCAGAGCGGCGTAGGAAGGGCAGAGTGGCCAAGGAATGAGGAATACTAAAAGGATGGGGTCAGAGCTTGTGTCCGCCAGTGGTTTATTGTCGGGGATTCAGTTACATAGGATGCACTTTTATTCTGGCCTTTGACGGCACTACACATTCACAATTTAGTAATGCAAAACTACGGGTACTGTGATTCACATCGACATACGTTAAAAATGGACCTGTCGACGTGTCCAAGGCCGCGGCGTGCATTGAGTAAGGGACGCGACCATTGTAAATTATGCTACTCGTCACAGAAACCACGACACTGAATAGTGAAAGCAAATTGCGGATTTTAGCCATGATGCGAGAGATGACTCTCCCGTCCTCCAGAACATCTTTATACCAATTGAGGAAAAAGTTCGGTGAACGCGGGAATTGTTCGGAAAATTTGGGGCGAGCTGTTGAATTCGCAAAATAGCAAACAACCCAATCCGTCAATAGCCGCTCATTCAGCGCGTTTCCTAGAAACTTATGTATCCTGCGGCAGGTATGGATAGGCGAAACATGGGAAAGATTACGAGTCCTAAACTTGTTTGGGTAACCGTTTTTAGTCATTTTCCTATAGTGCGCATCGCGCTACCCCGTGCTTGAGATCTAGCGGGTCCAAAAAAAGAGATATTTCTTATCCCTCTAGCAAAAGTGTTCCTTTTGATTGTCTGCCCACGTCTGCTAGAGGGATTTTCAATTGGATCAAAACTGACTGAGCTCGACATTTGTTGGTGACCCATTTTGGCCACATGCGGGGGAAATATATATTTTTACATGATTCAACTTGTTAAACTCATCGGTACACCTCAGGCTAAAATCTGGGTGATTCAGATTTTCTCCCAAAAAAATACGATTTTTCGTATTTGGCCTCTCCTAATGGCGTATCACAATATTTTGATGGTATCAATAGGTAAGAAATGTCGACCGACTCTCTCAACAATGTAACATTTTAGTTCGGGTCCAAATCTTATGTGGTCACCCACTTATGGCCAAAAACCCATCGGACATTTTTTTTGTCCACTTAGTGTAGCCCGACGGAAGGACACCCGTGAAGAAAGGCGCCCGCGGAGGACGCGCAGCATCCACGGCTGAGCAGGAGTGAGGAAGGTGGGCAGCCCGCGAGAGAAGACGCGACGCCGGACGAGCCGCAGCACGCGAGAGAGGAGGGCAGGCGGCAGTGTCCCGCCCGAAGGAGCACGCGGCGCGCCCTCCAAGCAGGACGTACCACCCGCGGAGGACGACATGCAGCGCGCGACGAAGGACGACAACGCCGCAGGATGCACGATGACTGGCGGCACCGCGGCGATGACGCGCCTCGAGCGCGACGACGCTAGTGCCAGGGGCACCCCGGTCACGAGGCGCCCCGACGGCCGCGCACCCAAAATCGGTGCGTGCGGAGAGAAAAAAAAGGCCACAACAACGAAGGAAGGATTATCATTCACCCAAACCCACTCATGTCCACCTCCCTCGCAAGCCACCCGTTGTCGCCCAAGACGCTCTCCGTCGTCGCGCCGGTAAGTCCTCGCTCAGCACGGGGCAGAGGGAGGTGGGGTCATGGAGGATGACCTCGCGCTGGCCGAGGTAGATGCGGGAGGGCGCCTGGAATAAGTGATTAAATGGTTTGTTTATTGTACGGACAAGGGTTACTCGAGTCACCCATCCCAAGCCCAAACATCACCACCGTCGCATACGTGATCCAATACGCGTAGCGCGCGCGGGTCGTTCATGGTGAGCCACGGCTTGTCAAGCGCGGCGCGCAGCGTGGGCGTCGCCTTGCTGCCGCGCTTCTTGCCCATGTCCTTCATCACCTGCATCTCGTCGAGTGGGCAAGCCGTCCGTGTGCTGCGCGCGCGACCCATCGGCGGCATCATCCGCGCGCGGGATGGGGTTCTCCGCAAACGCTGCAGGGACGCTGGCGCTGGGGACGAGGATGGCGGTGCTCTTGGGGCGTAGACGTGAGCACGCGCGCGGGCGGCGAGGCGAACGCCTCTCTCCTCCCGCCGGCGGTATTAGTACTATATTATGACTGCTCGGCGGGAACGATAGGCCCGATGCGCCGAGTGCAGAATGGCGCGACGCAGGCGAGTTGGCGCTGGAGGGCCGGCTGCTGGTGCTGTAGCTTGTGCGTGGGACGTCGACGGTCGAGGACGCGCGCGTGCTGCCGGGCGAGGCGAACAGGTTGATGGCTGCATTTTGCTCGGGCGACACGCTGAAGCTGCGTATGCTTGCAGGGGGCGAGAACGGGTTTACTGCGGGGGCATTGGAAGGCGGGGTGCCGATGTTGGGGGTGAGGAACGAGGGACTGCGGGGCGTGACGGGCGGGGAGCTGGCTGGGGTGTCTTGGTGCTGGCGATCAAGTGGGCATCGCGCAGGAAGCCCGGGCTCGGCGGCTAAGTCCCCTTGGCCTCCCCCACTATGACACCCTAAAAAGGAAATTCTTACAAATACGATCAAATTTCACCTTTCTGCTCGAGTAAATGTGTTTGAGGAAGTTTTTATGAGTTAACTATAGAAAGAAAAAAGTGTCTTTTTATTAGTGTTGTTGATTTATCACTGAAAAACGGGTGAAAAGGGGGGATTCACTAGGCATTTCGTAATGTGCGCGAAGAGTACCCACCATTCGATGCCCCTCCCCTCCCTCGCAAGCTCGGGGGGTCTCCCGAACCAGGGCATCTCAGGTGGGCACGCTAAAGACTCGTTCGCGCTTTCTCTCTGAAATGGGGCCTCTCGTGGGGATAGGCCTCGTGGGCAACAGCCTTTTGGGGAAAAAGAAAAATAGATCAATTTACGGAGTTCGAACGGCTGCCCGCCGGCACTCGCATCATTTGACTACGAGCGTTGTAACCAGTCAGCTACAGTTCCGTTGCTGGCACCGGACGAGATTTCCTTATTAGGAATGTCATAGTGGGGGAGGCGTGGGTCAGCTTCAGCGGCTCGCTCTTGGGCGTGTTCATCTCGCTGCCATTGCCATTACCAACGAAGCGCGGCGTCGGCGGGACGAGCGACAGCGGGGGCGGGTGCGCAGAAGAGGCCATGGTCTAATAGTAATTCAGCCTGCGGCAACTCGGTTTGCATCCAGTATCGCAGGCGTCACTTGAGAGCTTGAGCAGTATCCAGTGGCTCGGGAATGAGGTGTAAGAAAAGTCATCTTTGGTAAATCCATTTGAAAGCCGACGCAGACAGCAAGCTAGGAAATAAACGGCGCCAGGTACTTGAGCAAAAAAAAAACTTGAGTATTGTGCGGGAAGTGGCGAGCCGCGACTCGTAACGCATGAGGCGGCCAGCAGCTTGGCAGTGTTTTGAACATTAATATTATTGCCGTTTTCAAAATAGTTGGTGCACGTGACTTGTGTTGGTTTTTTCGCACAAATCTTCGGACGGCCATAAGAGTGGTCGGATCGACAAGATATATTTGGAAAGCCCTCATCTGGGGCTAGGTCGCCCCATAAGTATCTTCGTGAGATTCCAAGGGTGAAATTTTCCCATCTTGGATATGCCGAAATTGAGTCGGCTGTATGTAGTGCTTCAAGTAGCGAATGAATTTGTGCCATTTTTTTTGACTCCACACTATTAGGATGATTCTTGAAAGTGCCCCATAGAACTCAAGTCAAAATACGGGATCTGAGGACTCGAAACATACATGATTGCCCGTTAAGGGCAGCATTGCGGAGACTGATGTGTGTCATTAATTGCGGGGCTCCCTCAGGGGCATAGTTGAGGACATGGATTTAAAATATGGTAGCTCTATGTTCATTACTTGGGGTGCTAGGGCTCGCCGATGCAATTTAAGCATATCCAAAATAGGAAATTTTAACCCTCGGAATCTCATGAAGATACTTATGGGGCGGCCTAGCCGCAGACGAGGGCTTTCCAAATATATCGAACTTTTGTCGATCCGACCACTGGTTGCTGAGTTATGGCCATCCAAAGTTTTGTGCGAAAAAACCAACACAAGTCACGCGCGCCAACTATTTTGAAAACGGCAATAAGAAAATTAGATAATTCAAACAGGATACAGAGTCAGTCCGTATTTTTGGGGCGTCAAGAACATAGATTTTGAGACAGCTTCAGCAACTCAAAAATCTGATCTCTTGGACAGACACTTCAACAGCCTTTGTCCTCGCGAGGCGGGGATTGAATGGGACAGCCGTGGCTCAACTTGAAGGCAACTGCAGTGGACCGGGAACGATATGAAAGGAAATTCATTTCGTTTTGCTGAGCAAAAGAATATAAAAGCCCAATAAAAGCCAGTGGAAGAGGCGACCGTGACGCGCTGTGACGTGTGAGGCGACAACCGCCGACGGCAGCTCGGCAGCGTTGGAGGAAATTAAAAAATCACGGCTCCTTAATCTAGCCAAATTCAATGCGGCATTTGGCACGCTGTTTATATAAATGAAAACAGCTGCCGTGACAGGCAGACTGCTGCCGGCTGTGCTTCTTCCACGCGTACTACATCCTCGACTCATGGACGACTCGGCAGCAGCCCCCCCTGCCCAGGCCCCGACAACTGAGGCTCTTCCTACTGAATTGCCCGCACACCTGATGCCTGATGAAGCGGGGTAAGACACTGATCAATCTCTGCATGGTGCCTTGCCAAACTCCTGTCACAGTCTCAGCAACACAATCCGAGAATGTTTCGCAAACCTGGCCAAGGGAAATGAGGTGCAAACAGAAAGGTGAGCTCTCTACCCACTCTGCAAGGAAACTAATTGACAAGTCCCAAGGGTTCTCAATACACTGAAGCCAAAGGCCTCACCAACAACAGACAAGGAGACCACATTCTGGAATGCATACAAGACTTTGTCAGAGGAGTATGACCGGGAGTTCCACAAGAAATACGGCACTGATCTCGACACATCCCTCATTTTTGTGCGTAATCCTGATCTTGCAGGTTTGGATGGATAATTATATATTTCCAGGCTGGTCTCTTCTCCGCCGTTAGCTCAGCATTTATTATCCAGATACAACCCGAACTCCAACAAGACCCCAATGAAGTCACTCAGAAACTCCTTCGTGTCCTCATTCACAATGCCAACCAGTCACTTTTCTCAGGCATAGACTTGGCTGAGCCAAACAGCAGAGCCACCACTACTGTTGTTGTTGTCCAAAGCCTCCTCTATGCCAGCCTATTCTCCACACTGCTAGCTGCATTACTGGCAGTTCTTGGCAAACAGTGGTTGATGCACTATGATGCAGCAGGCAGCAGAGGAACCCTTGCAGAGCGTGGTCTCGAACGTCAGCGGAAATATGATGGCTTGCAAAAGTGGAAATTCACTCTCATCATGGAGATGTTCCCACTGCTCCTTCAGCTTGCTCTACTCCTTTTTTCTGCTGCTCTCTCGGTCTACTTGTCAACAATCAGTCACACAATTTCGACCATTGTGATCACATTCACATCTCTGGGTGCTCTGGCATACATTTCTCAGTTGGTATCTGCTGCTGTGTATCCAGATTCACCGTTCCAGACCCCACTTGCCAGTGTTTTGCGCAAACTGGTCATGGGGTTATGGAAGATGGTACTTGCTTCACCAGCCTTTCTCCATCAATTGCTTTGCCAGCTTCAGACGGGTCTGTCAAACACTTGGATGGCCATCTGGAAATTTCTACAACAGCCATCAATATCTCCTTTATTGCCACTATTTCGCCGGAGTACCCCCAGTGATGATGAAGACACTGACCCACCTACACCAAACCCATTTTCTACTGCACCTTTCCCAGTGGCCTCACTGGCCGTACCTGCTGTTGTATGGCTCTTAGAGACATCTACCAACCCTGATGTCATATCTGTGGCTGCAGATCTAGCAGTGGACGTACAGTGGCCACCTTATGCAGATGTTGATGTGGCACTAGAGCGGTTACACAACACATTTTGGGCCTGTTTTGTCAAGCATCAGGCCGACCCCTGGGAGAATCAAGAAGTCCATGTTCAAGATGGCTCAATCCAGCATGCCATAACCTGTGGGAAAGCCTATGGAACAATGAGCATTAGCTCGAGGAAGAACACTCGCAAATTGGTCCATTTCTTTCAATACCTTCTTCCCCCAATGGGAGATGGAACAGAATCCTTGCAGTCGGCCCAGTTACACACTGTATTCAACACATTGAAAGGAAACCCTGAATGCTTGCAAACTGTCCGCACTCAGTCTGACATGCTTTGGGGACTCCATGTGCTACCACACACTGCACGGGGATCTACATACCTTGCTTCAGACTTGAACATCATGCTTGATTATGTCACAGCATCAGAGATAGGCCTTACAAAGCAGAGCTATGCTGATGGCTTGCTTTTACTGAACACTATGCTTGGTGTCCAAGCACATCCAGATACCCTTGTCTTCAAAGATAAAAGGTTTTACACATCCCCTCTTGAATTTTCTGTTCTCTAATCATTCAACAGTTTTGCCATTGACTTCCTGGTTGAGGAACTCTTCAAAAAACTCAGAAAATCTGACATTCCTTTGAGTATGGCCAAAGAAATTTTCACATTGACCAACCAAATGGCAAAAATGTCAGGCCACAAGCTGGGTCACAGGGGCAAAATGCGAGTCAGAAAACAAATTTATGCCTTGTGTGCCATAATTGCTCGAGTTGATATTAGAAAAGTTGATGTCATTGTGGCAGCACTGGCATTTGGAGATCTTTCTGGTGTTGCCCCACTTTATAATGTCTCATGGGTCTATGCAGCGCTTCAGAATGTTCACCAATCCAATGACAATGCTGAGGAGGATTGGGATACAGCCATGGAGGAATGTGTTCTTTACCTTCTGAAAGCTCTGCGCGATGCTAGAGAGTTCTCAGTCCCATCTGAGAAAGTGCTCCAGGTCATTCTCAAAGCACTTTCCACAGAAGGCCCTTGTTCAAATCAGGTTCTAAAACTTCTTTTCAAGGCAAAAAGCTGGTTCAAGGACAATGATCTCCAACCCATCATGCAAAAACAGAATGTATGGTCTCAGATGGGTGTTGTCATCATGAAAACCTCATCACAGACACAAACTTATGGGGAAGAATATATTCGACTTGGTAAAATGCTTTCCAACCTGACCCAGTGGACACCATACATTCACTGTAACCCTTCCCATTGGATCATCATATACTCTGGGATGCACAATTCCGATCAAAAATGGGTACAGGCATCATACCTCTCCGTCCTTGAGCGTATATGGGGTGTGAAATACACTGGAACATTTCATTTCATGAAGGATACTGAGAAAACTTTAGCATGGACTCAAATTGCACTGGCAATTGTGTGGGAGGGTTTCTTCTCTGGGCAACAAACCTTGCAGGAATTTTATCACCTAATCAGATGCACAATATCTATTGCTTTCAGGTCGCACAACCCATACAAGCAGTACTTTCGGGACAGGGAGCTCATTTCCCCCAATTTCAGAGCCACTTTCTCCACAAGACTGGGTGATTCCCTTATCCAAGCCGCAAGAAACGCAGATGATGTGATTTCTCAGACTCCCACACAAATTGAGAACCAGCCGGTGGATGGTTCACCACAAGAAAAAACTCAAGTTTTCTTCCATCAGGCTGCCCGAATTTTGGACGAGATGGGGCAGGCACTTAAATTGGAATCGGAAGGGGAACAGGTGGACCACGAAGAAAGGGCGGAAGAATATTGGGATAACCTGAGAACACATTTTAAACAACAGGTTAATCAATTGGAGGAGTCATTGAAAGAGACACCGGGTACTGCTGAAATATCTTATTGATTTTTGTTGTCTGTGGATTTTATATACATCTTTTTTTCTGATATCTAGAAGGTACCTGCATTGAGTGTGTTGAACAATTGAAGCGATTGATCACATAGAATTTAGAACCAAGACCGGTATGCCCTCTTCACCGGTAATTCCACCTATCTGTAGAGGTTCAATGTTAGTCTCTCTCACTCATTGACAGGAACGGCTCCGCTGATGCTGCTATTATCTAGGATGTGGCAGGCAGACAAGTGACCGTCAGAGATTGTGGCTCAACCTGAAGAAATTATAGTGAGCATGGGCATGGAGTAAGTAGAAAAGCGCACATGTGGAAATGTATACGGAGTAACTACAATAGCTTAAGATTGTGAAAACCGTTTGGTCGCCAAAGAATACGGTATGCTCGCGTTGATGGTTACATTCTCATCTTTCTGACCAACTTGAAGCTGAAAGAGATAACAGCGGTACACATACTCAACACTTGAAGGACAGAATATCCAAGACCGCAGTCACAATGTTTTATGTATATAGTCAGGTCATCGTCCATTTGTGCGCAGGCGTGCCGCTTCACCATCCCACCACCGTCCATACCCCAAAACCGAAGAGGTAATCAAAAAAGTTGATACGCAAACCGGAATTAAGGACACAATGAATGTCATGCGAGGAGTGACACGACGAAGGAAGAAAAGAACGTAACAACAGAAAGGAGAATGCATTAAAGACGCTAATGTAATAAGAAAGACAAGAGCGTTTATATGGTGTGTGGGTGTGGATGGTAGGAAGTGAAAAGAAAGCGGAGTAAAGGGGTGAGAATTAAAAGTGAGAAAGAAATAACAGGAAAGCAAGCCGCGCGCTGAGCAAACGGCGCCGCCCTTGACACATCCGCCCACAAATTTTCCGGCACGATGGTCTGCACTGTGTTCGGAAAGTCGCCGCGCTCACCAACGGGCTTGTTGAGCTTGAGCTCGAGCATGTGGCGCAACTGCGAGTTGACTACATCCTATTACTGTGCGCGGGGTAAGTAAACATGAATGAATGAGGGCAGAGGAGGAAAAAGAATGAACAAGGGAGTAGGAGGGGAGGCGGAGGCATCTCAGGGAAGGGAGGCGGAGCGAATGGGAATGAAGCGGGCAACCCCCTCAGGCTCGCATAAACTCCTCACGTAGGTGCGAAACGCATCGTCATACCGCCCGCGCCACCGCCTCCATCACTCATACGACGTGGTGACCGTGTTGAGGAACGTCGTGGGCAGCCAGAGCGAGCTGCGCACATGATTGATGGCTCTGTGGGCGTGTAGAGTTTGCGCGCGCTACCAGGAGAGAAAGAAGGCACAAAGGAGACTGGAACGGGGAAAAGAAAGAGGAAAGGAGTTGTGGAGGAGCAGAAGAAGTAGATAGAGAGAGAGGTTGGTTCGTGCGAGCCGGATGGCCCGCTTCCCGTCCCCGCCGTCGACCTTGAAGAAATACAAACGAGTGGGTCGATGCTCGCCATCGTAGATAGAGAAGACGCGGCGCAAGCTACGGATAGCATCGATGTGCGGCCCTCGAGCCGTAAAGGGAATATCTACAAACGCACGGGGACGGAGGCGATGCCACGCACCACCCCCGCCATCAACGCCCGCATCAAGACACCTTCACCCAAAGCGGGCGTAAAACCACCGTCTCTGCAAGCATCATAGCCCGCCGCTCCATCCGGGAAAAGGTGCGGAAAACCTGTAGGAAATCCATAGTCTCGTTAACCAGACTCTCCTTCTTTTTCGATGAGAAGACAATCGTTCTCAAGGAAGGAAGGAGAGTCTGGGATTTGATGGGGGGTTGCTCTGAGAGGCGTCCGCCGTGGGATGATGCTGAGTTTGAAATTTTGCCGAGCCGTCGTCTCGGGTCCTTCCCTTTTCAGCCAACGCCGGCGCGCAACCGTTCTGCGTCCTCTCCTGAGCTCAATACGGCTTTATTTCTTAAAGCAATCTATGCTATAATTATTCAACACTACAATGGACGAACGGGACGCGTTTGACGCGCTTTCGGAACACCTACCAGCTGTGAACTCGCGTGAATGGCTGGACTCCCTACTCCGAGTGCGCTGCAAGGTCTCGACGTTATGGCCACACCAAATCGACCTCTCTATGGCAGTAAACGAGGGAAAGGATGTCTTCTGCGTCGTTGCAACTGGGATGGGCAAAACTGTGATATTACAAGCCGGAGCCCTCGCAGCGCACGCGCGGGGAGAGAATGCCATTGCTCTTATCATTGTGCCCACCAAAGTACTTGTAGAGCAACAGGTGTGTAACCATTCATCTCACAGACTACCTGATATGAAGTATTGTTTTAACAGGCCGATGTAGCGACGGCACGCGGGTTACGTGCACTTGCAATTAATGAAGACACTGTCCGAGACGCGGCTCATGAAAAGCGAGATCTCTGGGCTGAGTTAGTCCGCGGAGACGACGTCCGTGTTGCAATCATGACGCCGCAGATGGCTCTGGGAAGGAAGATGCAGCAGCTGCTGAACTCGCCAGCTTTTGTCGCGCTCATCAGATGGGTGTCCGTTGACGAGGCTGGGTTAATTGACCAGAAAAATAGTGTCTTTGCGCCTCATTACCTCCGGCTATCTATTCTCCGAGTGAAGCTCCTAACATCCACCCAATGGACAGCAGTTACAGCCAGTGCGACGACGGAACGAGCCCCAATCATGGCCAAGAAATATGGCATGAAACCCGGGGCATACGTCGACGCTCGCTACTCAATCAATCGGCCAAACCTTAAATACATACCCCGCTTCTACCAACACGCCCACACTGGGTCGGAGCATCTGGATTTCAGCTTCGTCGTCCCCTTCGGAATCACGAGCGCATTGCAGATCCTCTTGACGGTTATTTTTGCCCACACCATCGAACGCGGATTCAGTATCATGGATTTTCTCGACAAATTGATTTCCCCCGACATCCCGAATGCTGGCTCTCTGATTAAGCTGTACAACAGCCTAATGACCAGCTCATATCGTCGCAACCTCAAAGCAGATTTCCTGGCTGGAAAGGTCCGTGTAATCATCGTCACGGACACGGCAGCATACGGGTTCGATGTCCCGAATGTGCGCCGTGTTATTACCACCGATCTTGAGGTGGACTATGAAGAGGCCGATCAAAAATATGGCCGCGCAGGTCGAGACGGGCAACCAGCAGAGGTCATACATAGCCTTTGCCCCATCGTGGGTTAGAAACCTGCCTCCGACAGTCGTCCCATCGACGAAAACAGGAGAGGATGAAGAAGAGAAGCGGGCAAAGCTGCAGGAACCCATACGTGCATTTTTCAATCCCACCGAATATTTCTGTACGCGCCACGCAATCCTCCATTACTACTCAGAACCATATATATCCCACGACTGCCTCTGCGCCCCCATTCATGATCCAGATGCCAGCAACGACGACCTAGCCCGTGTCCAAGAATCTATCTTGTGCTGAATATGTTTAGCATAAAAAAACCTCTCCCCGGCGCCGTAGACGTCGAAAGAATCAAAAAATATCTTGCGGATGCGAGCATCACTGCTCTTTCAGACAAAACTAATTTACCAAGCGAGGCAGTCAACGGGAAGAAACGGCGTCGGTAAGTTGAAGATAAAGAAAATGGACAGTATTGCGTATATAGTTCACTAGCCACTTATAATTTAGTTACCGGTAACAAATGCCCCGAGATCCATAATCCCCTCTGTCATGGTTATTGGAGTGGCTTGAACTGAGTCCTGAGAAGGAGTGGTCGGTTCTTCTTTACTACCGGTAGCAGGGCCTCCACCAGCGGTGCGAGTCAGAAAGGTTTCTAGCTGGCCGTTCAGCAATTTGGAATGGCCAATGCCAAACTCGTTGCTGACTTGATACGGCTGATCGCGACCGGCATCGTACTCGAGAATGTGGTTTTTCCGGAAATGAGAGCCTAGTCGGTTGATATCATGGATGGTGGTCGCATCTGTGTGACGTTGGCCGTTCCGCTTGAGTCCAAAGAGCCCCGGGAACTTCTCCCGAAGGTCGCTGATCCCGGAGATATTGAGACCAACTCTGTCCGCCAGATGAGTGCTATCGAAATCGTGGCTTTTGGAATTAAATAGGCGCTTTATCCAGAAATTGAAGTGCTCTTGAAGCAGATCAAGTGGAAGCCAATGACCAGCCAGCCCGGAAGGATTGACGAGGTAATTGTTGAGTACCGCGGTCTTCAGGTCGTCGGAGTACTCGAGTAAGAAGTTGCAGGCGAGCTCGAGCAGCTCGTTCCCGTAATTCGTAGATCCGGCGCCCCAAAATGAGAATCGAAGCAGCTCGAAAGACGTCAGTGTCCAAAAAAGGAAATTTGAATTTTGTGCGGCTACCTTGAGGACTTCAAAGACTCTACCAATGTCTCCCTCGGCGATGGCAGCGCAGAGCTCCATGTACCAGAGGGTTACCCGCATGAAATGGCACAGCGTGACCAAGGCTTGATCGCCATTGGAAAAGTTACGCGTAAGCTGACTCCTGAGCGTTGGCAGTTGTCCTCGAACGCTTCTTTTTCCGGGCTTTTAAGCCAGGGGCAGGGATCTGAGCTAAAATCACAAGTCAGAAGGAACCCCCTTCATAAGATGGAAGACACTAACTTGTTACCATCTCTGGCTCGTCATAACCTGCAAATCCACTCCAAGATTCACCATATATTTCGAGGTCACGATCAGTGTGGCCCAGTGCATCGTCCGCCGCTGCGGAGCACATGTAGCGGTCGTAAACCGTGGAGGCAAGGGCATGAAGCTCGTCGAAGGTGCAGTCGCTCAGGGGTCCATCGGGAGAGAAGTATGTTTGGAGGGAGTCAAGTAATTTGGTGTTGCTCGGAGTGATTAGATCGGTTTTCTGCTCGCAAAGAAGGCCGTAAAATGTCAGTGTAGATCACAACTATGAACCAGCCAGCTCACCGTAGAGCGTCAAGAACGACAGACTCGAAACGATCCTCGAGAATATGATGCGCCGGATAAAAGTCGCATTTTTCGTGATTAAACTTGTCGCGCTCCATGACGACACAGTCGTGGTGCAGGCCAAATGTCCCCTTCTCGAGCTCGGAATACCAATGGAGTTTGAAGATCGCTTTTTGCCATGCCCACTTCAAATGCCAAAGCTGGATAATGGGAAGTGCCCACTTATGCTGCTTGTAAGGTGTGTCGCCTTTCGCAGTGTAGCGGATGATTTTCCGAATACGGTCGATACTGAGCTGATCTCCGCAGATCATGATCATCCATTTGAAGAGCGAGACGGGGAGCATGAACAGTTGACCGATGACGAGATTTCGCAAGACACTCGCAGCGCCGACCGTTGTAGACTCATCGATATTGGTGGGGCGAGCGGTATGGATCTTGCTCTTTCGAAGCCGGAGTCGATGCTTTGCGTGTTTCGTCGTAAAGAGCGCCTCGACTCCGGCCCTGTGGTGGGCCAAGGAGGGGACATATTTGAGCCATATCCGTAGCACCGTAGCGGCACCGATCCCGCGGATGTGTTCCCAATTGATGTCGTCGTGCATCTGCTTGACCGTCAACTTACAGCCGTTTGCCGATCTAATGGCACTAGTCAATAAATATAAACAACTTTCGATCTCCTACATCACCTTCTTCCCGAGGCCATATCTCGGTCAATTCTTCACCAATTGGAGACAATCTAGGTGCGTTCGAAATCGTTTAAGCAGGCGCGTCTACCTGGCGAGGTCTCACCCTCCAGTTCTGTCAGTAATCTTTGCCAAAAAACACCTCGTCGCGCGTCAGTCGCCATCTTGCGCGCGCTCTTCCCGGCTCAGTTCTGGGTTGTTTTCTTCAAGAATAGGTTCGTCGCAACCGCATTCTTCAGGGCTTTGCCATGGTACTCAATTCTTGCCGCCTAGACCCCGATATCTACGTCTCGGCGCGCCGCTGACCCTTCCGTGGCTCTCAGGCTCTTGCTATCTTCCCTCAACTCCTTGTTCTCTATCAACCTCGACACCAAGTGTGCCTGCTACCTCCTACTCTGGGGCTACTTCAATTTCGTTCTGTCATGCCATCTCGGGCTTCGAAACGCCTCAAGACTAACGACTCCGTCGCTGTTCTGGCCGCTCTGACTGCGCTTGATAACCAAGACTCCGACGACGATATGGATGGCGCGACTCTGACGATGGATGACGAAACTCTTGGTCTGATTTCTGCCGGAGAGGATGAAGACGAGGATGAAGAAGAAGAGGAGGAGGATGAAGACGAAGACGAAGACGAGGATGAGTCTGGAGACCAATCTGGAGAGGAAGAGCGAGTGGACGAGGAGCAGGAGAATGAGGAGGACGAGCAGGACGAGGAGAACGATGCTGAAGAAAGTAATGTGGTTGTTCCTTCCAAACGTAAAACACCTGGTACGCATGACTCTCTGGTAAAATTAGTGTTTCTGAAGCATTATAGCCAAAGTCAAAGCTCAAAAAATCACCTACACAGTCGCAATATTCACTCGTACTCAAATGCTCAAAAAGAAATCTTCACGTGGCACGCCTGCTGCTGACATCCTCATCTTGAAGAATAAGGAACCCTGGGATCGCTTGAAAGCACAAATTCTTGCGAAGATTTCGTCTGTTCTGAACCCGCCCACCTTGGCCTTCTCCAACTACACCATCACTTTTACTATCCCATATCATGTCAAGGATCCGTTGCCGCTCACCGAATCAAATTATTCTCATCTTGTCAAAAATGCATGCAAAATCGACAAAGACCCACGCGCAAAAATTATCGTTGAGCCTGTTTTGGTGCGTTGCACAATTGATATCCCCCTCCTTTGGTACTAAAGACCCTCAGACGGACGAGTTTATTGCCGAGAATAATGACAATGCAGAAAAGGGCGGAAAGAAAAAGAAGACCAGAGTCAGTTCGGCTGTATTGCATCAATCCGTCCTGACCTGTCATGAATTCTAGATTCCGAACGCCCGCGACATCTTACCAGCTAATGAAGCCCTCAATGAAAATATTGCTGCAATACGACAGAAGTGGGTTTGTCCGACAGCAGGCAGGCCGTGCGGCAGCACACATTGTTATGTGCACCCCAGCGACCCAGAGCATTTTCCACTTAGCCACGCTCGCGTCGAAAGCTGGGCAGCTGCCATGGTAAGTGTTTGTGAAATATGGATATATTCCTTGATTGATTAATTTTTTTCGACAGCTCAAGGGCGAACAGTTTGCGACCCTCGATAAACCACCAAATAATACACTCTTTGATGCAATCTCTGCCCCTTCCCTTTCCAAACAGTCCCCGCTTCTCCAGCGACGACTAGAGCTTGCTGCAGAAAAAAACAAAGCTGCTGCGCCGCAGGTGCATATCAATATCCCGCCCGAGCTATTTGGTGTTTTACGTCCGCCTGCGGCTGCGATCGCCAATCCCCCTCCATCGTCGACAACTCTTATACCCGGCCATCTTCGTCCTGGTCCGGACATGTCTGTGGACGATTTTTGTGCGTTGTACGACCTCGACACAGACATCGCCGACCGCTTCAAACAGAACAAATACAAACGCACGCAAACATTTCAGTTTATCGAGGTTCCGGAACTAAAGGAGATGGGGTTTGTAGGTGGCGAGATTGCTGAGCTCAAGGTTGCTATTACACGATGGGGACTGGTTCCAGAGTAGGCGCACAGTGTTGTGACTACGTAAATTGCACCGAGAATGTACAATGTTGTTCAACTAGAAATAGCCTGCATGAATGAAGTAACCGATAGCGTCTGACTCGGTGATGATGTTCATATCGTAGATCCGGGCTGCTGTGTCGACATCAGGACCGTAGAAAAAGAGATCGTTGTTTTTACGAATCCACGATTTGATCTTCGAGAATGCCTCCTCAATAGGGTTCAGGTCGGGCGAATACGGCGGCAGAAACACAAGCCGAACACCTGGATACAATGATTTCATGAGAGAATAAGGAGTCGACTCTACTCACCCGGGAAACGGTCGAAGAGTTCCTGAATTTCCTCCCCATGGTGGATGCGGGCATTGTCCATAATGAGTACGCTGAGAGGCCCAGGAAAAGGGGAGCATAGCGGAAGCTAGATATGGTCGCATATAGTCAGTGTGCAGAAAGGATTTCCGTGCGGAAGAACTCACGACTTGGTGCTCTAGAAATTCCAAATACTGATCGCGGTGCATTGAACCTTCGACAACAGTAGATGCTAGCATTCCCTGGCATGTGAGGAGGCCAGTGGCCGTCAGACGTGGCCCCCGAACAAACTTCTGCCTCTTCACAGCCCGTTTACCCTTCCTCGATCTTCCTCGGCGGCGAGCAGGCGTCTTGTCATTCTTGGATGTCTCATCGAGGAATCCGATGCAGTGAGCTGGATAATGTGCTACTTCTCCGACGAAGTTGTTGCGGGAGGGCTCGCTACACTCCATAGCGATGACGGTAAGATCTTTGGTGGAAATTCCTGCTCACTCGAGTTCGCGGTGAATTGTGGTGTAATGAACGGAAATAAAGCGGTTATGTTTCAAGAGGGTCAAGAGCTCTGCAAGGAACCAGTCGGGCTGATGACGGACTAAGTGAACGAGGTAGTCCACATCGTCGCGATGCAAGGCTCGAGGACGGCCAGTGTTGACATTCCTCCGCTTAACGACATCTCCAGTGGTACGCCACAGATTCAGCACACGGAAGAAAGTTCTCCGAGAGAAGCCAACACATTTCAGAATATCTGTTAGAGAGAGTTGTCCATGTTCGTAGAGATTGATTGCTGCGATCTTGACATCACGACTTATCGCGCGGTTTCCCATCAGCAAGGGTAGGAAGGTGCACTGGTCAGACAGAAATGCATTGAAAAAACCCTAGCATCTGTCCAGAAATCAAACTCACAAGTATCCGCTGAGTGGACGACCCGAATAGCAGGTGTGGTCGATAGGAATCCGATGTAGGGAACCGGTCCGTGGAAAAGGCCAGAAGGTGGTATGCAGAGCAGGAAAAACCAAGTGAATCCGCCCAGAATTGAACGAGAGAACGCGAGTAGAAGCCCAAGAAAGACTGGTGAAGGCCAAGACACCTCGAATCGTGGATAGCAAAGGTCTAGTCGTACATAATGAGTACCCTGACAGAGCCCCACGTCGTGCGGTCCAAACGCGCCTATTTGTGAAGGAAACGGACCAGAAATAAGCTCAGAAGAGCGCGTCCAAGAGCAGGGCCGACACGCGGCGACGTGATTTTTGGCGAAAAAATGCTGGGACAATTGGGAGGTGAGACCGAGTCAGGTCGATGCTCCTGCTTAAACGATTTCGAACGCACCTAGTTTCAGGCCAATCGGTGGAGAATTGGGCCAGATATGGCCTCGGGAAGAAGGTGATGTAGGAGATCGAAAGTTGTTTATATTTATTGACTAGTGCCATTAGATCGGCAAACGGCTGTAAGACGAACTTTCTCTTTGATCTTCTCGATTAACGGCTCGCTCCGCATCGCCCCTGGTGGCACGTCCTCGAGCTCGATCACTGTTGCAGCTGTGCCGCTCGTGAGTTCGTCTTTATGGCCCAGGTGTGCCTGCCAGGCTCGCTGCATTTTGTTGACGTTGTCAAAAAGCAGCAGAAAGCCTGGGCCGAGATCGATGGGGAACTTGCCCAATAGTCGCAGCTGAGCATCTGAATCCACAGCGAGAACGCTGAGTGTCGTTAGGGTTGTCTGGTATGAGACTGCGAGGCCGAGACGGCACAATAGGGACACAAGCTCCCGGTTTGCATTGCAGGTAAAGGCGAACAAGCCGATGAGCATTGGGAAGACCAACGCAAACCGGTAGCGAAAGTAGAGCAGCATGAGAATGCATGCGGTGACGGCCTAGACAGGACAAATTTTAGATGCAATAAGAGCGGAAATCTACGATCCGTACCTGCCATGGATCACGCCGTCCAATTGTAGTGGACAGAGGACTGGGAAAGTTGAGTGAGGCTCCAGATTCTTCCTCGTCGTCGTCGCTCCCAGCATCAGGCTCTGGCTCTGGCCGTTCTGGCGCTCGACTGCTTTCGCCATCCACCAGTGTGGGCACACTCGGATTCCCAGAAAAAAATGGCAGGTCCGCGGATACAGACTGCCCAGGCGCGTCGAACGATGCGGGTGCCCCAGCTTCCGCAGATGCAGCGCTCCCGCTGACCGCATTTTGGCATCCGCGGTAACAAAAATTTTATTTTCACCCATGTTGGCGTGATCAATAGTGGTGAGCGTAGCAATGTCTATGACAATCCTCTTGATAGAGTCAAAGGCAAATTGCTCCTTGTCGCCCCATGCAGGGAAACATTTATCGGCAGCCTTTGTGGTCAATTGGGTAAGGACGCCGGTGTGATCCGCGAGTTTGGGGAGGAACTTGGCAATGTAACGAACCAACCCAAGGAAAGCACGGACATTCGTTGACGATTTGGGTATGGGCCAGTCAAGGATCCGTTCGATCTTGCCCTTGTCGGCCTCGATACCGCGTTCAGAGATTACATGGCCGAGGAAGTGTATCTGGAGTTGGAAGAGTTTTGTCTTCTTCTCGTTGCAGTATAAGGAGTTTTTGCGGAGGCACTCGAAGATGATTTCAAGGTGCTTCTGGTGTTCCTCCACAGAGTCAGACCAGATTACGATGTCGTCAAGATATACGTGGCAGATTTTGCCGATATGTTCGCGGAGGGCAGCGGTGACACGGCGCTGTTGAATGGAAGGAGCATTACGGAGACCCATCGGCATGACGAGCCACTCGTAAAGTCCAAGTGGTGTGCTAATCGCGGTGTAGCGGATGGAATCAGGGTGCATTCAAGTTTGAAAGAAACTGTCCGTGAAATCAATTGTAGACCAGATACGGCCCTTAGAGCAATCGGCCAAGATGTCGTCGACCAGCGGAAGAGGGAATTCGTCGCGAATTGTATTCGCGTTGAGGACCCGGTAATCGTTTACCCATCGCGGCAATGCGAGTTTGTCTGCCTTAGGTATGAGAAATGCTGGAGATGCGAAAGGGGAGTTAGACGGTCGAATACGGCCAGCATCAAGGTGCTTCTGGATAAGTGTCTGCCAGGCCTCCTTATATTTGCGGGGGCTCTGGTACGTCCGCTTGGTGAAAGCTTGGTCCGCATCCTTGATCTTTATCTCGCAAAGAACATCGGTTGGTAAGTCCTCGACATGCGGTATGGGTTCGAAAAGTTGTTTGTATTTCTTCTTGAGGTCGTCGCTTAGGAGCTGGTAGCGCTCCCACTCTGCTAGAACCTCGATGCGCTCGCGTACCGCAGCGACGACGTCAACGTCCTTGACGTGTTCGAAGGCGTCGTCGTCCTCCATTTTCTGCCGGCGGGCATCGCAAATGACTTTAAGCTCAGCCGCGAGGAGTTTGTGGTCGGACTTGGTCTTCTTCAGACGGTCCCGTAGCTTGATGAGCGGAGGCTTAGGGGGAGCAGGAGGGGCAGGGTTAAGCAGATTATAATTGGACCGTTTATCGACAACGGTACGTGCATGGTGATCGATGACAATGTAATTACGTTCTAACCACGGCAGTCCAAGGATGACGGGGGCGCAAAGTCCCGGAGCGATAAGAGCGCGTACAGTAATCGATTGCCAAGATTGATCGCGAGAGACCGCGTGGAATTTCACATATTCGGTGAGAGTGACGTTGCTGGGTGTGGGCGATTCGTTAAGAGCGAGACCGATGACTTCAGGTTCGTGCAGGGTAAAGCGGCGTAATCCAAGTTTTTGGACAACGACGTTGTCGATCAGTACTAGGTGGGAACCGTCGTCGATTAGCCCTTGTACGCGTACAGGTAGCTCACAGTTGGGGCCTTCCATATAGAAGTCCCAAATGAGATGTTCAGTACTCACGTTGCGAGTGGACAGGTCCCCGTCGGTACTATCGTTGGGGTCGTCGATATTGGGGAGGATGGCGGCGACGGCGTTGATGTCGACGATGGCAGCGGCGGGCTTCGGGCGTGTAACATTGAAATGAGCGAGATCCTCGGTGGAGAGGGCGTTGAGGGCGGCGGTGCAGGCGGCGGTGAGCGGGCGGTATCCCTCGCCGGGGGGGAACGGACACGACTTCTCCTGAGCGCGATGCTTGACGAATGGCTTGCGGCAGCGGCGGCACCCGTGGTTCGCGTCAAGCAAGGCACGTTCGGCGTCGGTGAGGATGGGGCACCTCTTCGTGCCGTTGGAGGTCGTGGTGGTGGAGGAAGAGCCATTGTTCGAGGACGAGCTGTTGTGGTTGTTGTTGTTGTTGCGCTTTTGGGCGCGTTCGTTGTTGTCGCTGGTGGCAGTGCGCTTGCGGTCCTCGGCCTGGATGCGTTCACGCTCCTCCGCGAGCTCCTTGAGGAGGCGCTGGCGGTTCTTCGTGCGCTTGACATCGAGGCGTTTGACTTCGCCGAGCCACTTCTCGAACGTGGTGGTGGCTTGCGCGACGGTATCGGCCTCATAGTCCTCGATAAGCGTGGGGAGCATGTTCGACTCGATGTGCGTCTGCAGCTCGTCGTCGTCGAGGTGTGACTTCGTGTTGATCAGAAGAGAGTTGAGAGCGCGGACGTTTGTAGCGTAGTCCCAGAAGCTCTCATTGTCCGTCATGCGACGTCCCACGGAGCTTCAAACGGGCGGTGCGCTCCCAATCGTCCGGGAGGGTGCGGTCACGGAGTTCCTTCATGAAGGTGGGGAAGTCCATGCTGAGGACGCGCTCCCTCTCCGCCTCAATGGAAAGCCAGTCGGTGATGCGATGGTCACGGAAACAGCCGACGACGACGGCCGTCTGGTCCGCACTGTCGACTGCCTTGAGCGTGCAATAGTTGGAAAAATTGAGCTCAAAGGAGCGGATCACAGCGGGCGTGCAGTCGCCTTCGTGCAATGTGGGCGGTTTCCCTGCGGTCGCTTCGACGGTGGCGATCTTCGACATCGCGGCAGTGGAGTACGGGGGGACGACGATGCGTGCAGGGGATGAATCTGAGTCTGAGTCGACTATGGCGCGGCGCAGTGGTGGCGCCGGTGGGGGTGTGAGGGTTTCGGTGCGTGTGCGGGAGGGCGGCGTCGGCGGCCTACGGGACGACGGCGACGGCGACGATGGCGTCGACGGCGAAGGGGGTGTGGGCGAGCGTTCGGTAGCGGATGAAGTCTTTGTACGGCTGCGGGTGAGCAGACCGTTCACCACTGAGGGTTTGCGGGTCGCCAGTCTGTGACGTGGCAGTCAGGACGGTGTATTTCTCGCGACGCGGTGGTCGTGGAGACGGTAAGAGCTCGGTGGCTCGGCGGTGGGACAGTAGGCGGTCGGAACCAGGCGATAAACACTTGGTTTCGAGGTCGCCAGATGCTCGGTGGCAAGAGAGGCGGTATTTGTCAAAAAATGGGAACCTGGGCTCACCTGAGACCAAGAAACCGAAGGACAGAGGAAAGGGGAAGAACTAAAGAGACACCGGAGACAAATAAGACCCTTTTGCGGGGTGGAATTCCAGAGATACGTAGAAAATATAGCGAGGTGCGATATGGTAAGGTAAGAAGAGCACGAGGATGTTTGGCGCCGTCGCCGTAAGTAAACACGTGAAGTAAGCGAGAGTAGGCAAGCGGGTTTACACTCGCTGACCGCATTTTCTAACTTCCGCTGTGCCCGCGAGTTGACGGCAACTGTGGCACCTACCGCAAAGACTGCAGGAGCTACTCGTGCGACTGTTTCTTGGCTTTGCTGCATGCTCCATGCCCCCAGAATCTTGTCCCATGTCCAGGCCTCCGTCCCAGGCAACCGGACAAATCCGTGCATAGGATCCAAAAGTCGATTTGACTCTGTATCCGCGCGCACCAGAATGATATTGAGGGCCCAATGAGGTTACTGTCCAGGCGGAGGGATGGTCTGAGGGCATGACGGGGCAGCGAGAAAGACGGCTCCTCTGCGATACCCGCAGTCCAACGCTGAGACTTGACATGGTGGAAAATCAAGTTGACAATCGCAACGGGGTGATGAGTCGGATCATCTTCTGCACCTCGCAAGAAGGAGGCGATTGAAGACGAGACACTGGAATTCTTGTTGTACTTGCGTTCAAAAAACGCAGCCAAAAAGCTGCCAATGGTGGGGAAGCCCGCCTTGCGAATAGCACGAATCACCACAAGCAGGCGATCCTCCGTTGTCACAACATCGATGGGCCATTGAAATATGCGCTTCTGACGGCGAGGGGATGTCCCTGGGAAAATACCATTGAATAATTCCCCGGCAAATGCAACAGCCAAGTCTGCAAGTAGAGAGTCCTGCTTCTAGGGCTGCCACCCGTTGCCGTCACGGCAAGTTGCCGTCGAATCAGCGGCAACTCAACGGCAACGGGCCGCCAACCAACGGCCCGTTGGGTGGGGAAAAGAAGGCCTCACGGGACGGGACGGTCAACGGGACGGCCGTGACGGTTATTTACGGGCCACGGGATGGTAATATAGTTTTTGAGGTATATTGCCCCCAGAAATGGTGTTGAAAGGGCATTCTAGGATTTCTTTTTTTACGTTTGAGTACTAGCAAACACATATAGCAAGTGTTAAAGCTCGTACTGAGCACTGAGAAAGCTTTTAACCCGGACCAGTCACCGTGTCAATACCGAAACAAAATTCCGAAACAAGGACAAGGCGGCAATTTGCCGCCAACTAACTTAGGAAGTTTGAACATTCGCATCACCGGTTCCGGCAATTGCCGAAATTGCACGAGATCGTGGCCAGGATGGAAGAGAATATATGAAGGATGAAATACAAACATCCTAGAGCACATAGATGACTTTTCTGGACAAAAACTTCACCGGGAAAACTGTTTCTGTGCACAATAAAAACCAAGCCGTTGAATTGCCGTTGAACGGCCGTGACGGCCGTTTTTCAACGGGCCGTAAGACCACAAACCCGTACCGTGACCGTCAATTCAAGATTTTCGAAAAATCGTCAACGGGACGGGCACGGCACCCCGTCGACGGGTGCCGTAGAGCCGTCGCGACGGCCATGGGCGGCAGCCCTACCTGCTTCGCTGCCTCAGTCAATGGAGGAGTTTGGAAAGCCGGGCCAGGAACGGGAGCCAATGGAGGAGGATAGCTTGAGCCTGAGACAAGATATGGGTATGGCTGGGGGCTGAATATGAATGACCCCGGCCCCGGAGTTGCTGGCGAGTGATAAAAAGGCATCGGTGCGGGCATAAAGAATGGATTAGGAGGCGGAGGTACAGCTCGTGGAGTACTGGGGGGGTTTCTATATCCATCTCGATTATTGTCCCTTAGAGGATCAGAGTCTTCAGCCATGGACGCGACTCAAACACGACTCAGTTGCTCCCTATTTCTGATATTACTAATAATAATTGGCGACGGCTTCAGCTCGGATCACAGGTTTTGGAACTCAGCATCATCCCACGGACGCCTCTCAGAGGTACCCCCCATCAAATCCTAGACTAGGAAATCCATACCGTGGACGTCCGGATTGCTGTAGCCAGTGTTCTACCTAAGACTTAAGGGTTAAGTCCACTTAAGGGTTAAAATGCACTTAACTTAAGGGCTTAACAAGTGGGCCGGAATTTCTTAGGTCTTAATTAAGGGTTAATGATGGCATCATTAGATTTTGATCGCACAATTTTCTTGACCTACTTGTACACCCAATCATTGACTAGGGTATTTCTACTGCGGAGGAAAAGAAACCTCAACCCATGTCCACTACAACGGCTGTGGATTTCCTTGTCAAACACTTTAGCCGATCCGAGGGGAATGGGACAGTGATCGATGATCCACCTGATTCAAGCAGGATTTGGCAACAGTAGGATAGCTGCTTGTCCGAAGGCTCCAGAGGGATGCATATAGATGCATGGGTAGTGAGAAGTAAAGAAGAGATTAAATAAAATATGTAGAGAGGTTATATCATTGAATAATATACCACACGTGATACTTAAGGCCTTAACATACCCTTAAGTTAAGTACCCTTAATAAGACTTAAGGGCTTAAACAAACATTTTACCCTTAATAAGGGCTTAAGGGAGAACACTGGCTGTAGCAACCCGGATTGAGGAGACCCGGTATCACATGCAAACTACTTACATCTATTTTAGGCAACCGCAGTATATAACACATGCCCCGGAGCGCTACGCTATTATTAGAGACCCGGAGTCCAGACCTGGAGTGCATGACCCAGAGTGCAACGCACTGGCCTATTATGACTCACTCGGACTCAGACTTGTAGAGTTATATACCCGCCGCATGAAAGTATATTGGTGGACACCACTGTACATCACTGGCCACCGATGGGTGCTGGGATATACCGTCAGCCGCCATTACGTGCTGTTGATCGGCCATCTCCGATGGTAACCAAAAGCACCCGACAATCAACTTTGATCAACTGTCCGAATACGGACTAAAGTTCACTGGAGTTCAGTGGATCGACATAGGGGCCTCCTCCACTGGAGCTCGCTGGAGTCCACTGTAAGTTGATGAGCCAAGAGTGCTCCACATGCAACTCAATCACACCGTGCTTCGCCAATCTCCACCCCTCGTTACCATCAATAAGCGCCAAGTTCTTCCTCTTTTCTTTTTCCTGAGCCCCCAGCATCTCTCAGTGACAATGGCTCTCGTACTCTCTGCGAAAACCCTCGGCAAGAAAGGCAAGGAAGAGCTCCAGGCTATCACCGCTGCGATGGAATTAGACGCCACCGGAATTAAGGACGTACTTCTTACTCGCATCAAGGCGAATATAGCGGCCAAACCTACGCTTGCAGAAGACCCGCAATTTCTCCCACTCTTCACCTACAAGAAATCGAAAGCGGCCAGCAAGACGAGCGCCGATAAGACCACGGAGGAAGCTCTCCAAATCAGGACACCTGCTGCGGGGTTTGTCGAATATTGTCCTTGAATTCCGTGCTCACCATGCAATGCATCTAGGGCAAACAAGTCTTTGCTGAACAACAAGGTTAAGACGGATCCTCCGGGCCAGTTCAAGGCGCTTTTGATAGGTGGTAGCGCCGGCGCTAAACAGGGCACGCCCTCGGGAGAGGGTCCGTGTTACATCCTCATATTACTGCTCGTCCTCTGTCACTGATTCATACTATGCAGAATCTACCGATACCAAGAAGGAAGAAATCGAGGGAGGAAGTAACTACGACGGCCCATTTTTGCTTGTCTTCAGTCGCTGATTAATACTGTGTAGAACCTTCCGGCGGCGAGCTTGATGAGGCCCAGGGCAAAGGTAACTCTCGCCCATTCATTTGACCATATTCGCCCGCTGATTTATGCCACATAGATTCGACCACTAACAAGGACAAGCCCGTGGATGGAGGTACGTACTTCCTACTTTCAGCTGCTATCACTACATAATATATGCTGCGTAGACGAGTTTGAGTCGGAGTTCTCGGATGACTGCACGAGTTCTGCGTCTGTAAATAGTAACAAGGACCTCGACACCCGTCTTGATGACTTTGAGATCGAAGATATTTCTCACAAGAAGACCGAGATTACCTTCGTATCAACAGAGACCCCTGGTACGCTAGTATTTGTAAATCATCTGCCTTCGTGACTCACCCATGAGCAAATTCTAGACACAATGCTCGTCAAGTTCTTCAGCGCGCAAAATCCCGCGGCCGAACCCCGTGAAGTGTACCTTCCAACCTCTTCTATTTCCGTCGCAGCAACCGCAAGTGCTGATGGTATCGTCAAGTTTTCTGCCCGCATTTCCGAGATTGTGCCCGTGGCGGTCAAGTTTGATTCGCCTATTAAAGGTGTGTACCTTCACATTATGAACGTAACATCAATAATTAGAGCACCTACAGCTCATGGAGGCGCCATCTTCCGGCCACCCATCAGGGCCGGAGGCTCGCAGCTTAGATTAGGAAAAATTCAAGATATCTGCGCTGGAAAGTCGAATGCTTTACAGGTCTCGCTTGTCGACAAATACGAGCTCAACACGGCTTCCGACGGCCTCCTTTCCTGCGATTTCTTCCTGGATCGTGAACTCACTACAGCTGAGGGAAGCCCCGACGCGTCAAAGGATGTAAAGCCTCATATTTATTTCTTTCATGTAGATATCTGACGAGCTACGTAATTTAGAATTCCACCACGACTGGGGACACCTTCACTGCTCCTGCTGCTTCGGATTCCGCGGCCACTCCTGCTGCCGTGGATGATTCGGCCGTGCCTGCTCCTGTTGGTGCTTCGGTGAATCCTGCTCCAAAAGCGCGCTTGCAGTTTACAGGTGAGGGTACCGATATCCCGCTGGCCATTGCCACGGATCGTGCCCGAAACAATCCTAGACACAAACTTGCAGATCCCGGGGTGCACGAGAAGTTTATCGAATTTCTTCGGGACCACGCGGAAGCGGCAGTCGATATTCCCACATCGTTCCCCCACGCGAAGACAATTAAAGATGTTCGTTACATGGTTCAGGTTGCCGTCGTCGACGTCTTCAAACCCTGGCAACCAACGAGCGGTGGTTATGTCGTACCCACGAGCGACGGTATTCCCATCCTTTGCACTGAGATATACAGCTGACATTCCATTCCAGATTACGATTGTTACCATAACCAGTCGTTCACGAAAGACCACATCTACCAGGTCCTTCGCCTCAAGCCTTCAAACGCCGCGACGGATGTCCAGATATTTTCACGCGCTCATCTGGCTCCGGCGCGTAAAGCCCGCGAATGGGTCAAAAGCGGAGGTAACAGTCATTCTGACACCTTCTCTGAGATGACTCCGGCAGAGTTCAAAAAATACGTGGAGAAGGAGAAGGTCAGGGCGAAGAAGAAGGCGCGCTCCAGTGTCGATAAGGAAGAGGGCACATCGCGCAAGCGCCGCCACGAGTCTTCTGACTCTGGGGAGGAGACTGCGGGCGCTAAGAAGAAGAAGAAGTCGAAAGGATCAAAGGGGAAAGGGAAAGGGAAAGTGGTGGCGGACTCCTCCGACCTTGATGATTAGTTTCGACTATATTCCCTGTCTGTCCGTTTCGTGTCGATACTGCTCTGTAACGCGCCAAACTTTACTAAATAACATTGCTCTTGTCCCAAACCGTCATGTCGGCCACAGTGCATGACCTCATTATCGTCTTGGAACTCTTCTTTCCCAGAGATTTACCATTCCGCCAGGCTCTCTATGTTCTTATGGTCGTCATATCTGTCTATCCTCTGCTACGACTTCATTTAAATCAGCAGAGGCAACCGCGCCAGCCTGCGAGGACCGCTTGGTACAAAGCAGTACTGGGACTCCTTGCAATCGCACTTGAACGCGGTGAAAACGACCCCGCATCCTGGTTTCCCCAAGATGAAGAAGGACCTGATTATGCGGAGCGAATGGCCAACGACCTCAGTGGAATGTACAGCCTGCTGCGTCTCCAGCCCACCGATGAAGCACTGTCAATGTCTTCATTCTTCCCTCATGCTCGCACCATTCTATGTACAAAACGGCTGCACTGCATGTTTTGCCCTGCCGGCGATCTCAACATCATTCCTTCTCTACGCAGACGGGAGGATATACGTACAGTGTGGCTCCTCGACTCTACATTCCACTGGGTACAGGCAGATCTTGTCACGGCACATTGTGCGACATGCACTGCAGAATATTACCCCGACCGAGTCACCTACCGAGGACCCAACCGGACGTGTCTCCAAAGGCTCGAATTTGATGTAAACCACGTTCGGGTATCAAAACATGGAATTTGGGTTCATCGGCACATCGCTATTTGCCAGGAGAAGGCCTTGTATCGCTTCCACTCGGGATGGTCCAATTTCGCAGATTGGCTAAATGATTGCAGCCCCGCGGCGACTCAAAAATTGACGTACCGGCAGTCACAGCGGCTGTTCATGGAGCATTTTTCACGTCGCCTTCTTCGTGCGCACAACAAGGATGCGGAGTTCGTCTGCGTAGCACACCCCAGTACAGATCGGCTGGTGAGCAGTGTGCGCGCCACGATTGGAGTTAATAGCGGGGTTATTCCGGGCGCGATGACTCACGGTTGCACTGACTGCACCCATGTGAAGCGCTACCGCTCGGACTTGTTGGCGGAGGGGGCAGTATTCGGGAGTAACATTGATGTAATCGGAGTCGAAAACCATGATGATGAGGTCAGTATATTTCGCCCACGCAAATTTTCAGCCTCACAGATTATTTATAGGACTTGAATGATGCGCCTCAGAACGAAATGCCTGCGCTTGAAGTTCCAGAGCAGCAAGTATCTCCACCTGTGGGTGCTCCATGGGGCTACGTTCGCTTGGCTGTCATGGATGGCAAAACTGTTACGCACAGAGTGAGTCCGGTGATTTGTACACTGACGTTGGACGGGGACTGAAATCAAAATAGAAATGTGCACTGGACACATGCGAACTACCACTCGTGAACTACAAAAACGGTAGATTCTGCGAAACTCACCTGGACCTGCGCAACATATGCGGGATTGTTCCATGCGGACTCCCGGTGCGAGAAACTGGAGCCCTTACATGCAATACCCAATCGCACATCGACTGGTACCGTCAGTACGGTACCCGTTTCTCTCGACTATCGTTTCCCGGTGTCCGCAGAGTAATTCGGCGCCAAAACGAATTGGCTGAGAACAATGCTCACAGCGGGCCAACGCTTCAGGTGCAGTTAGCCGCACTTGGAAATACCCCTGGGAACGAAGTCGTGCATACTTTCAAGGCCAAATCCACGTACTGCTTGCAGACCGTCCAATGGGCATGTGGTGTCCCTATTGGATGGGGAAAATGCTACCGCTCCGAAAGTAGCCCGCAGGTTCTCTCGATTCTGAACAAGATTTGGGCTGATTATCCAGACTCGAAACCTAGCTTCGTTGCTTACGACGATGCCTGCGACCTCCTCCGCCACATCGTGACCCAAAACCCCAATGATCCGTGGCTCGAAACGACGAAATTCATTGTAGATGCGTGGCATTATATCGGCCATCGAGCAACAGATGTTTTATGCCGATCTTGGTGCAATCCGGCCCCTGTGGATGGCTCCCAGCCCGATCTCGTGGTTGCCGAAGAAGATGCGCAGGGACAGGTGCACCAGACACGCGCTTTTAACACTGAAACGGCCGAACAGCTAAACTCGTGGCTCAGCGGGTTTGAGTCCCAGTTACGCCAAATGACGGACATCAACTACGATTTCTTCATTCACGTCCTGCTGATGATATATGGAGAGAAGATGGAGGAACGGGCAGAGAGCAAAGGGAAATCTTTGACAGAGGACTTTTGGGCAAAGGTTAACGGGTTGGATTAAACTGAGTAACTCACATGTTCGCAGTTGGCCATTTTGTGGTGGATATCAACGGATTTGAATGTATTCCGGCGGATTTTTACAGATAAATCAATCACCGTTAGAACCCAATGAGTTGTGGTGGAGATCGGTGAATTTGAACCAGGTCCAATGGTCCTGCAGAAAAAAGTCAATCACCACTGGAATCCAGCGAAGATTGGCAGACATTGAAACATGTCGCTGAGTCATGTCAATAGTACCCACCTTTTGTACATAGTAAAAAAAATATTTTAGACCCCGTACCAGGACAAATGAATTTAAATTACACATATTTCGATAACCACTGAAGATCAGTGGATGTGTTGAAAAATGAGACTCAGTGAATCTTATTAAATACTGGTGGATTCCACTACATATTGCTAGAGGTCACACCCTCCTCCACCGGATGCAGAGTCGGTGGCAGCTTCACTGAACACCAGCTGATGTGGCTGGAGTTCACTGGAGTTCACTGGCCAGCGACATAATTCTGACTCCAGTCAGGACCACTGTAGTCTACTGGAAGTCTGGCACTACCACTGGACAACACTGGAGATAGAATTAATCTCCACCCAGTGACAACTGGTGGTTTCCGGTGGATATTGTTGGACATTAGATCATAAAATTTGGCACGCTGGGGGATGTTGTGGAATGCCTACACCCACTGATCTCCACTGGAGTTCAGGGGAGAATGATTTGAGGCAAATGGAGCTCCAGCAATGCACAGTGTACTCCAGCGCGGGCCGCCGGCGGCGGCCGGCTTTGCCGGCTCCGCGTATATTACTGGACTTGTATCGCACTTTACCATGACACATCCGGGATCTGTCATAGACTAGAGAGTAGTATAAATAGTCAGCTACTACTACGAATAAATTATCCTGTTCTTTACCCAGTGCAGCCTATCAAAATATAACCTTCCCACAAAACCTTCGCTCTACTCGTCTTCGCCTCAGCACGAAGCCCGCGGACCACCCTCTCCACGCGCCACGCGTCGTGCCACCCATTCGCCTGGAGAAGACGCCCGCCACGCTCGCGTTCCACCGTATCGCCTCCACAGGCGGCGCGCAGACCACCGCCAGCGTCGGGAGCGCAGGATGCTCTTCCTCTTCTTATTCCTGTCGATGAGCTGTATGCTCGCTTCGCCTGGATGGGACGGAAACAACATCACCAGGGTAGGGAGACTTCGTCAAGCAACGCGAGCGAGACGAACGGGGCTGCGATTCGATCCATGGCGGCACTGGATGCGTCCCGATGAGTAGCGAGGGGAGAACGACACTATCTCTCCGCCAGCCAATCGCGCGAGCGTATCGCCCGGAGACGCCCCAATCCAGTCCACCGCGCGCAGTACGACCCCTACCCCATGCCCATGGCAGCGACACTCCGTCGCCACGCTCACAGACGCTTTCAACAAATGAAGCTCGTACCCCAGAAGAGACGAGCGCAGGTTGCACCGGTCGATGACTCCACCATCATCATCCGTACGAGAGAACGCGCACCATCTCCCAAAAAACCGCCCAATCCGGCCCAGAAGCCCAGAACGAAATCAGAGGAAATAGGAAAGCAAGGAAAAAAGGAGAAAGAAATGAAGACGCAACGCACTGCTCGGGCCCGTTCCTGCATGCCTCCGAAGTTGGTAAATCTCGCATGAAAAAAAGCAGGAGGGAGAGAAATAGATATGGGGAAAGAGTAAAGATGGGGAGAGGGAAGGGGGAAGTTTTAAGTCGTGATGCATAGCGACTCCAGTGGGCAGAACTTCCAGTGAGGAAACGGTGGGAGGAGGAGAGCAGTGCCGCGGATAACAATCCCAGCGCATCGAGTCCAAGTCCGTACGAAGACGTGTGGTACGGTACACGAAGGTCGGCCACGGGTAAGCAGAGGCCGCCCCCCCAGCCCTAAAACGCAGAAAGACGCACGCCACTCGACGACCCGCTCGTCCCACGGAGAGTTTCCAGGTGCAGGCGGACAGGCTGCGCACGCTCGCGGGGAGCGAGAGCGGTTCGACCGTATCGGCACTGGGCGGGGTGGCATTGGCCGCAGAGGACGTGGGGCATTCTTGGGTCAGGAGGGAGAGGCTGCGCGGCGTGGCAGGCGGGGAGCTGCCCGGAGTGCCATTCTGTGAGGCGGTGCTGGCGTGGTGAGCATCGCGCAGGAAGCCCAAGCTTGCGGCTCACAATATGCAGTCAAAAATGCCCAAGAGCCTAGGGCCCCTACCTTTGATTAATACCTAGAGTCTAGGGTGCAGCAAAATCCGCCGGAACGGGTAGCTAAGCCCTAAGAACTGAATATTTTAATGCCAAAAGAAAATTATTATTGTGCCTACAGCTCTGCCTTCAGCTGAAGGACAATGTAAGCTCCCCATCTACTCTGTACACATTAAAAGGGGTCAAAAGGCGCTATTGGGTGGTAGGGGTGGCCTAGTGCAGGGGCTTATGATGCCTGACTGGCAGAAATACTGCCAAGAATTACTTTATTTGAAAATGCTTAAGTTCAAACCCGACATGATGCAGGTTTTGTTCTTTTATTCAGCTTCAGCTAGGTCCAGAAGCCTAGGGACCAGTATATTTTTTAGCCTTTAATATATAGCATGAGCTGATGCCAGCTATATAGGTCCAAAAATATTATATCCATAGTACAGCTGACTACTAAAGCTGAGCTTAATAATATTTTCGAGTTGTCATGAGCTGAGTGCAGTAGGCCAGGCTAATAATATTATGTGGCTGAAAGTTTTCCATCAGCTTCATCCACCACATTTGGGTCAAGAATATTATTCCACATCATCAGCCGATGCCTAGTTTATAGGTGCAAAATATTATATATCTTGAACAGTTCAGTCCTGAGGCATAGGACAATAATATTTTACCGCTTACAGAAAATATGCATCAGCTGAGTTGAGAGAAGCAGGCCAATAATATTCTAGAATAAGACTGGCTACTATGCAGTTAGCTTAGTTAGCATCAGCTAATCCCTAGTACCTTGGGCAATAATAATATTTGATAAATATTTTCCCACCTACAGGTTTCATCTCGGCCCAGAATCCGGCGGAATCAGCTGCCGCCTACGCTGTAGGCATTAATCAAACGTAGGGGCCCTAAGGACTAGGGATTATTGACTGCAGATGCGGGCCATGCCGCCGTGGGCTGTGGGCCGCGTCGCTCTGTCACTGGGACCCGCGTCGTTGCGTGCGACGCGGGTATACGCCGACGCACCCCGTCTCTGGCGTTCTGTGTGCCCCGCGCGTGGGGTGCGCGCCGTAGGCGGCTGACGAGACGGACATGCACGGGCGGCGGGGAGGGGAGATGCGCGGGCTGTTCTGCGGGGCATATGCACACGCGCTCTGCGTGTCCTGCTGCACCGCACCTCCCACATTTCCTGTGGATCCCCGCGCGGCGTGTACGCGGGCGGACGGCATGCGCTACGGCGTGGGTGTATGTGCCCTGAGCGGCGTAGACGATGTAGGCAGCGTCATCAACGTAGACGTTGCGGGCGGGCGGGCAGTGGGTAGGTGGCATACGCTCCGCTCCGTGGGCGTACGCCTTCGTCTTCGCCTTGTGTGCTACGCGGGACTGCGTTGTGCACTTTTGAGCCGTAGACGCATTGCGCCTTTGAGCCCTAGCCGGTGGCTGCGGACGTGCGTTCTGCGCCGGAGTCGTGGCCGACGTGCACCGAGCGGCGGATGGGGACGTCGGCGCCGCTGTCGACGTGCGTGTAGGCGACGCTGTCGACCTGGGCGACATACGCTCCGCTCCGTCGGCGCGTGTCTTCGCCTTGTGTGTTGCGTGGGACTGGGTTCGACGCCTTCGGGCCCTGCGGAGCCGCGGCGCGTCTTCGGGCCTCAGCGGCGGTGCGTCTCTGTGCCCCAGCCGATGCTTGCGGGGGGGCCGTTATACAGTTATACAGAGGTGTGCATTCTGTGCCGCGCATCGTGGCCCGAGTGGTGGACGTTGATGTGACTGACGCTGTCGACGTGCGCGTAGGCGACGTCGTCGACGTGGATGTGCCACCGCGCGCTTTTCATTCGGTGGCCGCGCTGCACTTCTCGTACCGTCCCCGCCTTGCTTTGTGCGCTGCACGCAAGCCGGGTGCTGACGTGCGCCGCTCGCCGGCGGCGGCGCGTTTGTGCGTTCTGCAGCGTGAGTTGTGGCAGACGTGGACGTGCATTGAGCGGCGGACATGGATGTGCGCTGTAGGCAACGTCGTCAGCGCAGACGTAGGCAACGTCGTCCACGCAGACGTTGCGCCTGCTCCGTGGGCGCGCGCCTTCTCCATCGCGCCGGAGCCGGCGGCTGTGGGCGGCTCTGTTAGGAAAGGCTGTCTGTACGTTCTGGGGCGCGAATCGTGTCGGCGTGCGTTCTGCGCTCCGCGTCGTGGCCGAGCGGCAGACGGGGATGTGCTTGACGCTGTCGACGTGCGCGTAGTCGGCGAGCTGCTGTGAGCGGCGGTCGTGGATATGTGTACGGCGTAGTCGACGTGGACGTGTCCTGCGTGTGCCAGCCGCGAACGTTACCGCGTCCCCTTTGCCCTTTGCCGCCTATGCTCCGCGCCGACGGCTCTCGTGTTCCGCGCCTGCACGCTTCATAAGTTGTTCATCGATCATCAGCTATCATCTATTCCCTTCCCTCTCTTTCTGAAGAAGTACATCAAGCGCGTGGACGGGTCCAAGCACACATTTGCGTACGCTGCGTGAGGCGGCGCCCTGTGCTCCTGCGAGTGCGATGGTGGACGCGACGACAGCGGGGGCGAAGGGTGCAGCTTGTAGAGCGCCCAATTTCTTTCCTTTTTCTTCTTTTTCACATCCTCTTCATTTACATCTCGCTCTCCTACCTTCCCTGCATCACTCGTACTCGTCCTACTTACTTTTCGCTCTCCCCCTCCTACATACATACATACACACACACTCGGCCGCTTTCGCTATGCTAATTAATTACCAACACGCCCACCTACTCACACGCACGAGAATCAACGAATGAATGGGCTGTTGTAATGGATTAATTTCGACTGATACGCCCACAAATGCGATACATCCTGGCGGCTTATGTTTTACGACCTCGCTTCGGACCCGTGCCTGAGTGTCTTCTCTCTCCGTCTCCCTTGCGAGCAGTATCGGGATGGCTTGAGTTGATGGCCGAAAGACATATTTTTAACTTTTTCAGGCTATCTGACTGTTTATTAAATCTATAGGTTAAATAGATGTTTAAATTCTACTGGAATTGCCATTGTGAAAGATGTTACTCTTGACTAGCTAGCCCGAAATGTAACAAATTTAATTGAAAAAAATAAACTAATAATTTTGTACCTAATTTTGGTTAACCGGGTTGGCTCCTTCGGTGTGCCCGGCTGATAGATATCGGACACTCTTGGCAGGGCGCTCCTTGAATGAAAGATGAGATGTGTATCAGTGCATAGCACTTGGAGATATATAAGACCAGTCAAATCTATGGCTTACTGCTTGATCCCGTCTCACACTTGAATAGCCATGCCAGTGAGTCCAAATTTTGTTTCCGTTATCACATTCTGAACTTGTGGTTGAAGAAGTCAGAGTCGACAACCGAGAACAAATCAAATTTAGCTGTGGATCACAGGCCGGTAAGTGAGTGGTAGAGGAAGTGCATTGGCATTTATTGGAATTCCTACAGGTGCCGGAAGCAAAACCAGTGACATCAGGGGATATTGGAGAAGAAAATTATGAAGTTGACCAACCGGTGAGTTTTGGGGGAAAACCAATCAGATACTTGATGATCTGAAGGACCTCGAGGCTGCAAATGATCAGGTCGCTGTGGAGCAGACAACTAAAGAGGATTTAGACCTGGCTAGACATCTTGAGTTTCTGGCAGTCTCATTCACAGACCGATATGAACAATTAGGAGATATGAAGGACCTCAACAATGCACTGCAGAATTATCAGGCTGTTGTGGAGCAGACACCTGAGGGGCATCCAGACCTGCCTAAACGTCTCCAGAACCTGGCGTTCTCTTTCAGAGACCGATATCGAAGATTTGGTGATGTAAAGGACCTCGAGGGTGCACTGCAAAACAATCATGCTGCTGTGGAGCAGACACCCAAGGGGCATCCAGACCTGGCTGGATGTCTCCAGGATCTGGCAATATCATTCACACACCAATATCGAAGATCAGGTGATGTGAAGGACCTCGAAGCTGCACTGCAGAATAATCAGGCTGCTGTGGAGCAGACACCCAAGGGGCATCCAGACCTGGCAGGGCGTCTCCAAGATCTGGCCATATCATTCACAGACCGATATGAAAGATCAGGTGATGTGAATGACCTCAAGGCTGCACTACAGAACAATCAGGCTGCTGTGGAACAGACACCCAAGGGGCATCCAAAGCTGGCTGGACATCTCCAGAGTTTGGCATTCTCTTTCAGAGACCGATATCAAAGATTTGGTGATGTAAAGGACCTCGAGGCTGCACTGCAGAACATTCAGGCTGCTGTGGAGCAGACACCCAAGAGACATCCAGACCTGGCTGGATATCTCCAGAATCTGGCAATATTTTTCAGAGACCGATATCAAAGATCAAGCGATGTGAAGGACCTTGAGGCAGCACTGCAGAACAATCAGGCTGCTGTGGAGCAGACACCTAAGGGGCATCCAAACCTGGCTGGACGTCTTGAGTCTCTGGCAGTGTTGTTCACAGACCGATATCAAAGATCAGATGATGTAAAAGACCTCGAGGCTGCACTGCAGAACCATCAGGCTGCTGTAGCACAGACGTCTGAGGGACATCCAGACCTGGCTGGACGTCTCCAGAGTCTGGCAGCCTCTTTCACAGATCGATATCGAAGATCAGGTGATGTGAAGGACCTCGAGGCTGCACTGCAGAATGATCAGGATGCTGTGGACCAGACACCTGAGGGGCATCCAGACCTGGCTAGACGTCTCGAGTCTCTGGCAGTATCGTTCACAGAGCGATATCAAAGATCAGGTGATGTGAAGGACCTCGAGGCTGCACTGCAAAATGATCAGGCTGCTGTGGAGCAGACACCTGAGGGGCATCCAGAACTGGCTGGACGTCTCCAGAATCTGGCAGTATCATTCATAGATCGATATCGAAGATCAGGTGATGTGAGCGACCTCGAGGCTGTCCTATTCAATTACAGCAACTCTTTTCAATGCAACTCCTCAGATCCTGTAAGATCGTGGCACTCAGCCCTCAACTGGGCTTCCTTTGCAAAAGTCTACAGACCATCTGATATCTCAAAAGCCCTAAAAGCTTATTCTGCTGCCTTCCATCTATTACCTGAGATCCTCTGGATTGGAAGCTCTGTATCAGTCCGTCAAGATGTAAACATGAGAATTGATGTTTCTCAGGCAACATCTGAGGCTATTAGTGCCTGCATTGACTCTTCAAATCTCCTACTTGCAATAGAGCTCCTTGAACAAGGGCTGGGAACCACATTCCAACAGCTGCTGCAGCTGAAAACCAACCTTGATTTTGTGCCCCAAGAGCAGGCAGACAAGTTGAAACTTCTGTCTGCAGACCTCTATAGTGGCAAAGCTGAGCATCCACAGAGGGTTGCTGCAGATCGAAATACATTGATTAATGAGATTCGAACTTGTCCAGGCCTTGAGAACTTTCTGCGCCCCAAACCATACACAGATCTGTGTCAAGTATCTCAACATGGGCCTATTGTTATTCTCAATTCTCATCATGATCATTGCGACTCAATTATTCTCCTCAATCCGACTTCAGATCCACTTCATATTGCACTGCCATCAGTGTCTGTCCTCCTTTTAAAAGCACAAAAAAGCCTCCTTAGACATTTGATCAGAGGGCGTAATGTGAGATCCAGAGAACTACCACAGGCCCGTCTTCATATGTACCAAGAAGGGATAGAAGTGGGCATGGATGGGTATTTGAGCTGGGTCTGGACTTGTATTGTACAGCCAATTTATGTTGCCCTGAATGCTGTGAGTTCTACTCATCTTGTGAAATGCATTATTATTCACTTTTTTTCACAGAATGGTATCACTTCTGGCAGATTGTGGTGGTGTCCTACAGGAGATTTCACCGGCTTGCCTCTGCATGCTGCAGACTCTGCAGATACATTCATACAGTCATATACACCCACACTGGGGGCTCTCCTCGAAGCAAACTCCAAGACACCTTCAATCGATCCACCTCATATTGGCCTGGTTGGGGTGACACACACTGGTCTACGAAGGGACCAAGAACTTCCTGGAGTTGAAGAAGAAATCACTAAGATTAGCTCCATTGCTGGGGACCAATACCAGGTTCAGAGTCTCATTGGTGAAAACACCACAGTAGACTCAGTCAAGCAGACACTGAATGATTGTGCATGGATCCATCTTGCCTGTCATGGAGAGCAGAACATCATGGAGCCTCCCAAAAGCTGCCTCCAGCTCTATGGTGGAACTTTGGAGCTAGAGACCATTCTCCAGATGTCTCTGCCAAATGCCGAATTTGTGTTCCTTGCTGCATGCCAGACAGCTAAAGGAGATGCTGCACTGGTGAACGAGTCCTTTCACTTGAGTGGTGGTTTCATTGCTGCGGGATTTCAAGGAGCCATTGCCACTATGTGGTCCATGATGGATGAGGATGGGCCTGTTGTTGCAGAAGCTGTCTACAGCCATTTATTGGGCAGTGGTGAAAGGCCTCGAGCATCTGAGGCTGCAAAAGCACTACAGCTTGCTGTTCGAAAGATGCGGGATGCTGGAGTGCCATATGAACGATGGGTACCATTCATCCACCTGGGAATCTAGAGTGGTAATTGTAGTTTCTTCACACTTCATTCTGAAAGACTCATATTTATTTAGGTTCCTGCTAAACATGTGTCTGTTATTTTTTCTTGGCTCAGGATTCATTCTTGTACAAAACCTTGTTTTTTAAAATCTCTCGGATATACAGTATATTACAGGTCAATGACACAATATTTTTCGGGCCCAGTTCTGTCTCTGTAACCACAAGAATTCATATGTATGACCTTTATATGTCTCAAGGTAATTCTGTATGTTCAAAATTCACAAGACACGGCCGAATCTGTTGTGCGGAAGGGTGTGTTAGTATAGATCTGAGACGGCGAGCGAGCGAGGTGGAAAAAAAAAACCACTTAATACTAGCGCTCCGCCTGGTACTCACCCGCGCGCTCATAACGGGCGGGAGGCTCTTGCCCAGCGTGGCGTTGGAGACGCCGGAGCACGCGGCGAGGTAGGCAGGCGGTGTTGGGTGGGAGGTCGGGGGCTGGGTGGGGGGATGAAGAACGGTTAGTGTGAGGGTCAAAAGCGAGGAGGGGGAAGGGTAAAAAGAGGAGGGAGGGGAGGATGCGGTGAGAAGAGAACGGACAGCGCAACGGGCGAGACAGGGTGACAAGACAAGTGGAAGGGAGGGTAAAAGGAGGGGATGGACAGCCGAACGAAAGGGGAGCAGGACGCGGGGGACGAAGAGACAGCCGCACGCAAGGGAACGGACGAGTGGGAGGGTAGGAGAGACCGAAGCGTGGAGGGGTGAACGAACGAACGCGTGGGACGCAAGGGAGGGGAGCGGAACGTCTTTCCGCCCCGCCCGCGCGCGAACGAGCGGACGAACGAATGGGAAGGCAGGGGGAGCGAAGAACAGTAAAGAAAAACGCCCACCAATTCGTGTATACCCCGCGCCGCGCGTGACATTGTACGTGCACCCGCTGATGCTGTACATGGCGCCGTCGAGGATCCGCGGGAGCGGGATGACGTCGGACGTGAACGTGGGAAGGAGGGTAGAGGCGCGGTTTGCCTGCGGGAGCGGAGGTTAGCGTGGGGTATATATAAAACGATAAAATAGAAGGGAGGAGAATAGAGAAGGACGACAGGGATGCGACATCCCATAGAAGGATCCCGGCGGTACCGACGCGCGGGGCGCATTCGTCTCTGCGATGAAGATGGGGACAATGCCTCAACCCTCTCCTTCGAATCCGCACACGAGAAGGAGGAGGAAGAGTGACATCGCCAACGACGTTGTCCCCCCGCTCTCGCACACTCGTACCTCGCCACTGCGCCAGCGAGGACACTGAGCCGAGTACGACGACGCGCCCCCCCGCCAAAAGAAAGAACAAAAGAACAAAAGCGAACTCACCCTCAACCGACGAGGCAAGGAACGACCCCGCGGGCTGCGCGGCAACGAACGAGTTGGCGTTGGAGGCGGTCGTCATCTCAAATTGGTTGTTTCTGGGAATGGGATTGTTTGTTAGCATCACGTTATCATCGGGGCGTTAGCATCATCAGTGGGACGATGGGGGGAAGGGAGGAAAGAGGGAGGAAAGAGGGGGGAAGGCGATGACAGTGCGGACGTGCCGGGAGTGGAGGCTCCTCTCCGCGAGCAGGACGACATTACGCCCGCCCCGCCGCCGCGCAGCATGCCGCCCGAAGAAGCATGCAGCGTGGCGCCATCGTCCCCGCCCGCGCACATCGCCCCGGTGCGTCATCCCGGGCGTGCACGCTAAAAGAAGAAAAAAAAGGGAGGGATCCAAGAAGGATTTGACGCGCAGCCCGCCCGCACCCCGCTCTCAAGCACAGCACCTGAGCAGGATGTAGCCCGCGGCAGGACGTCCGTGAAGAACCCGCCCGAGGAGGACGACGCGCAGCATCCACGGCTGAGCAGGAGCGAGGAAGGTGGGCAGCCCGCGAGAGAGGACGCAACGCCGGACGAGCCGCAGCCCGCGAGAGAGGAGGGCAGGTAGCAGTGTCCCGCCCGAAGGAGCACGCGGCGCGCCCTCCAAGCAGGACGTACCACCCGCAGAGGACGACCTGCAGCGCGAGGCGAAGGACGACAACGCCACAGGACGCACAATGACTGGCGGCGCCGCGGCAATGACGCGCCTCGAGCGCGACGACGCCAGTACCAGGGGCACCCGGGTCACGACGCGCCCCGACGGCCGCGCACCGAAAATCGGTGCGCGGGGAGAAAAAAAAAGGCCACAACAACGAAGGAAGGATTATCACTCACCCAAACCCACCCATGTCCACCTCCCTCCTTCGCCAGCCACCCGTTGTCGCCAAAGACGCTCTCCGTCGTCGCGCCGGTAAAGTCCTCGCTCAGGACAGGGCAGGGCAGAGGGAGCGGGGGTCCTGGAGGATGACGTCGCTCTGGCCGAGGTAGATGCGGAAGGCGCCTGGAATGAAGAGTAAAAAAAAAAGATTAGATTATCGTGCGGGGAGGGAGGGAGGAACACTAAGAAAACGTTACTCACCTATCCCAAGCCCGAACACCACCACCATCGCATACGTGATCCAATACGCGTTGCGCGCCCGCGGGTCCATGGTGAGCAACGGCTTGTCGAACGCGGAGCGCAGCGTGGACGTCGCCTTGCTTGCCGCGCTTCTTGCCCATATCCTTCATCGCCGCTTCTCGTCCAGCATGGGCAAGCTATCGGTGTGCGCGCTGTCAGCATCCGCGCGCTCGAGGGGGTTCTCCGCAATGGCAGCGGGGACGCTCGCGCTGGGGACGATGATCACGGTGCTCTTGGGGCGATCGCGGCGCAGGTGCGCGCCGCCCTCGGGCGCGGAGGCATAGATCGTGAGCACGCGCGCGGAGGGCGAGGCGAACGCCTCTCTCCTTCCGCCGGCGGTATTATTATTATTGTTCGGGGGGGACGACAGTCCCGATGTGCCCGGCCTTGACGCGGGTGAGTTGGCGCTGTTGGGGCGGCTGCTGGTGCTGTAGCTCGCGCGGGGGATTCGCGTGTGCTGCCAGGCGACCCGAACAGGTTGATGACCCCATTTTGCTCGGGCGACATGCTGAAGCTGCGTACGCTTGCGGGGTTTACTGCGGCGGCATTGGAAGGCGGGGTGCCGACGTTGGGGGTGAGGAACGAGAGGCTGCGGGGCGTGACGGGCGGGGAGCTGCCAGGGGCGCCATGGTGCTGCGGCATCTGTGCTGCGGTGTTGGCGTGGTGGGCGTCGCGCAGGAAGCCTGGGCTTGGCGGTTCGCTTTCAGGGGTGTTCATCCCGCTGTCAGACCCTATAGCGAAGCCCGGCCTCGGCGGGACGAACGACAGCGGGGGCGCGCGCGCAGAGGAGGAGGAGGAGGACATGGTGATACGCGTACTATCTCCGACTGCCTAGTGGGCCGAACTAGCTAGTGGGCCACTTGCTCAATACAAGGGCAGGGTGGGTATAACTATTTAATTTTGTGGTTGGGGGATGGAATACAAGCTATGACGATGTTGCTTGCCAAATTTGGAGGCCCACCGACTCGGCGATCAATTGCTGTGGGATGTTCTTGATCGGCATGTCAGGCTGTAGTCATCATTTCTTATCTCCGGCCGGCCTGTGCATGGCTTCTTTGGGCTCTTTCTTCACCAATTCCTCGCCGATTCACAAGTTTGGGGGCTCTTTTTCATCCCCTGGTTCAGGGGGACAGCATGGCATACTCAGATGGTCGAAAAGCCTTCTCTTCACTCCTCTAGCACCCCGACCAAAATGCTCGTCTTATCCCAAATAACTCAATCTGGCCACCTCCACAGCGAACGAACCACAACTTCCCGGCGCCCCGAAATTTTGAGATCATATCCAAGGCACATACAGCTACATCCTCCCAAATCGATGGGCCCCCAACTCCCTGCCTTCTCCTTAACGGCCAGTTACTACTTCAATCCACCATATTTGAGTGGCACCAAAACACGAGTTTTTTTCGAGGTGTTACGGGCATGTGGGGAATATATTCTGCAGTGAGATATGTTTAAACATGACTTATGAACTAATTGTACCAAAACTCCGAATGTCGACACCCCTCTGTGCTGTTCCCAGCGAGCCATTCAGTCGATACCCCAAATTCACCCATGTCCCTGGCTGAAAATAGAAATAGTTACACCGGGAATATGCCTCTGATACAAATTTTGAGTGACCATAATAACTCATTTACACCTTCTAGATGATTTAGGATGCACTTGCGTGCAGAGGAAGCACAGGAACCAGTAATTTTGCAGGGTGGCCCACTAGGCCGATTATGCCCGATTCGGGGTTACCGCCGAAATTAATTCGCCGATCCATCAAGATATCATGTAAATTCCCAGAAACGGTCCAAACTCACTCGCAGGATGCCTGCCTTCATTTTAGGACCCATAATATTGCATCTACTTGGAAGCTTCCAGGGGCTGAGGGTTCAAAGTCCTTAGGTGGCCCACTAGTAGCCAGTCGGAAATAGTAATAGCAGCAGCAATTCAGCGTAGCAAAAGCGCAACTTGGTTTGCGTCTGGCAGTACCGTAGGCTGACCGCCGCACTCCCAACAAAGAACGGGGTGGAGGAAAAGTAAATCCATTTGTAATCTGACGCAGACAGCAAGCTAGGAAATTGAGCAAGAAAAAGATAATAAGTCTTTGCTCTGAAGAGGCGTCGCCGTGACGCGTGACGCGGAAATTACCGGCGGCAGCTCAGCAGCGTTCAAGTTTGGAGGGAGTTAAAAAATCAAGCAAGATGTCGAGCACTCGGAGCAGCATTTACCGGGTTCCCGAATTTAGTCGAATTCAATGCGGCATCCACGCTGCTTATATAACATGAAGCAGGAGTGGGGTCAACGGTGACAGGCAGACTGCAGTGCTTCCAAAGTGCTTCCACGCGCTCACCATCGGCTCATGGACGACGGATCCTCCCCTGCCCAGGCTCCCCCGACTAAATTGCCCGCGCACCCGATGCCTGATGAACTGAATCTGTAAACACCACTAGTCAGCCCCTCTGCATGGTGCCTTAAACTTTGTCACAGCCTTGGCGACACAATCCGAGAGTGTTTCGCAAACCTTGCCAAAGGAAATGAGATGCAAACAGAAAGGCGAGTTGTCTACCCGCTCTGCCGAGGAATTTACTACATTAACAAGTCTCAAGGGTTCTCAACGCACTGAAGCCAAAGGCCCCGCCAGCAACAGACAAGGAGACAACATTCTGGAATGCATACAAGACGTTATCAGAGGAGCATGACCGGGAGTTCCTCAAGAAATACGGCACTGATCTCGACACGTCCCTTATTTTTGTGCGTAATCTATCTATTTAAAAATTCAGTTGTGTAATTTAATACTTCAAGGCCGGTCTCTTCTCCGCTGTTAGCTCAGCATTTATTATCCAGATACAGCCCGAACTGCAACAAGACCCCAACGAAGTCACCCAGCAACTCCTCCGGATCCTCATTCACAATGCCAACCAGTCGCTTTTCTCAGGCATAGACCTGGCTGAGCCAAACAGCGGAGCCACCACCACTGTTGTTGTTGTCCAAAGCCTCCTCTATGCCAGCTTATTCTCCACATTGCTAGCTGCATTGCTGGCAGTTCTTGGCAAGCAGTGGTTGATGCACTATGATGAGGCAGGCAGCAGAGGAACCCCTGAGCAACGCTGCCTTGAACGTCAGCGGAAATATGATGGGCTGCAAAAGTGGAAATTCACTCTTGTCATGGAGATGTTCCCACTGCTCCTCCAGCTGGCTTTACTCCTCTTTTCTGCTGCCCTATCATTGTACTTGTCAACAATCAGTCACACAATTTCTACCATTGTGATCACATTCACATCTATGGGTGCTCTGGCATACATCTCTCAGTTGGTATCTGCTGCTGTGTATCCAGATTCACCATTCCAGACCCCACTTGCCAGTGTTTTGTGCAAACTAGCCGTGGGGTTATGGTCCATAACTTATGGAAGACGGTATTTGCTTCACCAGCCCTTCTCCGCCAATTGCTTCGCCAATTTCAGAAGGGTCCGTCAAGTACTTGGATGGCTATCTGGAAGTTTCTACAACAGCCGTCAATATCTCCTCTATTGCCACTATTCCGCCGGAGTATCCATGGAGATCCTGACCCACCCACACCAAACCCATTTTCTATTGAACCTTTCCCAGAGGCCTCACCTGCGGTACCTGCTGTTGTGTGGATCATAGAAACATCTACCAACCCTGATGTCATATCTGCAGCTGCAGATATCGCTGCCGACTTGCAGTGGCCTCTTCATGCGGATCTTGATGTGGTACTGGATCAATTACAGGAAACCTTCTGGGCCTGCTTCATTGAAGTGGGGAGGTATGATTTCCAAGTCCGAGATGGCTCAATCCAGCATGCCATAACCTGTGGACAGGCCTATGGAACAATGAGCATTAGCTCAAGGAAGAACACTGGCAAATTGATCCGTTTTCTCTCAAGACCTTGTACCTCCAATGGCAGAGGGAACAGAATCCTTGCAGCTCAGCCAGTTACACACTGTATTCAACGGATTGAAAGGGGACACTGAATGCATCCGCAGTGTCCGCACCCAGCCTGTAATGGAGTGGGTACTCCATGTGCTACCACAGACCATACAGATATCCAGATCCAGATTAGCTGACTTTACTTCACACTTGAAGGGCATGCTCAATGGTGCCTCAACATCACAGGCCAGCCTTACAAAAGAGAGTTATGCTGATTGCCTGCTTTTACTGAACATGATGTTTGATTCCCAAAAACACCCATATACCCTTGTGTTGAAAGATAAAAGGTTTCACCCCTTCTTTCCTTGAATTTTCTGTTCTCTAATCATTCAGCAGTTTCGCCATTGACTTCCTGGTTAAGGAACTCTTCAAAAACCTCGGCAAATATCTGGATAAAAATTCAAATCAAATGACTATGGCCAAAGGAATTATCACATTAACCAACCAAATGGCAACAATAGCAGGCCACATGCTGGATGATGCCGAGAGTCGAATGAGAATCAGAAAACACATTTATGATTTGTGCGCCACAATACCTCAAATTGATGGATGGGTGGATGTGGTTGTTGCAGCACTGAAATTTGGGGACCTTTCTGGCTCTGCTTTGCTTGAGAATCTATCATGGGTCTATGTAGCACTCAAAGATGTTTGCCAATCTAACAACAATGCAGAGAAAGACTGGAATGGAGCCATGGAGGAGCGTGTTTGTTACCTTCAGGAAGCTCTGAATGATGCCAAAGATTTCCCAGCTCCATCTAAGGGAGTGCTCCAAGTCATTCTCAAAGCTCTTTTCAGAGAAGACCCTTGTTCAATTCTTGTTCTCAAACTCCTCTGCCGGGCAGAAGGTTGGTTCAGAGACATTGATCTCCAACCCATCATGCAAGAACATAATGTATGGTTTTGGATGGGTTCTGTCATCCTGAACAATTCACAGAACTTGACAGACTCAGTGGAGAAGGGATATATTCAACTTGGTAAAAAGCTATCCAAAATGACCCAATGGGCACCACACATTCACCGCAACCCTTCTCATTGGGTCATCATATACTCGTTGATGAATAGAAATGATCAAGATCAGCTATAGACATCATACCTCTCTGTTCTTGAGCGCATATGGGGGGTGAAATACACCGGGACATACCAGTTGATGGAGGATGCTGAGAAAACTTTGGCATGGACTCTGATTGCACTGTCAATTGTCTGGGAGGGTTTCAATTTCTCTGGGCAACAAACCTTGGAGGATTTTTATCCTCTAATCAGGTGCACCATATTTACTGCTTTCAAGTCACACAACCCATACAAGCACAACTTTGGGGGCAGGGCTCTCATTTCCCCCAATTTCAGAGCCACGTTCTCCACAGGGCTGAGTGATGCCCTCATTCAAGCTGCAAGACACGCAGATGATGTGATTTCTCAGACTCCCACACAAATTGAGAACCAGCCGGACTTGGATAGCTCAATACAGGAAAAGACTCAAGTCTTCTATCGAGCTGTGAGAATTCTGGATGAGATGGGGCAGGCACTTAAACTGGAATCAGAAGGGGAACAGGTGGACCGTGGAGAAGAAAGGGCGGAGAAATATTGGGATAATGTGAGAAAACAATTTTGGAAACAGGTTAACAAATTAGGGAAGTCATTGAAGGAGACACCGGGTACTGTAGGACTCATAAGAGGTCGTCAACAAGTACTCAAATATTTATATTAGAGTTCCTCCGAGTAGCAGACCTAGCGAGCTTTAGTGAGCTGTCTGAATGGTGTAAAAGCTTCAGAGTTCTAGTATACAGCCTGGGATGTCCCAAAGCCACTATTACTTGTACCGAGGAGAGATGTCTCTCCAAGGGAAGCTCCTGTACTATAGTATGTCAGTAAGAAAGGAATACTAATATGTATCTTCACTCTGGAGCCTCCAGGCTTTCGATAAGCTCAGAGGTGATGGTAGTTGAAGGAGTAAACGATGATATTCCCATGCAATCAGACTACATAATGTACATGACTAAATATAAGTTATACTTTACATCGGCATATGATTATAACCCAATATCCTTTTCCTTGGAAGGATATTGCATGAAAATGAATAGATAAGTAAGTCCATGAGTAAATAGGTATGAAATAGGTATCTTACAGAGCCCCCCACTTCTCTGTTCACGAGCATCAACGGAATTGGGGACGAAAAATTTGCCAAACTTCAATCATTGGAATCTGTTGCTTGTTCCAAACCTCGCCGAATGCCTCCTGCAAGCACTCCCACGCTTCGTCGATGAATTGGCGTGTCACGACGAGGGAAGGGCCTCGACGACCTAGTCAAGGACTTGATACGCCCTGCCTCTGAGAGTTGACATCCATCAATGATGATCAACGCGGCAGCCTATGCCGTCGCACGTGCTCGCCCAATCGGGCAATTTGCTGCCTAGCCAAAAACACGTCACACCCTTGCACCAAGTGGTTCCTAGGTTCTCAAAAATTGGTGGTCGCAAAATTATTACCGTCCTAAAGGCTCACTTTAATGGTTTAGCGGGCGGACATGGTGTGAGGTGCGGAGTGTCATTTTTGCCCTGGTCTCAAAAATTGCCTGATTGAGAAAATGACATGAGAAAATCACCTGATTAGGAGTCGGATCAACCTGCTGCACTGATAATCACTGATGGATGTCGACTCTCAGAGGTGGGGTGTATCAGTCCAAGACTTTATATACTTGTGTGTCAATTGTCCTCACACTCGTCATATGAAGGGGTTTATGAGACTATCGACGACCGTGATTGGTTGCCTTCAAGTACTCACACCAGTCTTTCCTTGTTCGAGCTTTCCCCAACCGGCAATCAATTCCTCCGCTAGGTATCTGAATATATCGACGCAGCCTGGGTTCCACTTGTAGTGGAAGTGATCACTGAGCTCTTGGAAGGTATCATCCATGGGGAAGATCCTGTCATTCCTTCCTTTCCTGAGTACTTGGCGTTCATCTCATATTCTTATTGCACAAAGAATCACAAAGTTTCCAACGAAAGAGGGGTAAACAGGTATATTTTGAGCAGGGGGAGAACATATAGTAGATTGATTCGCCAATAGCGCCCATATTGAGTCGGAGAAGAAAGCATAGATCATTGATTAAATATCGTCTGTTTTTGCAGTGTGTTAGTTCATCAGGTGGGCCTGCCCTTTCCATTCACGAAGCCTGTTGTCACCCCACGTTGGTTCCTTTTCTAACCGCTTTTTCACCGTCTCCAGTTCTTTGAGTATCTTTGTGACCAGGATCCGTACATTGGATCGGGGAAAGTATGGCAGGAGTCTGAGGCTGCAAAAGGGTCCTGCGCTGGTGTTCCGTCTAATTCTGCCAAGATATAAGCTCCGCCTTTGTTTTGACGGATCACTATCATAGGGCCAAAGTACCGCGGCTTGCTTTTCTTCGTTAATGTGTGTTCCACCTTGGAGTTCTTGACTATAACAAGGGTCCTGGGTTTGAAATCGAAGTCAACAATCTTTCCTTCGTTATCCTTCTCCCATTGATGGATGGACTTAATGCGAGATTAGTACACCTGGGAGCAGATGAGCTCCAGTCATCGGGTCTCTTCGCTAATCTGAGAGCTCTTTGAGCAATCATTTGATCCCTCATAAGAAGCCCGTCGACAATTGGTGCCATATACGTAACTTTGGTATTGTCGAACGGGAAAAGGGGTTCCACTCCATGTGCCATATAGTATGGTGAGTGTCCTGTGGCTTTGCTGATAGAGACTCTTTCCGCCCAAAACACATAAAATATGCGTTGAGTCTATAGATTCATATCGCTCTCACAGGCTTTAACCAGGGCTTCGCGCACGGGATGATGCCTCCATTCAATAATGCCTTGGCCTGCCGAGTTATAACCTGAGATGTGAATGTGGTTTATGTTGAAGTGCTTGGAGAGCCAGTCTACCGCCTTAATCCATGGAGCCCCATTGTCCGTTGAGATTTCCTTGATGGCGCCCCATTTACAAAGTATTTCTTCGAAGAGGAAGGATCCGACGGAATATGCGTCTTCTGTTACCATCATTCTCCATTCTGGCCAGCTCATTATAGAGCATCTGCCGTGGGCGACCGTTTGGAAGCCATTATGGCATGGTAGGAACATCGTATCCGCATATACTTTGTGAAAGAGTGATAATGGCATGGTGACCGTTGGAGGAGTGAGGATCTTCTGTGTAGCGCGAAGTTGACATTCATGGCATGAGTTCAAGTACCATCTAAGGTCTTGATCCATCATGGGCCAGGAAAAACGATCTGTCAGACGCTTCCTGCATATGAAATAGGCCTTGTTTCCGAGTTCGTTGTGTATTTGATGCAAGATCTCATATCGTTTATCAGGAGTCACGACAATTTTATGTTCACCATGTGTGATGACACTTTCTCATCTTGCATGTCCGAGGTAGACAGGGGTTTGTTTGTATGCAGTGCTACCGATATTACGACCATTCATGTACAAACAAATATATATCTTTTTACTTGGAACTTCTATGTGATCGCTTGACTTGGAATACTGGCTAGAACCCTCGCCCTGGACCCGCTGGATGCCTGAGCATGCATATAACTGCTCTCCTAGCATCCTGGATTACAGATGCCCCGGGCTCGGGTTACAAGTTCCCTGGTACAGGGTTACAGACCCGCGGAGCGCTCTTGCAGCTGCACCGTGTTCTCGACGTCTGAATCTCTTTCCGAGATCCAGACCATCCACACTCTCATCCAAAACCTCCTCAAGCCTCCCCTACGAAGCCCGCATCACAATGGAGCCCAACACGGTCCGGGGGGCATACAAGTGCTGGTCTCGGACGACACAAGCGCTGCCCTCACAGGCCCAAATGCACTCGTTTTTAGAGCGGCGACATCTTGGCTTCCAATCCATACTCGCCGCTCTTTCGCTGCGCAATGCTGGCTTCGCGCCTTTGCCACGTCACGCAGCACCTTGCGCAGCACTCTCATTGTCGAAACATCCTCGCTCGTTTGGGAGTCCATAGCGGCGACTTCTTGACTCCGTACCAGCTGCAACGCCGCCGATGAACGCTATCCGCTGCTGTTTGGCCCGGTACTCGTCCGTCGCCACGCTACCCGACTCCGCTTCGCGTGCAGGATGATTCTTACTACAACGACGGTGGCGAGAATTGGCTCCACAGCCTTTCTATTGCCAAGCTCCACTGCGCCGTGTGTACTACTTACGCGCAGCAACTCCGCTGTGCATGTCCCGCAGCGGTGTGCGCACGTGGCTGCCACGTCGCACGGGAAGTGCCCTGTGACACGACAACGCCTTCGTGGCTCGCCAATATCGGCCGCGAAGATGCCGCTGCATGCTCCCGGCACAGCGAAGACTGGGCGGCTCTCTTGAGCCTCTCCAAGTATTGTCTTTCAAGACCAGCGGCACAAGAGCGACTCGCTCTTGTGCATTATCATTACTGCATCACATGCAGCAGTGCTGTCGTCGAGTCCCAACTGCGCTGTTGCGCTATCTACGACGACATCCTAGCAGCACACCGCAATCCGATCTTGAAAGACGGGCCACACGAGAAGTTACTTGTGTATTCAGTGGCGAGTGGCTACTTGCTTGTAAAGGGTACATATATATATACATACATGACCCAAGGATACGTCCTTGGGCCTTAATTATTAAGTAGATACATTTTGTGTTTGTTTGCTTATGAAGCCGCTGTCACGCTGGTCACGGGTGACTTTACTCGTACCCAACGCTGACGCGCTTCAAGTCTACTTTGAATAGATCTTGGACCGGTTCAGTCGGGCGTGAGTCTTAAGTTAAAACCTCACTACTCCTAACACTTTTTTGAACCCTATTGGTTCTTTTCCCTCGAAAAGAACACTTCTATTCGACTCAAGACATCAAGCGCAAAATTGTCAAAACCTATGTACTGCTCGTCGAACTCCTCGAGATCCTCCTCTTCCGAGATGGGAGCTAGGACTCATGGAAGCCCCATGCCGCTCCCAGTAAGCGGGATATCGGGGCACACTGAATTTTTCTCGACACGCGATGAACCGGGATCGGCGTCACGACACGGATCACCCCTCCCTGCACCTCAGGGCTTACGAGCCCGATATACTACTACGGCAGATGGCTCTCAGATATTGGTCGAACAAGAGACGGGACTACCAGTGCAGATATTGGCCGACACGTCTACGAATATGGATATGTCAGCCATCCAAGTCGGTGGTATATACCCACAAAACCCGAGCCCTGCTGGAAGTAGGGGCCACTCTGGGCCATCGGAATCCTCTATCGCACCCTCCGAGCAAGCTACTGCTATTAAGGGTAATGATGAAGAGCCTCGGGGAAACTCCCCGATGGCCGAGGTACTATCTCGAATACCACTGGGGTCACTGAGCCAGGACGATATAATGCGACTGCACTCTATCCGGGCGATGCTCTCTACCAGCAGAGAACATCTACTGGCCTCTACTGTGTTAATCACGCAGCAACAAGAATCAATGGCGCAAACTCATGAAAGCATCATTGAGCTGCAAGACCGGACCGCATCGCGCCTCGCCTCCCTACACAACGAAGTCACTAGTGGCCAGTCCAAAATTAATCGTATTCTTACCGATAATGTAAGAGTGCTCCGTGAACTTGGAGTGTCAGGCACCGCCTTAGACTCCATCATGGCTTCTACCACTCAAACGACATTGGAAGCTAGCTCTGAGCCTGAGCTTCCTCCATTGAGATCGGTGTCCCACCGCTTGGTCACTCCGCCTAAGGATATTCGAAGTGAAATGGAGTCTGTCGTCGCACCTCGGGGAACTAACGAGTCTACCGAGGAGTATGAACGGCGGATTACTGGTGTATTGCGCCGTAAGGAACGCGCCTCTGCGGCCTTTGCGCTCAATAATAAGAGCCCCGAGAGCCATCTAACTCACCAGTTCACACAGGAGTCTCGGAATGGCCACGCCCCGCGCTCCCAACCCTATGAGCCAACCTCAGTATTGGACATTGGAGGTATATCTACGGCTATTCCCAACCGCAATATTAGATTTGGTGTCCTACCTACCACCAATGCCCCCTCAACTTCGTTTGCTGGGCTCCATCAGAAAGTCCCAGTTTACCAACCCAATATATCCACGGAGCAAGGCTCGCTAACGGTGTTCGACGAATACAATAGCGACATGGCCCAGGTCATTCGTGCTGTGATAGATCGTCATGTTGGCAAAACCTTAGCACTTCCCCCCGGGGTAAGACCTGCGAAGGTGTATTCCCCCGGCAAGTACACGGGCACAGACGACCATAATACTTTCATACGGTTCTTAGATAAGATGTGTAATTGGTTGCGCTCGCAATTAATCGCGGGCCCGGAAGTCGATTACTACCGGGTCACTCTACTCGCTGAGCAACTGGAGGGACATGCGGCGGATTGGCTTTCCAACTTGCGCAAAAACCACATGGAGGCCACTGGGGAAGAACCCCGTTTGCTGACGTTATGTGCGACATGCACCGTAGATTCGTCACTTCTGCGAATGCACAAAGGGCCACATTGGATTCTGAGAGCGTCCGCTATGATTCGTCTAGAGGGCCGGACGGGCTGATGAATGACCTCACTACCTACGGCAAGAGGATGCGCGAGAAACCGTCCGACTTCACTATCAGATCGGTGTTCTTTAGGCTCATCCCAGATGAGATGTATAAACTGCTTGTAGTTGACCGTGGCTTCACTCCGGAATATTCTGATGCCAAGTCACTCCTGGATCACGCTCGACAACTATGGATTGGGCTCCAACTAGCTAAGTTACGTAGTTGCGCAGCCCCCACACTTAGACCGAATGGGGCCCGCGCCATCCCTAGTCAACAATCCGCCAAGAGCCCCGCCCTGATCAGCACCGCGATGGCGAAGCCTAATAGGTCTGGCGCAACGGATAGTAAAATTACGCACCCTGTTACTCGGGTGATCGCATCCAGCGCCCCAGCACCCAGCACCCAAAAGACCTGCTTTGGTTGCGGACAGTTTGGGCATATCGCCTCCGACCCCGCTTGCCCCAAAAACAGTGATCAACTTCGGTACCGAGACAAGCCCCACATAGCCGCGCAGCGCGTGCTCGAAAGCTATGCCGAGCATGATGAGGTCGATGTGCTGAACAACGAAGAGGAGAACTACTGGGGTGATCAGTATGAACCCCAGCCGGACAACGATACTGAGGAGTCAGGAGACCCTAACGGGGCCCCCGATTTAGATGCACTTGTGGACCAATTGGATGACGCGGAGCATGGAGAGACTCCCCGCGTCGCGATGATGCAGCGACAGTACTTCTCTATGAGGGTACATGAGGAAGACCCGGTCTGCAACGGCGATGGGGATCGGGTGTCAACGGTAAGTCCACTGCCTCAAGATCTCGCCCCAGTGGAATTACCCCGTACAATTTGGCGTGACCTCGCGGCGATCAATGACGATCGTTTAGCCGCTGGGATGCGCCCTATGTCTAAACGAGAGTCAAATGCGGCTCTAAGACAACTGAAGTTGACACACACCTACCCTCGACCCCTCAACCCCAGTTACGCCGAACTATTGGAGGATTATGAGATTGCTGCCACCAAGAATGGCCACTCCTCGGAGGACAAACTCCAATCAATTCATCTTGCCGGGCAGGAAGAACAAGGACGCCGGGATTGGGAGGAGTTGCAACTTCATCCTGTGAACCAGCTGTTGATAGACTACCCGTTAGTTCGCGAACTCCCTGCCATGGCGCCCCCTGGGGTCAACCCCTTTGATGAATACATCACCCAGGCACAAGACTATCAGTCGTTGGTGATCGAACGCCTTGGCTCAAGGGCTGATGCGCTGAACGACCTCCAACGGATAGCGGTGCAGCCCCGTGGGTCCCAATCGTCCACCTCCCTCAATATAGCACTGGCGTTGAGGCGGAATGAAGAGACTTACGCGGAGCTTCAGCACCAAGTCCAATACCTCGATCACCACCTTAGGGCACTGTGTCGCGCTCGCGACCAGCTCAATTCCTCTCTGTCTGATGCTGCTATCGCAAATGGATTATTCGACGAGGATTCCTCGGAAGACATTCCACTAATCGAAATATCCTCCGACTCGGAACTTGAGGAAGCCTCCAGCCCTCCTCCACCTGACTACCCAGGGTCCCCCCACTCGTCTGATGAATTATGGGTAGCCGAAGGGGTACCACTGGAGGAGCTTCGCAATTCGTACCGACGAGGTGACATGCCTGAGCCTGAGGGATCCTCGGATGAGGACCCTGAGGTGGCATGTCGTGCAAGCCACCTGGTGACGACCAGTACCCAGAAGCGTGATGATACTATCGAAGCCGAGCCATCGCCAGATGACGCTTGTATATTGTTCTCCGTGATCACTTTAGCGTCCGGAGAGCAGGTAATGTGCCGGACTTACCTGGACCACAAGGGCGACCTATACGTCCGCATCGAGGACGCCCCGACGTACTCCTACTCCAACCCAGAATTCCAAGCCGCTCATGAAGCCGCTATGCTACGGGCTTTAAGCGATAGGGCCACCCCTACGTGCCGGCCCGATGCGCTGATTGAGACGGTGCTGAATTGGGATATGTCCGGTGAGGATACGCCCCGGATCGACGATGAAGAGTACCCGCTGCAGCTCCTAGCGCAAGATATCGAGCACACATCGCGCATACGGCCACCGGAAGCGAGCGTCGACGAGGAAGATCGCACTGTGGGGCTTATGGATCAGCCGACTCGTTCCAGGAAGGATTTGGCCTGCCTCACCGCAATACAGACCATTAACGGGCAGTCAGCCTATGTTCTATACGACTCTGGGAGCACTACGAATTCACTCACACCGGAGTACATGCATGCTACCAACGCCCCTCGAATCCGCTTAACAGACCAGGTCACCCTTCAATTAGGCTGCGTAGGCAGCCGCTCTCGAATCCACTCGGGGACTAGGGTGCCAGTGGATATGGGCGGAATTAAGGGATACATCTATTTCGACCAGGTTAACATAGACCGTTACGACGGTATAATTGGCACACCTCTTATGAATCGACATGGGCTGATCCTCGACTTCAAGCACCGGATGATCCGGTTCCCTAATGGCAAGGTAGTGAAGGCCTTATCTGTCCTTGAAGAAGCTGCGCTAATTGCGGAGAGACGTGCTCACCAACCCGGTAAGGCAGCAGGGGGTAACCCGAACCCATCCTTCAATGAGAATTGACTCCTGTTGGGCGGGCCATACGTGGCTCGCACCCACGCCGTAGAGATAGAGGTGGTGGATGATGAAGGAGACGAGGGCGACAAGTTACCCTCGTTACCGGCCGATTACCCATACCTGATGGAGACTGAGATCGAGTACCAGCTAGGACAGCGGACTGAGGACCACCAGGAGAAAGCAGGGGTTGACCCTGTACCAGAGGGGCTGGCTAATTACAAGGGACACGACGACAATACCCAAGGCGAAGCCGACAAGTCAGAAACAAAACAAGCACAGCCAGTTGATGGTGACATTCGGATCCCGGTCCGTATTCCCATCCGCATGTCGGAGCACGACAAAATATTACTTGACCATCGCATGAACGCAATGCTGGGTACCCCTGGGCAGGCTGGGCTACATACCCAGGAACGAATCACGCTACACTCTAGCCTTTATACTATTTCTTGGATGGGAGATGACGACCCGCTAAGGATCAACTCTATGGCGATTGACGCCGCCGCCGATGTATTAGAGATTCGAGCAAATAATCTGGAACCTCGGGACCGCCGATTACACCCGTTAAGGCACCTCTGGACGGATGTCTGTAACCTCGTGATATGGCCATTGAACCCGGCCGTGCTAGAGCAAAATAGCTCTGAAGTGGCCATCCGAAGTGCTCGGATAGTGGGTTACGAGGATAATCCCTCGGACGACCCACAACTGGAGCCTCTTAGGCAACAATGGTTTGAAAATTACGCGGATTTAATGGGCCCCATACCCCTAGAACTCCCACCTATCCGTGCTATTAACCATGAAATCAATTTAATTGACGAAGGAGCTGTATACAAGTATCATATGCCCCGGTGTCCTGATGCATTGCGCACACAGCTCCGGGATAAAATTGAACAGTACGTTGAGGCAGGCTGGTGGGAGATGAAGCCGGTTCCCCAGGCCGCTCCCCTACTCTGCATACCCAAGAAGGATTTGAAACTACGAACGGTAGTCGATGCATGCCAACGAAATGATAATACGGTTAAAGATGTCACTCCCTTTCCTGATCAAGACCTCATCCGTATGGATGTTGCTCGGGCACGGTACCGTTCTAAGATAGACATGTCAGATGCCTATGAACAAATCAGGATACGTCCTGAGGATGTCTGGAAGACTGCATTTGCCACTCCGTTTGGCACGGCCTTATCCCATGTTATGCAACAGGGAGATTGTAATGCACTGGCTACGTTTCAGCGGCTTATGACCTGGGTGTTTCGCGATGTAATCGGGGCCTTCGTACATGTCTATCTTGACGATATATTCATCTTTTCGGATTCCATTGAAGATCATGAGCACCACTTGCAGCTTGTATTCAGCTGACTCAAGGAGCAGCGACTGTACCTGAGCAAGAAAAAGTGTGACTTGTACTCAAAAAGTATGGACTGCCTTGGCCATCGTATAGATGATCGAGGTTTACACGCCGACGAGGATAAAATGACTAGGGTCCTGGATTGGCGCCCCCCACGATCGCATACGGAGGTATTGCCCCTACTTGGACTTATACAGTACCTCGCCCACTTTCTACCTGACGTAGCACATTTCACATCCCCATTGGAGTCTATATGCCGGGGTGGGATGCTGTTCGTCTGGCGCCCATTCCATCAGCATTGCTTGGACCGAATAAAAGCAATTGTACTGAAAACCCCGATCCTGAAGCCGATTGACCCTAACAACCCAGACCCCATCTGGGTTATCTGCGATGCTTCGGTGGTAGGAATTGGGGTGATGTATGGTCAAGGGCCTGACTGGCGAACGTGCAGGCCAGCCGGGTTCCTGTCTAAAAAGTTTACCTAGGCCCAACGGTCCTATAAGACCTATGAGCAAGAGGCCTTAGCTATCATTGAATCGCTCCTCAAATGGGAGGATAAATTAGTGGGCCGAAGATTCAGAATAGCGTCGGACCATAAGGCGCTCGAAAGCGTGAAAACCGCAAGTAGGAGCGGTATGAATGGCCGTCTCATCCGTTGGGATGAGTACCTCTCACGCTTTGACTTTGAAATTACACATGTGGAAGGGGTACAGAATAAAGTGGCCGACTGCCTGGCTCGTTATTATGAGAATGACACGGCAGATGACCACTACCTTCCCCATGAATTTGTTGATGCAGATGTGCGCCTCGACCCCCAATTGGAGGACATGACCAACCTACGGGCAGCCGAGCTCCAGCGGGAAGACCCTATTATATTCGCGTGGAGGATTAAGCACCCTGTGGAAGACCGCATCATTGAGGCTAAGCTATTACATGAGCACGCTGAGGAGATGGAGCGCCAGGGGCACGATGTGTCGGCCGTTACGCTAGGGGATGCATTACTGAGTGCCCCAACCTCGAAAATTACCACCGAAGGAGATCTTACCTTCGCCAACGATTTGCGATCAGCTTACAAGGCTGACCCATTTTTCTGCAAAATCCTCCCCAATATAGCGGCCTTTCCTCAATTCGAAAAATTGGATGGCTTATTGTATATTACCACCACTGAAGGTCGAAAATACCTTTGTTTGCCTTGCGCTAGTCGACCTGGGTCCAAAAGGTTAATCACCAAACAAGCGCTAGAGACTTGCCACACTGCCATCGGGCATTTTGGAGAGTTGCGTACCTCCGAATATATTCGCCGATGGTATTGGTGGCCCAAAATGGGCCGCGACATCGGCAAATACTGTGCTAGTTGTGGTGCATGTGCCATGTCCAAGACCTCCAATCAACGCCCAGTGGGATGGCTACATACCATGCCCGTACCAACTCGTCCATGGGAGTCCATAGGAATGGACTTTGTAGGTCCATTTCCTAGCTGCCTGGGCTACAATTACCTGCTGGTAGTCATCTGTCGACTTACCAATATGGTTGCGTTATCGCCGGTGAAGGTTACAGACACCTCATTGGATATAGCATGGACATTCGTGCGAGATATTGTTTGGTTACATGGCATACCCACTTTGATCGTGTCAGACCACGATTCGAAATTCACCTCTAAATTTTGGAGGGAACTCCATCGGTTAACGGGGACCAAGTTGTTAATGTCGACCTCGTTTCACCCACAAACAGACGGGGTGTCAGAGCGCGCTATCAAGAATGTGGCCCAAATATTATGCACCATTGTAGACCCTACCCAGCGCGATTGGGTATATTTGCTCCCTATGGTGGAGTTCGCCATTAACTTGAGTCTGAGCGCGTCCACTGGATTCGCGCCATTCGAGTTGAATTACGGCTATGTTCCCCGTTTAGCTAACGTGGGAATAGAGCCAGTCTCCGAGTTGCCAGGGGTGCGCGATTTTGTGAACGCTGCCTTGGCAAATATCACATTAGCCCACGATGCAATTATTGAGTCAAGGGTCCGGGCTACCATACAAGCCAACAGGAATCGACACGAAGAAATTCCCTATGACAAGGGCACTTTCGTCTACTTGTCCACCAAGAACCTAAATCTACCAAAAGGACGAGCCCAAAAATTAGCCCCAAAATACATCGGGCCTTACCGAATTGTCAAGAGCCATCCGGGGACGTCCACGTACACCTTAGCGCTGTCAGAGGATCTAGTGCGACGGGGAAACTACCCAACATTTCATTCCTCGCTACTAAGAGCCCATGAGCCCAATGATGAGGTAATTTTCCCCAGCCGGGAAGCCAATCGTTTCTACGATTTTGGCACCCCGGATGGTCAGGAATGGCTGGTAGACGAAATCGTAGCGCACCGTTGGATGGGTCAACGTACCCTGAGGTTCCATGTGAAGTGGACTGCAGGGGATCTCACCTGGGAACCGCCCAAGCATTTGGAGGAGTGTGCGGCCCTAGACAAATATCTGGAAGCCCACGGAGTGACGAGATGGCAGGAGTTGCCGCGTGAGAACGGTGCATCGGCGTAACAGATGGAATCACTGCATCAGCGCCCGTTTTACCGACTCCTCCCCGACTTACTTATGGCCGCCACGATCTACTGCGTTGCTTCCCCTCTAATTCGCCTGTTCAACCTAATTTTCCCCACTGCTATGTCTCAACCTCCACGCCGCTTCAACGACTCCGACAAATGGATCGAATCTCGTGATCCCAACACACCAGGTTCTATTATCGACACCCCACAATTGGGTACTTTGCTGGGTCATTACCTCGCCCAACTTGGGTGCCACCTCAGGGGATCCCTACCGACATACCCCCTCCACGATTCATTCCCGGGGAGACCCTCATCGGCTCCCCTGGCATGCCGGCTGAAGTTTCGGCTATGACTACGGCCAACGTCGCCCAACTGGGCTACAGGAATAATTCAGCCTCGAGCTCACGGGCATCTTCAGGTCCGCCTCAATTACTTGGAGCATCCCGGGATACGTCCCCGGCGCTCCCTAACCGTAGTTCCACCACTAACACTCGTACTGCAGCTGTTGGATCGACTCGAAGCTCTAGCTTTCGTTCTTCGACGACCAGCTCTTACCGGCGGGACGACGACTCGGATGCCTCGGGGTTGCGACCTCGAGGGGACATCCGAGTTGCCCATCACCGGGATAGCGACAACCGACTACGCGAGGCTACTCATCGCATGGCCATCGGGGATCGTGAGTGCAGCCACCGCGACATGCGTGAACTATCCCGAGCACCACTCAACTTACGAGACCACCTGTACTCGACACCACCCAACCCATTCGACGCGGTCCTCGAAGAGTCGCAACCGCAATTCCCACTGGAAGACGCTGATCGCTGGCGCGAGCCTCTCGTCAGCGACCAGGGATTTGCATCCGAGGAAGAAAATCGCAGGTGTCGGGCTATAAGCAGGCAAGCCAATCAACGTACTGTCATACTCCCTATTCGACCCACTGACGCATCGCTGGTCGGGCCATGGCACAATACTACCATACGTATGCTCAATCAAGCTGAGAATCTAGAGCACTGGATGCTGTCGGGGTGTCCGTACACCATCGAGTATTACCGATGGCTTCATCGATCGTTCAGTGGTGACCCAACTGCCCGCCGTAGCGAAGGGGAAGCCTACCTTCTTGCTCGACAACAACACATATTGGAGGGCGTAGCGATCCGACAAGAATGGCTGGACTCCCAAGGGCAGTCGACTACCGAGCCGCCTTCGTTAGCTAACCGTTTGTCGGATGGTCCGGTCGCCACCTCCAGTCCTAGTTGTGGGATTAGCTCACGAGCTCGTGCCCAACTGGATGACACCATTCGCGACACTCAACGACCACCATCCCCACGTTTCCAAGGCCCCAGCTATTTAGGATTATCGCCACCAAGTCCGGGGCCGACTCGCGCCGTTGATATCACAGACGGCCCAACTGACCGTAATACCAATGTCCACCAGAGCACGCACACCGATCGAACCACGGTGTTTTGCCACTACCAGTATCGGCCTGCATCGGCATGGCCAATAGGAATGCGTGACTCGCTGGGTGATTACCCCTCTACGCACAACGCTGTCCCATTACTGAATGATGTGTTGGCACATAATACTATAATGACCCTCGCACCGAACCGCCTCGAGGACCTCGAGCTCCACGAGTACTTTATAACCATGACTATGCAGGTATTCAGCATACGTGGATATTACCACCGAATGGTGTCGCTAGGTGGGTGGATCGCAGGTGCATATCCACTCGACCAGTTTCCGTTCCGGCGAGCATGGATGAACCACTCTACGGTAGCGGCATGGTATCACGGCCATGGCATACTGCCTGATAGCGTCGAGCTCCCCATGATCGAGGCCTACGCTGCCAGCACCCGTCGCCAAATGGAGGGCTCTAGGTTACCGCTCTCCGAACCCTATACATTCACGAATGGATTCCCTTGCACCTCCGAGGATGTACTGCGCGTCACTGAAGGCAGCATCGTACAGTGGCAAGACTTGGATTTTGGGGAAACCCGCCCTGGCATAACGACAGGGTACCCATCTCGCCCATCGACAGCAGGGGATATTGACGTCGGAGCGAGCGAGGCTCCGGCAGCGGCCAATGACGACGAGGTGTCCTTGGGCAACACGGATGATGCTGGCACCCCCATGATTGAGTAAGCATCGGACGTGGGGCACGTCCTGAGGGGGAGGGTGTAAAGGGTACATATATATACATACATGACCCAAGGATACGTCCTTGGGCCTTAATTATTAAGTAGATACATTTTGTGTTTGTTTGCTTATGAAGCCGCTGTCACGCTGGTCACGGGTAACTTTACTCGTACCCAACGCTGACGCGCTTCAAGTCTACTTTGAATAGATCTTGGACCGGTTCAGTCGGGCGTGAGTCTTAAGTTAAAACCTCACTACTCCTAACATTGCTGCTCTATGCTGAGCCGCATCGACTTTTCGCAAGCTCAGCGATTCCGTCGTGAGCCTCCTGCGCCGACTGGTTACTCATCAGCGGCAGTGATTATTCTCACGACGATGCCTTCGCAGTATTTTGGGACTCCCGTAATGCTGCGAAGATGCCACCGCATATCGCCTTGACCGCGGTGAAGACCTGGTGGTCATCCCTGACCACCAGGTTTGATCTTAAATTATATTCATCGCCCCGTAATTTTCTTTGGTACATATTTAGTACACATGATGTATTTATGTTTGAGGTAGCGCGATGAATATTGCTGCACCTCAAATGTATTTACTGATTCCATATACATACCATACTTACTCCTCCGATGCGCTGATGCCTGTGCTCCACCTTACTGCGCAAATGCAATAATACTGAATGCACTTGGCACCAAGTCCCCCACACAAGGAGTGCGAATGGGGGGCGATGTGGGGTGCATGACTGCGGGGAGTGCGAGTGGGGGGCAAAGAATATGTTGCCGTCCAACAAGGGGCACAGGCTAGAAGCTCGTGGCCAGGCGGTGCATTATTGCGGAGGCGCGTGAGATAGTGCCGCTGCCCAGAGGTGCATGCACGCTCCCTTGCGCAATGATATTCGCGGGCAAGAGTGTGTCTTCGGTCTCCCAAAGAGCATGCTCTCCCCGTCTAGCGCATCCAAGGTGCGGCATGCAGAATTGCTGCCACTGCCGCCTGTGTTTGCGGGGTACTCTAGCACATACACCGTCGAGTCGATGCCAATACGACACACTACGTGCCACCATCCGTCGACTCAGGGCCCTTGTTCTTTCACCTCTCCCGCCGCGCGATGAGCAGCGGGAACGCCTCGGCCGTGAACTCCGCAGCATCGCAGCGACAGCCCTGTCTTGCGCGCATTCCTCCGGCAGTTGAGTCGATGCCGATGCGATACCCTACTCCTGTACAATTGCAATCTACAAGAAGACAACGGCGTGCAGTCATTGCCGCACGCACCGATTTTTTCCCCAGGCCTTGGCCTGATATTCCGTCGCCTTGAGGGAGAATTGGTTGGTGTGGTCATAAAGACGCCGGTAATATCGGCATCAAGAGCGCGGATGAGGAAAGAGCGGGGGAGAGGAAAGAAGAATACACCACACAAGGGGTGCAGGCGTGGAGCAATGAATTTGCGATGGCAAAGCCGTAGCCTCCGCGCATGACACCCGAGTGCTGTGAATGGGTACGAACCCAAGTCCCCTCGAACTAGCACTCGGGCCGGAACACCTCGATTTCCGTGCCCCACATGGCGAGGTCGTGGCGGATCGTGTAGCTCGGTGTCATGTCTCCAACTGGTTTAGAGACAGGATGGATTTGTCCTTCCAATTGTGATCCTGGAAAAATAATGTTTAACTACCAACTTTCAGAATCGACACCCATTTCTGTGTCACCAGGAGTTTCCCACTATCCAGGAATTTTAAAGAAGCTTCTAGAATGCTCAACACTCTGCCTCATGTTCTAAAAATTTGGACATCACTACTTCTGACTCACAAAGAGTCGTAATGACTAAATCAGAGTCATAGAACGAAATGACTCACCCACTCTGTATCATATATATAAACCCCTTTAGTTTACTATATAGAATTAATTAACCAAGTTTCTTACACTCTATTTATGTGCCTCAAGCCGTATATTGTTTGCTGCTGTTTGCTTCTGCTTAGACCTACAAAGTCTTGCTGCTCGAATCAACCTACAAAGTCTATTCATTGGAAACGACCTACAAAGTCCTTTCTGGGATAACGACCTACAAAGTCTTATCGGTTGACGACCTACAAAGTCTCACCCTTTTGCCACCCTTTTGTTGCTTGCTGGACCTGCACTGCTGAGACTCGGTGATCTCAGATTCTTGAACTAGCTTGTGACTCACTCGTATTACTGCCAGTAATACGAGTGAGTCACAAGCTAGGTAGCAGTACAGTTCCAGTAATTTACTGGAACTGTACTGCTACGATCAGGTACTTGTAGATTCCTTTCCTTCGTACGAACCCCTATTGCTTATTGAACTTGCATTGCTGAGACTTGGTGATCTCAGATTCTTGTTTATATACACTATCTCTTGACTTGTATTGCTGCGATCAGGTACTTGCAGAATCTTGTCGCCTACGAAATCTTACTGCTTATCAGGCCTGTATTGCTGTGACTTGGTGATCCCAGAATCTTGCCCCTATACGCTTCCTCTAGTTTGCTGCGACCTGGTGATCGTAGACTCTAGAATTTACACGAATCTTTGTACTGCTTGTTTGAGTTTGAACTGCTGTGACTTGGTGATCTCAGAGTCATTACCCTTATACGCGACCCCCCCCCCCCCCCCCTTCCCCTCATATTTTTTTATCCTCCCAAATCTCCTCAAAACTCCTATAACTTCGATTCACAGTCTCGTGGCCTAAATTCTTATACATTCTAAATACACCTAGATTGTAAAGAATCCGAGTTTACAGAACCTTTTATATTTAGTGAGAAACGCTCGAATAAAGTCAACTCCAGTGGACCTCACGTATAACAACTTATACACCTGACATCGGCACACCGAGCATGGTGCCCGTGCGGAAGCGGCACTGCTGCTCCCCAAACGCCCCGGAGTCGCTGAGCCGAGCCTGCTGTCGGCCACGATGAGCGAGAGGCCGAGAACGGAGGTATAGTGGATGCGCAGCACCTCGTTTATGTCCAAGTCGAGGAACGGCAGGCCCGCTGCTCCTCCCTGCGCATCGCCTCAGCGCGCTCCTCTTTCTACGCCTCACATTGCCGTGCGAGCACCGCGAACTACTCGTGCAACGGCTCCGTGCGCATCTCTGCCTCACGGGCCCGCAGCACCGAGCTCTGCCTCGCACCGTGAGCTGTGCGGTCACGTGCGCGAGCTGCACCTGCGGCGTGACAAGCTCGGTCTGCAGCTCCACAGACGTGCCGTTGGGCCTGGCGGCAGTGGCATGCGTCTCGAAGAAGAGTCATGAGACGCTCCGCGTTTGCAAGGTCGTGATGTGTAGCTCGGCACGCTCAGCACGGCGCCTCGTGGAGGTGCTGCTGCTGCTGCGCCCTTCTCCACAAATGCCCCGCACATTGATACACATGCCGTGGGGGCCGAGTGTAATGTATAAGATGGAAGGTGTGCTCTGCTGGTGCCCTAGCGGAACACTGTCTGCAACCAGAGCATATGAGGTGACTATGTCGGATACGACCGTCAAACCACTACCACTCCACAAACCCAACAACCAAATATAGCTAGCTCAGCTAGGAGAAGCGTCCAAACACTTGACTTCCTGGCTATCTCCCTAAAGAACGGCTTGTACGCCGTAAGATCGAAAGTTCGGGGTAGGGACCAAGTATTAGGCTGCTTTTATGATAGTCCTTCCGTGAATGTACTCTCTTCTCTGCTCCAATCCTCTCTTGACTTCGGATCGTGGTACACTAGAAATGCGCTAGCCTAGCTAGTTGTGCTAATAGCTCTCTGCAATGTAACCTCCTATAGAATTCCTATCCGTGAACAGATGGACCTTCACAAGGTTCTTAACCAATGTTCTCGAACGTGTGTGTATGTTTTACAGCTGTTAACCGGCGTGTTTGTTGTGCTAGCTCGCACTTGTATCCTTCCAACCAAGTCCAACCTCAATTCCTTGTCCTTTTAACCGCTCTGCTCTGTGTCGTGTATGCGTTCTGTGACGCTGCACGCGGACTCTCGACGAGTATGAAACCGACTCTCAATGAGTATGAATCCAAATGCTCAACGCGCCCCTCAATGGGTAGAAACCGACTCTCAACGAGTATCAGCCACTCTCAACGAGTATGAAACCTTGAATCCCTCAATCCCTCAATCCCTCAGTGCACTCTGTGCGTGTTGTTGTGCAAATGAGCTTCTATTGAAGGACAAATGGACGGTGGGCTAGATGCGCGCCTTTAGAACGTAGGGGGTCACTATATGAATAGCTACTGCCTCCACTAACCGGGGTACGATCCGCTGCCCTCCTCTCACTTCTCCTCTTGCTTTTATACTACTAACTACATACATAATCACATGAAAGTACGGTGGCCTAGGCCTTGGGTATACATGCCAAGCAAAACAGAATATAAATAAAATGAATATAATTGGTCCGATCCACGAAACCCCCAGCCCAACCCATATGGTTGCTCCATCAGCAGCCACCGAGAAACCCGTTCTTCCGCGATAAGAAAGTGCTTCCGCCATTTCCGAGACCTATATCCCTTAGATAGCTCAAGGAGTATTCGTCCCCTAGCTACAAGCTTTGAGATACAGTGCCCTAGCAATGTTGCACATCCACCAGCGTTGATAAGCTGGGAACCGGTACAAGGCCAAAACCACGCTTTTTGCGAATTATATAAAGAGCTATTACCGATTAGACTTGGATTCCCAGAGACTAGTACTACTCCGAGGTACTAGTAATGTGTATAGCTATACGCGTAAGGACTAGGGAGCCTTAGATATATGGTGGTGCTTCATTGAGGCCAACATATATTATCGAACCCTATAATTACTATGTTCTATGACGGACTACACACGACAGAGTAGCGTCGGCGAGACGTATAACTATACATATATTATCAAGGAGCTATGCAGTATGGCGGACACACCAATATATATTAATCGCACACAGGCAATCAACCGGGTATAGGTCGGACCGGGTATATGACATCATATATCAAGTCATGACCTTAGGGATCAAGCAGATCAGGGAGATCACCGACGGCAGGACACGGCTGATGGCCGAGTTCATCCGAAACGGCACTTCCCGGGAGTTCTCAACGTAGTTACCCAATAGGGGTACTAAGTCTGCCAAGAAGGGTATCTCGGGCATATATTTCAATATACTCGAGTCGAGTCAATGCCAAGTAAGGCAGGTGTTAAACGATAGGCCAATGGCGTTAAAGCCTTACTCCGATGGAGTTCCAAGAAAGATATAAATAGGACATATATCCCTAAATATCATTAACCAGCAACGTCAACAGGGAAACTCGTTTCAAAACCCAAGAAACTGAGTCATCCGGAATGGCATGTGTTTAACGAGGAGCCAATGGCATTAATACCTAGCTCCGGTCCGAAACTCCTAAAGATATATTTGGGTTGCAAAACACCCTAAATGTCAGGTACGGTTCCTTACATGACGACTACTCCACAAATATATATAGAATTCCGAGTCATGTACGAAACATATTTCAATTGCGCTGTCATGTAACATGTGTTAACAGTAGATATGCCATAATTAGAGTACGGACAATTAGTATATAAGTAGGTAGGATTCGTCGGATACAGGCAGTTCATGCACCCCCCACAGAAATCGGTTGAGACTCTAGTAGCGCTCACCTTTGACCAAAGGGCTGTTTGGATTCTTGTATTCGGAGACTCTAAGATACTTGAGCTTCTGTGATTAAATCTATAAGTGCGATCAGCATATTTTAGTGCAACTTTGGGCAATATAAGAGAACCATATAAGCGAATAGGATCGATATAAGCTATAAGGGGTTTCGTATAAGTTGGCAATTGAGATATCAGAGGGATTTATAAGTCACAGAGTCAAAGGCTGCATAAGCCAAGTTTAAGTCGCAGAGACAGACACCATACGGTACTCCCGTTCAAAGAGAAACACATTATAACACAAATCATTACATTGGGACATTGTTGTTGGTTTTCTTTCAAGTCTATCAGACCGAAAACACAATATATATATCAAAGTTCTACGACTTGAAATACGTACAAAGGTCAATATATAAACACATCTTCAGAGCCTAATACTTGGACATCTCTGGACCTCACACAAACACGCGGCTAGGCCTCAGACAGTGATTGATTGAGTTGGTTTGAGTGTTGGATTGTGGCTCAGTTGCACTCTCCTTTACACAAGTCGATTAGCAACTTCGCAGTTTGTTAGTTTGGCAGCACTATCAGTGTTTACTAGGTCCGATTTGTATTCCTACTGTCAAAGTCCGGATATCACCGGTGCTAGATCTGCGGCTGCAATTGCCGATCACGGCTGCAATCGCCGAGTCATAACTCCGGCCCATAGTACCCGACGGCCCCGCCTACTCCGGTGGGTCCTGATTCCATCATATTGCGCTACTGAAACATCACGTGTCTTGTCGTGTCGCTCGGCTAGTTCATATCAACACCTAACAAAGTCGCTAGCTTTGTACTCATTGGCTACTGCATTGGCTTCCTCCTAGATCTTGTTATGTATCATAGTGTAAAGTTGCCTAGGCTAGGCTTCTCCCATAGACTTAGCTTTAACCGGTCAAAACTGAGCTAGCAACCTCATATGAAGTATTGCTAGCAGAGTATCGCCTCGTAGCCCTCATCTAGGCACTAACACCATCTACGTGCTTGATCCTAGCACTAGCCGTCTAGTCATGGATGATTGTGCTAGATGTAGGATTTCGCAAAATGCGTGTTTACAGGCATGGCCTGAAATCCGGCTTATCAGTGTACGACAATAGGCACGGATCGGCAGCTAAAAACGCGTACTGGTCGCCGAGTTGACGGACACCGCATCTACATACGCTACGCCGGCGCCTTGTCCTTGCGGGGCCCCGCCCTCCTCGCACAGCTCGCCATGCGCAGCACCATCCCCGTTCGCAGGGCCTCTACACGTTCGATGGGACACGCTACAGCAGCCTGCGCATCACCGAGTATGACGACGATGGCGATGACGCGCGGTGAAGCACACCCCCAATTTTTCTCCAATTGGAAAAGCAGGGGGCGACGATCTGAGGCGCAAGGGAACCAGTTCTGGTGCAGTGGTGGGGCACCGGAGATGCCGCCACCTTGGGGGAGAAGTGGCTAGTATAGTCACAAAGATGCCGGCATATCCTCTTCAAAAGAGCGGGGGGCGAGAGAAGGAGTGGGAGAGAGGAAGGGAGAGAGAAAGGAATTGGAGAAGATGAGGAGGAGCTGCAACTTACCAGGTTGTCTCACTGCTCTGGTAGAAACTGCGGTTCACTGGAGGTGCAGGCACAGATCGATGGCTGGTGCAATTGCAAAGCCGTAGTCTCCGTGCATGACGCCCGAGCACTCGAGCGAGTACACACAACCTGCTTTGATGCAGCACCTACCAGCGTGGTGCCTCAACGAGAAGGAAAAATGTGTGCCGGTCGCCGAGTCAACGGACACTGCACCTACCTATGCTACGCCGGCTCGGACATGCATACGCGATGCAGCTCGCGGACATCATTAGCATGCTCGGCATGCACTGCAATAACCGCGCCATGGGCGAGGTCGACGCCTTCGCATGTCTGAGGCTGCAAAGGGGATAGGAACCGGATGCGCAGCGCGCGGTGTGGGGCTGCTACATACACTGTGTCCGCCTCAGCGAATACGACGACACGGCCACAACACCCAGATTCACCACCCACACTCACCGCGCCCTACATTCCCCACATCTACACATTTCGGACGCCGTTCTCGCACTGCGCATCGCGGACGCCGCACCTCCAACGACACCTGGCAGATGGGAGCGCCTTCGTCCATAACAGGATCGACCGCCGGAGCGCACAGCACTTCCAACATGCTCACGCCGACATATCGCACATGTTTCACCTCTTTTCAGCCTCAGGACGTCGTATCCGCACAGACTTTGGACGGATTAGGAAGGTAGCAGTTCGTCGGGCATCGCGTCCCAACAACTTTTGGGCCCGAAAAGGCAACTTCCTCCGACGAGCACCATAACTCGGTGGGATGAAACACGGCGCAAACACACCGCCATGGGGCTAGAACATTATGGAATGCCGAGGGAGCGGACTGTGGACATGTAGAGAAGGTCCAAAGGGGTTATTGGCAGAGTATAAAAGGATCTGGGTCTCAAAGCAGTAGACAGTCAATTTTGGAGCGGTTTTCCCCCACTAGTTTCTAGTGCAAACCGATTCCCCCCAATATATTGTTGACCCACACACACACACACCACTAACCCACTAACTTGTCGCAAGACACTTGACCACACATCCTCCAGACAATTCATACTGAACGTCTAACCACACTAACCTGTCCCCTTGCTCTCGCAAACCGCTGCTCATGCAGAGAGGAACGAATCAAGGTGTCTCACACCAAATCACGGATACCTTGGACAACGACCGGCACACTCACGTCCTTCGCGAGCTGTACCCACGTTGAGCCGTTAGGCCCTCGTCGAGCCATTTGCGGTTGTCCCACCTTTGGGAAAGCCAGTCGAATCAACTATCACCCAGTTCAAAGGGGAAAGGCGGTAGAAGAGAGACAAAGCGGAGACTTGGATATTGTCTCAGAGTAGTGCATGCGGTGTGCACATCTGAACAAGGTATTTTTCACGTTATCCCCCATTTTTGACCCCCAACAGATCCCCATGGACAAACACTGCTCAACTATCTTCTCTCACAAACTCTATACGAACCCAACTTAAACGAAAAAGCCCCCAGAGGGAGAACAAGTCACTTTTGGAACCTTGTTTTCCAAAGCGACGCTACAGTCCCCCTCACAGCGGTAGGGACTACGCACAGGCGCGGATTGACGGCTTTTGCAATCGCAAAGCTGCAGATTCCGCGCATGATGCCTGAGTGCTGGGACCCGCTGTGGCTCGACGAGTATGCCGAAAGATGAAAGAAATGGGGGCAGGCACAGCACACGTCGACCCCCCAAAACTGTGTCTTGCATGAACAGTGAGGAGTCGCCTACCAAAATGTGTCAAGACCGAAATATGTCTGTGTCCATCGATGCCACGCGCATGCGGCCTCGACATTGTCTCTGCGGCGCTGCTTGGGGCTTCCAGGAACACAGATGCCGGTACCGGTCCGTACAAACACGAGTACACAGGGCCTGCGCGTGCCAGCCAGCCACCATGATACGTAGATTGCATGCCATGTGCAACCTAGATGAAGACCTGGGCGTGGCGGCCGAAGAGAGCGCAGGCACCACGGAAAGCTCCGCAAGATTGGGAGCAGCACGCACGCTGCTGGCGCCGGCCTAGTTCAAGGAAAGAGTCCGGGGAGCGCGGGGTCCTGACCGCTCTCACCCTTTAGATATGTCGCCCATAGAGACCGAGTCCGAGTGAGGGGTGAGACGTAGCCAGAGAGAACAAAGAGAAGAGCCGGCGACGGACCGAACCCCGATCAGTGGCAGTGCATAGTCGTTCCGTCTCATCCGACTTGTTTCCTCCAATGTTCTCCCCGACTGTGCGCGGCTGAGGCTGCAGCAGGTCAATGAGTATCGTTCTGGAACTCTCTCCGAAATTTCTTAGACTGTGTGCTGGCTTCCACGCTTCCAAGTCGATCATTGAATCCTTGCCCAACTTATTACGCGGTGTTCCGCTGTTCTAGTATGCATCTTCCAGCTTCAACTTGAATCAAGTTTGTTTGAAACAGTGCGCGGCCAATGCTGCAGCAAGTTCAAACCTTCTCGCCTCTTCCTCTGCCTGGCTATGACCTCCCAGTTCACGGTATTGCATCTGAGGGTACATTTGTGGAGCCTATAGACAGGATGGCCCTCTTGCCATTCCGCATATTTCTCACCTCATTTCACTGGGCCTCCTACAGCCGCCAGCACTCTCATAGACACTGTTCGGACTCTCCAGGATTTGCTCTTCTCATCTCGATTGAAGTTCCTGATCCTAAGGGCTTTATCCTTGCTATCCCACCACTGGTTGAGTGTGCAGATTACTCGAGAATCGCGGCAAATACTGTATCGCTCGAAGAAGTCGCTCCCTTCAAGCATCGCTTATCAAGACCAAAATTGTACTGGATTTTTTTGCCCAAATTGGTCTTTGCTTCCCCATCTGGCGGAAATGACATTGTGCTTGCGGCTGCGGCAGCACGTACTTGCTCCCAGAGCGTGTTTCATGGAATCCTGCATTTATTGATGTATAGGAATGGGGTCTGCGCATTTTTCAATACTGCTGCTCACATTCTTTTCATGACCCGGAAGAATAATATTACGCTGGCGCAGTGGCAAATGCGGTGGTGCATGCTTTCTCTCGTGTTACGACTGTGGCACTTTTTTCTTTCTTGAAACTGCACACGAAATTTCGCACCACCTTCTTTTTTTTTTTTCTCCCTCCATGGTTGAGAATTGAATCGGTGTAATAATTCTTCACCGCACGCTCCATTTCCATTCATCAAGTAGATGGATCTGGGCTGTACGGAGAAGAAGTGGGGGGCTGTAGGGGGTATAGGTAGAGTACACCTGGAGACAGGCCAACAGCCTGGATTATGGATATGAAGCAGAGGCAAACTATCCCGAGGTGTTCTCGGAGTATACAGCAGCACAGGCCACAGGCAAGGGCCAACTTCCCCTCACAGAGGTCCTTCAGGATGCTTCGTTAGCATCTACGGGAACATTGGCCAGCCGGGTATTACTTAGGCTGACTGACTGTGATACACAGTAGCATGTTATTCCAGGACCGTGGCAGCCTCAGCAACCTCGTGGGTTACCTATCAGATTGCTGGGATGTCTACGCTTTGGCCACAGTCTTTTGGAAGTAAATCACGAGATGCTCAGAAGCAGGAAAATCAACCTGATTTTTCCTCCACTGGAGTTTGGAGTGCCAGATACTTATTCAGACTGGTAATCTGGAGGCTGCGGGTGTTTTCAGGTTCGACCCATTTGGTTTTGGAATGGTTTAGGGGGCCATTGTGACGCAATGGGCATTTTTTGCATGTCTCCCTTGGACATGAGGGGGCTCTGTGATGATGCTTTCTCATCTTGCATGTCCGAGGTAGACAGGGGTTTGTTTGTATGCAGTGCTACCGATATTACGACCATTCATGTACAAACAAATATATATATTTTTACTTGGAACTTCTATGTGATCGCTTGACTTGGAATACTGGCTAGAACCCTCACCCTGGACCCACTGGATGCCTGAGCACGCGTATAGCTGCTCTCCTAGCATCCTGGATTAAAGATGCCCTGGGCTCAGGTTACAAGTTCCCTGGTACAGGGTTACAGACCCGCGGAGCGCTCTCGCAGCTGCACCGCATTCTCAACGTCTGAATCTCTTTCCGAGATCCAGACCATCCACACTCTCGTCCAAAACCTCCTCAAGCCTCCCCTACGAAGCCTGCATCACACCATGCAGGTCCTTCTTCCAGAGAATCTGATCCTTCATGAGGTATTCCCTTACCTGTCTAAGGTACTTCGAGTATTTGTGATCCTCTATATCCTCGGGACGGATGGGGTTGTTGAAGAAACCTCGAATATTGTCTAGAAGGGCGTCCGCTTTCACGGCTTTTGGTTGATGGGGAATCTTTTCCTGCCCTTCACCCATTTGCACCGAGAAGACAGAAACAGTGTACTGGGAACTATTCCCGCCGTAAGCTGAATAGGAATTTTCCTCCGTCCTCGTGAATGGGTTCGAGGTCAGATGGGCTCACACGTTATTGAAGGCGGAAACCCGCTGTGTCTGGGTCTGATCCCAATTAATGGCAACAATGGCAAAACCATAGGCTTTGTCGATCCAATTCTCGGGGTCTCCCTCGTCAATCGGGTCTTCTGGCACCCCTGGCCTGCGTGACAATCCATCTGGCACATGCGTAATTCCAGGCGTGTGTTGCAGTTTGAAATCGAAGAGCATTATTGTCGAAATCCACCTATTAATTGTCGCATTGGGTTGAACATCGGGATTATTGAGCATCCCTTTTATATATTTGGCGTCTGTTCTAACCAGAAGGTCCTTTACCCCAACGAGAAAAATCCTATAGGCTCAAAGTGCTCGGAAGAGGCCATAGAGTTCAATCTTGGCTTGAGAATAACGGGCTTCGCAATCATTCCAGGTTATCGAGCCGAAACGGGACGGATATTCAATCCCATCTTTGCCTACTTGGAAAAGGATGAAGCCCCCTGCGATCTAGGATGGGTCGACAGATAAGATAACCCTTCGACCCGATGAGTAGTCAATGCTGCGAATTGCTGGTGATTCAATGAGAATCTTCTTGAGCATCTCCATCGCGTATTTCTGCCTGGGACTGAATACGAATTCCATATCCTTCCTGGTTAATTCCTGCAAGGGTTTGGCATGATTGGCGAAGTCCTTCATGAAAATTCTCATAAGACCAAGCGTCCCAAGGAACACCCTGACTTCTGTGAGGGTTTCACAATCCGGCCAGTCGCGAATGACTTGTACTTTTGATTCATCGGGGGATCATCCTAAGATGGAGCATACATGCCCAACAATCTTCACCCGTGGAACTGCAATGAAGGTTTTTCAGGCGTTGAATGTTCCGTGAGTGTGCTTGATGCGATGAGAGATTCTGTTGACATTCTCAAGATGTTCCCAGACGAATCTCCGTATCCCGGGATTCAATGCAATGCATCCGAAAGTCCCGTCGTCGTCCTGGTAATATGTAGTTCCTCCTTTGCATGGGGTATCATCTACGAACAGCTGGGTTATGTTGGGTATCTCGTCAAACCCGACGAAGAGATCAAACATGCCGTATATTACTTGCCCACCGAAGGATTCTGCATACAATTCCAGTATAGGCGGGCATCCCGCATCCTTGATAGTGACTTTATTAAGGGGTTTCAAGTTATGTACCAGCCGGAGAGAAGTTCCTTGATTTTTGTCGACGCAGAACCAACTTGAGCGGTAGGATGAAGTGGAGGGTTCGTATACCCCCGAGGCAATTTTAGCTTTAATGATATCCACTACTTTGTTGTGTATTCCCAGTGGTATGGGGATATTCCGTTCCTGCCAGGGTGTGTGTGCTAAGACGGGGAATTTGACGGGCTGGAAATAGTCCGCCCTGAACTGCCCTTTCTCCGATTCATCCCAGGCAAACACCATCTTGTTATTACAGAGACATCGGCCGCTAACTTCTCTTCCTCTGGCCAAAGGAACCCGTCAGGGTTTAGGTTCATCAATTCGAGTTGTTCGAAGATGATCCGCTTTCCGGGCATGAAGACGGGCGGGTTCGGGTTTAATGGTATTAAATCCTCTAAAGGATCGGACGGAAATTGGTGAATTATCCTGAATTCGTCGGGCATTGTCACTGCCACCGAATGAACCTTCTGAGTGACCGGTGTGTACTTCTTCGGCTTCTTCTTAGGCTTCTTGAGTGGGGCAGTGGCCAGGGCGACTGCCAATCCATCATCCTTTAATTCGAAGGTGTGGGCCGTTTCCGAATAATTGTACATTTGTGCGAAGCAATATTGTAAATATTGAGGAGAAATTTCCCATGCTTGCTGCGCATCCATTATTTCAATAAGGCGGCAGTGTTCCATATTCGTTCTGTCCGGGGTTGAATATAATATTAGTGGTGGAAATATTCGTGAATAAGAGAAGGTCGGGGTTCATTGGTGAGGCTGGATATTAAAAAATGTGAACAAGTGGACTTCCTCGCTTGTATTAGTGTTTGGGGAGTAATAGGATCGTAAGCTGGGAAGGGAGGCTAGGGCCAGTTGTCGGGAGTCGGGAGTCGCGGAGTCCTCATCTATAGACGGGGCTCCCCGCCGCGAAAACCCATAATGCCCCTGTCGTGATTCTGATCAGGCTGTTCTTCTGCGTCTTCCTTTGAGTAGGTATTGTAATTGTTTTCCCCGTATTAGGACACGTGAGCATGATGGTTTGCGAACCATCTGTATGATCCCTCGTCTGACAACCAGTAAAACGGAAGAAAGGTCTTCTGAGTAATGGATCAAACAGCGCTCCATCGACCACATGAACCTGAAAGAGGAGATCAAGGTCTTCGAAGGTGAATTTCAAGTTCTGAATCACCCCTTCCGTTGTGTTTGACTGAGAGTTGGCGGACTGCATGTTGAGGATCTTCTTCGGATTCAATGCCATGCCCAATTTCTGCCAGATCGTTCGGTTCATGGCAATTATTTCCGACCCCTGGTCGAGTATTCCCTCCACCTGGAACATATCATTGATTTTGGGCCGTATAACGCAGAGTGAGTCGATTTCCGAGGAAGTCAGGTTTTCTTCCATAAATTCTCCTTCGCCCACATTATATTTGAGAATGTACTGCGGGTCACTCAATGGCTCCCCGTTGGCGGTGTTGTATGTCACATCGACTGTCGGTACCTTCTTAGTGGTTACTAGCTCCCGAATATGTTTCCTTGCTTCCACGGAGAAGGCGTAGAATTCTCTCACCGTTATCATCAACGGGAGGTTGAGTACCCAACACATAATGGCCTCGGTATTGACCGTGTCCTCTATCGGCGCTTTGTATTTCGGGACCATTACTTGTCCTACTGCCAATGGTACATCCTTGGGGATCTGAGGAAGCTTTCCCGCCAGTCCCGTAACTTCCTGACCGGGAGGAGGTTTCTTCTTAGGAAGGGAGGAGGCTTGGGTGGTAACTGGACCCCATCAAAAACCTCCTTTTGACGCTTATCTGCCTTTTTCCTAGTTTCCAGATACACCTCAATCTGTTCGTCTGTTAACGATTCCATGGTGAACGCAGCGGAGTCCAATGGTTCAAACAGGTCATCTTGAATTTCCCCATCTTCGACTTCGTCTGTTGTACTGCTCATATACAGCATATGAAGTGGTTCTTCGCGGACGAGGGTGTTCGTAGAAATGATAGTTCCTGCGCTATTACTTGGCGGGTTCTGGGCAAGCCATCGGTTGATTCTGTCCTGCCAGTTCTTCGACTCAAGATCTCTTGGGAAGTACCGGCCGTCGGGAGCGATGATTTTATTCTCCTGATTCTTCAAACATTTGCCAACACGAATGTAGTCGGAGAAAATGGTGCATTCTCTCATGAAATGTCCTGTTCCTGAGCAAAATAAGCACGCATTATTCTGCATGTTCTGGTTCGGAGGTCGAACAGGCAATAATACTGCATTTCTTTGAGGCTGTGAGTTCTGGTACACCTGATTCTGGGGAGGAAGCTGGTTCTGATTTGTGTTCCACCCAGGACGGGGCTGCTGCTGTGGCTGATTCTGCTGAAGCTGATTCTGCTGAACCCAGGCTTGACGCGGTGCGTATCCCTGGTTGGGATTTTGTGGTACGTTCTGTCCCCTTCCTAGCTGTACTCCATTAGTGAGAGCCCATACCAGGGTCTGCATCTCCGTTTGATACGTAGAACAGAGCTCCCGCATTGCTTGGCTGATTTCCACCGTTTCCTTCTTAATTTTGGCCGGTTCATTGACCAGTTCTTTGTAGACAGTGCTCGGGTTTCCGGTAAAGGTCCATTCCGCGGCTTTAAGGACGTCGTCCATCGCATATGGGTCGTCAAAGGCGTGGTCCACTTTAACAATGGAAAGCCGTCGAAGAAGCTTGGTTTTAAACTCTGGACGAATCCCCTTCATGTACTCCATGTCTCCTTCTCTCAATGACATCTTCTTATCTTTGATAAGGTATTCGGTAACCTTGAGGAACTCTCGATGGTATTCACGGTAGTTGTCCTTGTCCTTGGGTAGTTTCTCCGTGTATTTACACTGAGCATCCCGCAAGTCCGTCCAAGTATATCTTTTATCGTCTGTCACTCCTCGGTAGAGTAGTTTGACTTCCGACTTGAAAGTGGCCCATGTTATGTTCGCTGTTTTTCTTCCCTTCCATAGCTGCTCGTCCTCCGTGCTCACGTACCGGAGCACGATGTTAATTTTTTCATTGTCCGTCGTATGGCCCGTGCTATCAGCCGTATCGTCTACATCCTCGAAGTATCGGTCTAGTGAAAGGCCCTTGCCATCCCAGCTAGGGGCATTCTTGCTCGCCCTGGTGGGTAACACAGTATTAGGCATTTTTCGAGGTAGTGTAGTCGGTAGGACGGGGATTGTTATGGGGTTTATAACGGGGGGCGTTGGTGGAAACGTATTGGTGTCCCATAAATTGGCTGGATTCTGAGAGGCTGCGATAAATTCCAAACTGAGATTGTTTGGTACTCTGTCGTCAGTTGGATCTGATATCAAGGATGATTCGGTAGAGAGGGTATTCGAGGAAGGTTGGGAAGATGACCAGGAGGGTCTTGAGTCTAAGAATGGGTTTTCTTCCTCGTCGAGTACTGGCTCGGTTAATTCAGAAAGGTCGGAAAGGGAGTGGGTATTTTCTGAAGATGTGAGGGGAAGAGCGGATAGTCACTGTTTCCGTTGTACCGTTGGTAGAGGCTGGAGAGGAGCAGGATGAAGGGATAAAGTCCGTTTTCCGCGAGTCTCCAGCTGTAAAATTTCCCCCCACGCTGGGCTCCAGATGTGATGTTGACTGTGTTTCTGTTGGCTGCACATATGTCTGCAGTCGTGTCAGAAGTGATTCGTCCTCTGGGGAAAATGATCAAGGCAGTGGAGTGTAGCAGGAAATTGGTGTAATTGATTTTTGGTGGGTGATGGTGATACCAAAGTAAGTCTAATAAATCCTATCCCTGGTACCTAGGTATATTAGAAGTGCTGAGGAGTCTTATTCTGTTTTATTGGTGTAGAACGGGACAATAACGGGGCTAGATAGCACACGAATCGCTTATTCGTGAGCTAGATAGCTATTCGGTCGCCTTCTTTGTTTATCGTAGTCGGTATTCCTCGCGAGAACGGGGAGTCAAGGTGTAGGACAGGAGTAAACGGACAGCCCCGTTTATGAGCTCGTATCGTTTGAGATTGCCGGTTTTGACGTTGGAAGGGCCTTCCCTCTTGCTACCGATCTGTCTCTGCCTCTACAGTCTTTCTAGGGACGTGAGGAAGTGGCAAAAACCGGGTTTGAGGGGTGTATGATTTTCTTCATCCATTTTAATAGCAAGACGGGATGTTGGAGAGCAAAGTGCTAGTTCCATCATCTGTTTGCAATACTGCAGCTATTCCGTTTAAGTTAATCGAGTCGTAAAGCGATATGCTCAGGCAGGAGTCTGAAGATTAAACAGGCTGCACAGTTTGCGGGTATTCGGTTTCCTTTTATGGTTTCCTGAATGCCAGAAATGAATGGGGAAGATCGAGTGAGGGTGGAACGTAGCCTGTTAATGCTTGAGATCTTGCTTCGTTATTGTAGGAGCCGTAAATGGGAGTGTTCCGTTGTCCGAGTGTGGAGTGTACTGTAATTGAAGACTTTGGGGGTGGAGGATATAATCCGGAAGGTTTCTTGCACAATTGCTTCAAAAAGCAGAGGGAGATGGTAACAAGAGAGCCTTCTGGATGATCGAGAACTCTATAGAATTGGGGGTGTACTATCCTCCTACTAGTGGATACTAGAGAAGTACAGGGGAGTTCCGAGATGATCTACTTCTACTAAGATCCGACTCCTTTATACCCTTCGTTCTGGCATGGGAGCTTTGTTCTCGACTACGCACAGCCCATGGTACCAGAGTTTTGGTCCATTGTCGCAGAGCAACACTCCGTTCTAGTTTTAAAAGTGAATGGTTGTCATTGTGAAGTTAGTAGGATGTTTTAAGTCCCTGTTTTAGGACGGTGGAGCATTATCACCCACTATTGCCTGTTTTAACACGTCGAACACGCTCCCAAAGGTGAGGACGGGAGTTAGATGTGAAATCCAGAGTGAAGACACGTCCTATCGTCACGTCGCATCTGTGACATGCAAGAACAGGAATCATATGGTGTGTTCCCGTTTCAGCGATGATCGCTCCCGCGGTGGCTTGTCAGTCGTGTGTTTCGCTCCGTTCTACCCAGGATCTTGCTTGACATCATGTAGGACCATCCGTTCTACCCATGGCCATCAAACTGCCCCTGAGAGCAGGTTTGCGAGGACGGAACCAAGAGTTTGGGGCTGGAAACCCATTCTATGGAGTTTGAGGCCCGTTGTCGGAATTGGAGGCCCATCCTTGATCCTGAGTCCAAACTGCGCTGCCTTCTGTCCTTGCATAGTCTGTGCTGTGTTTTTAAAGAGATATTGCGCCTATTTGTATAGTTAACGCATTCCGTTCTTCGTGATATTGCGTCCACTTGTGCTTGTACAGTTATGGTGGGGGAAACCCGTTCTCGTTTGTGAATATTGTGTGATTTAGCATCGGTTGGTGGGTTGACTGAAGGACTAGCCCACAGTGTGTGCTGGCTTGACACGTCAAGAGGGTGAAGAGGACTGGTTGTTGGATGTTTTAGGTAGAAGCCAGGTGAGAGAGAAGCAAAACAATAGTTCATGCAATCTCAAGCTAGCCAACACACAGGACTGGTCCGAACTGGTCCGATTCTGCGAATCAATTCTGGTTGTTCCTCCTCTTGAAGAGGAACTTGATTCTGGTTTCGATTCTGATTTTTGGCTAAAATCGGTCCAAGAATCGAGATCAGAATCGGCCTCTCTAACCGCTTTGACTTCCCCTATTGGAGGTGTCATTGAAGGAGACACCGGGGACTGTTGCAATATCTCATTGAGTTTTGTTGTCTGTTAATTTTAATTTTTATATAATTCTTTCCCATTATCCAGAAGGCCCTGCCATTCATTGAGCGGAGCAATTTGCACCTTGATAGAATTTAGAACCCACTTTAGGGCTCGGACCTCGTGCTGGTAATCTTTTTCACAGTACCTGAACTTATCTTGGATCCATCAGACGGACAGTGACCATCATAAGAATCAGAATCAATTACAGCCGCAAGCAAAGACATGCGGCCGAATGTAATTGCGGTTAGGCGGAGATATATGATTAAAGGATACGGACTAATGAATAACAATGTGCAAACCAGATTGGTGCCAATAAAAACATGGTCCATCCACAATAACATTAGGGGCAGTCAGAGTAGCCGATTATGCATCGTTTATGGCCCACGACTATGGAAACGATTATCGCTTTATTAAAGCGTGGGATAATCGAAAAAAATCTATAATTGACTCTGGAGGAGTTTAAGCTTTGATTAAACGAATTTTCTCGCCGTTCATCGTCCAAAAAAGTACATAATCGAAGCATAATCGTTTCCATAAACGACGCATGATGGGCTACTCTGACTGTCCCTAATAGAACCAACAGTAATAATATTGAACACAAGTATATAATCTTCACTACCACAATCACAGTTGTGTTTTTATGTCTATAATTACGCCATGGTCGCCATCGCCTATGTTTACCTTTACATCCCTCCTCTGTACGTACCCAAGAAGCCAAGGAATACTTGAAAAAATCTGATACACAAAACGGGAATTACGAAGAACAGGGTACACGAGGAGAGATAAATTACAAATGACGAGTGCGTGTGTATGGAGGGTGGGAAGCGAAAAGACTAGGAGTAAAATGGTAAAAAAGTAAAGCGAAGTGAAATCGGAAAGGGAACAATGTAGAAAGAAGAAAGAAAGGTGACCCACGCTGGTGCCGAACTTGCTCCGTTCAACCACGTCTGAAAATTGCCGCGCTCCCAGAAGGGATTGCGGGGCTGAAGATCAAACATATGATGCAGGCGCGAGTCCGGCTGCGGAGGTTTGGTCATAAGTATTCAGGTAGATACCATGAGTGTGGAAGAATGCAAATGTGGAAGAAGGGCAGGGAGAAGGAACGGTGACGAGGGTGGGAGGAGGAGAGGGGGAACGAACGGAAGGTGGAACAAATGCGACCAGCACCATCGCCCGCTGACACCGATGCCGCGATCTACACCATAATGCCCATCATGGGCGTCGGCGTCCGGGAGCACCACGTCCCTTGGTAAAACAAACTACAGGAGAGCCACAAGCGAGGCGAGGAAAACAAGGCCGCCACGACGCCGAGGAGCAGGACGCGGATAAGTACGGCGAGTACAGTGACGACGCCCAGCCCGCTCGTCTCCATCCAGTCCACACCGCGCGCATGTCGAGCCCCACGAACATCCACTGGGACGAAAAGGTTGTCGCCTCGTCGCGAGCCAGAAAACAGCACCACCGCAGCTAGGAGCACTGCTCCCAAAAACTCCCCCCCAAATCCCACAAAAACCCCTCCCCCAAGTTCCCCGCCTCAAGAAGAGAAGAGAAATAAATGAAGAAAGACGACGCACTGTTTCGGATACGAGGGCCCGTTCCCGCGCGCCGCCATGATATCGATCTCGCCTAGGCCCTACAGCGGGGGAAACACGCGTGAGTGTCATTCCTCTGGGAAGAGGGGATGGGAGAAGCGGGCACTGGCACCGGCAAGGCTGCGCAAAAACGACGTGGATGCTTGGGTCGTGAATATTGCGACACGATGCACACCGCGCGCCCACATGGAGACCGAAATGGGAGGGCGTTGCAGGTGCGTAACACACATGCGGACGGACGCGTAACACGAGCGCCAATCCGTCTGCGTAACGCACGCGAACGTCCCGCGCCACACGCCACACGCACCGCATATCCCGCAAAAACACGCTCGCGGGCGGTAGGGTACGAAATAGCGGGAAGGAAGCATATGAAATAACGGGAAAAAAAACTCATGACTCACCGCTCAACGGTCACCCGCCGTACGCGTCGTCCACGGGTAGTATCCACAGCGCGCGCCACATCCAGTCGCCCGTCGGCAGCTTCGCGCGGAGGGTTATTAGTCTAGGTCTGGGATGGCGAACGAGCGAGGGGGTGAAAAGGACAAAAAACACGAGCGAGGTGAGGAAGAGGACGAGGATGGAAAAGAAGGGGGAGAGGAAGGGGGGAAGGCGATAACAGTGCAGACGCGCCGTGAGCGCCGTCCCGCCGCCGAGCCCGCGAGGAAAGACGCCGCCCCGCCGCCGAGATGACGGAAATGCCGCCCGAAGAAGCAAGCATGCAGCGTGGCGCCATCATCCCCGCCCGCGCACATGGCTCCTTGTCCCGGGCGCAGGACGCTAAAAGAAGAGAAGGACGACAACGCAGCCACCGGACCCCGCACCCCACGGGATGTAGCCCGACGGAAGGACGCCCGTGAAGAAAGGCGCCCGCGGAGGACGCGCAGCATCCACGGCTGAGCAGGGCGAGGACGGCAGGCAGCCCGCGAGAGAAGACGCGACGCCGGACGGGCCGCAGCCGGCGAGAGAGGAGGGCAAGCACGCTGTCCCGCCGGAAGGAGCACGCGGCGCGCCCTCTCTAAGCAGGACGCACCACCCGCGGAGGACGACCGGCGAACGACGACAACGCCGCAGGACGCACGGACGACAACGACCGCGGCGATGACACGCCTTGAGCGCGACGACGACGCCAGTGCCAGGCGCCGGGCCACGACGGCCGCGACACCCAAAATCGGTGTCGCGCGGAGAAAAAAACGCGACGAAACCACGAAAAAAAAAACCCCCAGCATAAGCACGCAAATAGCAACTCACCCAGACCCACTTATATCGACCTCCCTCGCCAACCACCCGTTGTCGCCAAACACGCTCTCCGTCGTCGCACCGGTAAAGTCCTCGCTCAGGACGGGGCAGAGGGAGGCGGGGTCCTGGAGGATGACGTCGCGCTGGCCGAGGTAGATGCGGAGGGTGCCTAGAATGAGGATTTTTAAAAAAGGGATTAGATGGTTTGCAAGAAAAAACAAAGAAAGCGTTACTCACCCATCCCAAGCCCAAACACCACCACCGTCGCATACGTGATCCAATACGCGTAGCGCGCCCGCCGCGGGTCCTTCGGTGAGCCACGGCTTGTCGAGCGCGGCGCGCATCGTGGGGATCGCCATGCTGCCGCGCTTCTTGCCCATGTCCGTCATCACCTGCTTCTCGTCCAGCGTGGGCAAGCCGTCCGTGTGCGAGCCATCGGCATCGAGGGGGTTCTCCGCAAACGCCGCAGGGACGCTGGCGCTGGGGACGAGGATGGCGGTGCTCTTGGGGCGGTCCCTGCGCAGACGCGCGCCGCCCAGGGGCGCGGCGACGTAGATCGTGAGCACGCGCGGGGGCGGCTAGGCGAACGCCTCTCTCCTTCCATTGGCGATATTATTATTATTGCTCGGGGGGACGACAACCCCGATGTGCCCGGCCTTGACGCGAGTGAGTTGGCGCTGTTGGAGCGGCTGCTGGTGCTGTAGCTCGCGCAGGGGACGTCAACGATCGAGGACGCACGGGTGCTGCCGGGCGACCCGAACGGGTTGATGACCCCATTTTGCTCGGGCAACACGCTGAAGCTGCGTACGCTCACTGGGGGCGAGAACGGGTTTACTGTGGGGGCATTGGAAGGCGGGGTGCCGATGTTGGGGGTGAGGAACGAGAGGCTGCCGGGCGTGACGGGCGGGGAGCTGCCTAGGGTGCCATGGTGCTGCGGCATCTGGGCTGCGGTGCTGGCGTGGTGGGCATCGCGCAGGAAACTCGGGATTGGCGGCTCGCTTTCAGGCGTGTTCATCCCGCTGCCATTGCCATTACCAGACCCGATGGCGAAGCGCGGCGTCGGCGGGACGAACGAAAACATGGGCGAGCGCGCAGAGGAGGAGGAGGAGGACATAACTCAAAGCCAGGGGCCCATCCCAGTATGGAAAAAATGGCACGGCGGCGAAGAGGCTGATTACATCCTTCGGAATCCGCTGAAATTTTGAATGATTCAATGCCGCGGAGGATTAAAGCCCATTATACGTTCTGAGTAGACCCGTTAATGAGTTCCATCCAACCAAATCATCGCGAGTGAGTATCGGTCTTGTAGAAGTGACTGTGATGCGTCGTGACACGGCATTGAGGCGGCGGCCGCCGGCCGAGGTCTTGAACAAGTCTTGAATATGAAGAAAACTCATTGGAAAACTCAAGCAATCGATTCAGGACCAATATTTGCGCAGAACGGGGCGCCCTATTCGCACACAGTCAATGAGCTCCCCAATTCCGCCAAAATTCAATGCGGCCTTAGTCTAGTCTTACTCGCGCTATGATAGCCGCTGGTCGCGCTTCCGACGCACGTGATCCTGCGCGCAAGGCTGAATGACGCGCCGCCGCGATGTTAGCACAGAGTGAACTGGACCAATTTGATATTAGAACCTTCCTGAAGTTCTTTCAGCATACCAATTATGCCATACTTTAGCACCAGACCTCAGCTCACTTTCTGAACCCGTGTGAACTCAGGCACTGCCACTTCCTCAGGATTCACCGGCGAGCCTACAATGGGCATTTTGCACCTTGGATTGGATGAAAAACTTGAAAAATGATTCTTAAACCAAGTTTAGAGCCTCCTGGGAATTAATACATGCCAGGGAACCCGGCACGGTCAACAAAACGAGAAAGCTGAGCGTGGGACCCAATCAAATTTCTCTTTACAGTATTTCCTTATCCGGAAGCCTGACCTACGGCTTTCATAGCGCGAGTAAAATCAGACCATATATCAGTTCTTTTTCGTCTTTTTTTTTTTTTCAAGAAAAACGATTCTGATCATTTGGTCTGACTAGGGAGACTAATGCGGCCTTCAGTTGGCCTTCAGGCTATTTATATAAATCAAGAACCAGCGTGAGAGAGAGAAAAAAGCTGTTAAGAACATCAGTGACAAGCAGACTGCAGTGCTTCTTCCACACGTACACTCATGGAGGAATTACCATCCTCCTCCGCGGCGGCTCTGGCAGCTGATATGCGGGCAAGCCCGATGGCCGAGGAACCCCATCAACTCATGGATGAAACAGTGGCTCCAATAAGCGAGAAGTCCGCGCACTTGATGTACAATGAGTCGAGGTAAGAAACTAATCCGACTCTCTGCCAGTGGTACCTTGAACTTTGGTCACAGACTTGTCGAGACACTCAAAGAATGCTTCGCTAACCTGACAAAGGGGAATGAGTCGCAAACAGAAAAGTTAGTCCTCTAATGGTTCTGTCAGACACCAAATTGACAAGTCTCAAGGTTTCTGGAGGCACTGAAGCCAAGGGCCCCACCAGCAACAGACAAGGAGACGACATTCTGGAATGCATACAAGACTTTGTCAGAGGAATATGACCGGGAGTTCCACAAGAAATATGGCACTGATCTCGACACATCCCTTATTTTTGTGCGTAATCTATCCATTTTTAAAATTCAGTTGGGTAATTTAATATTTCAAGGCCGGTCTCTTCTCCGCCGTTAGCTCGGCATTTATTATCCAGATACAGCCTGAACTCCAACAAGATCCCAATGAAGTCACTCAGCAACTCCTCCGGATCCTCATTCACAATGCCAACCAGTCACTTTTCTCAGGCATAAACATGACTGAGCCCAGTGGTGGAACCACCACCACTGTTATCATTGTCCAAAGTCTGCTCTATGCTAGCCTATTCTCCACCCTACTGGCAGCATTGCTGGCAGTCCTTGGCAAGCAGTGGTTGATGCACTATGATGCAGCAGGCAGCAGAGGGACCCTTGCTGAGCGTGGTCTAGAACGTCAGCGGAAATATGATGGCTTGCAAAAGTGGAAATTCACTCTCATCATGGAGATGTTTCCACTCCTCCTTCAGCTTGCTTTGCTCCTCTTTTCTGCTGCCCTCTCAGTCTACTTGTCAACAATCAGCTGCCCAATTGCCATCATTGTCATTGCATTGACATCCCTGGGCACTCTTGCATACATTTCTCTCTTGGCCTCTGCAGCTGTCTATCCAGATTCACCGTTCCAGACCCCACTTGCCAGTGTTTTGCGCAGACTGGTTGTGGGGTTATGGAAGACAATACTTGCTTTACCAGCCTTTCTCCATCAAATTTTTCGCCGATTTCGGAAGGGTCTGTCAAGTACTTGGATGGCCATCCAGAAATGTCTACAACAGCAGTCTCCTCTATTGCCATTATTTTGCCGGAATATCCCTAGTGATGATGGGGACACTGACCTATCCACACCAAACCCATTCACTACTGAGTCTTTCCCAGAGGCCTCACCTGCAGTACCTGCTGTTCTGTGGCTCTTAGAGACATCCACCAATCCAGATGTCATATCTGTGGCTGCAGACCTAGCAGTGGACTTGCAGTGGCCACCTTATGCAGACCTTGGCTTGGCACTGGAACGGCTACATGACACATTTTGGGCCTGTTTCACCACAACAGGTCCTGGTTATGTCAGAAGATGCCAAGTTCAAGACAGTTCAATACAGCATGCAATAACCTGTGGGCAGGCATATGGAACAATGAGCATTAGCTCAAGCAGGAACTCTCACAAATTGACCAATTTCTTTCAAGACCTTGTTGTCCCTGCAAGGGCAGAGGGAACAGAAACCTTACAGCTGGCCCAGTTACACAGTGTATTCAATGCATTGAAAGGAGACTCTAGATGCTTGCAAACTGTCCACACTCAGTCTGTCATGCTTTGGGTACTCCATGTGCTGCCACACCTAGCATGGGGATTTGCCAGCTTTGCTTCAGACTTGAAGAACATGCTCAAATATGCCTCATCATCACAGACAGGCTTGACAAACCAGATTTATGCTGATTGCCTTTTTTTACTGAACATTATGCTTGGTTTCAAAGCACACCCAGATATCCCCGTGAGGAAAGATAAAAGGTTAACACATCACCCACTAGAATTGTCTGTTCTCTAATCATTCAACAGCTTTGCCATTGACTTCCTGATTGAGGAACTCTTCAAAAACCTCAGCAAATCTCTGAATAAATATTCAATTGATTTGACCTACAGCCCAAGAAATTATTGCATTGACTGATCAAATGGCAAACATGACAGGCCATGAGTTGGGTCACAGGAGCAAAATGCAAGTCAGAAAACAAATTTATCACTTGTGCTCCACAATTTCCCGATTTGGTGGTCAATGGACTGATGTGGTTCTATCGGCACTGGCATTTGGGAACATTTCTGACAATACCTTGCTCGAGGATGTGTCATGGGTCTATGCAGCACTCAAGGATGTTCATCAATCCAATGAAACTGCAGAGCATGGCTGGGATGCAGCCACACAGGAGCGTGTTTGTTGCCTTCTGAAGCTCTGAATGATGCCACAGAATTTCCAGTTCCATCTGAGAAAGTGCTCCAAGTCATTCTCAAAGCACTTTCCACAGAAGGCGCTTGTTTAATCTCAGCGGTCAAGCTCCTCTTTCGGGCAAAAGGCTGGTTTACAGACATCAATCTCCAACCCATCTTGCAAGAACATAATGTATGGTCTCGGATAGGTGCCATCATCATGAAAAATTCATGGGAATTGAAGTACTCAGTGGAGGGATATATATATATTCAACTTGGTCATATGTTGTCCAGCCTGACTCAGTGGACACCCTACATCCACGGTGACCCTTCCCATTGGATCATCATATATTTTGAGATAGACAGTTTCAATCAAGTGCAACTACAGACACCATATCTCTCTGTCCTTGAGTGTATGTGGGGTGTGAAATACACTGGACCATATCAATTCCTGAAGGACAGCGAGAAAACTTTAGCATGGACTCTGATTGCATTGTCAATTGTGTGGGAAGGTTTCAATTTCTCTGGGCAACAAACCTTGCAGGATTTTTATCACCTAATCAGATGCACAATATCTATTGCTTTCAGGTCGCACAACCCGTACAAGCATTACTTTCGGCACATGGCGGGGCTCATTTCCTCCAATTTCCGAGCCACTTTCTTCAAAAGGCTGGATGATGCCCTCATTCAAGCTGCAAGAAACGCAGATGATGTGATTTCTCAGACTCCCACACAAATTAAGAACCAGCTGGACTTGGATAGCTCACAACAGGAAAAGACTCATGTCTTCTATCAGGCTGCCAGAGTTTTGGATGAGATGGGCCAGATACTTAAGCTTGAATCAGAAGGGGAACAGGTGGACCGTGGAGAAGAAAGGGCGAAGGTATATTGGAATAATCTGAGAACATATTTTAAACAACAGGTTAATCAATTGGAGGAGTCACTGAAGGAGACACCGGGGACTGCTGAAATATCTGATTGAGTTTTGTTATCTGTCAATTTTATATACTTTTTTCGGTTATCCAGAAAGCTCCCGCATTGAGCATGTGGAGCAATTCAAGATCTTGAGCACAAAGAATTTAAAACCGACTCTGCGATGTCTCGGACTTTTTCGCCGGTAATTTATATTATCTGTAGAAGCTCAATGTCGGTCGGTGAGTCCGATCTCGAAGAGATACCTATTATTATTAAGAGCTCTGCCGAGGGGCTTTTTCTTACACCAGACAAGTGGCCCCATCAAAGCCTTTCCGGGTGGGGAGGTTCCACTGAGTAATTATTATGTTTAATGCCCTGCAAATGGTCTTGCCGGCCAAAAAAACACGTCCTCCTCCCTGCTCATGTCTGACCGCGTTGGTGCTCGGCGCGCGTTCTCGTGAACAAAGGCAACGGAGCCATACTCCCGAACAATACGAAACATGCACCACCACATTCACAATCACGTCTTGGGTATGTATAACATATATAATCAGTCCATGGCCCGCCATTGTCAATGTATTGCATGCATGCCTCCTCCTTCAACATGCCTCCTCCGTATGTACTCAAGAACCCAAGAAGTAACGAAGTAAATATGGTGCGCAAAACAGGAATTATGCTATGAAACAGGGGATTAAGTACAATGGAGAATAAGAAAAGAACGTAAAGACAGAATGAAGGATGGAGCCAAGGACAGTAATGTCAGAAAGAAAGAAGGGAGGAAGGAGTGTTTATGTGGTGCGGTGCGGTATGATATGGTAATGTTGTATCCCGGGCGGTGTGATTTTCATAATGGTAGCGCGTAGTGGTGTGGATGGATGAATGGATGGATGGATATGTACGTGGTTGTCGTAGTATAAGTCCAAGAAACTCAGCCCAATAACAAGAACATGGTGCGCGAAAGAACGAGAAGGAACGCAGGCAGCCAATAGCATCATCAACCTCACGCCCTACACTTCTCCCACATCTTCACCGAGTCGCTGTCCCATCGTCGTCAGTCTCGTCTTCGCAGAAAAAAAATAGTTACAGGCGGAGCACTCCTCACATGACCATTACGCGGCGCTCAATGTCCTGTGGCCACGAGGGGGTACCACTGGTCCTTGGCCTGGAGGAAGTCGTGCGGCGCCGCTGCAGAGACAAGGCGTCAGAATTGCCGTTGTGGAAAGAAGCGGTAATTGGAAAAGTAAACTTACTCATGGACCCATCCAACCACGGGTTCTCCGGCCCATCGGGGAACCACCCGTTCGTCCCGCCGACCGCGACGTTCATAATCAGGTAGAAGGCTGTGGGGTGCATATCGTCATCAGTATTTGTTTTTGAAAAGATGAGTGTTGAAGTAAAAGCGAAATGCGCAAGCCGCAGCAACGCCATCGAAGGAAAAATGAAAAGCAATATGAGAGGAAAGCGCGCATATTGATCAAACGGCGCCGCCTTCGTCCCATTCAACCACGAGTTCTCCAGAATGATGTTCTCGCTCCCGTTCAGCACCACGTTCAGGAAGTCGCCGCGCTCCCGGAAGAGCCTGGCGAGCTTGATCTCGTACATGAGGTGCAGCTGCGTGTCGACGTATATTCAGCTGTGGGTGAGTTATGAATGAGTACGCGTTGAGCATCATGGAGCAATAATGGGGAAGAATGGTACGGAGCAAACGAGCAGAGGGGAACAAAAGGAAGGTGGGACGAATGGGATATTCACTCATTCCGCTCCAACACATCCGTGTGGAACCCGTCGTCGAACCGCCTGCGGCGCCACGGCCACCAGCCATGTCTTCAAAAGGCGATCGCGTTGAGGTCAACGCCGTGGGCCCCCAGTTGAGCGAGCTGTGGACGTAGTTGATGCCTCTGTGGGAGAGGTTGGTTAGTAAACGGAGAGAGCAAGGACGAAGAGGATGGAGAGAGATAGAGATGGGCAAGCGGGGAGTGGTAGCAGGAGCAGATAGAGACGCTCGTCGGCTCGCGCCAGCCGATATTCAGCCCCTCATCGTTCGTCGAGGATGAAGATCAAGTAGATGATGTCATCTCTCCGGCCAAAGCAGCTTGCGCTCGTCGCAGCAGCCTGTGAAGCCGCCGACCCCATCCGCGAGCAGCGCAATGACGACGGCGACGAAGGCGGCTATGAGCACCACCCCCGCCCATCCATCCGTCTGGAGGAGATGCCGGTAACGATCCCGCTTCGCGCCCTCGCTTGTTCAACAGCGTGCAGACAGCGAGGGGAGACATTTACCATCCAGAGCCAGACCAGCACCCGCGCTGCCACCCAGAGTCAGCGCAGGATGCCTAGCCTCCAGTACTCAACCCACACACGGCGCACAGCATAAGCCCGCCCATATGCACAGCGCGCAGGACGAGCCCTACCCACCCCACACCAACAGCGACGGACGGCCAGGAATGTCATCCCCTTCCGCAAAAGCAACGCGCACAGACAGACGCCCAGCCCGCCCGCCATCGACGCCGTCACCGCCAAAACCCGCCCAAACTCCCCTCCCCCAAGAGCAACGAGAAAGGAAAGAAAAAGAAAGAACGAAAGAAAAGACGCGACGCACTGCTTCGGATACAAGGGCTCGTTCCCGCGCGCCTCCATAATGTCAATCTCGCCTGAAAAAAATGCGTCAGTTTCGATCTTTTTGTACACGGGGAACACGGGAGCGAGGGAGAGGGGAGGGGACGAGCGGGCACCGGCATGGGTGCGTAAAAACGACGCGGACGATCGGGTCGTCGCGACGCGACGCACCCGCCCACAAGGAGAGAGAAACTTCGCGCGCGCGTAACGCAGAAATCACCAAAAAATCCGCCGCCCAAGACAAAACCCCCACACAAAGAAAAGCCACTCACCGCTCAACGTCCACCCGCCGTACGCGTCGTCCACGGGCAGTATCCACAGCGCGGGCCACAGCCAGTCGCCGTCAGCAGCTTCACGCGGATCTCGACGCGCCCGATTCTGGGGGGTGGTGGCGAGCCTGCGAAACGAGCGAGGGGGGTGAAAAAAAAAGGAAGAAGCCCAAATGAACTGTATATTCGCGCTCCTCCTGGTGCTCACGCGCGCGCTCATGACGTGCAGGAGGATCTTGCCGAGCGTGGTGTGGGAGACGCCGAAGCACGCGGCGAGGTAGGCGGGCGTTGGGCGGGAGGTCGGGGGCTTCGGGAGGGGGTTAGTATGGGTGACAAGAGGGGAAGAGGGGCAGGGCGAAGAGTAAAAAGCGGGGATGGGAGAGGATGCGGTGAAAGGAGGATGCGGTGTACAGGGGGGATGAGGTGGGAGAGACAGGCAGAGGGGAGAAGGTGGGCGGAAAGACGAGCGAGGGCGGTGAGAGGAGCGAGGGTACAGTAGGACGGGTGTGCGTGTAGGAGGGACGCGTGAAGTGGAGGGAAGATACGGGATGGACGTAGGAGGGGGCGCGAAGTGCACCCGCCGATGTGGAACACCGCGTCGTCGAGGATCTGCGGGAGCGGGATGACGTCGGCGCCATCTCTGCATCTGAGTGTTACTGGCTGGTATGCTGCTCACACAGGAATCCAGAGCTCGTCTCGGGCATGTTTATCCCTGTGCTAGTCCCGGCCCCAGTCCCATTAGTAGACCCAGACTCGATAGCAAACCGCAGCGCAGTGGCGCCGCAAATGACGGAGGACGACATGATCTAATTGTCGTAATTTAGCACTGCGGCAAATCGATTTGCATCCAGTATCGCAGGCGTAATAAAGAAGAAGTGACTGCAGTGGACGTGAAAGAAAACTCATTTCGTTTTGAGGGAAGAGGCGCCGTGACGCGTGAGGCGGCAACCGCCGGCGGCAGCTACCCGCGGGTACCCAGAGGTCGACCCAGACCCGGACCCGGTAATACCGTACCCGACCGACCCGCGGGCCTCGAACCCGTACGGGTCACCGGCGGGTGCAGAATTACCCGCGGTACCTCAAACCCCCGTCGGGTATACCCGTACTAAAAAATGCAAAAAGCAGTGTCTGGAGATACAAAAACATGGAGGATACTAATTTGAGATCTCAATACCCACTATTCCGCAGGATCGAGGTCAACTTTAGAGCACCAAGCCAGTTTTTTCAAACAGCGATCAAAGAAAATTCAATTTCTGCACTCCGAGTTTAGATCTGTTCCGGAATTCATAACTCACCTCACTTTTTTGTCCCATTTGTACTAGTTTTGGAATCCAAGTAGCCGTATCTAGCCGTATATTTGAAGTTGTATACGGCCGAAAGCGACTAATCCCATCGGCCGAAAACCCGCGGGTTTACCCGTGCGGGTCCACGGTATGGCGTCGGGTCGAAAAATCCCAACCCGTACCCGGACCAGGCCGACCCTCGGGTCCAAACCCGTGCATGGACCCGATACCCGTGTCCAACCCTAACTTGAACATTAATATTAAGAAAATTAGAAATTAAAGCAAGAGTCAGCCTGCCGTCATTTGGTAGGCGTAGAGAACAGGGTAGAAATTTCTTCTAGGACTCCATAAATATTAAAACAGCTTAAGCCACTCGGAAACCTTGTCTCTCAAGTCCAACTTCCAATTTGAACGCGTACCTCGCTTGTTGAATGTGAAACCCTTACCTCAAAATGCGCAGTAATACCCCATGAAGACGTGTAAAATATAGTTTTGACCCAGATGCTCAGACCAGCACTGAAATGGGACCCAGACTCGAAGACTCAGACACTGTAAATAATTTAGTAGCCGTTGTACCCTTCATGGAAAATTCTTGAGTATCTCTTCCAATATTTCGCCCAAGCAATATGTAGTTCGAAATGCTTAGGAATGGGGGGGATGCGGAGCTGGGACACGAACCCGCAATCTCTCCAAAACACGGCTTGATTGAATTTGGCATTTGAACCACGGAGCCAAAAGGATTAATATGAGAAAAGCTCCTGTGTAATAAACACATTTATTGGGGTACGAGTTATGATGTCGGAAAATCCAAAATTAGGTGACCAGGCCAAATATTGCCTGATCAGCCCGTCAGGCCACTGGGGTGGACATAAGGTTCGAAAGTGACCAATAACTGTCTATCAGCCTGATAACCCTGACAGGCCTGATTGGTCTGACCACCCCATATCGCACATTATAAGGACTAGCCCAGAAAATAGAAAAACCAGTAGTGACTACTAGGATTTCTAGCAGTCACTAACATTCGGTCCTTCCACTTCCCTGAGATCTAATGAAGTTAGTCAATTGAATTAGAATTGTGAACTCACCGGGATTCGAATGGGTGACCTAAGGTTGAGATTTAAAAAGCTGGGGTGTCAACATAACCACTAGGCTAAAGGAAAGTTAACATGTACAAAATGTGGTTCACTACATACCCATCCTCAGATGCCTTACATCGTCTGATACCCCCTGATGACCAAATATCACCTCTGGTATCCAGATACTACATGTAGCTCCTACCGTCGCACATTAACAATGAAATTCTGTTTGCATTTCAAAGCAACAGTTACACATCACGGTTGAAATTCCGCCGCAGATCAGCCCAAATAGGGTGATTTGATCGCGGCAGGTCTTCGGCATATTCGAACTCCGCACCCAACCACACACCGCTGGTCAGCCTTCCTCTCCTCCCCCCCCCACCACTGTTAAACATCAAGTACTTGCCGCACCCGCCAAACGTGGCATGGAGCCGTCGCCATTGCCGCCATTCACTTGCTCGATGCCGCACTTTCTCTTCCACCAACATCCCACAACGAAGGAAGCTTAGTACAGACATTGGTTTCCAGTTACATTGGGCTCTCAGCGTCTCTTTCGGAGCCAGTCCAGTGGTGAGACGTCTCTTCCACTCTTTTTTTCCCTTTCTCACTCATGTTGTGGTAGATACTATGGACGTGGACATGTTTTTACGCTGCAACAGTTAATATAATATTTATTTGTGTAAACAGGAGCATTCTGAGGACGGCCTGAGCAGGCCATATCCAGCCTGGTACAGCCTGATAGGTCCCTCACCGAACCTGATACGTCCTGATACGTCCGTCAGGCCCTATAAGGCAAATTAGGATTTTCCGACATGTAGGCTGTATAGTGGAGACTAGTTTGCAGGTGGATGACGCAGAAATCAAGATTGATCAGGTTTCCTCCCGTTTAAGCAACGAGTTCTCGCTGTCTCAAGCGAGATTATTTAAATAGCTTAAGAGTGTTACCGCTCAAGATTCAAGAATACGTATCATCCTGTGGGTGTACCGATACGGTAGTACATCATTTCGAACGGTACCGGGTGTGGGTCGATTCTGGCGACAGTTTAGGGATCGAACCTGTGCCCCTTTAAAATGCGGCTCTCAACATTTTTTGTTCTTTTATAGAACCAGAATATCGCGCATCAGAGCCGCATTTCACTTCCTCCGATGGACTTCTGAGACAGTTCACATTCACTTTCCCGGAACCGTCGACCCCCACAATAAAACTGCACTCTGACGGCTCCAACTGCTACGTAGTCAGCTGAAAGCCATGTCCAATACTTGCGTGAGATCCAAGTTAAATATCTATTCAATGGATCAAGTCAAAATGTGTGTTAGTCAAAGGCTAAGCTTTGGGGAATTTACGCGTTTGGAAATTACGTACCTTGAGCCTTTCAGCATTTATGCGGCTTAAGCTTCGTAGAAACTTGATGGCTTGAGCGTCGTCCGGCAGAATCACCTGCCTTTCCGATAATTTTTGCAGCAGAAAACCTGGCCCAGCACTGAAAGTCAAAGAAATGCAAGGCTGACGCTAAAAAACTTGCCGGATTAAAAAAACTCAAGATGCCACTGAAAGACTCTAAAATCAACTCATTTTTCAAGAAGGCAGCCAGGGCGCTATCCCCAGTATCCTCAGCACCTCTCCCAGTCCACCCTTCTGTACAATCTGCTGCTCCGGACGGTGTCCCGAGGCCTGTATCTGATTTTTTTGACGACATTTCGTGAGTCCATAAATATTACACTATACCATCTAGGATAAGTACTAAAATTATGACTATAGTGTCCCCCCTGGAACTGGAGCCATCCTCAGCTTGACCTCCGTTCCCCCCTCCTCACCTCATTCTTTCATGTAAGTAATTGCAAACGAATTGGAAAATTAATACTGACACGGAATAGTGGCACTTCCCCAATTGATCCTTCTCGTCATTCTCACTCTGTTGATAATGCAGCTGGTGATTCATGCTCACACCCTGCCAAAGATGTTCCACTGCAGCGGCGAGAATCTCCAGAACGCTTCGGGGAATGCAGCGGGCTTCGACTTACCTTCCCTGCCGGCCAAGATCAACTCATTGTGTATCCATTTGGTCTTTACGAGTCCTAATATCTTTTAGGATTCGTTCTTGTCGACGTCCATTCAGTGTTTTTTGATCGTAGTTAGAACTCCAACTGACATGTTCCTTCCGAGGTTCGGCCGTTATTTCGATTTTGTGTACAACAAGTGTACAACCACTGCACAACCTAAGGAACAGTCTCGGAAGGTCTCTCAGCGGCAGATCCAAGGGCATCTTCGACCACATTCCAATCCTGGTCCGCTGAGAGTCCTGCAAGAGGCTTGTTAACCGTTCACGCGACATTTGCCAAGCCATCATCTGACTAAAACTAAATTTGAAGGGATCCGTACTTGAGCTCCGCACTCTTCGCATTCTAATGTTATTTCAATGGTTTGAAAACCAATTCAGCAGGCTAACGACGCAATCATGTCCGTGGTGTACAGATGGTTCAAACTGAGGTGTTTGACCACAATTCACAAAGTACTTTCATTTAGATAATTAATTCCGGCTTCAATAATCTTCGCCTGGCAAGTTGGATGCAACTTGGGTGCGCAACTAATTTTTTCTTCTGCTATGGGAGAAACCAGATTGCAAATGGCAGTTTGATTTATCATTCACCCGGTGCCGTTGTGGGTCACAACTCATTTCACAGCTGTAGTATTCGACACGAGCAAGAACGGTTTGATGTGGTACCACTGTCCACGATGGAATTTCAACAGGCCGTCACTGCAGACCTAATGGTCAAGTCTGAGACTTGCAAGATCCACTTCCTCTGCAAACAGGTCAGGAGACACTATGCGCAGCTTTATATGGACAGGTGATTTGAGGCAGATCGTAATTTGATCGTAATCGATATTTATTTGTAGATTTAAGCTCGAGACACGGTGTTCAATATTAAAAAGGGCGGACTCGTACTGCCATGCGAAGCAGTGGCCTACAAGCCAAGTCACTCTAAGATGCAACTCCCTTGGAATTATTACTCCGAAGGTGATCGCTTCTTCTTGCGGTCCATATCGTGCCTACGACGTGTTCGTCCTGGCTCTAATCTTTGCAGAAAATGCAAAGATTTGCGCTCCAATGATGTCCTCGACACCATCTGCGAGCGCATCATCAACGGCGTCAACGAGAACACTCCCCTCATGTTCTTTCCCATCGGTGGGCTTGTCTAGAAAGTCCGTCGAAAGAACGACCAGATATACGTCCTGCGGCTTGCCAAACACAGCGACACTCGGAGGCTTGCATCCCAAAGCGCAACCATCGATCGCCACAAGGAGTTCATGATGGCTGTTGGCTCGGGGAAAATATTGCGTATTGCGCCTCTAGTGACTGCGAGCATCAACAGCAACGAGGGTATTAATGAGCTCGCTCATCGCATCTACCGTGCCACTGCCGACACGTTTCGGGAGAGTCCCAGATACAATGCGAAGGGTTTCACACCTGACGAGCGCATGCTGGGACTATGCGCACTACGCCTCGGTGGTGCCCGTCTAGCCGATACTGTGCACTCGGTCTCCCTGGCTTGACGACTCTCCGGGAACATACAGTCATTCGCCCGCTTCGCACCTCTGCCCGCATGCCTACAATCGAAGAGGTTGAGGAGAATATGGACGCCTATACTGATGGTAAAGATGTACCATGCGGCCCCCCAATTCCTATCCACCAGATAATGGTGGATGAGCTCAAGGTTGACGAACGGCTCCGATGGGACGACAAAGATAATATGGTTAAGGGCACATGCATTCTCAGGATGCGTCGTTGGAGTTTGGAGCTATTGAAGATGCAGAGATGCTCGTACACGATATAAATGAGGGTAAGGTTCATTTGGCAAGCGAGGTGAGCACATTCAACCACCCAATGGCTGTCGTCTCACTGCCTAATTTACCGCAGGCTACTGTGGTTGCGTTAGGACGGTTGTCAGGAGATCCGCAGGAGGCCAACCCGCTCCCCATCTGTATTTCGGGAACTTGCAAGAAGGCAACTGGACACGACCAGGCTGAGTTCCTACGAATTATCCATGCTGCTGTCAATAACCGCCTAAAGCACGGAAATAGTACCTACAGGACTATCAGTGTGGCATCTGATGGAGAGGCCAAACGCGGTCTCGCCCTCACCCTCGAATTCATGAAGTTCAACCTCGACAAACTTTCCCCGATCTTTCCATTACTCAAGCCCCTCGAATTCATGAACCTTCGCGTCGGCCCCGATGATATTACACCGGACAAGGATTTTCGCCACGTCATGAAAACCATCCGCAGCCTTCTCATGCGTAAAATTAGCACTAACGTTCTTGGTTTCGTCATCACGCCAGCAATTGGGCCTTCAGGCTGCTTATATAAATCAAGGACCTGACAGCGTGAGAGAGAAAAAAGCTGTTAGTGACAAGCAGACTGCAGTGCTTCTTCCACGCATACACTCATACCATCCTCCCCCGCAGCAGCTCTGGCAACTGAAATGCGTGCAAGCCCGATGGCAGAGGAACCCCATCAACTCATGGATGAAACGGTGGCTCCGATGAGTGAGAAGTCCGCGCACTTGATGTCCGATGAGCCGAGGTAAGACAGTGATCCAACTCTCTGCTGGTGGTACCTTGAACTTTGGTCACAGACTTGTTGAGACACTCAAAGAATGCTTCGCAAACCTGGCAAAGGGGAATGAGTCGCAAACGAAAAAGTTAGTCCTCTAATGGTTCTGTCAGACACCAAATTGACAAGTCTCAAGGCTTCTGGAGGCACTGAAGCCAAAGGCCCCACCAGCAACAGACAAGGAGACAACATTCTGGAATGCATACAAGACTTTGTCAGAGGAATATGACCAGGAGTTCCACAAGAAATATGGCACTGATCTCGACACATCCCTTATTTTTGTGTGTAATCTATCCATTTTAAATACAGCTGGGTAATTTAATATTTCAAGGCTGGTCTCTTCTCCGCCGTTAGCTCGGCATTTATCATCCAGATACAGCCCGAACTCCAGCAAGATCCAAATGAAGTCACTCAGCAACTCCTTCGGATCCTCATTCACAATGCCAACCAGTCACTTTTCTCAGGCATAGACATGGCTGAGCCCAGCGGTGGAACCACCACTATTGTCATCATTGTCCAAAGTCTGCTCTATGCTAGCCTATTCTCCACCCTGCTGGCAGCATTGCTGGCAGTTCTAGGCAAACAGTGGCTGATGCACTATGATGCAGCAGGCAGCAGAGGAACCCTGGCAGAGCGTGGTCTAGAACGCCAGCGGAAATATGATGGCTTGCAAAAATGGAAATTCACTCTTGTTATGGAGATGTTTCCACTCCTCCTCCAGCTGGCTTTGCTCCTCTTTTCTGCTGCCCTCACGGGTTACTTGTCAACAATCAGCCACCCAATTGCCATCATTGTGATCACAGTGACATCCCTGGGCACTCTGGCGTACATTTCTCTGCTGGTCTCTGCAGCAGTGTATCCGGATTCTCCATTCCAGACCCCACTGGCTACTGTTTTGCGTAGCCTGTCCAGCTTTTTGTGCACACTGGGCAAGAGATTATTCCTGAACCTGCTTAATTTACATTATCAAATTCAGGAGGGTCTACCTAGGATTTGGATGGCCATCCGGATAGTTTTACAACACCGGTCAATATCTCCTCTATTGCCATTATTTTGCCGGAGTATCCCCAATGATGATGGAGACACTAGCCTATCTACACCAAACCCATTTACTGCTAAGTCTTTCCCAGAGGCCTCACCTGCAGTACCTGCTGTTGTGTGGCTCTTAGAGACATCCACCAACCCTGATGTCATATCTGTGGCTGCAGACCTAGCAGTGGACTTGCAGTGGCCACGTCATGCAGACCTTGGTTTGGCACTAGATCGATTGCATGACACATTTTGGGCCTGTTTTGTCAAGGATAAAGCCTACTACTTGGGGTATCAAGAGGTCCATGTTCGAGACAGCTCAATACTGCATGCCATAACCTGTGGGCGGGCATATGGAACAATGAACTTTAGCTCAAGGAGGAACACTCGTGAATTGATTGATTACCTTCAAAGCCTTGTCCCTGCAAGGGCAAATGGAACAGAAACCTTGCAGCTGGCCCAGTTACACACTGTATTCAATGCATTGAAAGGGGACCCTGATTGCTGGAAAACTGTCCGCACCCAGTACGATATGCTTTGGGTACTCCACGTGCTCCCACACACTGTAAACAGATTTGCAGCCCTTGATTCTGACTTGAAGAACATACTCAAATATGCCTTATCATCGCAGACAGGCTTTACAACACAGAGTTATGCTGATTGCCTACTTTACATGAATGTGATGATTGGATTCCGACCACTTGAGAGCAATTTGGCACACAAAGATAAAAGGTTCACTCATCACATAGTAGAATTTTCCACTCTCTAATTATTCAACAGTTTTGCCATTGACTTCCTGGTTGAGGAACTCTTCAAAAACCTTAGCAAATATCTGCATGAAGATAAAAGTTGGCAAGAAGAGCCAATTCAAATGACTACGGCCAAAGAAATTGTCACATTAACCAACCAAATGGCAACGATGTCAGGCCACATGCTGAAGGACAGCAGTTCCATAATAAAAATCAGAAAACAAGTTTATTCCTTGTGTACTGCAATTGCTCGAGCTTATAACTGGGTTGATGTTGTTGTGGCAGCACTGGCATTTGGGGATCTTTCTGGCTATACCCTGCTTGAGGATGTGTCATGGGCCTATGCAGCACTCAAAGATGTTCATCAATCCAATGAAACTGCAGAGCATGACTGGGATGCAGCCACAGAGGAGTGTATTTGTCGCCTTCTAGAAGCTCTGTGTGATGCCACAGAATTTCCAGTCCCATCTAAGAAAGCACTCCAGGTCATTCTCAAAGCACTTTCCACAAAAGGCCCTTGTTCAAATGAGGCTCTGAAACTTCTTTTCAAAGCACAAAGTTGGTTCATAGACACTGATTTCCAATCCACCATGCAAGAACATAATGCATGGTCTCGGATGGGCTCTTTCTTCATGAGTAATTCATTACAGATGGGTCATTATGGGCACAAATATATCAAACTTGGTGAAATACTTTCCAGCCTGGCCCAGTGGGCACCATACATTCACTGTAACCTTCCTCATTGGATCACCATATACACTGGGATATTAGAAGGGACTCGAGAGACGGTACAGAGCTCATACCTCTCTGTCCTTGAGTGTATATGGGGTGTGAAATACACAGGAACACACCCATTTTCCAAGAAAGCTGAGAGAACTTTAGCATGGACTCTGATTGCACTGTCAAATGTCTGGGAGGGTCTTGATTTCTCTGAGCAGCATACCTTGCAGGATTTTTGTCAGCTCATCAGATGCACAATATCTTCTACTTTCAAGTTGCACTACAGATACAAATTATCCCACCAAAGGGTGCTCAACATCCTCATTTCTTCCAATTTCAGAGCTGCCTTCTATACACCACTGGGTGATTCCCTTATCCAAGCAGCCAAAAAAACCGGAGAAATGAATCCCGATGATCCCACACAAATTGACAACCAGCCAGACTCACTGCAAGAAAAGACTCAAGTCTTGCAACAGGCTGCCACAATTCTGGATAAGATGGGGCAGGCACTTAAACTGGAATCGGAAGGGCAACAGGTGACCCACGAAGAAGAAAAGGCGGAAGAATATTGGGATAACCTGAGAACACATTTTGAACAGCAGGTTGATCAATTGGAGGAGTCAGTGAAGGAGACACCGGGGAATGCTAAAATATCTCATTGATTTTGTTTTCTGTTGATTGTATATACATACTTCTTTAAGGGCATCGACTATGTTGAGCAATTTAAGATCTTGAAAACATTGAATTTAGCACCTGCACCATAATTTCTTTATCTGTAGCAGAATTCCAGTTGATTTCGAAGAGCATCTACCTATTATCAACAACTCAGCCGAATCCTTGATTTATTTAGGATGTGTCAACATATAAATGACCCCCATAGAATTGTGGTTGGATAAATTACCACCAAATAGGCAGGAATGAGCCGGAGTCGGAGCCAGGTGCGTGATTAAATGACACTGAGTAATTTAGGCATGCTTAATAACATCTTGTCGCCAAAAAACACGCTCATGTCGGACACATGACCGTGTTGGGAAAACATCTCTTGTTTCTGAGCAGCTCGTAGAATATTCACCACGTTAGTCACAGTCATATTCTATGTATAACACATATAGGCCGCCATCGTCTATGTATTGCATGTGCTGCTACCATCCTACCTCCGTGTGTATCCAAGAGACCAGGAAATAACAAGAGAAAGATGATGCGCAGAACGGGAATTATGTTATGACGAAGGGAAAGTATGATGGAGGAAAAGAAAAGAACATAAAGACAGAATGGAGCCAAAGACGGTAATGTAAGACGGAAAGAAGGAAGGAAGGAGCGTTTAAACGTTTATGCTGTGCAGTATGATATGGTAATGTTGTATCCCGGGCATCGTGATTTTTATAATGGTAGCGCGTAGTGGTGTGGTGTGGATGGATGAATGGATGGATGGATACGTTGTCCAAGAGACTCAGCCCAATAACAAGAACGTGGTGCACGAAAGAACGAGAAGGGATGCAGGCAGCGAAGAGCATCATCAGCCTCACGCTCCACACTTCTCCCGCATCGTCACCGAGTCGCTTGTCGGGCATGAAAAGGGATGAAGATCAAGTAGATGATGTCATCTCTCCAGTCAAAGCGGCTTGCGCTCGTCGCAGCAGCCTGTGAAGCCGCCGACCCCAGCCGCGAACAATGCAATGACGACGGCGACGAAGGTGGCTACGAGCACCACCCCCGCCCATCCATCCGCCTTAGTGTTGCCCGATTCCGCCTGGAGGAGATGCTGGTAACGCCCCCGCTCCGCGCCATCGCTTGTTCAGCAACCTGCAGCCAGCGAGGGGAGACGTCGGCATACCGAGCGGGCGTAAGATATCCACCATCCAGAGCCAGAACAGCACCCGCGCTGCCACCCAGAGTCAGCGCAGGATGCCTAGCCTCCTCCAGTACTCATCGCACACATGGCGCGCAGCATGAGCCCGCCCATATGCATAGCGCGCAGGACGAGCCCTACACACCCCGCGCCAACAGTGACAGACGGCCAGGAATGTCATCCCCATCCGCACAAGCAACGCGCACACAGTCGCCCAGCCCGCCCGCCATCGACGCCGTCACCGCCAAAACCCGCCTAAACTCCCCTCCCCTCAAGAGCAACGAGAAAGAAAAGAAAAAGAAAGAACGAAAGAAAAGACGGGACGCACTGCTTTGGATACAAGGGCTCGTTCCCGCTCGCCTCCATAATGTCAATCTCGTCAGTTTCGGTCTTTCTGTACATGGTTTCGGTCCTTCTGTACACGGAGTCGTCGCGACGCGGCGCGCGCGCCTACAAGGAGAGCGAAACGTCGCGCGCTCGATGCGCGCGGGTAACGCATGGCAAGGCAAAACCCCCACACAAAGAAAAAGCCACTCACATCCACCCGCCGTAAGCGGCGTCCACGGGCAGCATCAACAGCGCGACCCACAGCCAGTCGTCGGTAGCTTCGCGTGCATCTCGACGCACCCGAATCTGGGGGGGTGGCGAGCCTGCGAGAGAGCGAGGGGGGTGAAAACAATAAAAAAACCCAAACGAAACGTATCCTCGCGCTCCTCCTAGAGCTCGCGTGCGCGCTCGACGGGCGGGAGGATCTTGCCGAGCGTGATGCTGGAGACGCCGGAGCACGCGGCGAGGTAGGCAGGCCTTGGGCGGGAGGTCGGGGGCTTGGGGAGGGGGTTAGTATGGGTGGCAAGAGGGGAAGAGGGGCGGGGGTGGAGAGTAAAACGCGGGCATGGGAGGAGGATAGGAGGATGCGAGGTAAAGGCGAGATGAGGTGGGAGAGACAGGCCGAGGGGACGGAAGGGAGAAGGGAGAAGGTGGGCGGCAAGAGGAGCGAGGGTACTGTGCGTGCAGGAGGGACACGGGGAGTAGAGGGAAGGTACGGGGATGGACGTAGGAGGGGGCGCGAAGTGCACGAAAGCACCCGCCGATGTTGAACACCGCGCCGTCGAGGACGGGAGCAGGATGACGTCGGCGCCATCTCTGCGTCTGCGTGTTACTGGCTGGCATGCTGCTCGCGCAGGAATCCAGACCTCGTCTCAGGCATGTTCATCCCTGTTCTAGTCCCGGCCCCAGTCCCATTAGTAGACCCAGGCCCGATAGCAAACCGCAGCGCAGCACCGCAAACGACGGAGGAGGACATGATCTAATCATCGTACCTCAGCAAATCGATTTGCGTCCAGGCGTAACAAAGAAGCAGAAACTGCAGTGGATGCGAAAGAAAATTCATTTCGTTTTGAGGGAAGAGGCGACCGTGACGCGCCGTGACGCGTGAGGCGGCAACCCCCGGCGGCGGCTCGGCACTTTGTGAACACTGAGAAAATTAGAAATTAAAGCAAGAGTCAGGCCGTAATTTGGTCAGCGTAGAGAACATGGTGTAAATTTCTTCTAGGATTCCATAAATATTAAAACAGCTTAAGCCACTCCGAAACCTTGTCTCTCAAGTCCAACTTACAGTTTGAACGCGTACCTCGCTTGTTGAATGTGAAACCCTTACCTCAAAATGCGCAGTAATACCCCATGAAGACGTGTACAATATAGTTTTGACCCAGATGCTCAGGCCAGCACTGAAATGGGACCCAGACTCGAAGACTCAGGCACTGTAATAATTTAGTAGCCGTTGTACCGTTCATGGAAAATTCTTGAATAGCTCTTCCAATATTTTTCCCAAAGCAATATGTAATCCGCAATGGTTAAAAATGGGTGAATGCGAGGCCGGGACACGAATCCGCAGTCTCTCCAAAACACGGCTTGATTGAATTTGGCATTTGACCAAAAGGATTAATATGAGAAAAGCTCCTGTTTAATAAACACATTATCGGGGTACAAGTTATTGTAGGCTGTATAGTGGAGACTAGTTTGCAGGCGGATGACGCAGAAATCAAGATTGAGCAGGTTTCCTCCTGTTTAGGCAACGAGTTCTCACTGTCTCAAGCAAGATTATTTAAATAGCTTAAAGTGTTACCGCTCAAGATTCAAAATATGTATCATCCAGTGGGTGTACCGATACGGTAGTACATCATTTCGAACGGTACCGGGTGTGGGTCGATTCTGGCGACAGTTTAGGGATCAAACCTGTGCCCCTTTAAAATGTGGCTCTTTAAAATGCGGCTCTCAACATGTTTTGTTCTTTTATAGAACCAGAATATCGCGCATCAGATCCCATTTCACTCGCGTTCCACTACCTCCGAAGGGCTTTTGAGACAGTTCACATTCACTTTCCCGGAACCATCGACCCCCATAATCAAACTGCACTCTGACGGCTCCAACTTGATACGTAGCCGGCTGACAGCCATGTCCCATATTTGCATGAGATCCCAGTTAAATATCTCTTCAACGGTTCAAGTCAAAATGTGTATTGCTCAAAAAATTGAGACCAAAGGCTAAGCTTTGAGGAGTTTATGCGCTAGGAAATTGCGTACCTTGAACCGTTCAGCATTTATGCGGCTTAAGCCTCGTAGAAACTTGATGGCTTAGTCACTATCCGGCGGAAGCGCCCCATGTTGCTGGTAATTTTCACAGCATGTTTTGTGTCCCCATGTGCTTATTTTATTTAGTTTACCTCAATGAACCCAATATAAGACGGCAAAATGAGGATGCCTCGCCATTCATTATCCGTCAACTGGGTCAAAACGGGTATAGAAAGGCGCATAATTTAGCCGAGACCGGAAGACACTGACATGGCTGGAGGTGGAACAGCTGGAGGCGGAACCTGGTGTAGAGCTGTGAGGAAGGCGAGCGATATCAATATGATGGCGGACGGGCGGGGACGGGAGTCGAATGAGGGCGAAATCCGACTGGTGACAGGGTGTGGGAGGTTTCGTCCTCGTCGTCAAGGGCGGCAAAGCTACGTACGTGATAGTGACAGGCTGCTTCTTCCACGCGTACACCATGGACGAAACAGTATCCTCCCCCGCAGAGGCTCCGATGACTGAAATGCCCGCACACCCAACGTCTGATGAAGCGAGGTAAGAAACTGGTCAGTCTCTCTGCCTGGTACCTTGAACTTTGTTACAGCCTCGGCAACACAATCAGAGAATGTTTCGCAAATTTGACAAAGGGGAATGAGGTCCAAACGGAAAAGTGAGTTATCTAGCAGCATCTGCCAGGAATCTACTTGACAAGTCTCAAGGGTTCTCGAGGCATTGAAGCCAAAGGCCCCCACCAGCAAGGGACAAGGAGGCTACATTCTGGAATGCATACAAGACATTATCAGAAGAGTATGATCGAGAGTTCCACAAGAAATATGGGACTGATCTTGACACATCACTCATTTTCGTGCGTAATCTTGCCTTTGGAGTTTTGTAGTATAATTATATATATTTCCAGGCTGGTCTCTTCTCTGCCGTTAGCTCAGCATTTATTATCCAGATACAGCCTGAACTACAACAAGACCCAAATGAAGTCACCCAGCAACTCCTTCGGATCCTCATTCACAATGCTAATCCATCACTTTTCTCAGGCATAGACTTAACTGAGCCCAACAGTGGAGCAACCACCATTGTTATCATTGTCCAAAGTCTCCTCTATGCCAGCCTTTTCTCTACACTGCTAGCTGCATTACTGGCAGTTCTAGGCAAGCAGTGGTTGATGCACTATGATGCAGCAGGCAGCAGAGGAACCCTTGCAGAGCGCGGTCTTGAATGTCAGCAGAAGTATGATGGCTTGCAAAAATGGAAGTTCACTCTTGTCATGGAGATGTTTCCATTACTCCTTCAGCTTGCTTTGCTCCTCTTTTCTGCTGCCCTCTCGGTCTACTTGTTAACAATCAGTCACCCAATTGCCATCATTGTGATTGCATTGACATCCCTGGGCACTCTGGCGTACATTTCTCTGCTGGTCTCCGCAACGGTGTATCCAGATTCACCATTCCAGACACCACTTGTCAGTGTTTTGCGCAGCCTGGCCAGGATTTTGTGCAGCCTGGCCACAAGGTTATGGAAAGGACTACCTCCTTCACCCCAATTTCTTTGGCGGTTTTGGAGGGGTCTGTCAAGTACTTGGATGGCTATGCAGAAAATTCTTCCACGTCAATCGGTATCTCTTCCATTGCCACTCTTCTTCCACAATAGTAACAAAGATACTGGCCTACCCACACCAAACCCCCTTTCTGCTGCACCTTTCCCAGCAGCCTCACCTGCAGTACCTGCTGTGTTATGGCTCATAGAAACATCCACCAATCCAGATGTTGTATCTGTGGCTGCAGATATAGCTGCAGACCTGCAGTGGCCACTTCATGCCGATCTTGATGCGGCATTAGATCGGTTACGTGACTTGTTTTGGACCTGTTTCATCATACATCCTGACCCTCAGGGGATCGGCCATGATCAAGTCCATGTTCGAGATAGCTCAATGCAGCATGCAATAGCCTGTGGGCAAGCCTATGGAATAATGAGCATTAGCTCAAGGAGGAACACTAGGAAATTGATTGATCCTTATGAAGACCTTGTCCCTACAATGGCAGGGAGAACAGAATCCTCACAGCTGGCCCAGTTACACAGTGTATTCAATGCATTGAAAGGAGACACTAAATGCTTCCACAGTGTCCGCACCCAGCCTGTGATGCAGTGGGTACTCCGTGTGCTCCCATACACAACACGGACATCTGACTACCTCACTTCACACTTAAAAATCATGCTTGATGATACCTCAGTGTCACAGGCAGGCTTTACTGAGCAGAGCTATGCTGATTGTCTGCTATTACTGAACATCATGCTCGGTTTCTTAGCCCACCCAGATACCCTTGTACGGCAAAATAAAAGGTTTCACCCATCCCTCCTCTGAATTTTCATTTCTTTAATCATTCAACAGTTTTGCCATTGACTTCCTTGTCGAGGAACTCTTCAAAAACCTTAGCAAATGCTTGGATGAAAATTCAATTCATTTGACTACAGCCAAAGAATTTATCTCATTGACCAATCAAATGGCAAAAATGGCAGGCCACAAGTTAGGCTTCCGCAATGGTGAGACAGTCAGAGTACATGTGCACGGGATGTGCTCCACAATGGCTCAAATTGACGGATGGGTTGATGTCGTTGTGGCAGCACTGGCATTTGGGCACCTTTCTGACTATGTTGTGATTGAGGATGTGTCCTGGGTCTATGCAGCACTTCAGGATGTTCAGAAATCCAAGGCCTATAATGAGGAAAAATGGGATGCAGCCACAGAGGAGTGTGTTTGTCGCCTTCTGGAAGCTCTGAGTGATGCCAAAAAGCCTCCATCTAAGGAGGTGCTCCAAGTCATTCTCAAAGCTCTGTCCATGGAAGGCCCTTGTTCAATTCCAGCAGTCAAGCTCCTCTGCTGTGCACAAGGATGGTTTACAGACATTGATCTCCAACCCATTATGCAAGAGCATAATGTATGGTCTCGGATGGGTTCTGTCTTCATGAATAATTTATCACAGATGCAAGATTCTGGGTGCAATTATATCGAACTTAGTGAAATACTTTCCGGCCTGACCCAGTGGACACCATACATTCACTGTACCCCTTTCCATTGGATCACCATATGCATCGGGATGTCAGAATGGGCTCAAAGGAAGATACAGATGTCATACCTCTCTGTGGTTGAGCGCATATGGGGGGTGAAATACACTGGACCATATCAATTCCCGAAGGACATCGAGAAAACTTTAGCATGGACTCTAATCGCATTGTCAATTGTGTGGGAGGGTTTTGATTTCTCCGGGCAGCATACCTTGCAGGATTTTTGTCAGCTCATCAGATGCACAATATCTCCTACTTTCAAGTTGCACTACAGATACAGCTCATATGGCCAAAGGGCGTTCGGCATCCTCATTTCTCCCAACTTCAGAGCCGCCTTCTATACACCACTGGGTGATTCCCTTATCCAAGCAGCCAAAAAAGCCAGAGATATGAATCCTGACAACCAACTGGACTTGAATGGTTCACTACCAGAAAAGACTGAACTCTTGCAGCGTGCCACCACAATTTTGGACGAGATGGGACAGGCACTTAAACTGGAATCGGAAGGGGAACAGGTAGACCGTGGAGAAGAAAGGGCGGAGGAATATTGGGATAACCTGAGAACACATTTTGAACAACAAGTTGATCAATTGGAGGAGTCGGTGAAGGTGTCACCGGGGACTGCTGCAATATCTCATTGATTTTTGTTGTCTGTGGATTTTATATATTTTCTTTCTCGATATTCAGGAGGCCCGGCACTCATTGTGCGGAGCACCTTAAACCTCGATAGAATTTAGAACCCACGGTAGGACTTGGGCCTTGTACTGACCATCATACTACTGCTGCAAGAAAGGTGCGGGTAGGCGGAGATATATGATTAAAGAGTACGGACTAAGAACTAATAATTTGCATGCCAACAAAAATATGGACCATCTACAATAACAGAACCAACAACGATATTGAACACAAGTATATGATCTTCACTATATACCACAGTTGCACTTGTGTTTTTATGTCTGTAGTCACGCCATGGTCACCATCATCTATATTTACCTTTTCATGTATGTGCCCAAGAACCCAAGAAATAATCAAAAAGGTTAATACACAAAAGGGGAACTATGAAGTTGAACACGGTACACGAGAGGAAAAGAACGTAACAACCGAATGTGGAAAGCAATTAAGTATGGTAAATGTAATAACGAAGTTTATGCGGTGCGTGTGTATGGAGAGTACAAAGTGTGAGGGAGACGGTGTAAAATAAAGCGAATAAAATCGAAAAAGAAAGTGTGGAAAGCTACATAAACCCACACTGATCCAACAGTTCGAAAATTGCCGCGCTCCCAGAAGGGCTTGCTGGGCTGGAGATCAAACATATCATGATGCAGGTGCGAGTCTGGTGGGGTTCGATCGTCAGTGTGGAAAAATGCAAATGTGGAGGGCGGAAGGAAGGACAACAACGAGGGTGCCTGGAAGGGGGAACACAAAAAGGTGGATTGAATGTGACGAGCACCATAGCCTGTCCCTCAATCCTACTGGGATTCGGGAAGAGATACATGTGACACTCACGTTCCGAGCTGTCTCTAGCACCAACGGCGGCAAGACCACAAGCCGACATAGGACAACCCTCTCCATGTGCACCACCAACTATTCGCCTGGGAAAAGATGCATGCAAGGTTCCACCCATTGCCACCAGACATGTACAGCGTGTTGTGCACAGAGATCACTGTGGGCATGGAGAGTGCAGGATTCTTTTCATCGGATGGAAAGGAACTAAAGATGACTTCAGGTGAGTAGCTGGAGAGATACCAAATCAGATGTTGAGTAGGTGCTGAGAAGGAGGGAGAGGGCAACTACACACTCCCCACACTATCTGCCCTGCCCAGCCACACAACATTAAGAAACACAATCCACATTTCTGACTCACACTGCGGGGGCTCACGCTTGAGATGTCTACCACTTTCATGGAATTTTGAATGGGTAATACTTTTTTTCGGTTACCCGGAAGGCTGAGTGTGTGAAGCAATTTAAGATTTTGGAAACAGTGAATTTAGAACTAACGGATTTTGGGGCAGTAATTTTTTTCATCTGCAGATGCACAATGTCAGTCTGCGCTGAAGAGAATTGCTTATTATTGTCAACAGCTCCGCAAAAGCCTGGATTTATCTAGGATACACACCGGACAGACAGTGCCACTGTGTTGAATAAATCACCTCCAGCATAGGCATGAATGAGCCGGATTCGGAGACCGGGCGGGTATAAAGGTGTGTAAATGCACTGAGTAATAATTATAGCTTCATATCGCGTAAACCGCCACAAAACACGGATATCCTCTCCCGCTCTTGCATGACACGTGACCGCGTTGCTCCTTCCTTCAATTTACGAATTGCGTCTGGTTCCGAATGAGCAACCCAAACAAAACAACACCTATTCAACACAAGTACAGAACATTCACAATCATGTTTTATGTGTAGCGTATATAATCAGGCCATGGCCGCAATCGTTTATGTATTTACCTCCTCCTTCCACGTCCCTCCTCCGTATGTACCCAAGAAATAACCGAACAACAGAAAGATGATGCGCAAAACAGGAATTATGTTAAAAAGGTATTAAGCGGGAAAGTACGATTGAGGAGGATGGAGCCAAGGACTTTAATGTAAAAGGGAAGGAAGGAAGGAATGTTTATGCGGTGCGGCGCGATATGATATGATGACGTTATATCGCAGTCAGACGGAGTGGTTTTCATAATGGTAGTAGCACGTAGTGGTTCGGTGTGGATAGATGGAAGGATGGATATGTACGTGGTCATCGTAACATGAGTCCAAGAAACTCAAGCCCAATAACTAAAAACCAAATAAGAACAAGGGTGGTGAAGAGCATCATCAGCCTCACGACCTACACTTCTCCCACATCTTCACCGAGTCGCTGTACCCACATCGTCAGCGTCGTCTTTACAAAAGAAAAATAGTTGCAGGTACTCACATGACCATCGCGCGCCTTTCGATGTCCTGCGGCCACGAGGGGGTACCACTTGTCCATGGTCCGGAGGAAGTCCCGCGGTGCCGCTGCAAGTGAAAGTGAAGGAGGCGTCGTCAGGTGCCGTTGCGGAAAGAAGCGATGGAGGAAACTCACTCGCGGACCCATCCAACCATGGCTTCTCCGGCCCATCGGGGAACCACCCGTTCGTCCCGCCGACCGCGACGTTCATGACCAGGTAGAAGGCTGTGGGGTGTATCATCAATATTTTGTTTTGAAAAAAGACGGCGTTGAAGTAAAAGCGAAACAAAAGCAACATGAGAGGAAAGTATGCACATTGATCAAGCGGCGCCGCCTTCGTTCCATTCACCCACGGGTTCTCCAGAATGATGCTCTCCGTTCCGTTCTGCACCACGTTCGGGAAGCCGCCACGCTCCCAGATTGACCTCGAGCATGTGGTGCAGCCGCGTGTCGACGTACGCCCGGCTGGGTGGGGATCATATGTAAGTAAGGGCAACCGTTACGGGTGGGGTAGGCGGAAGAGCCTCAAGCAGGCGAGAGAAGGGGCGGGAAGGCAAGGCAAGACGGAAAAACTCACATGAACCGCTCATCCCACTCCAACACATACGTGTGGAACCCGTCGTCGAATCGCCCGCGGCGCCACGGCCAGTAGTTGTGTGTCTTGGCGACCGCGTTGAGGAACGTCGTGGGCCCCAACTTGAGCGAGCTGTGCACGTAGTTGACGCCTCTGTGGGGGGAGGGGTTGGTCAGTGGACAAAGAAGGAAAAGGAGAGAACGCAAGGAGCGTGTCATGAGCAGAGGGGAGTAAGAGGGGAGAGGGTACCAGGCGCTATAGCCTCGCGCCATCCGATATCCCGCCCCTCGTCGTTGGTCGGGCATAATAGCAGAAGAAGATCAAGTCAGTGACGTCATCCACCCAAGGTGGTCCCGCCATCGTAGCAGCCAGTAAAGACACCGACCCCAGCCACGAACAGCACGACGACAACGACTAAGAGTACCGCGCCGAGCCCATCCAACCGCCCGAGGACGAGACACGCGCGACAGCACCGCTCCGCGCCATCATCTCCAACAGCCGGAAGGAAGCCCGCTTCCAGCACCGGGCCGTCGTCGTGAAGAGATGCTGGAAACGCCCCCGCCCCGGGCCATCGCCGCAGTGAGGGGGACGTCCGCATACCGAGCGGGGGTAAGACATCCACCATCCAGAGTCAGACCAGCACCCAGAGTCGGCGCAGGATGCAGTCCGCACCGCCTCCAGTGAGCATCGCGCAGTATGAGCCCGCCCATGCAGGACGAGCCCCACATCCACCCACCCACGCGCGGCACGCCCAGCATCAACGGCATCGCCCCCCTTGCCTCAAGTGAATTTGAAGGGAAAAAGAAAGAAATGCGACGCACTGTTTCGGATACGAGGGCCTCCATGATGTCGATCTCGCCTAATAAAAAAAGCATCAGTGAAACGTCGCGAATGACGAGGGCGAATCTCCCGTCGCACACGCCGTGACTTGACGACGCACGCCTCAACTCGACGCAAAAAAACCCGCCCACACAAAACCCCCCTCACAAAAGAAGAAGAAAAAAACGCAAAGAAAAAAGCCACTTACCGCTCAATGACCACCTGCCGCACGCGTCGTCCACGGGTAGCATCCACAGCGCGGGCCACACCCAGTCGCCCATCGGCACGTTCGCGCGGATCTCGACGCGTCCGAACTTGATGCTCGCGCTCCTTCTGGTACTCATAACGGGCGGGAGGATCTTCCCGAGTGTGACGTTGGAGACACCGGAGCACGCGGGAGGTCGGGGGCTGGGGGTGGGGGTTAATACGGGTGACAAGAGGGAAGGGAGGGAGGAGGAGGTGGTGAGAAGGAGATGGGAGGGAAGCGGGAGCGCGAGGATAAGCGTGGAACGAGAGCAACAAGAAGAGGGGGGCGGACGTGGAAAGAAAGCAAAAGAAAAACACCCACCAATCCTCGTCCTATTCCCGTCCACGCCACCCGCGCCCCAGCCCGTATACCCCGCACCGCGCGTGACGTTGTACATGCACCCGCTGATGTTGTACACGGCGCCGTCGAGGATCTGCTGACGTCGGACGTGAGCGGGGGGAGGAGGTAGAGGCGCGGTTTGCCTGCGGGAGCGGAGGTTAGCGTGGGGTATATATAAAACGATAAAATAGAAGGGAGGGGGATAGAGAAGGACGACGGCGGCACCGACGCGCGTGGCGCAGTCGTCTCTGCGATGAAGATGGGGACAATGCCTCAACCCTCTCCTTCGAATCCGCACACGAGAAGGAGGAGGAAGGAGGACATCGCAACGACGTTGTCCCCCCGCTCTCGCACACTCGTACCTCGCCACTGCGCCAGCGAGGACAGTACGACGACGTTGCCCCCCCGCCAAAAGAAAGAACAAAAGAACAAAAGAACAAAAGCGAACTCACCCTCAACCGACGAGGCAAGGAACGACCCCGCGGGCTGCGCGGCAACGAACGAGTTGGCGTTGGAGGCGGTCGTCATCTCGAATTGGTTGTCTCTGGGAATGGGAGTGTTTGTTAGCATCACGTTATCATCGGGACGTTAGCATCATCAGTGGGACGATGGGGGGAGGGGAGGAAAGAGGAAGAAAGAGGGGGGAAGGCGATGACAGTGCGGACGCGCCGGGAGTGGAGCCGCCTCTCCGCGAGCAGGACGACATTACGCCCGCCCAGCGCGCCATCGTCCCCGCCCCGCGCACATCGCCCCGGTGCGTCATCCCGGGCGTGCACGCTAAAAGAAGGAAAAAAAGGGGGGGATCCAAGAAGGATTTGACGCGCAGCCCGCCCGCACCCCGCTCTCAAGCATAGCACCTGAGCAGGATGTAGCCCGCCGCAGGACGTCCGTGAAGAACCCGCCCGAGGAGGACGACGCGCAGCATCCACGGCTGAGCAGGAGCGAGGAAGGTGGGCAGCGCGCGAGAGAGGACGCAACGCCAGACGAGCCGCAGCCCGCGAGAGATCTAGAGGTGGGCAGGTAGCAGTGTCCCGCCCGAAGGAGCACGCGGCGCGCCCTCCAAGCAGGACGTACCACCCGCAGAGGACGACCTGCAGCGCGCGGCGAAGGACGACAACGCCACAGGACGCACAATGACTGGCGGCGCCGCGGCGATGACGCGCCTCGAGCGCGACGACGCCAGTACCAGGGGCACCCGGGTCACGACGCGCCCCGACGGCCGCGCCCCGAAAATCGGTGCGCGGGGAGAAAAAAAAGGCCACAACAACGAAGGAAGCATTATCACTCACCCAAACCCACCCATGTCCACCCCCCTCCCTCGCCAGCCACCCGTTGTCGCCAAAGACGCTCTCCGTCGTTGCGCCGGTAAAATCCTCGCTCAGGACAGGGTAGAGGGAGCGGGGGTCCTGGAGGATGACCTCGCGCTGGCCGAGGTAGATGCGGAGGGCGCCTGGAATGAAGATTTAAAAAAAAGGATTAGATTATCGTGCGGGGAGGGAGGGAGGAACACCAAGAAAACGTTACTCACCCATCCCAAGCCCGAACACCACCACCGTCGCATACGTGATCCAATACGCGTTGCGCGCCCGCGAGTTCATGGTGAGCCACGGCTTGTCGAACGCGGAGCGCAGCGTGGACGTCGCCTTGCTGCCGCGCTTCTTGCCCATATCCTTTATCGCCTGCTTCTCGTCCAGCATGGGCAAGCTATCGGTGTGCGCGCTGTCAGCATCCGCGCGCTCGAGGGGGTTCTCCGCAATGGCACTCGCGCTGGGGACAATGATCGCGGTGCTCTTGGGGCGATCGTGGCGCAGGCGCGTGCCGCCCTCGGGCACGGAGGCATGGATCGTGAGCGCGCGCGCGGAGGGCGAGGCGAAGGCCTCTCTCTTCTTTTTATGGGTGCCCGGGGGGACGACAAGCCAGATGCGCCCAACGCAGAATGGCGCGACGCAGGTGAGTTGGCGCTGTTGGGGCAGCTGCTGGTGCTATAGCTCGCGCGGGGATGTTGACGATCGAGGACGCGCGGGTGCTGCTGACCCGAACGGGTTGTTTTGCTCCGGCGACACGCTGAAGCTGCGTACGCTTGCGGGGGGCGAGAACGGGTTTACTGCAGGGGTGGAGTGCCGATGTTGGGGGTGAGGAACGAGAGGCTACGGGGCATGACGGGCGGGGAGCTGCCTGGGGTGCCATGGTGCGGCATCTGGGCTGCAGTGCTGGCGTGGTGGGCATCGCGCAGGAAGCCCGGGCTTGGCGGCTCGCTCTCGAGCGTGTTCATTCCGCTTGCCAATGCCATTAACAGACCCAATGGCACGCAGAGGAGGATACAACTCAAAGCCAAGGGCCCAGAGTACTCTTCTCAGTATGAAAAAAGGCACGGCGGCGAAGAGGCTGATTAGAGTACGTCCCTCGGAATCCGCCGAAGCTTGGATGATTCAATGCCGCGGAGGATTGATAACCCATTCGCGTTCTGAGTAGACCCGTTTTAGTCTCGGCGAGCACAGTGTCATGAGGGTCTGGGTCACAACCAGGGGTAGCAACCGTACCATTGCGCTATCAAAATTTGATCCCTTTTTCCCACGGCCTATGCCTCTTCCCGAGGTTACCGAAGCCGGTTTCTCACGGCTGTCATAGCTTACACGAGGCTTCCGCAAGGCTTCCGCACAGTAGATAGACCTCTTGCCTCCTTCCACCCCCTTCTACTGGCCTGTAAACCTTCTACATACACATTTGCTCTTCAGTCATCGCATTTTTGGCTCATTGATATCCATAAATGGACCAAAACTCAAGCCGCCGAGGTGACAGGCCCCTATCACAGAATTGGGCACATCAGAGGACTCCGTCTGTGTCCACACCTGCACGCACACCTCGAAGCACACCGGGTTTTGACTCACCAGGCTACCCATTGGCCCCTGGCAGCCAAAGAAAGCAGTTTCAAGGTGGATATGAAAAAAACTCCTAGAGCACCGAGCTTCCGGCCTTTTGCTTTGAATAATCCAGGTACACCACGGCAAAAGGCATTTGATCTCTCAAGCTCCACTAAGTTGGAATCTATTCCTACTCTTGACCCATCCCAATGGAATGAAATTGCATTAAAAAGCCAGGCAATACCAATTGGTGCTACATTACACAGCTTCCAAGTACAGATTGCCAATCTTGTCTTAATGCGTCATGCAGATGCAGTGGTTATTTCATCCACTGGGTCTGGGAAATCTCTTACATGGACACTACCTCTTTTGGCTCGAAAGGAAGGCATTTCATTGGTTATTACCCCATTCACAAGTCTGGGACTTGATGGTGAACTATCGTATGTTGCACAATTGTACTTGTTTGCTATAATTTAATTCTTTGTAGGAACAATTGTGATGGCCTCTCATCCTTGTTCATCTACCATGAGCAGAATACCCAAGAGGACTTTGAGCTGGCTGCTCAAGGAGATATGCTTGTGGTTTACGTGTGCCCAGAGATGCTTGAGAGCCCATCATTTGCGAGGCTTGTGCATTCCAAAACATGGTGTGGTCGACTCTCGGCAATTTACATTGATGAAGCACATCTCATCCATCAAACTCATCACTGGCGACCTTCATATTCTCGCCTATATCAATTTCGAAATATTATTGGTTCCGAAATTCCTCTGATTTGTCTGTCTGCGACTTGTCCAAAGCTCTACCGGGATTCCTTGATCATCCATGCCGGTCTAAAGCCAGATTATACCCTTAGACCAGAGCTTTCAATAATCATTTTGCCAATGAAAACACAGTGTCGAGAGTTTCCTTGACATCGCTTTTATTCTTCCTTTAGGATGTCGTGCATCCAACCTTGTCAAAACGATCATTTACTGTGATGATCTTGAACTTCTCACAAAGATGTTTTTGGTGGGTATTCCAACGAGCTTCATCAATGGACCTCCCAACCCATGTCATTGATATTATTCACTCTGGCTTGTCTGCAAGGCACCAGGAAATTTGCCTAGAGGACTTTCGCAATGGCAAAACATCAATTCTTCTAGGTTCTTCGAAAATTAGTGCTGGAATGAATTTTTCTGGAGTTCACCGAGTCATACAGTACAAATGTCGAGACCTTACAATCCCAGACCTTGATCAGCGCCGAGGTCGCGGTGCTAGAGGCAAAGATGAAACTGCAGTTGGAATGATTTTTGTTGAGCCTAGCATGCTGCCTGACAATACCTCTGCCGGAAATACTAGTGGCCAAGACCCAGGAATGATGGAACTAATTCAATCTGATGAGTGTGCAGAGGCTATTATCCAAAAACATCTTGAGAACCCTCATCGTATATACCGCCATGACTCCTATCCCTGTTGTAATCGTTGTGATCCTTCCTTAAAACCAAGCAGAGAGTATCAGTGGATTGAAGTAGATCCTTCACCATCAACACAAACACATCAGGAAAAGTCCACTATTACACAGCGGGAGGCAGCTCTTAGCAAACTTGTAGAGTGGCGGCTCCAACATTGGAGAAGCAACTGGAGGACTAAATGGCCGAGCTATGGGCCTAAGGCACTGATTTCAGACTCTGATCTTGAAACCTTGGCCAACAGACCCACAAAGCTTTTTTCTGTTGAGGAGATGCGGAAATATACACACATTGTACATTGGTTTGAGCTTTCAGAACCTCTCTTTGAAGCCATTCAAAATATCTACCGTGATCTCAATATGTTCCAGGCAGTGGAGGAGCTTGTGGTCAGTGAAGAGCCTCAACCAAAGCGTCGCAGAGTCAGTAAACAAAAACCCGAAGTGCTCTCAAGAGGAGAAATGGTGATGGATTTTTTGTAAAATTAGTCATACAAAGGCATTGTGTTATCCGAGTAGTCTACACCTTGAAACATTTCATCTAACTCCTGTAACTGTTCTAAAATAGACAGCTTTGGACGTTCATTGTCAAGCACAAGTTCTCGATCCAACTGCTCTAACTCTGCAATATCGTCTGCAATGTTGTCTGTATCAGATGGAAAATTGAGGTTTGCTTCCAGAGGCATCTGATTAGTATGGCGGATCCGGGGAGCGGAGCAAATGCCTCCGAAGATGCCTTGCATGTCCACCATCTGGTCCTGCAAGACGATGCAGCCCGGTACGATATAGGTCAACAACCAAGTGAATAGATGATATATCTCTGGTAAAGTCAAAGATATTTGACTTGCACAGATGCTCAAGTAGTAGAGCAACATCCTTGTGTTGAGAGACCTTAGTGTGATGTTGGTTCTCATCCTCCACACCCATATCTTCAAAAATCTGTTCAGTTAACTCCTGTATATGACCAATAGCAGGAGTGATTTTCTCTAGCAGACCAGGCCTGGCATTTGCTCCATGTGCATGGGACTTGACCGTTTTATTGAAATGCTCAACACGAATATCAGTTTCTTTGAATGTTACTGGCTTCCCCTGGTTATTCATAAACATGCCGCCTCGAAGAATCAAAGAGATATCAGAAGGCCAGTCATGGTTCAAGTTATGCAAGAGTTCCATCGACTCATTTGCATAATTGAAGCTGCCTCCTGCATAGAACATGGGGGTCCAGTACTTGAGAATTCGCTCCATACGTTCTGGATGGCCATGCTTGATAGCATGGCACATCTCCCGCATTGTCATAAGATCATGCATCAAAAGCACAGCATTGCCAGACTCAGTACTCCCAGACAGTGTTTTGACACCTTCAGCCTCGAGTCGGTCAACTGAAGGGAGGAGAAATTCAGAAACAATGCGAGAACAAACTGCGATGAAGGCATTTTTTGAAAGTTTTTGTTGTTGGAGTTGAGCAGGAGAGGAAAGTTCCAAAATAACCATGGCTGCCCGAAGAACAAGTGCACGGAGAACTACATCCAAAAATCGGAGCCATGCATAGAAATCAATCTTCCGTAAGTTGATATCGTTTCGATTCGGAAGTTTCTCAAGCAGGGTAAGAAGGCTAACTTGATCTTTGTTAGCTCCACCCCAAGCATTCTTTCCAATATTTTGAATTTTGTTCATCACAAAGTGCATGAGACCACTCAAAACTTCAAAGCTGGATAAATGATCAACTCTGTACTCTGATCGGTCTACTGCGCGCTGGTCCTGGGCAGCACGGTCACGAGCAGTTGTAAGACGATCCCCAAGCAGAAAAAAGTTTCGCTTTTCAAAAATATCCTTGGGAATCTGGAAGACATCCTGGTAGTAGTGGTCAATTACCAGCATATTTCCCCGAGTAGAGGCCTGTTCTTGGTCATATGTGGGCAGGAAATACTCCTCGCTTCTCCTGATTGGAAGTGCATGTGGATCAGAAAAATTTGGTAGGTCATTCTGATGCGATGAGAGACTGGCAATTTCATCACATAGAATATCAGCCACATGTTTAACAGCATTATCTGCAAATATCCGTTGATCAGCCGCTGTTGGCAGGATTTCTTCGAGTGACTGATCTTGTGGGATGTGATGGCGAGTCTGAGCTGTTTGGGCAAAATGTTCAACACTTGCAAGTCGTCCAGCTTCTCCTGGTCGTGAACCGTCTGGCAGCTGAAGTATACTGTACCGATCTGTATGGTAGCAACGTAACGCGTAACGCGGCCTCAAAAATGTTGCCTAAATGTGTGCGTAACGCTGAAATTTTGGCTTTTGGGGGCTCATTTTGGCAAAATTTCGGCCCTGTGGGGCCGGAATCTTCTTTTTTAGGCAAGTCCGGTGCCAAATAAGGCAACCGGTTGCTAGCAGGGAAACAAATTTTTGCGTAACGCTCTAGTCAGCGTTGCTACCATACAGATCGGTACAGTAACTAACAATGCTGAAACTTGGTCATGGGAGATATTGCCATGTGTGACTGAGGTCTCCCAAGCATGTGTCATCCAGTTAAAATTGTCATATGGAAGAAGAAGCAAATTTTCAGGATTGTTTGCAGCACTTCTAGCAAGACGGATAGCATCCTTTGATATACTCTCCACTGCCTTTGTTTGGTATGGATAGGAGGTACTGAATCCATAGTGATTCAAAGTCTGTACCACCCGTCTTGGCACACGACCATCCCAAAGCATAAGAGAGTTCATTGCACAGTGGAGGTTTGTCTTTCTGCTCCGTAAATTGAGGATCATGGATGTGATCATTGTACGGCCCTTGATTTCAGGCAGTTAGTTAAATTGATAAATCATTATCATAAAAGAAATCTCACCAAGTCAGGATTCCGACTACCATGAACTGTAGAGTTGGCTGCCTCAAGCGGGGGAGGGCTCCTTCCCTATCACTGCCTTGAGAAATTTTTGAAGCTGAGGAATTGCATTTTCATACAACAGTAGAAGCTTTGGGATAGAAAAGGATTGCAGTAGATTTACACTGACAGAGGCTGCAGGAATACGAAGGGACTTCGCTTCTTCATAATAGTGGCCGTCCGCAGCATCCTCAGTAAGTCTACTGACTTCTCTTCTGCAAATTTCTGTTGCCTGACCAATAATCCAGTCACTGACAGTTTGATTCCTAGTGCCTTTGGCTCCTACTATTGTTTCAAGGATATGCATATAACCACCTGTCCCAAGATAAGAGTTTGTGACATTCTTGATAGAGGCATTATCAGAGGTAAATAACTCTGTAAGCAGATCCTTCAGAGAAAATCTCGGAAAGTTTGTCTTGATGAATTCAAGTATAGCAAGAGTTTTTTCGGTGTCTGAGCTTTTGGCAGCCCGAGAGTTAGCGGCATATGTGGGATCAGACTCTTCATCCCCAAAATCATCAGAGCCGAGATCCATGAAGGGTATGTCCGGCAGATGCAGGTCTGGAATGGCTGGCCCTGGAGGGCTAGAGGTTGCACCAATAGTGCTTACTGCATCAGATTCATGCTCGAAGTCGTCAGATTTTAATTCAGAATAGCTGGGTCGTATTGGGTAGTTTCTGTGTGATAGGGGCCTGTCACCTCGGCGGCTTGAGTTTTGGTCCATTTATGGATATCAATGAGCCAAAAATGCGATGACTGAAGAGCAAATGTGTATGTAGAAGGTTTACAGGCCAGTAGAAGGGGGTGGAAGGAGGCAAGAGGTCTATCTACTGTGCGGAAGCCTTGCGGAAGCCTCGTGTAAGCTATGACAGCCGTGAGAAACCGGCTTCGGTAACCTCGGGAAGAGGCATAGGCCGTGGGAAAAAGGGATCAAATTTTGATAGCGCAATGGCACGGTTGCTACCCCTGGTTGTGACCCAGACCCTCATGACAGGGTTCCCAAATTGGGATGTCATGAGGGGCTGTGCTCGCCGAGACTAGACCCGTTTACGAGTTCCATTCAAACCAAATCATTGCAAGTAACCGATAGAAGTGTGACTGTGACGCAACGTGACACGGCATTGAGGCGGCAACCGCCGGCCGAGGTCTTGAAGAAAACTCATTGAAAGTTCAAGCAATCGATTCAATTTGCGCAGCGCCCTATTCGCACAGAGTCAATGAGCTCCCCAATTCAGCCAAAATTCAATGCGGTATTCACGCTGCTTATATAAATCAAGGACCAGCGTGAGAGAAAAAAAAGCTGTTGAGAACACCAGTGACAGGCAGACTGCAGTGCTTCTTCCATGCGTACACTCATGGACGAATCACCATCCTCCCCCGCGGCGGCTCTGGCGACTGAAAAGCGTGCAAGCCCGATGGCCGACGAACCCCTGGACCGTCAATTCATGAATGAAACAGTCTCCTCCGTTGTGCAGGCTGAAATGCCAGCACACGCGATGTCCGATGAGCCGAGGTAAGAAACTAATCAGACTCTTTGGCGATGGTACCTTGAATTTTGGTCACAGACTTGTCGAGACACTCAAAGAATGCTTCGCTAACCTGACAAAGGGGAATGAGTCGCAAATGGAAAAGTTAGTCCTCTAATGGCTCTGTCAGACACTGAATTGACGAGTCTCAAGGCTTCTTGAGGCACTGAAGCCAAAGGCCCCTCCTACAACAGACAAGGAGACCACATTCTGGAATGCATACAAGACATTATCAGACGAGTATGACCGGGAGTTCCACAAAAAGTATGGGACTGACCTTGACACATCCCTCATTTTTGTGCGTAATAAGTATCTGTTTTAAATTTCAGTTGGGTAATTTAATATTTCAAGGCTGGTCTCTTCTCTGCCGTTAGCTCAGCATTTATTATCCAGATACAGCCTGAACTCCAACAAGATCCCAATGAAGTCACTCAGCAACTGCTTCGTGTTCTCATTCACAATGCCAACCAGTCACTTTTCTCAGGCATGGACTTGGCTGAGCCAAACAGTGGAGCCACCACTACTGTTGTTGTTGTCCAAAGCCTCCTCTATGCCAGCCTATTCTCCACCCTGCTAGCAGCATTGCTGGCAGTTCTAGGCAAGCAGTGGCTGATGTACTATGATGCGGCAGGCAGCAGAGGAGCCCTTGCTGAGCGTGGTCTTGAACGTCAGCGAAAATATGATGGCTTGCAAAAGTGGAAATTCACTCTCGTCATGGAGATGTTTCCATTACTCCTTCAGCTTGCTCTACTCCTCTTTTCAGCTGCCCTCTCAGTCTACTTGTCAACAATCAGTCATACTATTGCTAGTATTGTGATTGCAATGACATCACTAGGCACCCTGGCATACATTTCTCAATTGGTCTCTGCAGCTGTGTATCAAGATTCACCGTTCCAGACTCCACTTTCCAGTGTTTTGCGCACACTGGCCATGAGGTTATGGGAGACACTACCTCCTTCACCTCATTTTCTTCGTCACTTCCAGAAGAGTCTTTCCGGAACTTGGATGGCCATCCAGAAATTTCTACAACAGCAATCAATATCTTCTCTATTGCCACTATTTCGCCGGAGTATCCCCAGTGATGATGGAGACACTGGCCTATCTACACCAAACCCATTTACTACTGAGTCTTTCCCAGAGGCCTCACCTGCGGTACCTGCTGTTGTGTGGCTCTTAGAGACATCAACCAATCCAGATGTCATATCTGCAGCTGCTGACATAGCAGCAGACTTGTCGTGGCCACTTTATGCAGATATTGATGTGGCACTAGATCGATTGTGGGAGACCTTCTGGGCCTGTTTCATTCCAGTGGGACCTGACTATAGTTTCCAAGTCCAACATAGTTCAATCCAGCATGCCATAACCTGTGGGCAGGCTTATGGAACAATGAGCATTAGCTCAAGGAGGAACACTAGCAAATTGATCAATCCGTATAAAGACCTTGTCCTTACAATGGCAGGGGGAACAGAATCCTCACAGCTGGCCCAGTTACACAGTGTATTCAATGCATTGAGGGGGGACCCTGAATGCTTCCGCAGTATCCGCACCCAGCCTATGATGCAGTGGGTACTCCATGTGCTACCACAGACCATACGGATAGTCAGATTCAGATTTGCTGAATTTGCACACTTGAAGGGCATGCTCGATTATGTGTCCACATCACAGACAGGTTTTGTAAACCAGATTTATGCTGATTGCCTTTTATTACTGAACATTATCCTTGGTTTCAAAGCACACCCAGATATCCTCGTGTGGAAAGATAAAAGGTTAACACATCACTTATTTGAATTGTCCATTCTCTAATCATTCAACAGTTTTGCCATTGACTTTCTACTTGAGGAACTCTTCAAAAACCTCAGCAAATATCTGGATAGATATCCATTTGATATGACCATGGCCAAAGAAATTATCACATTGACCAATCAAATGACAAATATGGCCAACCACAAGCCGGGCACCAGGGAGAGCAAAAGGAGAATAAGAAAACATGTTTATGACTTGTGCACCAAAATTCCTCATATTGATGGATGGATTGATGTGATTGTGGCTGCACTAGAAATTGGGGATCTTTCTGGCCATGCTTGGTTTGAGGATGTGTCATGGGTCTATGCAGCACTCGAAAATGTTCAACAATCCAATGAAACTGCAGAGCGTGACTGGGATGCAGCCACAGAGGAGCGTGTTTGTCACCTTCTAGAAGCTTTGTATGATGCCACAGAATTCCCAGTACCATCTGAGAAAGTGCTCCAGGTCATTCTCAAAGCACTGTCCACAGAAGGCCCTTGTTCAAATCAGGCTCTGAAACTTCTTTTCAAGGCAACACATTGGTTCATAGACACTAATTTCCAATTCACCATGCAAGAACATAATGTATGGTCTCAGATGGATGCTGTCATCATGAAAATTTCATCGCAGATATCAAGCCACTCCATGGACCAATATATTTATCTTGGTGCAATGCTTTCCAGGCTGACCCAATGGACACCATACATTCGCCGTAACCTTCCCCTTTGGATCACCATATACTCTGAGATGGACGGATTTAATCAAGTGCAACTACAGACACCATACCTCTCTGTCCTGGACCGTATATGGGGTGTGAAATACACTGGAACATATCAGTTTGCAGAGGATGCTGACAAAACTTTTGCATGGACTCTGATTGCACTTTCAACTATCTGGCAGGGTTTCAATTTCTCTGGGCAACAAACCTTGCAGGATTTTCATCAGCTAATTTTTTGCACAATATCCACTGCTTTCAAGTCACAATACATATATGGCTTCAAGGTCCTTATTGTTTCTCCCAAATTCAGAGCTGCCTTCTGTACACAATTGGGTGATGCCCTTATCCAAACAGCAGCAAAAGCCAGAGATATGCATCCTGCTGATCTGACACAGCTGGACTTGGATGCTTCACTGGAGGAAAAATCACAACACTTGCAACAGGCTGCCACAATTCTGTATGAGATGGGGCAGGCACTTAAATGGGAATCAGAAGGGGAACAGGTGGACCGCGGAGAAATGGCTAGAATATATTGGGATAATCTGAGAACACATTTTGAACAACAGGTTGATCAATTGGAGGAGTCGGTGAAGGAGCCACCAGGGACTGCTGAAATATCTCATTGAGATTTGTTGTCTGTTGATTTTATATACTTTTTTTCCCCCGGTTATCCAGAAGGCTGAGTGTGCGAGGCAATTTAAGATCTTGGAAACAGTGAATTTAACACTAACAGATTTTTCGCCGGTAATTTCTTTCATTTGCAGATGCACAATGTCAGTCTGTACTGAAGAGAATTTGCTTATTATTGTCAACAGCTCCGCTAAAGCCTGGGTTTATCTAGGATACATACCGGACAGACAGTGCCCCTGTGCTGAATAAATCACCCCCAGCATAGGCAGGAATGGGCCGGATCGGAGACCGGGTGTGTGTATGTAAATGCACTGAGTAATAATTATAGCTTATTACTCCTTTCTTCAATTTACTGACTCTGAGTGAGGAACCCAAACAAAACAACACAGATTCAGTACAAGTACATTCACAATCACATTCACATATGATTGTATAGCGTATATAATCAGGCCATGGCCGCTATCATCTATGTATTGCATGTATATGCCGCTCCTTCCACCATCCCTCATCTGTATGTACCCAAGACAAGAAATAAAACAGAACAAAATGATAACGCGCAAAATGGGAATTACTTATGAAGGTATTAAGCAGAAAAGTACGATGGAGGAAAAGGAAAGAACGTAACGACGAAAAGGAGAATGGAATAAGGACGGTGAGGAAGGAGTAGGAAGGAAGGAAGGAAGGAAGGAGTGTTTATGCGATGCAGTGCGGTATGATATGATAGTGTTGTCTCGTGGACGGACGTAGTGGTTTTCATAATGGTAGCGGGTAGTGGTCGGGTGTGGATGGATGGATGGGTGGATGGATATGTATGTGGTAGTCATAGTAGTTGTCCAGGAAACTCAAGCCCAATAAAGAAAACCAAACGAGAAGGGACGCAAGCGGTGGTGAAGAGCGTCAGCCTCACCCTCACACCTTACACTTCTCCCACATCTCCACCGAGTCGCTGTACCCCCGTCGTCAGCGTCGTCGTCACAAAAAGAAAGATAGTTACAGGCACTCACATGACCATCGCGCGGTGTTCGATGTCCTGCGGCCACAAGGGGTACCACTGGTCCTTGGCCTGGAGGAAGTCGCGCGGCGCCGCTGCAGAGTCAAGGCGCCAGAATTGCCGTTGTGGAAAGAAGCGGTAATTGGAAAAGTAAACTTACTCATGGACCCATCCAACCACGGGTTCTCCAGCCCATCGGGGAACCACCCGTTTGTCCCGCCGACCGCGACGTTCATAATCAGGTAGAAGGCTGTGGGGGTGCATATCGTCATCAGTATTTGTTTTTGAAAAGATGAGTGTTGAAGTAAAAGCGAAATGCGCAAGCCGCAGCGACGCCATCGAAGGAAAAATGAAAAGCAATGGACCTTGCACCGTGATGATGTCGAATACCTTGTCCGCCTAGTCCGCCACCAGCCGGACTGGTTTCTGTCAGAGCTCTTGAATCTTCTGAAACACAATCGCTTCGTGTCTGTCCACTATACAACTATCCACCGGGAGCTTGAACGTGCAGGAATGTCCACAAAACAACTAACCGTCATCGCTATTGAGCGAAGCGAACTGTCTCGCACAGATTATGTCCGTGAAGTCTCGTATTATCCTGCCCACTATCTCAGCTTCCTCGACGAGACCTCCAAAAACGACAAGACGCCGGCTTGTCGCCATGGAAGATCGAGGAGGGGTAGGCGTGCTGTAAAACGTCAGAAATTTCACTGAGGTATCAATTTCTTGTTCAGATCTTCGGCCACCACAATCATAATGACTTTTATGTCAAATAGAACTTCTTCTGGAGTCTTTCCCACTCGGATCCATACCTCAGTAATGCACATGATGTCCTTCACTCTGACGACCTGGGTAAGTGGGGTAAACATCTATGGCCTCTCCTTCTTCAAGTGCTTGGGGGGCACGGCTTCAAGGGCCGTTTGACAGAGAAGTGCGCACCCACAACCGAAACTTTGTCATATAATTGAATAGGCTCACAGTATGGCAAAAATACCGTGATGGAAAGACTTGAAACATTTCAACCATGTCACTACTGTTGAATACGCGGATGGACAAGCATTCTTCGGTATACTGAAGGTATTTGAACTCAGACTTGTTAAAATCGAGCTACCAACCTGGCAGTGCATTCTCCCGTGTATTGTGCAACTTCTTCTCAAGAAATGCAACCTAGTCCATTGCATCAGAGCTCACCAGCAGTATCGACTCATGATCGGGCTTCACTGTATGACCGAGGATCGCTTAACGAGACTTACGGGTTATCTGAAAAAATACGAGAAATATTGTTCAGTGGGCATTTAAATTTTCGCTGCCCTTGAGTCTGCTAATTTTTATTCAGAAGGTGACGGGTGAATACGGAAAAAGCTTTGATTTTCCGAAGCAGCATGCCTCCTCACATGTCATCGACGACATTCGTGAAAAAGGAACAACCAACCATCACACAACGAGGCCTGGGGAAGGCTTCCATCAAGATGTACAGCAAGCCTATCCCCAGACAAATGGGAAAAATGAGGACCCGCAGGTATTTTATTTCTATTCTGGACCAATTTTCTCCTTTTTAAACACATTTTCGCAGTTGGCACGCATCGATGAAAATAAAGAAGCCGTCACACTGATCCGGATGCGAATTTCTAATAGTGACAAGGCCAAAATGCACTCCAAAGAGGAACAGGAAGTTGGCGAGTCAGAGGATACTGAGCAGGAGGACACAGTGCCTGCTGACCGTCATTGGTCTTATGGTTCATCGCTCAAATTAACCACTTCAATGGCTCTTCAAGATGAAATGAAGGGCAACAAATTGTAATCAAAATTCGATGCAAGGCTACGTAGTTTTCTGGCGGCTGGGACACTGGACACGTTCGGGGAAACCATAACCGTGAGTGGGCAGGAATCATTTGATACTATTGTTGTGATTAAATTTATCCCAGATTCGTCGCCATCGATGCCTGTACCTCAATTACCGGTCCCTAGAAAATTGGACGGAGGGGCACGACATTCTACGCTGCAACATGAGGTTTCAAGGGGGACCACGGTACGAGTTCGCCCTCATAAATTCATCTGCCAATGCGAAGGATTTACTTTGCATGCACTTGCATGATTTACTTACCTGCAAGTTGCTCGAAGGGACTTCCTACGATGTCGCAATGGTCACCATGCTCAAACGCAGTGCATGGAAGCCGAATACGGTCTAGGATGGCTGCCACTTGTATGAGGAACCAAAGGAGACCAAATTTACCATGATCAAATATCTCATACGATATCCTTTCATGTGCCCTGCATTCAACTCGAGGAAGGACAATAGTGTCATTCAAAGTTGCTCCTACTTCTCTCCCACTCACCCTCCTACTCACCCTCCTACTCGCTTTCCTACTCGTTTTCCTACTCCGAGTAGGAGCACGAGCAGGAAGCACAAAAAGGAGAGATTTTACCAGTAGGAGTTTCAAAACTCCTTTTTGCAAAATTTCTCCTGTTTGAATTTCCTTTTCAATGACTATTGCTCTTTACCCCTATATTTTTTCACAAAACTCTAGCATTTCTCTTCATAAACTGACCTATAAAACCAACTCCTTGGCCGTTTAAACCCTAGAACTTGGGGTGTAGGGCCGTGGTGTTGCCCGGCAGGACTCGTACTTATAACTTTTTTTTTCCGGGTTACTTCGGTGATTTCTGATTTTTAGACGCTGATCACCAGTCGGCATTGAAGGCTTGCCTATCATTTCCAGTAATAGGGGCAGTCAGAGTAGCCTTGAGAGGTGGTTCTGACGGCCGGTTCTGAGGACGGTTCTGAAACCGGTTCTTGATTTATTTAGCGTGGGAGAACCGTCGTTAATCAGAACCGGGTTCTGCATGCAGGGATGCGCTGGCGCGGTCGAAACCGCTCATCACATCTTCGTTGTTTGCGCTCACTTCACAGAGTGGCGGACAGCGGCAGCGGTGGAGCTAGCTGCTCAGACACAGCGGAAACTGGAGGAGTATGGCATAGTTGTGGAGGAACAACGCTCCCTGGTACAAGCAGCTACGTGACGACGTCCCTTTTCTCTGACAATGCAGAATTATGGCCACTGAAATGTCGCAGTTCTACTTGGGTCAAATCCCCAGAATTTCGAACTTCCTTACTGCAGAGATGCTGCCCGACCCAATCAAACGTCACAAGCTGTCAACGCACATCGCGTCCGACTGGCACACAAGCTCAATTCGACTTGCCGGACGAATTTTCGGGTGCATTCAACGCACCATGGCGGCTCGGAGTACAACAGGATAGTTGTGCTTCATCCTTCCACGCCTCACGACACCTCCTGTCTTGGTGCTCATGACAATCCGACGACAATCCTCATGATATTACGATCCCTTTACGATACTATCTTTCACGTTTTTCGCTGTATATTGGGTCTGTTGAGGTATTTATACCTAAGTACTATGTACATAGATGGATATCGAATTGTTGAATTGTTAAACTAGCTCTGGAGCTAGTTCTGCAACGGTTCTGGTTCTGGTTCTGGTTCTGGTTCCAGTTCCGGTTCTCTGTGCTCAGTTCCCCTTAATCATTTCTTTTAAATATCATTAAATACTAAATATATACTATAAAATATTTCCCATCCGCTAGGGAGTCATGAGGCGAGGTCAAAACCAAGGCCTATGGCTCCGGATTAGCCAGGTATTAGACGGGCCATAGCATGCTTGCGTGGTAATTAAATAGCGCGGTTTAAATTAAATTTCAGCACCCCTTTTGGAAGGGCTGAACTATGACAGTTTTTCAGTGCGCTGACTTCCATTTTGGGTAGGCGTAGCGATAGGATGCACAGTGCAGAAGATATGAGACATAAATGAATAATTGATTGAGACATGAGAACCGGCGCTTTTCAAAATGGGCGGTCAAGATTAGAGGCCGGTTCTGGCCGGTTCTGATGCAAATCAATTGTTAGAACCAGTTTCAGAACCGGCCTCAGAACCGGCCCCAGAACTGCTTTTCCAGCCTACTCTGACTGCCCCTAATGAATTGATGTGACACGGTGACTTTACGTTCTTTCTTTTAGCACCATGTTGCCGTCTTCCAAGGTAAATAAATTATTTAGCCCCTGAGTATTCTGTTGAGCAGCGTGGTCCATTATATAAGCAAATACTTAGATGTAAGTAAGATAAGCCGAGAGATGCCGACCGGGGTTCATAACGGACATCAATAACTTCGGGACCAATGCCTCGCACGAAAAGGGAATGAAAAAGTTTGTTGATCCCGGCTGACTCGGGGTTTGATCCACAATCAATAAGAATAAACATTACAGCCACTAGAAACATTTCAAAAAAATGAAGGGTTTCTGGTCACAGCCACTAGATTTATTAGCACAGCCCCAAAGAAGTCCCTCAACGTTTCGAGCGTTTGAAATGAAAAGTCCGGAAATTGGGCTCCCCTCGGATTTTAAAGAAACGATCACTTATTACATAAGTACTCGTAATATATGGCTCAAAATTAACTGGCGGGTGCAGAACAACATTTCAGATGGACTAGATTTTACCCAAAAGAAAAAGTTGCATTTTTGACCGAGAAATAACAAGTAGGAGCTGGAGTAGGAAGATGAGTAGGAACTTAGTAGGAGCAACTTGGAACAACACTAAAATAATATCAGGTACTTGAACGACACCATAGACTACGACATGTTTTTGCGAGCTGGTAATTAGTACTCCTTCGACGGATATCGATTCTCAATGAGCTTAGTCGATCCCGACATGTTGTGGTATTGATTTGAGTGGAAAGATTAACGACACTGCCGTGGAGCAAACAGGAACAAATTCTGATGTTTTCTCGGCATTTCCAGCCCTTCTGGAGGTCCCTGTGCAAACAAGAGTGAAATGGCCTGGGGAGGCTTTACAAGGTCTTGGAAGGTTGCCAGTCTAACCTGGCCAGGCCTTCTAAGGCTGTCGGGTGCTCCAATGCCTAATAAGGCTTTTCCGATTTTTCCGACACCCGCTATGGCATGAATTGTGCGGGTGGGACTGTGGACTCCACGAAGCCTATCTGCCGGTCAGGGCCAAACAAAAAAACGCGCACCACTGCTGGATGTCTTCGGGTGCATTCGAACCACCGACTCTCCCGTGGTCACTTCTAAGATCCAGCTACAGGTGGGAGCGAGTTACATTACTCCACGAAGCCGATATCTGCATACCCCAAATACAGTGTCAAAACCCGGTTGTGAAAAAATAAAGTTGACCCAGTATTGTACAGGAATAGGTGCGAGTTTCATCATAAGATTGGATCTGGGGGAAGTTCAGACCCTGAAATCTATGCACAAATATTTTCAAGATTTTTTGGCACCCTGTTGTGTTGCATGGCACCGTAACTTATTTTGGCTGGTTTTGGGGGTTTGACCCGGATCCGAAAATTCCGATCAGAAATGCCCTCTCACTCACTCTCTCTGCACTCTCTTGCCCTCACACGGCCTCAGATGCCTAAATACACCTCCCACAGGCAACCATCTAGGCTGTTCTGGGGGAATAGACCTCCAGAGGGATCGACACATCAGAGAACTCGAATCTGCCTCCAACCATTGGGCCAGAGAAGATGTGCGCTCCTCCCCGTTGCCTATACTGACCAAGCATGGGCAAAAATGTCTGAAAAGTACCCCAAGATACAAAAATCTCTTTTTAAAGCATTGTAGATGTGAATGGGCTACTACTATTCTCAGAATATACAATTCTCGGCCGCCATCATTGAGATTTAGCCATTATTGGCAATTGTTTGATTTTTTGTGTGCGCCCAACAGGTGCAATGTTAATTTTTTGTGGATTATATTACTCATAGGCCTTGTTGTTATTCCACAAAAAAGAATCAAGCTGAACACCGGTGGGGTTCCTGTTCAAAATGTAATTTTTTTCGGATCCGGGCATTTTTCGGATCCGGGTTTTGACACTGTAAATACCACCCTATTTCTATCTGCCAGTTGGGTTCACTTTTTCGAAAAGCTCGCACAAGAAGTGTAAATGTCTTCGGGTGGATCGATTCTCCCGTGGCTGCGTGACTCTGAGCTAAGCCGCATCAGTTGGGAGTTAGTTGAATATAATACTCCACGAAGACAATATCTGCCTAGCTTGAATCCCCAATACCTTCCCATCCTTATTTAGCCACGAAGACGATACTGTATCTCGTGCCAAGAACAAATTAATTTCAATCTCTTCTTTCCTCGCCGGGAGGAAAAGAAGATGCCGCTAATGTTTTCAAGCTTAAACCATGGGACTGAGTAGTACTCACACCACTAGTACTCCATGAAGACGAAGTCGGCTTATTCTGTACCTCGGATACACCCAAAATCGAAAGGGGCAAGGGAAAAATTCCCTGGCAACTACGGAATGCCTTCGGGTGGATTAGAACCACCGACTCTCCCCTTATGGGCTGAGTGCCATTCAGACCGAGCAAGTGGGAGCGAGTTACATTGCTCCACAAAGACGATATTAACTTACCTTGTACCTTGGATACACCCAAAATATTGTTTATCTAGGAGGGGAGAAGAAAAAGGAAGCTCTTTGCAATCAATACACATATTTGCCCGTGCTTGGCCCATCGGTCTGTGACGCGTAGCATGGTTTTCATTTCAATGTGGTGGGTGTCAAATCGGGGAAAAAGCGAAAAAGAATTCGAAAAAGGAAAGAGAAAGAGAGAACAGGAGAGATTCGAAGGAGGCCTCGACACCTGAGTTCAATGATAGAGACCAGTGAGTGGCCTTTAGCCGGGGCTCGGAAACTTGCATTATCCATATTATTATCATGTTCTACGCGACAATACAATATTGAACGAGTACCATGATATGCGCCCCACGCACCTTAGCGATTCCAAAAGGCCCTGGAAATGGGAATAAAATGCTCACCGTTAAATTCCTCTATGCTCAGAGTACTTGCTGGAGAGCAGCATTGGTGCTGAAGCTAGAAGCAAATTGATACATTAGGAATCCCATGAATTCTCTCCTCGGTAGCAGGATTCATCCCGTCCACGCCCCCCAGCTCTCCTTGGCTCGTCCAGCAACCCCGGCAGCAGCGAGCATGTAGCGCATACGGCTCGGTTTGTGCTCCACGCCGGCACCGGGTGCACGTTTCTGACCCTGGTCGGCAGTGATGTAGTACCCCGCATCTGTGCCGCTCTGAGCGCCTCGCTCCCTCAGCGCTCATATATTGTACCCATATCTTGACCAAGTCGAGGCTCCATTCTGCTTGGGAGCTATTTTGAAATGCTGGGACCAGGGAAGAGCAGTTGTGCCGCAGAAGCGATAGTGCGCAGAGTGAAATCGTGCAGAAACAGTGTTCAGATGGAGATAGAGCGCGTACCCAACTGGGCAGACAGTAAGATTCGAGTAGCCCAGAGGGCCATGGGGACATTTTGAGTCATTCGGCCATAAAGGACAGTCCAAGGCGGCGCGCCAGTAGCCAGATTTATACAGGCAAGAGCACAGGAAAAGCTGCAGATTCCGAGGGGATTTTGTGGGTCAGCACATGGTAGAGTCGATAAACGGTGCTTCCGGAGATCCCAGGCTGCAAGACAGGGAGAACGAGGCGGAGGCGGAGGAGGTTGGATGAGGAGTGATGTGACAGTTATCTGCCAGTCACGCTGTTATCTGACATTTGACGAGTGCGCTTCTTTCTGAGCATTTTACACCATTCTGAAGAGGCAGAATTACTCTTTAATCCTTATTAAGGACACCTTATTTTTTCCAGACTTGAGAGGGTGGTAAAACTACGAAACGAGCGAAAGTTGGCAGATAACTGGCAGATAACTACCCACCTGATCCAATCATAAACCCGTAGCATCACTTGTACACACTCTGCTTTCACCAAAACGATGTCAAAACGCCGTGGTCGCCCTCCTCCTCCTCTGGCATGCTGATCAAGCGCGCGCCGGCGATGCCGCCGCCGGGCTCCTCGACGCTGATCGCGATCTCGTCAGACGGGGACAAGAGCAAGGGTCTCATCCGCAGCGTCCAGCGCACACGCGCGCTCGACGCGCCCATCGTCAGTCCTCCTCTTTCTTTTATTGTACTTAAAACTAAATCGTCCTAGGGTGAGATCTTAAGCTGCCGCCACTTCGACCCCACGGGCCAAGCATCGCCGCCTGCTCCGCCGGCCGCAGCATCTCCCTCTGGTGGCGCCCAACGCCAATTACGGCCTGCTCGCCTCCCTCACGAAAGCCCCATCCTTGCGCTCGACATGACGACGCGCAGCGCCGACCTGAATCCGGATGGGTTTTTTTTCTTCTGCGATTCTTTCGTGCGGGCTGGCATACCGTCTTGTAGGGGGCGGGCCCATTATTTCTCGGGCCGCGTCGCGCCGTCCTGCACTCGCCCGCACCACGCTTACTGACGCCTTCCCAGACTTCAAATCTAAGAAGATTCGCTTGCACCTCAACCTGCTCATCAAGGCCGAAGCCCAGGCGGTGGATGAGGACGGGAAGTACGTGACGATTGTTAGGTGCGTGTCTACTTCGTCTTGGTCTCTCCTCCCTCTCGTGTTATACCCTTCCTCCCACTCATCGTATACCTCCTCCCATCCATCTTATGCTCCCTCCCCGTCCGCCCATGCGTCTCTCCTTCTCTCATGCGCTTTCGACTTCCTCCCCGCTCTTCCCTCCTCGCAGTCTATATATCTTCCTTGCCCGCTCGTTTCTCCCCTCTTTACCTTCGCTTTCACAGCACCCTGGGCCCATATCGGCGCTGCGCCGTCGCACAACACGTCCGATGTCGTACTCCGCTCCTTCGCGCTTTAACGCTCCCTCCCTATCCCGTCCCACCCCGCCCTCCTCTTCATACACCCCATCTCACACCCCCACCTCGCCTTCTTTCCCCTCTACCTTACCCCCTCCCTCCCTGTCCCATTCTCCATCATCCCTCCCTTCCACCCCTTTTCTCCCGCTTCCCGCGCTGCGCGCTAACGCCCCCCGCTGAATAATCCAAGAGGTGATCGCGCAGATCTCGCAGCGTTGTGGTTTTTTTCTTCTCTTTTTTTTGAGAGGGGGAGGGATTGCGGGGAGGTATTTTCTTTGGGGGGGCGTTTGGTGGGGAAGAGTGGTGCGCGTGCTGGCAAGTCGGCGTCGCGTCGCGCGCTCAGCGTGGCTGCACGTGTCCTGTGCGCGCCGCGTCTGCTGCGTGCTCCGCTCCTCCCCGCGTCGTTTCGTGCGACGCGGGTATACGCTCCCGCGCTCTGTTTCTCGTTTCTTCCGTTCTGTATGCCCCGTTTGGGAGGGTGGGGTGGTGGTTTGGTGGCGGGTGTTTCTGGTTTTTTTATTTTATTTTATTTTTTACCGGGGATGGAGCCGATTTTGTGGAGAACGCGGGCGAGCGGGCCTAGGAGGTGGCTTTGGGACCCCGCGCGCGTTGTCCCGTCGGCGTGGCGCCTTGGCGGTGGACGTCCTCTGCGCGCCTCGCCCGTACCTCCCTGCGTCGCTTTGTGTGATGGGGCCCCGCGTCGTTTTGTGCAGCGCGGCTGTGGCTCCGTATACGCGACACCTTACTTCCGCGGCGCACGCGGGTCATACCGCCGTGGGCTGTGGGCCGCGTCGCTCTGTCACTGGGGCGCGCGTCGTTGCGTGCGACGCGGGTATACGCCGACGCACCCCGTTTCTGGCGTTCTGTGTGCCCCGCGCGTGGGGTGCGCGCCGTAGGCGGCTGACGAGACGGGCGGCGGGGGAGGGGAGATGCGCGGGCTGTTCCGCGGGGCATATGCGCACGCGCGCTGCGTGTCTTGCTGCACCGCACCTCCCACGTTTCCTGTGGATCCCCGCGCGGCGTGTACGCGGGCGGACGGCATGCGCCACGGCGTGTGTGTATGTGCCCTGAGCGGCGTAGACGATGTAGGCGGCGTCATCAACGTCGACGTTGCGGGCGGGCGGGCAGTTGGTAGGTGGCATACGCTCCGCTCCTTGGGCGTACGCCTTCGTCTTCGCCTTGTGTGCTACGCGGGACTGCGTTGTGCGCTTTTGAGCCGTAGACGCATTGCGCCTTTGAGCCCTAGCCGGTGGCTGCGGACGTGCGTTCTGCGCCGGAGTCGTGGCCGACGTACACCGAGCGGCGGATAGGGACGTCGGCGCCGCTGTCGACGTGCGTGTAGGCGACGCTGTCGACGTGGGCGACATACGCTCCGCTCCGTCGGCGCGCGCCTTCGCCTTGTGTGTTGCGCGGGACTGGGTTCGGCGCCTTCCGGCCCTGCGGAGCCGCGGCGCGTCTTCGGGCCTCAGCGGCGGTGCGTCTCTGTGCCCCAGCCGATACTTGCGGGGGGGCCGTTATACAGTTATACAGAGGTGTGCATTCTGTGCCGCGCATCGTGGCCCGAGTGGTGGACGTTGATGTGACTGACGCTGTCGACGTGGATGTGCCACCGCGCGCTTTTCATTCGGTGGCCGCGCTGCACTTCTCGTACCGTCCCCGCTTTGCTTTGTGCGCTGCACGCAAGCCGGGTGCTGACGTGCGCCGCTCGCCGGCGGCGGCGCGTTTGCGCGCCCTGCAGCGTGAGTTGTGGCAGACGTGGACGTGCATCGAGCGGCGGACATGGATGTGCGCTGTAGGCAACGTCGTCAGCGCAGACGTAGGCAACGTCGTCCACCCAGACGTTGCGCCTGCTCCGTGGGCGCGCCTTCTCCATCGCGCCGGAGCCGGCGGCTGTGGGCGGCTCTGTTAGGCAAGGCTGTCTGTACGTTCTGGGGCGCGAATCGTGTCGGCGTGCGTTCTGCGCTCCGCGTCGTGGCCGAGCGGCAGACAGGGATGTGCTTGACGCTGTCGACGTGCGCGTAGTCGGCGAGCTGCTGTGAGCGGCGGTCGTGGATATGTGTACGGCGTAGTCGACGTGGACGTGTCCTGCGTGTGCCAGCCGTGAACGTTACCGCGTCCCCTTTGCCCTTTGCCGCCTATGCTCCGCGCCGACGGCTCTCGTGTTCCGCGCCTGCACGCTTCATAAGTTGTTCATCGATCATCAGCTATCATCTATTCCCTTCCCTCTCTTTCTGAAGAAGTACATCGAGCGCGTGGACGGGTCCAAGCACACATTTGCGTACGCTGCGTGAGGCGGCGCCCTGTGCTCCTGCGAGTGCGATGGTGGACGCGACGACAGCGGGGGCGAAGGGTGCAGCTTGTAGAGCGCCCAATTTCTTTCCTTTTTCTTCTTTTTCACATCCTCTTCATTTACATCTCGCTCTCCTACCTTCCCTGCATCACTCGTACTCGTCCTACTTACTTTTCGCTCTCCCCCTCCTACATACATACATACACACACACTCGGCCGCTTTCGCTATGCTAATTAATTACCAACACGCCCACCTACTTACACGCACGAGAATCAACGAATGAATGGGCTGTTGTAATGGATTAATTTCGACTGATACGCCCACAAATGCGATACATCCTGGCGGCTTATGTTTTACGACCTCGCTTCGGACCCGTGCCTGAGTGTCTTCTCTCTCCGTCTCCCTTGCGAGCAGTATCGGGATGGCTTGAGTTGATGGCCGAAAGACATATTTTTAACTTTTTCAGGCTATCTGACTGTTTATTAAATCTATAGGTTAAATAGATGTTTAAATTCTACTGGAATTGCCATTGTGAAAGATGTTACTCTTGACTAGCTAGCCCGAAATGTAACAAATTTAATTGAAAAAAATAAACTAATAATTTTGTACCTAATTTTGGTTAACCGGAGGTTGGCTCCTTCGGTGTGCCCGGCTGATAGATATCGGACACTCTTGGCAGGGCGCTCCTTGAATGAAAGATGAGATGTGTATCAGTGCATAGCACTTGGAGATATATAAGACCAGTCAAATCTATGGCTTACTGCTTGATCCCGTCTCACACTTGAATAGCCATGCCAGTGAGTCCAAATTTTGCTTCCGTTATCACATTCTGAACTTGTGGTTGAAGAAGTCAGAGTCGACAACCGAGAACAAATCAAATTTAGCTGTGGATCACAGGCCGGTAAGTGAGTGGTAGAGGAAGTGCATTGGCATTTATTGGAATTCTTACAGGTGCCGGAAGCAAAACCAGTGACATCAGGGGATATTGGAGAAGAAAATTATGAAGTTGACCAACCGGTGAGTTTGGGGAGAAAACCAATCAGATACTTGATGATCTGAAGGACCTCGAGGCTGCAAATGATCAGGTCGCTGTGGAGCAGACAACTAAAGAGGATTTAGACCTGGCTAGACATCTTGAGTTTCTGGCAGTCTCATTCACAGACCGATATGAACAATTAGGAGATATGAAGGACCTCAACAATGCACTGCAGAATTATCAGGCTGTTGTGGAGCAGACACCTGAGGGGCATCCAGACCTGCCTAGACGTCTCCAGAACCTGGCGTTCTCTTTCAGAGACCGATATCGAAGATTTGGTGATGTAAAGGACCTCGAGGGTGCACTGCAAAACAATCATGCTGCTGTGGAGCAGACACCCAAGGGGCATCCAGACCTGGCTGGATGTCTCCAGGATCTGGCAATATCATTCACACACCAATATCGAAGATCAGGTGATGTGAAGGACCTCAAAGCTGCACTGCAGAATAATCAGGCTGCTGTGGAGCAGACACCCAAGGGGCATCCAGACCTGGCAGGGCGTCTCCAAGATCTGGCCATATCATTCACAGACCGATATGAAAGATCAGGTGATGTGAATGACCTCAAGGCTGCACTACAGAACAATCAGGCTGCTGTGGAACAGACACCCAAGGGGCATCCAAAGCTGGCTGGACATCTCCAGAGTTTGGCATTCTCTTTCAGAGACCGATATCAAAGATTTGGTGATGTAAAGGACCTCGAGGCTGCACTGCAGAACATTCAGGCTGCTGTGGAGCAGACACCCAAGAGACATCCAGACCTGGCTGGATATCTCCAGAATCTGGCAATATTTTTCAGAGACCGATATCAAAGATCAAGCGATGTGAAGGACCTTGAGGCAGCACTGCAGAACAATCAGGCTGCTGTGGAGCAGACACCTAAGGGGCATCCAAACCTGGCTGGACGTCTTGAGTCTCTGGCAGTGTTGTTCACAGACCGATATCAAAGATCAGATGATGTAAAAGACCTCGAGGCTGCACTGCAGAACCATCAGGCTGCTGTAGCACAGACGCCTGAGGGACATCCAGACCTGGCTGGACGTCTCCAGAGTCTGGCAGCCTCTTTCACAGATCGATATCGAAGATCAGGTGATGTGAAGGACCTCGAGGCTGCACTGCAGAATGATCAGGATGCTGTGGACCAGACACCTGAGGGGCATCCAGACCTGGCTAGACATCTCGAGTCTCTGGCAGTATCGTTCACAGAGCGATATCAAAGATCAGGTGATGTGAAGGACCTCGAGGCTGCACTGCAAAATGATCAGGCTGCTGTGGAGCAGACACCTGAGGGGCATCCAGAACTGGCTGGACGTCTCCAGAATCTGGCAGTATCATTCATAGATCGATATCGAAGATCAGGCGATGTGAGCGACCTCGAGGCTGTCCTATTCAATTACAGCAACTCTTTTCAATGCAACTCCTCAGATCCTGTAAGATCGTGGCACTCAGCCCTCAACTGGGCTTCCTTTGCAAAAGTCTACAGACCATCTGATATCTCAAAAGCCCTAAAAGCTTATTCTGCTGCCTTCCATCTATTACCTGAGATCCTCTGGATTGGAAGCTCTGTATCAGTCCGTCAAGATGTAAACATGAGAATTGATGTTTCTCAGGCAACATCTGAGGCTATTAGTGCCTGCATTGACTCTTCAAATCTCCTACTTGCAATAGAGCTCCTTGAACAAGGGCTGGGAACCACATTCCAACAGCTGCTGCAGCTGAAAACCAACCTTGATTTTGTGCCCCAAGAGCAGGCAGACAAGTTGAAACTTCTGTCTGCAGACCTCTATAGTGGCAAAGCTGAGCATCCACAGAGGGTTGCTGCAGATCGAAATACATTGATTAATGAGATTCGAACTTGTCCAGGCCTTGAGAACTTTCTGCGCCCCAAACCATACACAGATCTGTGTCAAGTATCTCAACATGGGCCTATTGTTATTCTCAATTCTCATCATGATCATTGCGACTCAATTATTCTCCTCAATCCGACTTCAGATCCACTTCATATTGCACTGCCATCAGTGTCTGTCCTCCTTTTAAAAGCACAAAAAAGCCTCCTTAGACATTTGATCAGAGGGTGTAATGTGAGATCCAGAGAACTACCACAGGCCCGTCTTCGTATGTACCAAGAAGGGATAGAAGTGGGCATGGATGGGTATTTGAGCTGGGTCTGGACTTGTATTGTACAGCCAATTTATGTTGCCCTGAATGCTGTGAGTTCTACTCATCTTGTGAAATGCATTATTATTCACTTTTTTTCACAGAATGGTATCACTTCTGGCAGATTGTGGTGGTGTCCTACAGGAGATTTCACTGGCTTGCCTCTGCATGCTGCAGACTCTGCAGATACATTCATACAGTCATATACACCCACACTGGGGGCTCTCCTCGAAGCAAACTCCAAGACACCTTCAATCGATCCACCTCATATTGGCCTGGTTGGGGTGACACACACTGGTCTACGAAGGGACCAAGAACTTCCTGGAGTTGAAGAAGAAATCACTAAGATTAGCTCCATTGCTGGGGACCAATACCAGGTTCAGAGCCTCGCTAATGACCAGCGGAGGTGCAGTATTTCTGGAAATCATATCGACATTGCATCTGCAATGCTACGACTACGTACGCTCGGTGCGCATACGCACTCAGCTTCTCAAATCAGAGAGAACGTGGATGGGAGTTGAGGCCTTGGGTTCGCTGCCGAGGACGAACCCCTGCCGCAGCGCAAACCCCAAGGTCCCAGAGCGGAGAATGCCTGTGATAAGCCAACCATCGAGCAAGTTAAAATCACCCAACAAATCAGGCTCTATCACAGCATTCATCGCTAAATCAGTGGTGAAGCGTCTAAATAAGAAAATAAAATAAAATAACATATACCTGAAGGGATGGTGGGTGGGTCAGAAAATTCACAGAAACCGCGCACGGCCAGTCGTTGCCGCTGCGATCCTGAAGACGTCGACAGCGTCGAGAGAGAAAAGATCTCGCTGGCACTTGCCGAGATCATCTGACTCATCAAGCGCCTGTCATCTGCCCGCTTCTTCTTTTAGCGAGGCCTAACTTGAGCTTGCAGTGCAGTTCGTGCCTCACAGCGCTTGAGCACACGTCGCTACCCTCGCTAATGACCAGCGGAGGTGCAGTATTTCTGGAAATCATATCGACATTGCATCTGCAATGCTACGACTACGTACGCTCGGTGCGCATACGCACTCAGCTTCTCAAATCAGAGAGAACGTGGATGGGAGTTGAGGCCTTGGGTTCGCTGCCGAGGACGAACCCCTGCCGCAGCGCAAACCCCAAGGTCCCAGAGCGGAGAATGCCTGTGATAAGCCAACCATCGAGCAAGTTAAAATCACCCATAAAACAAGCTTTGGGTAAAGCATTCCAGCTTGCCCAAAGCGGGACCAGTTTAACTTGCTCAAGGGCGGCTTGTTCAAGTTGAACTCCCCATCCATGTCCTGACCCTTGATAAATTACCCACGACCATTCAGGTCCTCTGATGGGTCTGGCGTTCCAAGCTATTCCAGCTCACGCTCAGCATTAGCCTCCCGCCATTCAACGTGGCCGAAAAGAAAACACAATCCCCCGCGATCATCCAGATCTTACAACGGGTCCAGCGTCACGAGTTATTCCAACCCGCGCCCAGCATCAGCCTCTCGCCATTCGACGTGAGCCGGAAAATAAAGATAAAACCAGATCCCCCCGCGACCATTCAGATCTTACAACGGGTCCGGCGTCACGAGCTATTCCAGCCTGCGCCCGGCATCGGCCTCCCGCCATTCGACGTGAGCCGGAAAGAAACAGATGCCCCCCGCGATCATTCAGATCTTACAACGGGTCCGGCGTCGCGAGCTATTCCAGCCCGTGCCCAGCATCGGCCTCTTGCCATTCGACGTGAGCCGGAAAGAAACAGATGCCCCCTGCGATCATTCAGATCTTACAACGGGTCCGGCGTCGCGCGCTATTCCAGCCCGTGCCCAGCATCGGCCTCTTGCCATTCGACATGAACCGGAAAGAAACAGAATCCCCCGCAATCATTCGAAACTTACAACGGGTTCAGCGTTACGAGCTATTCCCGCCCACACCCAGCATCGGCCTCCCACGTAAAGACGTCGACAGCAGAAGTCCCGGTGATCATGCAGATTTAGATTGACATCGCCAGCTTGAATAGCTGGCGACCAGCGGTGGCCTCCCAACAGTGCCAAGAAATCCAGCTTTGACACGATCTCTGACAGAGTCGGAAGAAAGAACACTGGGCTTCAGGGAAAGAGAAGCTGCGAGAAGGCGCAACCTCTGGTTGTCCAGCAACTGCAACAAGTCCACAGAAAAGCAAGACCACCCTAGTCAGAAAATTCACAGAAACCGCGCACGGCCAGTCGTTGCCGCTGCGATCCTGAAGACGTCGACAGCGTCGAGAGAGAAAAGATCTCGCTGGCACTTGCCGAGATCATCTGACTCATCAAGCGCCTGTCATCTGCCCGCTTCTTCTTTTAGCGAGGCCTAACTTGAGCTTGCAGTGCAGTTCGTGCCTCACAGCGCTTGAGCACACGTCGCTATCTCATTGGTGAAAACACCACAGTAGACTCAGTCAAGCAGACACTGAATGATTGTGCATGGATCCATCTCGCCTGTCATGGAGAGCAGAACATCATGGAGCCTCCCAAAAGCTGCCTCCAGCTCTATGGTGGAACTTTGGAGCTAGAGACCATTCTCCAGATGTCTCTGCCAAATGCCGAATTTGTGTTCCTTGCTGCATGCCAGACAGCTAAAGGAGATGCTGCACTGGTGAACGAGTCCTTTCACTTGAGTGGTGGTTTCATTGCTGCGGGATTTCAAGGAGCCATTGCCACTATGTAGTCCATGATGGATGAGGATGGGCCTGTTGTTGCAGAAGCTGTCTACAGCCATTTATTGGGCAGTGGTGAAAGGCCTCGAGCATCTGAGGCTGCAAAAGCACTACAGCTTGCTGTTCGAAAGATTCGGGATGCTGGAGTGCCATATGAACGATGGGTACCATTCATCCACCTGGGAATCTAGAGTGGTAATTGTAGTTTCTTCACACTTCATTCTGAAAGACTCATATTTATTTAGGTTCCTGCTAAACATGTGTCTGTTATTTTTTCTTGGCTCAGGATTCATTCTTGTACAAAACCTTGTTTTTGAAAAATCTCTCGGATATACAGTATATTACAGGTCAATGACACAATATTTTTCGGGCTCTGTAACCACAAGAATTCATATGTATGACCTTTATATGTCTCAAGGTAATTCTGTATGTTCAAAATTCACAAGACACGGCCGAATCTGTTGTGCGGAAGGGTGTGTTAGTATAGATCTGAGACGGCGAGCGAGCGAGGTGGAAAAAAAAACCACTTAATACTAGCGCTCCGCCTGGTACTCACCCGCGCGCTCATAACGGGCGGGAGGATCTTGCCCAGCGTGGCGTTGGAGACGCCGGAGCACGCGGCGAGGTAGGCAGGCGGTGTTGGGTGGGAGGTCGGGGGCTGGGTGGGGGGATGAAGAACGGTTAGTGTGAGGGTCAAAAGCGAGGAGGGGGAAGGGTAAAAAGAGGAGGGAGGGGAGGATGCGGTGAGAAGAGAACGGACAGCGCAACGGGCGAGACAGGGTGACAAGACAAGTGGAAGGGAGGGTAAAAGGAGGGGATGGACAGCCGAACGAAAGGGGAGCAGGACGCGGGGGACGAAGAGACAGCCGCACGCAAGGGAACGGACGAGTGGGAGGGTAGGAGAGACCGAAGCGTGGAGGGGTGAACGAACGAACGCGTGGGACGCAAGGGAGGGGAGCGGAACGTCTTTCCGCCCCGCCCGCGCGCGAACGAGCGGACGAACGAATGGGAAGGCAGGGGGAGCGAAGAACAGTAAAGAAAAACGCCCACCAATTCGCGTATACCCCGCGCCGCGCGTGACATTGTACGTGCACCCGCTGATGCTGTACAGGGCGCCGTCGAGGATCCGCGGGAGCGGGATGACGTCGGACGTGAACGTGGGAAGGAGGTAGAGGCGCGGTTTGCCTGCGGGAGCGGAGGTTAGCGTGGGGTATATATAAAACGATAAAATAGAAGGGAGGAGAATAGAGAAGGACGACAGGGATGCGACATCCCAGAGAAGGATCCCGGCGGTACCGACGCGCGGGGCGCATTCGTCTCTGCGATGAAGATGGGGACAATGCCTCAACCCTCTCCTTCGAATCCGCACACGAGAAGGAGGAGGAAGAGTGACATCGCCAACGACGTTGTCCCCCCGCTCTCGCACACTCGTACCTCGCCACTGCGCCAGCGAGGACACTGAGCCGAGTACGACGACGCTGCCCCCCCGCCAAAAGAAAGAACAAAAGAACAAAAGCGAACTCACCCTCAACCGACGAGGAAAGGAACGACCCCGCGGGCAGCGCGGCAACGAACGAGTTGGCGTTGGAGGCGGTCGTCATCTCGAATTGGTTGTTTCTGGGAATGGGAGTGTTTGTTAGCATCACGTTATCATCGGGACGTTAGCATCATCAGTGGGACGATGGGGGGAAGGGAGGAAAGAGGGAGGAAAGAGGGGGGGAGGCGATGACAGTGCGGACGTGCCGGGAGTGGAGCCGCCTCTCCGCGAGCAGGACGACATTACGCCCGCCCCACCGCCGCGCAGCATGCCGCCCGAAGAAGCATGCAGCGTGGCGCCATCGTCCCCGCCCGCGCACATCGCCCCGGTGCGTCATCCCGGGCGTGCACGCTAAAAGAAGAAAAAAAGGGGGGGATCCAAGAAGGATTTGACGCGCAGCCCGCCCGCACCCCGCTCTCAAGCACAGCACCTGAACAGGATGTAGCCCGCGGCAGGACGTCCGTGAAGAACCCGCCCGAGGAGGACGACGCGCAGCATCCACGGCTGAGCAGGAGCGAGGAAGGTGGGCAGCCCGCGAGAGAGGAGGGCAGGTAGCAGTGTCCCGCCCGAAGGAGCACGCGGCGCGCCCTCCAAGCAGGACGTACCACCCGCAGAGGACGACCTGCAGCGCGCGGCGAAGGACGACAACGCCACAGGACGCACAATGACTGGCGGCGCCGCGGCGATGGCGCGCCTCGAGCGCGACGACGCCAGTACCAGGGGCACCCGGGTCACGACGCGCCCCGACGGCCGCGCACCGAAAATCGGTGCGCGGGGAGAAAAAAAAAGGCCACAACAACGAAGGAAGCATTATCACTCACCCAAACCCACCCATGTCCACCTCCCTCCCTCGCCAGCCACCCGTTGTCGTTGCGCCGGTAAAGTCCTCGCTCAGGACAGGGCAGAGGGAGCGGGGGTCCTGGAGGATGACCTCGCGCTGGCCGAGGTAGATGCGGAGGGCGCCTGGAATGAAGATTTAAAAAAAAAGATTAGATTATCGTGCGGGGAGGGAGGGAGGAACACCAAGAAAACGTTACTCACCCATCCCAAGCCCGAACACCACCACCGTCGCATACGTGATCCAATACACGTTGCGCGCGCGCGAGTCCATGGTGAGCCACGGCTTGTCGAACGCGGAGCGCAGCGTGGACGTCGCCTTGCTGCCGCGCTTCTTGCCCATATCCTTCATCGCCTGCTTCTCGTCCAGCATGGGCAAGCTATCGGTGTGCGCGCTGTCAGCATCCGCGCGCTCGAGGGGGTTCTCCGCAATGGCAGCGGGGACGCTCGCGCTGGGGACGATGATCGCGGTGCTCTTGGGGCGATCGCGGCGCAGGCGCGCGCCGCCCTCGGGCGCGGAGGCATAGATCGTGAGCGCGCGCGCGGAGGGCGAGGCGAAGGCCTCTCTCTTCCTGCCGGCGGTATTATTACTATTTTTATGGGTGCTCGGGGGGACGACAAGCCAGATGCGCCCAACGCAGAATGGCGCGACGCAGGTGAGTTGGCGCTGTTGGGGCAGCTGCTGGTGCTATAGCTCGCGCGGGGGATGTCGACGATCGAGGACGCGCGGGTGCTGCTGGGCGACCCGAACGGGTTGTTTTGCTCCGGCGACACGCTGAAGCTGCGTACGCTTGCGAGGGGCGAGAACGGGTTTACTGCAGGGGGTGGAGTGCCGATGTTGGGGGTGAGGAACGAGAGGCTACGGGGCGTGACGGGCGGGGAGCTGCCTGGGGTGCCATGGTGCGGCATCTGGGCTGCAGTGCTGGCGTGGTGGGCATCGCGCAGGAAGCCCGGGCTTGGCGGCTCGCTCTCGAGCGTGTTCATTCCGCTGCCAATGCCATTAACAGACCCAATGGCACGCAGAGGAGGATACAACTCAAAGCCAAGGGCCCAGAGTACTCTTCTCAGTATGAAAAAAGGCACGGCGGCGAAGAGGCTAATTAGAGTACGTCCCTCGGAATCCGCCGAAGCTTGGATGATTCAATGCCGCGGAGGATTGATAACCCATTCGCGTTCTGAGTAGACCCGTTAACGAGTTCCATTCAAACCAAATCATCGCAAGTAACCGATAGAAGTGTGACTGTGACGCAAGTGACACGGCATTGAGGCGGCAACCGCCGGCCGAGGTCTTGAAGAAAACTCATTGAAAGTTCAAGCAATCGATTCAATTTGCGCAGCGCCCTATTCGCACAGAGTCAATGAGCTCCCCAATTCAGCCAAAATTCAATGCGGCATTCACGCTGCTTATATAAATCAAGGACCAGCGTGAGAGAAAAAAAAGTTGTTGAGAACACCAGTGACAGGCAGACTGCCAGTGCAGTGCTTCTTCCACGCGTACAGTCATGGACGAATCACCATCCTCCCCCGCGGCGGCTCTGGCGACTGAAAAGCATGCAAGCCCGATGGCCGATGAACCCCTGGACCGTCAATTCATGAATGAAACAGTCTCCTCCGTTGTGCAAGCTGAAATGCCGGCACACGCGATGTCCGATGAGCCGAGGTAAGAAACTAATCAGACTCTTTGCCGATGGTACCTTGAATTTTGGTCACAGACTTGTCGAGACACTCAAAGAATGCTTCGCTAACCTGACAAAGGGGAATGAGTCTCAAACGGAAAAGTTAGTCCTCTAATAGGGGCAGTCAGAGTAACTATTTTGGACGGTTCTGATAGTCGGTTCTGTCGACGGTTCTCGATTTATTAAAGCGTGGGAGAACCGTCCATAAATCAGAACCGACTCGAAATGCAGAACCGACTCTGGAGGCGGTTCTGCAGACGGTTCCGGTTCCGGTTCTGGTTCTCCGCCTCTCTCGCCTCTCTTCTCATTAATATTATTTATTTGCTGAGTATTATTACACAGTTCGGAGTCATCCAGTCGCCGTATCCGTACATGGTGTCTGACAAACATGTCCCCTATGAATGTGCCGCCATCGCCGCCACTGAGGCTCGTAAAAAAAATAGGGAAGCCAAAAAAAATCCCCCGAGCCGCGTGGCCGTCCTGGGAATCCAAGCTGTCTGCTGCCAGCGCCGACCATCAAGCCAGAGGAGCCAGTGGATGTGTAGAATACACCAAGGAGGGTGTTTAATTGAATGTATATTTTTTTTTAAAAATGGAGAAGTGCGGGAGAATATTTCTACATGAGAACCGACTCGAGAACCGCCTTTCAAAAGGGTCGGTCAGGATTCGGGGTCGGTTCTGGTCGGTTCTGTCAAAGTTTTGATCCAAATCAATTTTGAGAACCGTCGACAGAACCGACTGCAGAACCGTCCGAAACCCGCTACTCTGACTGCCCCTAATGGCTCTGTCAGACACCGAATTGACGAGTCTCAAGGGTTCTTGAGGCACTGAAGCCAAAGGCCCCTCCTACAACAGACAAGGAGACCACATTCTGGAATGCATACAAGACATTATCAGAGGAGTATGACCGGGAGTTCCACAAAAAATACGGCACTGATCTCGACACCTCCCTCATTTTTGTGCATAATCTATCCGTTTTAAAATTCAGTTGGGTAATTTTATATTTCAAGGCTGGTCTCTTCTCCGCCGTTAGCTCGGCATTTATTATCCAGATACAACCTGAACTCCAACAAGATCCTGATGAAGTCACTCAGCAACTCCTCCGGATCCTCATTCACAATGCCAACCCATCACTTTTCTCGGGTATAGACTTGGCTGACCCAGACAGCGGAGCCACCATTACTGTTGTCATTGTCCAAAGCCTCCTCTATGCCAGCCTACTCTCCACCCTGCTAGCAGCATTGCTGGCAGTCCTAGGCAAGCAGTGGCTGATGCACTATGATGCAGCAGGCAGCAGAGGAACCCTTGCTGAGTGTGGTCTTGAACGTCAGCGGAAATATGATGGCTTGCAAAAGTGGAAATTCACTCTCGTCATGGAGATGTTCCCACTGCTCCTGCAGCTTGCTCTACTCCTCTTTTCGGCTGCCCTTTCAGTCTACTTGTCAACAATCAGTCACGCTGTTGCTAGTATCCTGATTGCAATGACATCACTAGGCATCCTGGCATACATTTCTCAGTTGGTCTCTGCAGCAACATATCCAGATTCACCGTTCCAGACCCCACTTTCCAGTGTTTTGCGCAAAGTGGTGATGAGGTTATGGGAGACACTGCCTCCTTCACCTCATTTTCTTCATCACTTCCGGAAGAGTCTTTCTACAACTTGGATGGTCATCCGGAAGTTTCTACAACAGCAGTCAACATCTCTATTGCCACTATTTTGCCGGAGCATCCCCAGTGATAATGGAGACACTGACCTACCTACAACATACCCATTTGCTACTGAGTCTTTCCCAGAGATCTTGCATGCAGTACCTGCTGTTGTGTGGCTCTTAGAGACATCAACCAATCCAGATGTCATATCTGCAGCTGCAGACATAGCAGCAGACTTGTCGTGGCCACTTTATGCAGATATTGATGTGGCACTAGATCGATTGTGGGAGACCTTCTGGGCCTGTTTCATTCCAGTAGGACCTGACTATAGTTTCCAAGTCCAACATAGTTCAATCCAGCATGCCATAACCTGTGGGCAGGCTTATGGAACAATGAGCATTAGCTCAAGGAGGAACACTAGCAAATTGATCAATCTGTATGAAGATCTTGTCCTTACAATGGCAGGGGGAACAGAAATCTCACAGCTGGCCCAGTTACACAGTGTATTCAATGCATTGAGGGGGGACCCTGAATGCTTCCGCAGTGTCCACACCCAGCCTATGATGCAGTGGGTACTCCATGTGCTACCACAGACCATACGGATAGTCAGATTCAGATTTGCTGAATTTGCACACTTGAAGGGCATGCTCGATTATGTGTCCACATCACAGACAGGTTTTGTAAACCAGATTTATGCTGATTGCCTTTTATTACTGAACATTATCCTTGGTTTCAAAGCACACCCAGATATCCTTGTGTGGAAAGATAAAAGGTTAACACATCACTCATTTGAATTGTCTGTTCTCTAATCATTCAACAGTTTTGCCATTGACTTTCTACTTGAGGAACTCTTCAAAAACCTCAGCAAATATCTGGATAGATATCCATTTAATATGACCATGGCCAAAGAAATTATCACATTGACCAATCAAATGACAAATATGGCCAACCACAAGCCGGGCACCAGGGAGAGCAAAAGGAGAATAAGAAAACATGTTTATGACTTGTGCACCAAAATTCCTCATATTGATGGATGGATTGATGTGATTGTGGCTGCACTAGAAATTGGGGATCTTTCTGGCCATGCTTGGCTTGAGGATGTGTCATGGTCTATGCAGCACTCGAAAATGTTCAACAATCCAATGAAACTGCAGAGCGTGACTGGGATGCAGCCACAGAGGAGTGTGTTTGTCACCTTCTAGAAGCTTTGTATGATGCCACAGAATTCCCAGTACCATCTGAGAAAGTGCTCCAGGTCATTCTCAAAGCACTGTCCACAGAAGGCCCTTGTTCAAATCAGGCTCTGAAACTTCTTTTCAAGGCAACACATTGGTTCATAGACACTAATTTCCAATTCACCATGCAAGAACATAATGTATGGTCTCAGATGGATGCTGTCATCATGAAAATTTCATCGCAGATATCAAGCCACTCCATGGACCAATATATTTATCTTGGTGCAATGCTTTCCAGGCTGACCCAATGGACACCATACATTCGCCATAACCTTCCCCATTGGATCACCATATACTCTGAGATGGACGGATTTAATCAAGTGCAACTACAGACACCATACCTCTCTGTCCTGGACCGTATATGGGGTGTGAAATACACTGGAACATATCAGTTTGCAGAGGATGCTGACAAAACTTTTGCATGGACTCTGATTGCACTTTCAACTGTCTGGCAGGGTTTCAATTTCTCTGGGCAACAAACCTTGCAGGATTTTCATCAGCTAATCTTTTGCACAATATCCACTGCTTTCAAGTCACAATACATATATGGCTTCAAGGTCCTTATTGTTTCTCCCAAATTCAGAGCTGCCTTCTGTACACAATTGGGTGATGCCCTTATCCAAACAGCAGCAAAAGCCAGAGATATGCATCCTGCTGATCTGACACAGCTGGACTTGGATGCTTCACTGGAGGAAAAATCACAACACTTGCAACAGGCTGCCACAATTCTGTATGAGATGGGGCAGGCACTTAAATGGGAATCAGAAGGGGAACAGGTGGACTGCGGAGAAGAAATGGCTAGAATATATTGGGATAATCTGAGAACACATTTTGAACAACAGGTTGATCAATTGGAGGAGTCGGTGAAGGAGCCACCGGGGACTGCTGAAATATCTCGTTGAGATTTGTTGTCTGTTGATTTTATATACTTTTTTTCCCGGTTATCCAGAAGGCTGAGTGTGCAAGGCAATTTAAGATCTTGGAAACAGTGAATTTAACACTAACAGATTTTTCACCAGTAATTTCTTTCATTTGCAGATGCACAATGTCAGTCTGTACTGAAGAGAATTTGCTTATTATTGTCAACAGCTCCGCTAAAGCCTGGGTTTATCTAGGATACATACCGGACAGACAGTGCCCCTGTGTTGAATAGATCACCCCCAGCATAGGCAGGAATGGGCCGGATCGGAGACCGGGTGTGTGTATGTAAATGCACTGAGTAATAATTATAGCTTAATACTCCTTTCTTCAATTTATAATTGAGTCTGACTCTGAGTGAGGAGACCAAGTAGATGACGTCATCCGTCCAAGGTAAGTAGCCTTGCGATCGTCGCCGCAGCCTGTGAAGATGTCGCCCCCAGCCGCGCGCAGAACGACGGCGAGTACGAGTACCGCGCCGCGCCCATCCACCCGCCCAGGGACGAGATGCACGCGACGCCCCCACTCTGCGACATCTCCAGCAGCACGAGGAAGCCCGCCGCCTTCCAGCGCAGGACCACCGTCGTGAAGAGCGCCACACCGCGCCGATCCATCGGCCTGGAGGAGATGCTGGTAATGCCCCCGCTCCGCGCCATCGCCGTAGCGAGGGGAGACGCCGGCATACCGAGCGGGGGTAAGACATCCACCCGAGCCAGACCAGCACCCACGCTGCCATCCAGAGTCAAGGCATGATGCCCGCCCCATCGTGTGCAACATAAGCCCGCCCATGTGCACGGCACGCAGGACGAGCCCCACCCACCCCCGCCAACAGCAACGAAAACGACGCCGCGGGCATCACCACCCCCGCAGCTCCCGCCCCTCCAGAATCTAAAAAGAGATCAAGAAAAACGACGCACTGCTTCGGATACAACGGCCCGTTCCCGCGCGTCACCATGATGTCGATCTCGCCTAATAAGCAAGGTGTGTCAGTCTCGGGCTTTTTGTACGGTACATGGGAGCGAGGAAGAATAGGAGGGGAGGGGCAAGGGCGTGAAATGGCGCGCAAAAACAACGCGGACGCATCGCGATGCGCGCACGCCCACCATGCCGACCGAAACGTACGCGGAACACGACTTTCCGCCTCCCACGCCCTGCACATCCCTCAAACCCCCAACACGAAGAAAAACACACAAAGAAAACCCAAGACTAACCGCTCAGCGGCCACCCGCCGTACACGTCGTCCACGGGCAACATCCACAGCGCAGGCCACACCCAGTCGCCCATCGGCAGCTTCGCGCGGATCTCGACGCGGCCGAATCTGTTGGGGGGTCGTTAGCAACGGTGCGGGAGGGGGAGACGAAGGGAAGAGGAGGAGGGGGAGAGATAGAAAGGGAGGGAGAAGAAGCCTGCGAGTGACGTAGCGAAAGAAACACGGGAAGGGGAGGGATGGAGATGGAGGGAGAGAAAGAAGAAGAACAAGGGAGGGAGGGAGAATGGGGAGCATGAGCGAGATGGCGAGTGGTGGGAGTGGGAGGTAGTACGAGAAGGCAAGGCAAAGCCACGAGGAGTACAGTATGTTGGAAGGACTAGGGAGAGAAACAGCCCAGGGACAAACACGCTTGGGAGGACGCGAGGGCGGCGAGCGGTGTCGGAAAGCTCAGGCAAGCGGTGTCGAAAAGCCGAGCCTCCCCCCAAAAAATGAAATAAATAAATATAGTACCCACTTAATACTCGCGCTCCGCCTGGTATTGACCCGCGCGCTCATGATGGGCGGCAGGATCTTGCCCAGTGTGGCGCTGGAGACGCAGCGAGATAGCCGGGCGTGTTGGGCGGGAGGTCGGGGGCAATCCGCGTCCCATTCCCGTCCGCCGCACCCTTGCCCGTATACCCCCCCCCCCCGCGCGTGACGTTGTACGTGCACCCGGTGATGCTGTACACGGCGCCGTCGAGGATCTGTGGAGCGGGATGACGTCGGAGGTGAGCGTGGGGAGGAGGTAGAGGCGCGGTTTGCCTGTGAAGAGGGGAGTGGGGTAGTATTTTGCGAGGCGACGGGAAGGAAGGGACGCACCCTCGACAGAGAAGCGAGGAAGGACCCCGCAGGCGGCGCGGCGACGAATGAGTTGGCGTTTGACGCGGTCGTCATCTCGAATTGGCCGTTTCTGTGTATCGTGTCAGTTGGTATGGGCGGCAGAAGGCGGGAAGGAAGGGAGGAAGGCGACGACCAAGCAGGAATATGGAGCGAAGGAGGATCATCACGCAACGAACGCGCGCGGACTCGGAGGAAGAAAAAAACGCGACAACAACGAGGGATTATCGTTCACCCAAACCCACTCATATGACCTCCCTCGCCAGCCACCCGTTGTCGCCGAATACGCTCTCCGTCGTCGCACCGATAAAGTCCTCGCGAGCAGAGGGTGCGGGGGTCCTGGAGAATGACGTCGCGTTGGCCGAGGTAGATGCGGAGGGCGCCTGGAATGAAGATGATTAGATGGATTGTTTATTGTGCGAACAAAGCGTTACTCACCCATCCCAAGTCCAAACACCACCACCGTCGCATACGTGATCCAATACGCGTAGCGCGCGCGCGGGTCCTTCATGGTGAGCCACGGCTTGTCGAGCGCGGCACGCACCGCTGGCACCGACTTGCTGCCGCGCTTCTTGCCAATGTCCTTCATGACCTGCTTCTCGTCCAGCTTGGGCAAGTCGTCCGTGGCGCCCATCGGCATCGAGGGGGTTCTCCGCAAACGCCTTGGGGACGCTGGCGCTAGGGACGAGGATAGCGGTGCTCTTGGGGCGGTCGCGCCTGAGGCGTGCGCCGCCCTGGGGCGCGGAGGCATAGATCGTGAGCGGGCGCGCGGGCGGCGAGGCGAACGCCTCTCTCCTCCCGCCGGGGGTATTATTATTATTGTTCGACAGCCCCGATGCGCCCAACACAGCATTCCTTGACGCGGGTGAGTTGGCGCTCGATGGCCTTGACGCAGGCGAGTTGGCGCTGTTGGGGCGGCTGCTGGTGCTGTAACTCGCGCGGGGGATGTCGACGATCGAAGACGCGCGGGTGCTGCCGGGTGACCCGAACAGGTTGATGACCCTACTTTGCTCGGGCAACACGCTGAAGCTGCGTACGCTCGCCGGGGGCGAGAACGGGTTTACTGTGGCGGTTGGAGTGCCGACGTTGGGGGTGAGGAACGAGAGACTGCGGGGCGTGACGGGCGGGGAGCTGCCCGGGGTGCCATGGTGGTGTGGCATCTGTGCTGCGGTGTTGGCGTGGTGGGCGTCGCGCTTCGCGGCTTGCTTTCAGGCGCGTTCATCCCGCTGCCAGTGCCGTTGCCAGATCCGATGGCGAAGCGTGGCGTCGGTGGGACGAACGACAACGGGGGCGGGCGCGCAGAGGAGGAGGAGGAGGAGATGGCGATACGCGTAATAGCAGCAGCAATTCAGCGTAGCAAAAGCGCAACTCGGTTTGCGTCTGGCAGTACCGTAGGCTGACCGCCGCACTCCCAACAAAGAACGGGTGGAGGAAAAGTAAATCCATTTGAAATCTGACGCAGACAGCAAGCTAGGAAATTGAGCAAGAAAAAGATAATAAGTCTTTGTGCAAGTCTGAAGAGGCGACTGGGACGTCGCCGTGACGCGACGCGGCAACTACCGGCGGCAGCTCGGCAGCGTTCAAGTTTGGAGGAAGTTAAAAAATCAGGCAAGATGTCGAGCACTCGGAGCAGCATTTACAGTGTCAACGGGTTCCCGAATTTAGTCGAATTCAATGCGGCATCCACGCTGCTTATATAACATGAAGCAACAGCGCGTCAAACAGGGTGACAGGCAGACCGCAGTACTTCTTCCACGCGTCCACCATCGATTCATGGACAACGCATCCTCCCCTGCCCAAGCTCCGATGACTGAGGCTTCCCCGACTGAAATGCCCGCACACCCGATGTCTGATGATCCAAGGTACGAAACTACTCAGCCTCTCCGCCTGACGCCTTGAACTTTGTCACAGCCTCGGCAACACAATCCGAGAATGTTTCGCAAACCTGACAAAGGGTAACGAAGCCCAGACGGAAAAGTGAGTTATCTACCCGCTCTGCCAGGAATCTAATTGACAAGTCCCAGGATTCTCGATGCACTGATGCCCAAGCCCCTCCAACAACAGACAAGGAGACCACATTCTGGAATGCATACAAGACATTATCAGACGAGTATGACCGGGAGTTCCACAAAAAGTATGGGACTGACCTTGATACATCCCTCATTTTTGTGCGTAATAAGTATCTGTTTTAAAATTCAGTTAGGTAATTTTATATTTCAAGGCCGGTCTCTTCTCTGCCGTTAGCTCGGCATTTATTATCCAGATACAGCCCGAACTCCAACAAGACCCCAATGAAGTCACTCAACAGCTGCTTCGCATTCTCATTCACAATGCCAACCAGTCACTTTTCTCAGGCATAGACTTGGCTGAGCCAAACAGCAGAGCCACCACTACTGTTGTTGTTGTCCAAAGCCTCCTCTATGCCAGCCTATTCTCAACACTGCTAGCTGCATTGCTTGCAGTCCTTGGTAAGCAGTGGCTGATGCACTATGATGCAGCAGGCAGCAGAGGAACCCTTGCAGAACGCGGCCTCGAGCGTCAACGAAAACATGATGGCTTGCAGAGGTGGAAATTCACTTTTGTCCTGGAAATGTTTCCACTCCTCCTCCAGCTTGCTTTGCTCCTCTTTTCTGCCGCCCTCTCAGTCTACTTGTCAACAATCAGCCACCCAATTTACATCATTGTTATCACATTAGCCTGTTTGCGATGCAGCCATTCAAGCCATCTGATGGCTGTTTGGCGTTGCGCAAACTGATGGCTCGAATGGCTCGAATGGCTAATAAAATAAAGTCAGTGTATGCTCTTTTCTGCTAGAACGAGTGTCAGTGAGTGTGTTATCACACGTGGAGCTTAAGGAATGCCCCTAGACTGCATGAGACCTCCAAATTCAACAAGATTAACTATTTGAGGCCCACAATCTGGCTGTTATATATGTGAGTGGGACTGGTCACCCATACATGAGCTGGACGACTCAGAGGCAACTCAATGATTCCAAAAATATGGGCAAGTATTGAAGCCATTCGAGCCATTAGCCATCAATTTGCGCAACGCCAAACAGCCATCAGATGGCTCGAATGGCTGCATCGCAAACTCTCTATTCACATCTGTGGGGGCTCTGGCATATATTTCTCTGTTGATCTCTGCTGCATTGTATCCAGATTCACCGTTCCAGACCCCACTTGCCAATGTTTTGCGCAGACTGGTTGTGGGGTTATGGAAGACAATACTTGCTTTACCAGCCTTTCTCCATCAAATTCTTCGCCGATTCCAGAAGGGTCTGTCAAATACTTGGATGGCCATCCAGAAATTTCTACAACAGCCATCAATATCTCCTCTATTGCCACTATTTCGCCGGAATATCCCCAGTGATGATGGAGACACTACACCAAACCCATTTGCTACTGAGTCTTTCCCAGAGGCCTCACCTGCGGTACCTGCTGTTGTGTGGCTCTTGGAGACATCTACAAACCCTGATGTCATAGCTGTTGCAGCAGACCTAGCAGTGAATTTGCAGTGGCCACTTCATACAGATCTTGATGCGGCACTAGATCGATTGCGGGAGACCTTCTGGGCCTGTTTCATTCAATTGGAACATGATGATTTCCAAGTCCGAGATGGCTCAATCCAGCATGCCATAACTTGTGGGCAGGCCCTTGGAGCAATGAGCATTAGCTCAAGGAGGAACACTCATGAATTGATCAATTTCTTTCAAGACCTTGTACCTCCAGGGGCAGAGGGAACAGAATCTTTGCAGCTCACCCAGTTACACACTGTATTCAACACATTGAAAGGAGACACAGAATGCTTCTCCAGTGTCCGCACTCAGTCTGACATGCTTTGGGCACTTCATGTGCTACCATCTACTGTACGGAGTTATGCCACTTCAGACTTGAAGATCATGCTCGATTATGCCTCATCATCACAGACAGGATTTACAAAGCAGAACTGTGCTGATTGCCTGCTGTTACTGAACATCATGCTTGGTTTCCCAGCACATCCAGATACCCTTGTGTTGAAAGATAAAAGGTTTCATCCATCACCCGCTTGAATTTCTATTCTCTCATCAATCAACAGTTTCGCCATTGACTTCCTGGTTGAAGAAATCTTCAAAAATCTCTGCAGGTCTCTGAAAGAACATTCAATTAATTTAATCATGGCCAAAGAAAATATCACAGTGGCCAACCAAATGACAAAAATGACGGACCACAAGCTGGGCATCAGAGGAATGAGAATCAGAAAACAAATTTATGACTTGTGCACCAAAATTACTAAAAACAATGGATGGGTGGATGTGGTTGCGACGGCACTGGCATTTGGGGACCTTTCACACGGTGCCTTGCTTGAGGATGTGTCATGGGTCTATGCAGCACTCAAAGATGTTCAAAAATCTCATGACAATGAAGAGAAAGACTGGGATGCAGCCACGGAAGAGCAGATTTTACAGCTACTTAAGGCTCTGAATGATGCCATACAATTCCCAGTGCCATCTAAGAAAGTGCTCCAGGTCATTCTCAAAGCGCTTTCCGCAGAAGGCCCCTGTTCAATTCAGGCACTCAGGCTTCTCTGCAGGGTAGAAAGTTGGTTCATGGACAGAGATTTGGAACTCATCATGCGAAATCATAATATGTGGTCTCAGATGGGTGTTGTTATCATGATAAATCAACGGTGGGGAAACTTGGGGGAGGGATATATTGAACTTGGTGAAAAGTTGTCCGACCTGGCCCAATGGACACCATACATTCATCGCAACCCTTCCCATTGGATCACCATATACTCTGAGATGGGAGCACGCAAAAAATGGCGGCTGTGTCCATCATACCTCTTGGTCCTTGAGCATATATGGGGTGTGAAATACACAGGAACATATCAATTCACAATGGATTCAGAGAAAACTTTGGCATGGACTCTGATTGCACTGTCAATTGTGTGGGAGGGTTTCAATTTCTCTGGGCAAGAAACCTTGCAGGAGTTTTATCAGCTGATCAGGTGCACAATATCTACTACCGCTTTCAGGTCGCGCAACCACGACTTTTGGGACAGGGCTCTTATTTCCCCCAATTTCAGAGCCGCCTTCTACACACCACTCGGTGATGCCCTCATTCAAGCTGCAAGAAAGGCAGATGATGAGATTTCTCAGACTCCCACACAAATTGAGAACCAGCTGGACTTGGACAGCTCACGACAGGAAGAGACACATGTCTTCCATCGGGCTGGCAGAATTTTGGATGAGATGGGGCAGGCGCTGAAACAGGAATCAGAAGGGGAACAGGTGGACCGTGGAAGAGAACGGGCGAGGGAATATTGGGATAAGCTGAGAACACATTTTGAACAGCAGATTGATCAATTGGAGGAGTCGGTGAAGGAATCACCGGAGACTGTTGCAATATCTCATTGATTTTTGTTGTCTGTTGATTGTATATACTTCTTTTTTTCTGATATCTAGAAGGCACCTGCATTGAGTGTGTTGAGCAATTGAAGATATTGAGCACGTAGAATTTAGAACCAAGACCGGTATGCCCTTTTCACCGATAATTCCATTTATCTGTAGAGGTTCAAGGTTAGTCTATCTCACTAATTGACAGGAACGGCTCCGCCGATGCTGGAATTATTTAGGATGTGGCGGGCAGACAAGTGACCCCCAGAGATTGTGGCTCGACTTGAAGAAATTACAGTGAGAATGGGCATGGAGTAGAACAGCGCACATGTGGAAATGTATACGGAGTAAGTGCTATAGCTTGATATTGTGTAAACTGTTTGGTCGCCAAAGAACACGGTCCTATGCTCATGCTCAGGTTGGTGGTTACGCTCTCATCTTTCTGACCAACTTGAAGCTGAAAGAGATAACATACTTAACACTTGAAGGACAGAATATTCAAGACCGCGGTCACAATGTTTTATGTATATAATCAGGCCATTGACCATTTGTGTGAAGGCGTGCCGCTCCACTATCCCTCCACCGTCTGTACCCCCAAACCGAAGAGATAATCAAAAAGGTTGATACGCAAACCGGAATTAAGGACACAACGAATGTTATGCGAGGAGTGACAAAATACAAATGACGAAGGAAGAAAAGAACGTAACAACAGAAAGGAGAATGAATTAGGGACGCTAAATGTAATAAGAAAGAAAAGAGTGTTTGTATGGTGTGTGGGTGGACGGTAGGAAGTGAAAGGAAAGCGGAGTAAAGGGGTGAGAATTAAAGGCGAGAAAGAATGCAAGCCGGACGCTGATCAAACGGCGCCGCCCTTGACCCACCCGCCCACAAATTTTCCGGAACGATCGTCTACACCAATCCAGTCCACTGCACGCAGTACGAACCCCACCCCTTGCCCATGGCAGCGACGCTCCGTCGCCACGGACGGAAGGCACTCCACCATTATCATCCGTACGAGAGGGCGCGCAGAACCATCCCCCCCAAAAACCGCCCATTCCGGCCCAGAAGCCCAAACCCCCTGAACGAAAGCAGAGGAAATAGGGAAAAAAAGAAATGAAAAAAGAGAAAGAAATGAAGACGCGACGTACTGCTTGGGCTCGTTCCTGCGCGCCGCCGAGGTTGTCATGTCAATCTTGCCTGAAAAAAGGTGCGTTAGAAACGAGATAAATGAGGGAGAGAAATAGATATAGGGAAAAAAGAAAGATGGGGAGGTGGAGGTTGTAAGTCGCATCGCATAGCGACTCCGGTGGACAAACTGCCAGTGAGGAAACGGTGGGAGGAGGAGAGCAGCACCGCGGATCAATCCCAGCGCATCGAGTCCAAGTCCGTACGAAGACGTGCGGTACGGCACACGGAGGTCGGCCACAGGTAAGCAGAGGGCGCCCCCAAGCCCCCAAAACGCAGGAAGATGCGCACCGCTCGACGACCCGCTCGTCCCACGGAGAGTATACAGGCGCAGGCAGACAGGTTGCGCGCGCTCGCGGGCCCGGGGGTAAGAACGGTTCGACCGTATCGGCATTGGGCGGAGTGGCATTGCCAGTAGAGGAAGTGGGGCAGTCTTGGGTCAGGCAGGAGAGACTGCGCGATGTGGCGGGCGGCGGGCTGCCCGGGTACCATGGTGCGGCATCTATACGACGGTGCCGGCGCGGTGGGCATCGGGCTTCCTGGGCGGCTTGCTCTCGGGCGTGTTCATCCCGCCACCGTTCGTAGGCTCTAGGGCTGTGCGCCGTCCTGTCGACGGGCACGGCCGTCGTTTCGACGGGACATGGACGGGAACGGTCCGTCACGCGACGGCCGTCATTTCGAAAACTCAAACTACTGAGTAAGTTCATAAGGTGTGGCCTAAACTGTGTATTGGGCTTACCTGTGCATGAAACATGCCTTGCAAAAGGCTTATACATCGCATATCATCAAGTATGGCGTGTTTTCTGCACCCGTCGACCCGTCGACGGCCGTTTTCGACGGGAACGGCCGTCAAAAACGCAGTTGAAGAGCGCGACGGGACGGGTCGGCTACCCGTCGCACGGAACCCGTAGAACCGGCGCGACGGGCACGGCGCACAGCCCTATAATCGTAGCCTCATCGATAGCGAGGACGGGCGCGTGGAGGAGGAGGAGTACATCGCAAGATAATCGTAAGTCACTACTTGTGCTGATAGGTTCAGTGGACCAGGAACGAGGTGGAAGAAACGTTCGACACAAGGTTCATGAACTTGAAGGGCGCCTGTGACACGCCGTGACGGGTGACGCGGCAACCGCCGGTAGCTTGAACAATACAAAATTATAAAATTCCGAGATATAGAGTCAGACCGTATTCGAAAATATGGTAACAATTTTATCTAGGACGCCATAGATAGTAAGACGGCTTAAGCTACTCGGACGTCATCTCACCGAGACAGCTTACTTACAACATCAGGAAAACCAGAATGAAGGTATGAGTGCTTTGCAGCGCTGTCAAGCGCTAGCTACCTAGAAGGCAGCTGCATAGAGGGTATGTAGGTATGAGTGCTTGACAGCGCTGCATATGGCTTCATAGAGCTTCATAGCAACTTCATAGCGTCTCATAGCGGGCTCGGCTACGGTTTTCCTGATGAAACCTGAAACTTGAACGCTTGAACTTGAGCACATCCATCGCTTGTTGAAGGAGAAACCCTTGGCTCAATCTGCTGCAATAATATCAGCTTAAGACGTGTAGTGACTAGAAATTTATTCGAGATGTCCAAGTCAACACTGAAATGATACTCAGACTTCAGACTCGCCCCAAAGTGCTATTCTGGCGCCCAACTGGTATATAGTCGGACGTAAGCCACATCCATCCGGATCCAATACTTGCGTGAGATCCAAGTTAAATATCTCTGTTAATAGGGTGTATCACAATTGCTGATTTCGTGGATTTCGAGCCAGATTTCAATTTTTGCTGAGTCTGATGTTGTCAATCATTGTCAATCGCCCGGCATTCCAGTGCCGTTGAAACGAACCACGTGCGCTATAAACAAGCCCTGCACATCAATATGGGACGCGTTCTGGTCCAGTTTAAACGCGTCGTCAAAAAGATATCTTGGTAAATATCCTATCTGTGTCTTTTCCTCGCTCATTTAATGTGTATCCAATCTAAATCGGCGGCCGTTCCATAAGTCTAAGGACGGCTAAGGCTAGACTTATAGAAAATCCGAGTCAAAATAATGGTGGGCGACGTAACGACGTTTGATTATAATTCACATGAGATATTTGAATCACTCAAGTCGGGCTTTTTGAGCCTTTACGCCATCCGTCCAAAATCCCAACCCGCGATTGTTTTGAAAACGCAGTGACTGGCACTCTCCGCACTCATCTCCATCTTCGCCAGATCTTCTCCTGCAATACCGACCACTACCAAAATTTTGCATCTCAACCGCTCTATCGTTTAAAATGATGGATGGAGTCCTGCTTGCAGAAATCTTCCTCCGTGTTCGGCCTTTGCATTAAACCTTTTAAACCTAAAGTGACCTTGAACTTCAAATGCTTGTGGGCTGCACACTCCACGCGTCCGGTGAACAGTTATGTCGTGTTTCGCTGCATTGCCAAATGCGGTGGATGGCAATACGATCCGCCGCAGACGCCCTGGTACCGAGTGTAATTTAATTACCCGCTTTCCCGCTCTCCCTGAAAGTGTTTGACGCTTGGCTTCCGTATGCAAAAGGGGACTCAGAGGCGAAGGCACTATCGAGTGAAACCGCATGAATTATTATCTGCTTCTCTTCAATTTATCCGCATGAGTGGACTTGTTCCCCGAATATAATTTACACCTTACACTTTACAGCCAAGAGAAAAAGAGTGGGCACTCGTTCTTCGGAAACATCGACTAATTTATAAAAGCCTTTCTTTTCATTCCTTCTCAGTATCATACACAAGTGCATTCACAGCCTATGATCTTTCCCTAGTCACGAGTGCGCAACCGCAAGACCTTCCTTCACAGCTGGCCGCTCCTCAATCTTCTTGAGCCAAGCGCTCAGCTTGGGTAACGACTCAAGGTCGATCCCACTCCGAGATGCAACTCGGACCCACCCGAAAGCCTTGATGTCGGCAATGCCATATGTCGGACCGGCCAGATACTCCGATTTCTCAAGCGCCGACTCCAAGACGGAGTAGAGGCGATTTAGCTCGGTGAGGTAGCGGTTGATCGCGTACGGGCTGGAAGAAAAGAAGGGAAAGAAAGGCATCAACAACGAGCGACGGGTTTGCATTTGGAACAAGAACTAGTAGGGCAACTCACATCTTCTCGGGTGCATAAAGTCTGAAGTGATTGGCCTGGCCTTGCATGGGCCCGACGCCTCCGTGCTGTGTCGTATCGTCGTCAGCTTCAAATCCCGGGAACAGACGAGGAAGCGCTTTCTTACAGAGAAGTAGACCCAGCTTTGTTCTTCTGCCCACGCTTTCAGGTCGGATGGGTCCTTCGAGAACTTGCGCTCTTTGTCGAAAATTTGAGCAAGGTAGACAAGGATGGCGGACGTCTCGAAGACGCGTGTGCCTTCGTGCGTGAGTGCGGGGATGCGGCCGTTGGGATTGATTTCAAGGAACCAAGGCGACTTGACTTGGTTGTGGACTTTTCCGATATCGGCGTCCCTGATGCTCATCTTGACGGCGCTGCGAGGATATGTGCATGTCAGAATGAGATTTCATTGTCAACGTCAAGACGCACTCGTAGTCTGGCCCGCCGTAAGCTGCCTTTCGAGCCGAATTTAGCTGTGCTGAACATTCTCCAGCGGTTCTGGTCGACGCACCTTCAGCTCCTCGAGAAAAATGCCTGCCACTACGCCGTTCGGAGTGTCGAGGGTGTATAGGATGATAGGTTTGTTGCTTTGAAAGGCCATTTTGACTGAAGCGCGTGTAGAGCGTGTAGAGAAAGAAGGGTGATGGTGTGGAGGTAGTGGGAACGGCGCAAGCTTTAATAGAGAAGAACGCAAGCCGAGCATGACTGATCAAAATGGGGTGTATAAGCAGAAGGATGACGCCATATGATCGGCCAATGTCGGAAATTTATCTTTAACTTCAATACAGCCTTACGGCACCTTATAAGCGAAATTACAAATTTCCGACATCAATAAGCATGTATGCCCCTTAGTTATATTTACGATACACGACATTACTCATCAGATTTATCCCTAGTTTGGTTCGTCGAATCAACGCAAGTTTCGTGATCTTCTTCTCCTCTTTCTTTATTTTCCTTTCTTTTCCAGAGATTCCCAGCTCATTTCCTCTTTCAGAGTCCCTTGCCCGTTACAAAGCACACGTTGAAAAGCTGTCTACAGGTGACTTACCGTAAAGGCTCCAACCATTTAGTTTCCATTCGCACTTGGGCCCAAACTAAACGGAAACGGTTGGGAAACAGCAAGGAAACAGTTTTAAACCGTTTCAAACTGCTTGTAAATGGTATTTTGGTGGGGTGACCCGCCAAGGGATCCACCTGCATTTGGACAAAAAATTGGGTTCAGAGTGCACCCACCTGCAGTGAATATCCTCTCCTCTTCCAGCACTCCCGTTGGCCCAAAATAAAGGCGGAATCTGAGGCGCACAGGGCTTCGAGATAGCCGCGCGCCATCAATCAATGACATCATGCCCCAATTGGGATACATGCCGCCCAGTCGGCGTCGCAAGGTGAGTGGGAAGGAAGGAAGGAAATATTTCAAATTTCCGGCGCGGCCCTGTTACGGAACAACGTACTTGCACATCTATGGAATAAAGTTTCATTCCTCTGAAGCTTTGAAAATTTAAAAGGCCCATGTGCGGTAGGTCAATTTTTCCAACCGTTTGAAAATGGTTTGTAAATAGTTTGGCTCCTCAGGCAAACTAAACGGAAATAAAAACGGTTAAAACCGTTTGAAAACGTTTACAAACGCAAATGCTTACCGCCTTATCTACAGGGATGAATGAGGTGACGGAGACCGCGCATTGCTAATTTTAGCAACCTTTCCGCCACCGTGGAATTTACCCTTTTTCCAGTGGCCGCGCGCGATTGAGGGCTAAATTATACAAATGTGTATACTCAGGCAATCAGTGTACTGTACGGGGTTGGATATTAAACGGCAGCGTTTATTGGTGTAGCTTTCGGGATCCGGATAGATACTAATAACTTTCTAATTCTCTGTTCTGGGGCCAGAATGGTTTATTTGAGGGTGTTCCAGCGCAAATAAATAAATTTAGGCTCACCAATCCCTTAAATAAAGTTTGAAATGGCCAAAACAGCCGAAAATTAACCCACGCATTTTTGCTCTGTTTACCGTAGATTTTGGATCCGTTCTGGCATTTTACGTCCATCCTGGCCTTTTGGCTGATTTTTGAATTTATTTAAGCTCAATCTTGGTGTACATAATTTCCAAAGCCCAATCTGGCCAAATAGAACCCTAAGTGCAGCTATTTCTGTGAAATTGGCTGAAAATCACCCCTAGAATGCCTGATATAAAACTAGGGAGGGCGAGTAAAAAACCGGGAATAGCGCACCCAGCATGGCTCCGATTGACTTGATTTTTTGTGTAGAGGCTCTTATTTCCCAAGGGACTCCATGAGGATATGACAACGCACCCATATCTGACAGTACAAAATTGAGATACCGCGCACTGGAAGAAATAAAAAGGATGGGACTTGAGTGAAAACGGCTCGCCTTAGAACCAAGGAGCGGGCAGTCCCCGAACTGAGAGCTCACCGGCTGTGTAGGCGGGAAAGGACGGTGGGATGAATGCGCCTAGACTCGTAACCAGTCTGTAAACAAATTCCGAAAAAAAATGCGGCAAGCGCTTTCGGTGGTTACTACAGACTGGTTACGAGTCTAGAATGCGCCACGTATTATGCCGACACGTCAGTCGAATTAAACGCGGTGCGGTTGGTGTATTGAGCAAGCAGGCGATGTGGTGTCCCTGGCGCAAAATGGCATTATTTGAGGACGTCGTGGGTAGATCGTACACGTCTAAAATCGTATTCTCAGCGCGGTGGATTGACGCCGCCACAATAGGAAACCGAGGGAAACGGTCATGATAGAACGTACCTGGGCTCATGTAACGAGGAAGAGCTATAAATCGGTAAGACTAACATATAATGAATGAGACCGAACAGAATGTACATAAGAAGGGCATCGAAGAGTAAAAAAAACATGGAGGCAATAGAAAACATTCACAGAGGGTCAAAGACACGACCACTCGCCAACTGGCGAGTAGGAGGTGTTTGTTCTGAGAGGCTGAACGAAAGAAGCCGGGAGTCAATACTAGATGAATAGGTATCACCACGGCTTTGACGATCAGTTTCCAAATGGAGCGCTCGGGGTGCTCGCTGGCTGTCCCATAGGTGGGCGCCGGAGCGGCTGGATAGCTGATGAGAGAATGAGGCGAGAGAACTGAAAAAAAGGGAAGAGGGGAGGGGAGAGAGGGGGACAAAGGGAATACGTATTTTGCTTTGTGAAATATCGCGCGTTGGCGGGTGTGGGTGCCTCCACGGCCGGTGTGGACGCGCGTTCGCCCAGTGAGGACGGCGGGGAGCAGTGGAGGCCGTACGCGGCGATGGTCGATGGTGAGTCGGGACGGCTGCGGCGCGCGCGCGCATCGTCGTGGGTGATCGCACAGGTCGTTAGTCGAAATTCCATTTGACCAAACCATCGAGTTTGCGTTGGCGTTCGAGCCCCCGCTCCTCAATAGTACCTCTGCTGCCGGCTGCCTAGTAATGCATGATCCATTGCTTGCCGAGGACCGCAAACGAGGCAGTCAAGAGTGTCGTAAACAAGCTTATGTAGAGCATGCTTTGAATGACGACGATGATATTGGGGGGACGCGGGACCATGAGCTGTGGCTGTATTTGAATGATAAATGGTCCGCACGTCCAAATGCGTCATGGCCAAATAAAAATAAAAAAACTCTTTTTCTCGGACCGACCAACCGGACTCCTTCCCCTCCTTTCGATTTCTGAGTTTGATGTCATCGATATTCTGTCCGTCCACTACTTGAGCGCAAGTGTCCTCGGAGTTTTCCGGCAATCACAATCATGTAGTCACGGCATCAATGATCTCCAAACGCCATCACGAGCTAATAACCATTCTTAACCAGCAATCACCACGTATTGTGAGGGAAAGTCCAGTGAGTGGCCCGAAAAGTTCGCTCAAAAGTTTCCGTTAATACGACAGCATTTGACGACAGCATCATGCCGCCTTCGAGCGCCAGCGCCCGTGCGTCAGATCGCGCTCGCGTGGCAGATATCGACACCGAAATTTTAAATCTACGGCGTACAACAAAGCGTGCAATCAGTGCGCTCAAGGCCGAAAAACTCATAATCACAGAACGGCTGGATTCATACAAGTATCCGGCCTTCTCCTTGCCCAACGAACTCATCTCCGAGATTTTTATTCATTTCCTTCCAATCTACCCGCGCTGCCCCCCACTTTCGGGAAAACATTCGCCGGATGCTTTAACACGAATCTGTCGGAAGTGGAGAGCGATAGCTCTCTCCACGCCGGCCCTTTGGAGGGCGATATCGTTGGAATATGACAAGGTGGACATGATCAAGGCTTGGTTGCACAGATCTGGCCGTCTCCCGCTTTCCCTTCAATCGGACTCCCACACTTGTGATGAGGACGAAATTTTGGAGGCAATATTTTTTCACCGTGCCCGGTGGGAACACGTCAGCCTTGAAATTCACCCTACTCGGCTCCCGGTCCCCTCCCTCGAAGGCCCCCTGCCCTTGCTCCGCGAACTGGAACTCCACATTTCTGCCCAACCAAACACCGCCATCCCTCTCACATTTAACGAGGTGCCTCAGCTAACTACTGTTACGCTCTGGGATTTTCCCTATCCTACCAATCTTTTACCTTGGTCCCAATTGACGTCGTTGACGTTGATCGCAGAAAGCCCAGCCGAGTGCACGCCGGTTTTGCAACAAACTCCGGGCCTTGTGTACTGCGAGCTAATCCTGATCGGCAACCACATCCCTCCGTCCGACATAATCCTTCCTCGTTTGGAAACCTTGGTTGTAGTGCTCTTCGGGGCAGACGGCTGGGGTACTTCCGAGGGATATCTCTTCAACTTCGTTACCCCTGCTCTTCACAGGCTCCAAGCTCCCGACACATTCCTTGGGCCGGATCCCATCAGCAGCCTGACCTCTTTTATTACGAAGTCCGGCTGCACACTCCAAGAGGTATGCATAACAGGCCCGCGCTCTGAATCCAAGAGGGCGTACCGCACGGCGCTACCCTCAATTCCCATGATTTCGTTCAACGAGGACTTGATTGACTGGTACTGTCGTGAGGCGAACGCAATTCGGAAGATGGGCACACGGAGCATGGCCGACTTTGAATCTGAGTGATAGAGGTGTGTTTCTCAAGTTCCCTTATCTTTCTCCCTCAATGGTGTTTCAACTTTCGCAGGGGCAATTGCCAAATATTTTCGCGCGAATTCCATTTTGCTTTCTTTTCTTTTTTTTGAATTCAATTCCCGCTTACCATAAACAAGATTGTGATTGTAAGCGCTTGAGCTAGGCTGCTTGAATGTCCACTTGCAAATGACCTCCAGCTATTCGACGTCGTTTGGATACCTATCCTGCAGATGCCTTTTAAATTCGGAGACCGGATCTCGTGGATCAAGCTCTTCATCAAGCGGCCTCGCAGCTTTGCAGCCGCTACATACTCGACACTTGACCATGCCCAGCAAAACTCTTACCATGATATCGAAAACTGTTCGCGGTGTAGGCGGGATCATTTCATGCCGGGGACTATCCTAGGGATTCCAAGCGGTGACTCGAGACCTCTGGTCTTGAACCCTCAATCGTCATTGTTGGTTGATTGCTGTATCCCATCCTCCTCGTTTTGAATACTGCCACCGCGTTCGACGGTGACGACGAAAAATGATGTTGGTCGTGGATGTGAATGTCATTTTAATTATCAGCAGATGAAGGTAAATAACCTCGCTACATCTTCATTCACGTCACCTGCGCACTCGCGGTCATCGATCAATCTCCAGTCGCAACCACCGGGAGCTCAGTGTTTCTATTCGGTCATCTTCCAGCGCAGAAATTCTTTGCCATTTCATGGGAGTCAATTTATAGGCTAGCAGCGCTAACCCAGGTACACAAGGCGTCCGTTGAGATCATCCTGATCAGGCACTCCAAGTATCTCTCCTCTCAATTACCTCTTTCACCCTCTAGAAATGCGCTTATCCTGCGCTGTGCTTACTTCACTCTCCCTATCAGCATTGGCGACAGCATTACCGCCATCCGTTCATTCAACGGAGGTGGTAGAACGAGCTAGCGATAAATACGTCTTTGCTCATTTCATTACAAGTTCATGCCGTTCTGTGTGACGGTGCAGCGAAACTGACCCTCCTCGTGTCAATCTTACAGGTTGGGGATGTCCAGACGTACGTCCAGAGTGATTGGGAAGCCGATATGAATCTCGCGAAGTCCATCGGAATCGATGGTTCTGCTTTGAGTCTCGATGAGTCTGGAAAAATCCCACCGTCGATTGAAGTTTAATTCGTGTTTTATTCAGGGAAGGATTCTTACAATGATCAGCAACTGGGATTCGCATATGCCGCAGCTGCAAATGTCTTTATCAACCTCGATTTCGCGTACTGGGGCGGTGGCGGTACGCATACTGCGGTGTGATTTTGCTTAATTGCATGACATTATTTTCCTAGATATCAGCCCTATGGCGACATACATACAGACCTACGCTACGCAACCTGGACAGTTTATGTATAACGGTGCTGCATTTGTATCGAACTTTGTCGGCGATGGCTTCGCGTATCGATCGCTGGAAAGCTCAAGCGGTATCAAGCTCTTCGCGTGCCCCAACTGGCAACCTGGAAGCTTGATGAACAACGCAAAGTGAGTTATTGCATGATCGGGACCGTTCACTCATCCGATCTGAACTCTCTGCCAGTGCGGACTGTGGACTGAGCTGGAGTGTTACTGTGAGTATAGACAACAAGCGTCAAGCGAAGGGCTCTAATGCTTTCTGACTAATGGCCGAATACCAACAATCAGCCCCTCGACGCGGCCACCCGCCATACACGTCGTCCACGGGCAACATCCACAGCGCGGGCCACAGCCAGTCGCCCATCGGCAGCCTCGGGCGGATCTCGACGCGCCCGAACTTGATGCTCACGCTCCGCCTGGTGCTCACCCTCGCGCTCATAACGGGCGGGAGGATCTTCCCGAGCGTGGCGTTGGAGACGCCGGAGCACGCGGCGAGGTAGGCGGGCGTGTTGGGCGGGAGGTCGGGGGCTGAGTGGGCGTGGGAGTTAGTATGCGATGTAAAAGGCGTATTGAGAGGAGTGGGGGAGGAGGGTAAAAGCGAAGATGGGAGGACGTGTGGGACGCGAGGATAAGTGTGGGACGAGGGCAATAAGAAGAGGGGGGGCGGACGTGGAAAGAAAACACTCACCAATCCTCATCCCATTCCCGTCCACCCCGCCCGTGTCCCTGCCCGTATAGCGCGCGCAGCGCGTGACGTTGTACGTGCACCCACTGATGTTATACACGGCACCGTCGAGGAGCTGCGGGAGCGGGATGACGTCGGAGGTGAGCTTGGGAGGCACGGTTTGCCTGCGGGGGGGGTGGTTGGTTTTATTGAAATAATAAGAATTATAACGAAAAGTAAAGAGGGGATGGTTATGACGAACTTGATAACGAGAGGAAGAGGGAGACGATTGAGGTGCACGTCCCCATCTGCCCAACGAGCGTGTGACGAGGACGCGATGAAAAGCGGACGAGGCACAATGCCCCGAGGCCTCTCCCTTCGAATCCGCGGAAGAGGAAGAGCGACGGAGCTCCCGAAATCTTCAGGGGAAATAAAAAAAAGGGACTCGCCCTCAACCGACGAAGCAAGGAATGACCCCGCAGACGACGCGGCGACGAACGAGTTGGCCTTGGAGGCGGGAGTTATCTCGAATTGGTTGTTTCTGGGATGGGGTGTTTGTTAGCATCATCATTGGGACGATGGGGATGGCCTGGAGGGGAAGGGGGGAAAGAGGGGGGAGGGGAAGGCGAAAGCGATAACAGTGCAGCGGCGGAGGACGGCGCGCAGCGAGTGGGGCCAGGGAGCGCAGCAGTGAGCGCCGCCCCGCCGCGAGGAGGACGACATCGCGCTCGCGAACGCCACCCCACCGCCGAGATGACGGACCCGCGCGCAGCATGCCGCCCGAAGAAGCATGCAGCGTGGCGCCATCATCACCGCCCGCGCACATCGCCCCGACGCGGAGATGGCTCCTCGTCCCGGGCGCGCAGCCGACGAGGACGCTCAAAGAAGAGAGAAGAAAAAAAGGGGGGGGGAATAAATCCAAGAAGGACAGCGCGCAGCCCGCCCTCACGCACCGCACTCCGCTCTCAAGCACGGCACCTGAGCAGGATGTAGCCCGCGAGAGGGGACGGCGAGAGGCCCGTGAAGAAAGGCGCCGCCCGCGCCCGCGGAGGATGCACAGCATCCGCGGCTGAGCAGGACGCAATCGCCGCGAGCACGGTAGGCAGCCCACGAGAGAGGACGCAGGTAGCGCGCGACGACCCGCAGCCCAGGAGGGCAGGCAGCACATGGAGCGCTGTCCCGCCCAAACATGCTCTCCGTCGTCGCGCCAGTAAAGTCCTCGTTGAGCACGCTGCACAGCGAGGCTGGATTCTGCAGGAGGACGTCGCGCCATGGTGCGGCATCTGGGCTGCGGTGCTGGTGTGGTGGGAATCACGCAGGAAGCTCGGGCTCGGCGACTTGCTCTCGGGCGTGTTCATCCCGCCGCCGTTCGTAGCCCCATCGACAGCGAGGGCGGGCGCTCGGAGGAAGCCATCGCAAGCGTAATCCGAGTCGTAAATCACCACCAGGCGTCACTTGCGTGGACTGTAAACGAAGTGGAAGAATCAGGCGCGAAGGCGAACGGACAGCGGGGGCAGGCGCGCAGATGAGCCAAAGCTAGAGTAGTGCTGGTTTGTTGTTGGTTTGCTGGTCCCACTATAAGAAAGGTGTGGCGGCAGGTGTTGGCACTTGAGTCACAAAGAAAAGTAGCTCCAGTAGACCGCAAACGAGGTGGAAGAATTAAATTCGTCTGAAAGCCGACGCAGACAGTACTAGACGGCGCCTTGAAGCAGATGAGAGAAGCAAGAGAGAAGCGACCGTGACGCACCGTGACGCGTGAGGCGGCAACCGCCGACGGCAGCTCGGCAATGCTGTCCAATGTTGAGGAAATTAACAAAATCAGGCAAGATGTCGAGCAGGAGCATTCACAGAGTCAACGGGCTCCCTAATTTAGTCAAATTCAATATTAAGTAATGAACACAAGAAAAAATCGGGCCAACTTGAAACTGAGAGTCACGGCGCTCCGGTTGAAGGGAAATAATACAATCCACTTTCATCATGCTCGCAACTCTTTCTCAGCCCTTTATACGGGATAAACTAGGTTTCCCGGAATTATTCATTGGGTCTTGGTGCGACTGCATTCAATCCGTGTCGTTGCTCGCGTGAATTAACCCAAGTAGAACAAGTGTTTCTGGTTCGACCTTGTTAGGATCGAGCCACTTACACGAAAAATCCTGAGAATAGCGCCATTCCACATGTGCTTGTCCCGGCGCCGTCCGTTGCAAACTTCAAGAAGAAAAACTGGGATACATGGGAAACCATGTTGGTGGACCAGTCGGCGTGATTTCTCAAACCTCACAGAAATGTATGTTGTGCTTCAATGCATGTATAATACATTCCACTCCTCTCAGAGGTTGGGTGCGGGGTCACCTCAGCCTTGTTTCAACCGAAGCTGTATTTTATTTCGGTGTTCATTTTATTCTGTCTTTGCATAGTCTGGTCTTCCCGTTGGAGCGACTGTGAGCCATCCATCTCCCTCAAATTCAGTATGGCCGGCGCGTTTCTTCCCAACCGAGCTATCCCAGGTGGAAGTTATTAAATGAACTAATTCAATTCCGGTTGCCAGCGCTATGGAAAGTAGAAAATGTGAGCCCCGGGTTCAGGAAATGAATAACGAGGCGGTTTAAACTTTGTCTATCGCATCCAGGATCCTGATTAAAGATCAACCATTTTGCCGGTCCAATATTACATCTATTCGACTGGCTCCGTACACCTACAGCATGTGAGAACAATCGAGGCTACCACACAGCTGGTGGAACATCTAAGAAACAAAAGAGCGCTGAGGATTGTCGAAGTGCGCACTGTCCAGACCGGATGTCCCCGTTTAATCATGGTCCATGCCTGATGCTGGTTCTATTTATTCTAGTTACAAATTTTGTGCACCATGCAGACTAAGACCTTAAATCGAGGCACAGACTTAACCGGCTCCCCTCCTTCAGTCAAACATTCAATGCGGCATTCACGCTGCTTATATAAAAGAAACAACAGCGTGAGAGAACGGGTGCAAGTGATCATGAAGCATCAGACATGCGAGTGACAAGCAGACTGCACTGCTTCCACGCGTACACCATCGACTCATGGACAACGCAGCAGCGTCCTCTCCTGCGCAGGCCCCGACGACTGAGGCTCCCCTGATTGAAATTCCAATACACCCGATGTCTGATGAAGCGAGGTAAAACATCAAGTAGTCAGCCTCTCTGCCTGGTGCCTTGAACTTTGTTACAGCCTCAGCAACACAATCCGAGAATGTTTCGCAAACTTGACCAAGGGGAACGAGGTCCAAGCAGAAAGGTGGGTGATTTAACGATTCTGCCAGGAATCCAATTGACATGTCTCGAGGGTGCTCGAGGCACTGAAGCCAAAGGCCCCAGTAATGGACAAGGAGGCCACCTTCTGGAATGCATACAAGACTTTATCAGAGGAGTATGACCGGGAATTCTACAAGAAATATGGCACTGATCTCGACACGTCTCTCCTTTTTGTGCGTAATCTATCCATTTTATGTAAAATTCAGTTGGGTAATTTTAAATATTAAGGCTGGTCTCTTCTCCGCTGTTAGTTCAGCATTTATTATCCAGATACAGCCCGAACTCCAACAAGACCCCAATGAAGTCACCCAGCAACTCCTTCGCATCCTCATTCACAATGCCAACCAGTCACTTTTCTCAGGCATAGACATGGCTAAACCCAGCAGCGGAGCCACCACCACTGTTGTCATTGTCCAAAGCCTCCTCTATGCCAGCCTATTCTCCACATTGCTAGCTGCATTGCTGGCAGTTCTCGGCAAACAGTGGTTGATGCACTATGATGCAGCAGGCAGCAGAGGAACCCTCGCAGAGCGCGGTCTAGAACGTCAGCGGAAATATGATGGCTTGCAAACATGGAAATTCACCCTTGTCATGGAGATGTTTCCACTGCTCCTCCAGCTTGCTTTGCTCCTCTTTTCTGCTGCCCTATCGGTGTACCTGTCAACAATCAGTCACCCAATTGCCATCATTATCATTGCATTTACATCCATGGGTGCCCTGGCATATATATCTCAGTTGGTCTCTGCAGCAGTGTATCCAAATTCACCTTTCCAGACCCCACTTTCCAATGTTTTGCGCAAAGTGGTCATGAGGTTATGGGAGATACTGACACCCGTTCTCTATCAATTTTGGAGGGGTCTATTGGGTACTTGGATGGCCATGCAGAAAATGGTACAAAAGCAGCCAGTATCTGCTCCATTGCCACTATTCCATTGGAATCCCCCCAATCATAATGGAAATCCCGACTTACCTATGCCAAACCCACTTTCTGCTGCACCTTTCCCCGAGGTTTCACCTGCAGTACCTGCTGTTTTGTGGCTCTTAGAGACATCCACCAATCCAGATGTCATATCTGCGGCTGCAGACATAGCTGCAGGCTTGCAGTGGCCACCTCATGCAGCTCTTGATGTGGCACTAGATCGATTGCAAGAAACCTTCTGGGCCTGTTTCATGGGGTGCACCAGTGATGTCAAAGTCCGAGATGGTTCAATCCAGCATGCTATAGCCTGTGGGCAGGCTTATGGAACAATGAGCATTAGTTCCCGGAATGCTCACCAATTGATCCCTTCCAATCAAATCTTTACAATGGCAGAGGGAACAGAATCCTCGGAGCTGGCCCAGTTACACACTATATTCAACACATTTTCAGGACACCATGGATATTTACAAACCGTCCACACCCATTCCGACATGCTCTGGGTACTCCGTGTGCTACCACACACCACGCGGAGACCTAGATACTTTTATTCAGACCTGAAAAGAATGTTTGATCATGTATCCGTATCACAAACAAGCTGTGCCATTCAGAATTATGCTGATTGCCTACTTTACCTGAATGTAATGCTTGGTTTCGAAGCACACCCAAATACCCTTGTGTTGAAAGATAGAAGGTTTCACCCATCACCTGCTTGTATTTTTTTGTTCTAATCATTTAATAGTTTTGCCATTGACTTCCTGGTTGAGGAACTCTTCAAAAATCTCAGCAAATCCCTGGGTGAAGATGCACATCACTTCACTATGGCCAAAGAAATTATCACAGTGACCGATCAAATGGCAAAAATGTCCGGCCACAAGCTGGGTGACAGTAGCAAAATGCGGGTCAGAAAACAAGTTTATGACTTGTGCACCACAATTGCTCAAGTTGCTAGCTGGGTTGATGTTGTTGTGATAGCACTGGCATTTGGGGATCTTTCTGGCCATGCCTGGCTTGAGGATGTGTCGTTTGTCTATGAAGCACTTCAGGATGGTCAGCCATCCAGTGATGATATGGAGACAGATTGGGATGCAGCCACAGAGGAGCGTGTTTTACAGCTTCTCAAGGCTCTGAATGATGCTGCAGAACTCCCAGTACCATCTGAGCCAGTGCTCAAAGTCATTCTCAAAGCTCTTTTCAGAGAAGGTCCTTGTTCAATTCAGGCTCTCGAGCTTCTCTGCCACGTAAAAAGGTGGTTCATAGACAGTGATCTTGAACACATCATGCAAGAACATAATGTATGGTCTCGGATGGGTGCTATCATCATCATAAATAATTCATGGGGATTGAGGTACTCAGTGGAGGGATATATTCAACTCGGTCATATGCTGTCCAGCCTGATTCAGTGGACACCTTACATCCACAGTGACCCTTCCCAGTGGATCATCATATATTTTGAGATAGACAGTTTCAATCAAGTGCGGCTACAGACACCATATCTCTCTATCCTTGAGCGTATCTATGGTGTGAAATACACCGGAACATATCAATTCACAGATGATACTGAGAAGACTTTGGCACAGACTCTGATTGCACTGTCAAATGTGTGGGAGGGTTTCACTTTCTCCGAGCAACAAACATTGCAGGTTTTTTATCAGGTCATCAGGTGCACAATATCTATTGCTTTCAAGTCACGATACCTGGTCAATTTTTACACCGATGAGGTTCCCAACATCCTCATTTCCCCCAATTTCAGAGCCACTTTCTATGCCCCACTTGGTGATTCCCTTATCCAAGCTGCAAGAAATGCTGAAGATGTCATTCCTGATGCTCCCTCACAAATTCACGACCAGCCGGACTCGGATAGCTCAATACAGGAAAGGACTCATATCCTGCATAGGGCTGCGACCCTTTTGGACAAGATGGGCCAGGCACTTAAAAACGAGTCAGAAGGGGAACAGGTGGACCATGGAGAAGAACGAGCGGAAAAATATTGGTTTGACTTGAAAACAGATTTTTTGGAACAGGTTGATCGATTGGTCCTATTGGAGGCGCTAAAGTAGAACTTTGTAGTTCACTCAAAGTTCACTAGTTTTGTATATGCATATAAGGATTTTTCCGACGTAACCTAGAAAGGCTGACATGGGGAATCGGTACTGTTGTTGTGCAAGTAATGTGATTATCAGAAATGAGGCCGCGGAACCGGATGTGAAGAACTAATACCTGATCAATATTCGTGCCGTCGTGGACAGCAAGTTTCTCAGTTGAGAAATCTAAAGTTGGATCACCTCCCTATTAATAAGAATATCAGTGATCATTAAAGACAATTTTGAAAGAATTCGGGGGAGAATCAAATTTGAATTGAATGACAGCGGAATAATTTTAAGATTTTTTTTTGGGACTGATGCCAACAATAGTGAGGCACTCCTCGTGTGGTGCGGTCTGGGCTTAAACTTCAATATTCGCTATCGCGAACAGGATAGGGAAACAGTGGAAGTGAAGGCCAGCACACATGCGTTGCACGTTATACGGGACTCAGCAGGCTTCCTTGGAGCTGCGCAGGTTTTTTTCTGCGAGAGGTACAGATTTGCATCGTGTGTTCGCTGTTGAGACACATATTTCATGTATGTTTTGATTTTTTTGACGCGTCAAATTTACGTATATACGCGCCAAGTGCATCATTGCATATTAATATACTGCGTGGGAGTTCGGGTAGTGGCGATGCGGATCAAGATGCGCGTCGCGGAAGGAGTAGGACACCATGGCCCCGTGCTAGGTAGTAAGTCTACTTTTGTGCAGGAGTACAGTTCAAATATTTGGGTCCATGGTGTGAACCACGGGTGGAGAGGAGGGAGCGCAGAGTACCGGCACTTCAGTTGACTGCGCATAATGCTTTGCGCCGAAGTTATGAATCGATAAGTTAGCAGCGATATAAAACATGTCGCAGTTTACAAGCCGGTATTCAAGAACAAGGTGCTTATAACTCAGCGCTAGACTTGCAAAGAAACTTAGGCTTACTTAACTGTCAGCACTGGCTGCACCCGCTTTTGTGCGGATATTCGACCATCAAATAATATTGCGATCTGCCAACTTCAAAGTACTGAAACGGCAATATTACATACCTAACTTCCACCCCATCCTGGTAGGTAGGTAGACACTATTCCTGAAACAGAGCCAGTGGGAGAAAAAAACACCCTTACCGCTTAGATTACCAGTGTGCAGTGGTCCTAAGGCGGAGTTGTTTTCGCAGGGAGGGGGGTATGTATTATTAATTATCTGAGAAGTTCGAAGGCGCATCAATCGGATTTTTGATTGGTGTGGCGCGGACCTCCGAGCCGTTGCGACGTGGCGCGGACCCACCGAGCCATCGCAACGACGCTATCTCTGCATGACTGAGCAGCAACGTAGTCCTAGCCTGATATGTAGCCGTCATACAGCCGCAACAATTCCAAACCACCCTTTGCTCCATCCATCTCAACTTCTCAAGCCTTGGCGACGGCGACCAACTGACTGCCAACAAATTGATGGCATAGTTGAAACTAGGCACTCAAGTACTACTAGTAAGTTTGATATTCAGCGAACGTTATCAAAATTAGTAGAGTGTATTTGTTGAACTAGTCAAGGTCAATCTGATGCCATATAGTAGTAGTACTAGTTAAAAAAGTTGCAAGTAGAAAAAGGTGAAAAGAATTGTGTGCTAAAGAGCTCTAGACACCCATTCAGCAAGCAAATACTTTTGAATGTAAAGAAGACGAACCGTACGACAGAATCACGGGCGACGAAGACCATGAGTGTTACCAGCCAGGGAACGGCGCCAATGACCATCCGAATGCGGTTCAGGCTTCTCCACTGGTCCAATTTTTTTAACGCGCACTGCTCCTCGCGCTTTCCCTCGGCCGAATTCACATCCAGATTCCGCGTCGTGTCAGCCATGCGTACAAGCTCGTCGTTCACAGGAAAGATGGCGATGAGAGTGAATGGTGAGAGGGAGACGGCCGACACGGCGCCCACGGCGAGCAGTTTGCGCAGTGAGGGCTCTGAAGAAAAGAACGCGGCCAGCGATAGAGCGATGGCTGTTGTGAGGCCGGCAGCAACCATGTGAACCTTGAGGTAAAAAAAAAGGACATTAGCGCCGTCGACCAGGTAAATTTTCCTGTGATACAGAGACGTACAAGACCAGCTGCGTACCAGATTTTCCACAAAGCCAATCTGTCTGAAATGTGCAGGGAGGGGCTGTTCTTGGGCAATATGCCGGGCATGATGCCAGCGTAGGCTGCGAAAAAGTTTCCCAGGGTAAAGTAGGACGACGAGACGAGGCCAGTGACAAGGGCGAGCTGACCAGGGGAAGGCATGATAGAGAATGTGGTTGGGGTTGGGAGTGCTATGTGTAGTTGGCCAAGTACGATGCTATATATATATGGAGGCTAGCGCCGTCGGTTCAATAACCGTTGACAGGCTGACGTCTTGGATTTGTTTTTTTGTTTTTTTTTGCTTCTGGTTGGAGGCACTGAACACTGGGCAAAGCTGCTGCCGCTTTGCCGTGTCATTCATCGTCGATGCATCATCAGCCGCGTCGTCGTCAGCTCGAGCGAACGCAAAGTGGAGGTGTTTGAAAAAAAAAAAAATCTGTACTGCATGAATGACTCATCGCGTACTACGTAAAACGGCTTCATCGTCACAACTCAGCCGCAGCCCACGCCAGCTCGAGACTCAAGTCATCGCGCCACCGAAAGCTTGTTTACTTTGAAAACTTACAGCAGCAGACACTCAGGTTCAAGTTGCTGATGTCCGACCAAAAGACAAACTTGAAGCGGTTCAACTCTAAAGGCTCTAGCGGAGTCTCATCCGAATGACAGCCGGATGACATCCGCCGATTGCCTTAGCCATCGGACGTCATCCGCAGATTTGCCGCAGATGAACTTTCCCACAAATGGGGGGCACAGATGGCTTGCGCAGTGTGCCCACTCCGTCGCGTACAGTAATAAGTAGCCAAAGTGACTATGGTCCAATCAACATCATTTGGAACACGAACAATATTAATAATATAAACGCCCTTGTTGACGATACCGAGCCTCGAGGGTGTTTTTTGGTGCGGCTTCGGACCATAACACGGTAAGTTTTATCATCACCCAAAAATGTTCGCGGAATCGATTCTTCCCTCAGCGCACACCAGAAGAAAATGAGGTGCATACGACTCGAAGAAGATTAGTGATTTGGGTGAACAAATTTGGTGTACTGTGTCAGTCGAAAAATAATACATACATACATCGTGAAGAATTAGAGGTTGATGTATGTACCTTCTTAATTTCTATTTGGCGAGGGGAATATATTCTTGTTACTTGCCAGGCGATGTGAATTTAAATATATTCGTTGTCGTGAGTCGTCGAAAGAAGTGAGCGAGGTGATGCATACATCGGAGGTTCGCTCCTTGGACACAAATTGTACTTGGTCATGAACGAGCATGGTCAAGTTGAATATATATGTATTTAAATTATTTATTTTGCTTTGCGAAGCTCTGTATAGGCATTCCCTCTATTACTGGCAATGTGAAGTGGAATCGTTTTCGTGGGGAGGGAGGGGGGTACGGGGTACGTATGCATTTCAAGATTATCTGAGAGACTTGGATTCGCATCGCTGATGTTCAATGACAGTCGATCAAACGGTGTGGCGAAGCGGCTGGCAGCTGGTACGTCCGGAAGTTGCCGTGGGTGACTTGGAAAAATCCAAGCACTCTGAATCAAAATTCTGAAAGAAACAGTTATGTTCTAAATCCTTCTACATGCCTGAACAAGTGATCCTGTTAGAAATGAAAGTACTATTTCGACAAAAAGGTAGGATGCGTGGTAGTGTTGTGATTGATGCGACAACACCCGATATTGCCGGGCAGTCCCGATGCGGAACGGGTTTCTCCGGTGGGTTTCTATTTTCCCTTCAGTTTTGGAGGCATCCTTCATAAATTCTAATAGAGTCTTCTTGCGAAAGGACTTGCGCGAAAAAAATAATTGCCTCTTTAGAATTCTCATTGCAGCAGTTTGAATTTTCACTTTCGCGCGACCCACGGCAACTTCCGGTCGTACTACCGGTCCGGGTTAGATTCGCCTTTTCCGCATGCGTATTGATCGATTGGCGTCAACTTTAAGTTGGCACGAAGAGTGTCTGCCTCGAGTCTAGTGCGCCCTGGTGTGGCGTGCGGATTGTAGCTTGGCGAGGCAGTGTGAATGTATGTAAATATATTAATAAATATATTATAATTCTTGCCCTGGTGGCGATGTGGATTTTCGAAGGAGGTCTTTCTTTTTTTTGCCTGCATAATGCTTTTCGGTGCCTTCTTGAATCATTTCAAGAATATACATATTTATTTCGCTTTGCGAAACCAGACTCCCTTCCCTCTATTACAAATTAGCCCTCAACTCGGGGTTTGGAGGGCGGTACGTACCTGTGCGTCTGAGAGGCTTTCGCTTATGTTGCAGAGGTGATTGAATTTTAAGCTGATAATTCAGTCGTCTTGAGCAGTGCGGCATGCGGATTGTAGCAGCGAGGGGGTGTGAATTTATGTAAATATATTATATTATATTCTTTACGTTGGTAGAGACGTGGACTTTCGGAGGAGGTGAGCGAGTGGGGTGGTATATGTAATGCGTTTTTATTTATTTTTTGGTTTTTTGGACACACACGTAACGGGCACGGTCATTTTTTTTTTGCACTGCGAGAATGTGCCACGCGCGGGACATACCACTATTCCCGCGAAGTTATTACCTCAATGCGAAGTGGTCTCAGCGGGGGGTATGGTTATTCAAGATGATTATCTGAGAAGGAAGACTTGTCGATCGATTTTTTTTTTAGCTGGTTGCAAGTCGAATTTGGAGGGAAGGGAAGAGAAGAGAAGGCCACCCGGCCCACGGTGTGTCAAACGTGTTTTGCTTACAAATTGAAACCTCGTTGCGGTACATCAGAGAACGTTCGTGCGGGAGATAACGTGTCATCTAGATGGATTGATGATTTGATTTGCGACCCGCCCAGTCGCGCGTTTTCGTAAAATGTAATATGTACACATTATCGGACGGTGAGGGGAAGGTGATAATGAATAAATAATCATTTGCATTTGCATTCGCTGTCAGTGCATGGCTAGGAGTAGTGCGCAGAAGTGGTAGATAACGCACGCGATAAGCCAAGACGCGACGCGATGTGATACTCTATATACATATACATATACTTACTCGCTCCTACGCCACTCGGCGCTTCGTGTGCATATATATATATATATATTCCGTACTCTAGTTTTTGCGAAATTTCATTGTCGAACTTTTGAGGGCGTGGTGCGGACCCCTGGGCATCACGGAAGGTACGAAAACCTGTCAAGCTTGGAGTTCAAAAACAATTTGCACTGGAGGACGCGGCGTAGATAATTACTTACATACAACGGACGCTCGGGTCGTCCGGAGTCTCCGGCGCTTTTTCGTCGCAACTCCATCAATAATAAGGACGCGTCGAATTTTATTTCATTTTAATTTTTCAAGGGCACACGCGGAGTGGAGTGCGACGACGGAAAACGTGGCACGGAGAACGTTCGTCGGCGACGAAAGACGGAAGAGAAGAGAATAGTCACTTATCGGACGCGTCGAATTTTATTTCATTTTAGTTTTTAATTTTTCGAGAGGACACACGCGGTGTGGAGCGTTGCCGCGACGACGGGAAACGTGCACGGAGAACGCGAAGGACGGAAGAAAAGAGAATTTAAGGTGTCTGTCAGTTCATTTTTACTTTTGCGCGTGCAGGGCCGTAGAAATGAAATTAAATATAGATAGATAAGCCTCTGTGTGTTTTAAATCCAGGCGATACGATGACTCGGAGCGCGCAAGAGATAGCGCGATAGGCAATATTCTCGCCGTCGCGTCAATGATTCGCGTACCTGTGCGCAATTCCGTCGTACCTCGGCGTCTAGTTGCGCCGGCGTGCATCAAGTCTCGGTGCACAGCAAGTCGCCGCCGAGACAGGCGTCATATCGGTGTGACGGAGGCAGATCCTCTGATCCCACACCCGCTTCGCACGTACCCATTTGGACGAGGTCCCACAGCGCTGCATGGAGGTAGATTTGATGCCGCTTGCAGATCAGATCCTCGGTTTACAGTGAAATCCGGGATTGCGTTTGCAATCAATGCATCAAGTTTTTCATTATCCGTGTTCCCATGTCATTGTCTTTTCTTACCATTCCACCCTTTCGCCGGGATCACGCTATCAAGGGACGGACTTGGGCTTGTCAACTCTGGACACAAGGGAAGGGGCGATCTCATCTTATGTACGCCAGGCCCCCTACAGGCTGAATGGCGTGCCATTGGAACAGACAGACGGCAGCTGCCCGGATATCCCTGATTACACGTACATAGAACTTGGCTATCGCCGGGCCTTTATACTGCAAACCGAATAGTCCACAGCTATTACGCGTATCGCCATGTCCTCCTCCTCCTCCTCCTCTGCGCGCCCGCCCCCGCTGTCGTTCGTCCCGCCGAGGCCAAGCTTCGCCATCGGATCTGGTAACAACGGCACTGGCAGCGGAATGAACACGCCTGAAAGCGAACCGCCAAGCCCAGGCTTCCTGCGCGACGCCCACCACGCCAACACCGCAGCACAGATGCCACAGCACCATGGCACCCCGGGCAGCTCCCCGCCCGTCACGCCCCGCAGCCTCTCGTTCCTCACACCCAACGTCGGCACCCCGCCTGCCAATGCCCCCACAGTAAATCCGTTCTCGCCCCCCGCAAGCGTTCGCAGCTTCAGCGTGTTGCCCGAGCAAAGTGGGGTCATCAACCCGTTCGGGTCCCCCGGCAGCACCCGCGCGTCGTCGATCGTCGACATCCCCCGCGCGAGCTACAGCACCAGCAGCCGCCCCAACAGCGCCAACTCGCCTGCGTCAAGGCCATCGAGCGCCAACTCGCCCGCGTCAAGGAATGCTGTGTTGGGCGCATCGGGGCTGTCGAACAATAATAATAATACCCCCGGCGGGAGGAGAGAGGCGTTCGCCTCGCCCCCCGCGCGCCCGCTCACGATCTACGCCTCCGCGCCCCAGGGCGGCGCACGCCTCAGGCGCGACCGCCCCAAGAGTACCGCCATCCTCGTCCCCAGCGCTAGCGTCCCTGCGGCCTTTGCGGAGAACCCCCTCGATGCCGATGGGGCGCACACGGACGGCTTGCCTAAGCTGGACGAGAAGCAAGTTATGAAGGACATTGGCAAGAAGCGCGGCAGCAAGTCGGTGCCCACGCTGCGTGCCGCGCTCGACAAGCCGTGGCTCACCATGAAGGACCCGCGGGCGCGCTACGCGTATTGGATCACGTATGCGACGGTGGTGGTGTTTGGACTTGGGATGGGTGAGTAACGTTTTCTTTTTTTTTTTCTTGGTGTGAGGAGGAGGAGCGAGCGACGACCACGACAAGCGTACTACGTTATAGAGTGAAGGGTGTGGTGTTCCTCCCTCCCTCCCTTGTCCTTCAGTGTCCTCGTCCATACTTCTCTTGTCCGCACAATAAACAAACCATCTAATCCCCTTTCTTTATAGGCGCCCTCCGCATCTACCTCGGCCAGCGCGACGTCATCCTCCAGGACCCCCGCACCCTCTGCTCCGTCCTGAGCGAGGACTTTACCGGCGCGACGACGGACAGCGTCTTTGGCGACAACGGGTGGTTGGCAAGGGAGGTCGATATGAGTGGGTTTGGGTGAGTCGCGTTTATTTTGTTACTTCTTTGCCAGCGGGGCGGGGTGGGATGTGCGTCGTTGTGTTCCTTCGGGCGGTGACAGTGCTACCTGCCCTCCTCTCTCGCGGGCTGCGGCTCGTCCGGCGTCGCGTCCTCTCTCGCGGGCTTGCCTGTCCTACGCGCGGGCCCGTCATCTCGGCGGCGGGGCGGCATCTTTCCTCGCGGGCTCGCGGCGGGGCGGCGCTCCCTGGCCCCACTCGCGGCGCGTCGCCTTCCCCCCTTCCTCTCCCCCCCTTCCCCTCCATGCCATCCCAATGATGATGCTGACAAGCACCCCCATTCCCAGAAACAATCAATTCGAGATGACGACCGCGTCCAACGCCAACTCGTTCGTCGCCGTGCCACCCCCGGGGTCGTCCCTCGCTTCTTCTGTTGAGGGTGAGTCGTCGCTTCTCTTCTTTCACAATTGTCATGATTTCAATAAAACTAACCCACCCCTCCGCAGGCAAACCGCGCCTCTACCTCCTCCCCACACTCACGGAAGACGTCATCCCGCTCCCGCAGATCCTCGACGGCGCCGTGTACAACATCACCGGGTGCACGTACAACGTCACGCGCGGCGCGGGGTATACGGGCAAGGGTGCCGCGGACGGGAATGGGACAAGGATTGCCCCCGACCTCCCGCCCAACACGCCCGGCTACCTTGCTGCGTGCTCTGGCGTCTCCAATGCCACGCTCGGGAAGATCCTCCCGCCCGTTATGAGCGCGCGGGTTAGTACCAGAAGGAGTGCTAGTATCAAGTGCGTTTTTTTTTCATTTTGTTATTCTTTTCCACCCTAACAACGCCCACACAGATTCGGTCGCGTCGAGATCCGCGCGAAGCTGCCGACGGGCGACTGGCTGTGGCCCGCGCTGTGGATGTTGCCCGTGGACGACGCGTACGGCGGGTGGCCGTTGAGCGGTGAGTACTCGTGTACCTGACAAAGAAACTGAGACTGACGCATTTTTTTTAGGCGAGATCGACATCATGGAGGCGCGCGGGAATGCGCCTTCGTATCCGAGACAGTGCGTCGCGTTTCTTTTATTTTATTCTTCATATTCGCTTGAGGCGCGGGGGCGATGACGTTGATGCTGGCCCCGTGCGCGGGTGGATGTGGGGTCGGGCTCATACTGTGCGCGATACGCACTAGAGGCGGGGCGGGGCGGGCATCCTGCGCTGACTCTGGGTGGCAGCGCGGGTGCTGGATGGTGGATATCTTACCTCTGATCGGTATGCGGACGTCTCCCTCGCTGCGGAGATGGCGCGGAGCGGGGGGCGTTACCAGCATCTCGTCCAAGCGGGCATCCTCCTGCTGTTAGATATGATGGCGCGGAGCGAGGCCGTCGCGCACGTCTCGTCCCAGAGCGGGTAGATGAGCTCGGCGCGGTACTCCTCGTTGTCCTCGTGCTGCTCGTGGCTGGGGTCGGTGTCTTTACCGGCTGCTACGGCCTTGGGTGGATGACGTCATCGACTTCAATCTTCTTCTGCTATTATGCCCGACCAACGTTCTTTGACCACTGACCAACCCCTCCCCCCACAGAGGCGTCAACTACGTGCGCAGCTCGCTCAACTGGGGGCCCACGACGTTCCTCAACGCGGTCGCCAAGACGTACAACTACTGGCCGTGGCGTCGCGGGCGGTTCGACGACGGGTTCCACACGTATGTGCTAGAGTGGGACGAGCAGTTCATGTGAGTTTTCCATCTTGCCTCCCATAATGATTCGCTCTTACTTACATATGATCCCCGCCCAGCCGGGCATACGTCGACACGCGGCTGCACCACATGCTCGAGATCAAGCTCAACAAGCCCTTCTGGGAGCGCGGCGAGTTCCCGAACGTGGTGCAGAACGGGACCGAGAGCATCATTCTGGAGAACCCGTGGGTGAATGGGACGAAGGCGGCACCATTTGATCAATGTGCGTACTTGCTCCCCTTATTTGCTTCGATGATGCTGTGGCTTGCGTTTCGCTTTTCTTCAACGCTCGTCTTTTTCAAAACAAAATACTGATGATACACCCCACAGCCTTCTACCTGATCATGAACGTCGCGGTCGGCGGGACGAACGGGTGGTTCCCCGATGGGCCGGAGAAGCCGTGGTTGGATGGGTCGGGGAGTATGTGTTCTCGCCCTTTTGTTTTTGTAGACGCAATACTGACGTATCTTCCCCGCTCTGCAGCGGCGCCGCGCGACTTCCTCCAGGCCAAGGACAAGTGGTTCCCCTCGTGGCCGCAGGACATCGAAAGGCGCGCAATGGTCATGTGAGTATTTGCAACTATTTTTCTTTTTGTGAAGACGATGCTGACGACGTGGGTACAGCGACTCGGTGAAGATGTGGACGAAGTGTAAGGCGTGAAGCTGATGATGCTCTTCACCACCCTTCTCGTTCTTGTTTGGTTTTTAGTTATTGGGCTTGAGTTTCTTGGACTCGTACTACGATGACCACATTCATATCCATCCTCCATCCATCCACACCACTACGCACTACTACCATTATGAAAACCACACCGTCCGTCCGCGATATCACATCATCATATCATACCGCACCGCACCGCACAAACGCTCCTTCCTTTCCTTCCTTCCTTCTTACATTACCGTCCTTCCTCCATTCTGTCTTTACGTTCTGTTCTTTTCCTCCATCGTACTTTCCCGCTTAATACCTTCTTAACATAATCCCCGTTTGCGCGTTATCTTTCTGTCGTTCGGTTATTTCTTGGGTACATACGGAGGAGGGATGTGGAAGGAGGAGGTAAATATATAGACGATTGCGGCCATGGCCTGATTATATATGCGATGCATAAAACATGATTGTGAATGTTCTGTACTTGTGTTGAATAGGTGTTGCTTTGTTTGGGTTGCTCACTCGGAACCAGACGCAATTTAAATTGAAGGAAGGAGCAACGCACAGTGTTGTAGTTAAGGGTCTTATTAAGGGTGCTCCACAAAATTAAGACCTTAAGTCTTGTTAAGGCTTATTAAGGGTGCTCAAATTAAGGGTCATATTAAGGGTTAATTCCTAAAATAGCTGGGCCTGGCGCCACACCAAAATGACACGAAAACAAGTTTTACATACAGTGTTAACTGCCGTAATCATCCCCAGAACCCTCCTGAGCACCCACGTCAGGCTCCTCGTCGCTGTGCTCAGCTGCAAAGAGCTCCATCAATAAAGCTTCCTCCGAGACAACCCGTCCACGTCGAGCAAGTGTGAAAGGGTTCTCGATAACCCCGCCAAAGAGGGTGGCTAGGGTAGTGGGAAACCAGGAGCGCGGCGTGCGATGGTGCGTGGGTTCTGGGTTTTGAGGTGGAAGAGGGACACCCAATTAACACCCAATGGCAGATCCTCGTTGTCGTCGTCCGCGGCGGGTGTGAGGGACCAGGAATACTAAGGGTTATTAAGTGCTTCAGATGCGGCTCGCCCAATATTAAGGGCTTACTCTTAACATGGGTTAAGCCCTTATTAAGACTAAGCCCTTAACATCTTAACTACAACACTGGCAACGCAGTCACGTGTCATGCAAGAGCGGGAGAGGATAACCGTGTTTTGTCGCGGTTTGCGCAATATTGAGCGATAAATATTACTCAGTGCATTTACACACACACCTGGTCTCCGATCTGGTCCATTCCTGCCTATGCTGGAGGTGATTTATTCAACACAGGGGTGCTGTCTGTCCGGTGGGTATCCTAGATAAATCTAGGCTTCGGCGGAACTGTTGACATTAATAAGCAAATTCTCTTCAGCACAGACTGACATTGTGCATCTGCCGATGAAAGAAATTACCGGTGAAAAATCTGTTAGTTCTAAATTCACTGTTTCCAAGCTCCTTTCAAATTGCTTGACACTCTCAGCCTTCTGGATAACTGAAAAAAGTATAGAAAATTGACAGACAACGAAACTCAACGAGATATTTCAGCAGTCCCCGGTGTCTCCTTCACTGACTCCTCCAATATATCAACCTGCTCCTCAAAATATGTTCTCAGATTATTCCAATATACCTTTGCCCTTTCTTCTCCACAGTCCACCTGTTCTCCTTCTGATTCATGTTTGAGTACCTGGCCCATCTCGTCCAAAATTCCGGCAGCCCAATGGAAGACATGAGTCTTTTCCTGTGGTGAGCTATCCAAGTCCGGCTGGTTCTGAATTTGTGTAGGAGTCTGAGAAATCACATCTGCTTTTCTTGCAGCTTGAATGAGGGCATCACCCAGCCCTGTGGAGAAAGTGGCTCTAAAATTGGGGGAAATGAGAGCCCCAACCCAAGAGTAATGCTTGTAATGCTTGTATGGGTTGTGCGACCTAAAAGCGGTAGATATTGTGCACCTGATCAGCTGAAAAAAATCCCGCAATGTTTGTTGCCCAGAGAAATTGAAACCCTCCCAGACAATTGACAGTGCAATTTGAGTCCATGCCAAAGTTTTCTCAGCAGTCTCCGTGAATTGGTATGTTCCTGTGTATTCCACCCCCCATATGTGCTCAAGGACAGAGAGGTATGGTGACTGTAGCTCCTCTTGATAAACTATGCGCAACTGAGAGTATATGGTGATCCAATGGGAAGGTTTGCGGTGAATGTATGGTGTCCATTGGGCCAGGTTGGACAGCACTTCACCAAGTTGAATATATCCTTTGAAAAAAGGAAGTGATTTTTTCATGATGACAACACCCATCCGAGACCATACATTATGTTCTTGCATGATGGGTTGGAGATCAATGTCTGTAAACCAGCCTTTTTCCCGGCAGAGGAGCTTGACCGCTGGAATTGAACAAAGGGCTTCCATGGAAAGAGCTTTGAGAATGACCTGGAGCACTTGCTTAGATGGAGGGTCTTTGGCATCATTCAAAGCCTCCAGAAGGTAACGAACATGCTCCTTTGTGGCTGCATCCCAATCCTTCTCTTCATTGTCACTGGGTTGATGAACATCTTCAAGCGCTGCATAGACCCATGCTGCATCCTCAAGTAGTGTATGGCCTGCAAGGTCTCCAAATGCCAGTGCTGCCACAACCACATCCATCCATCCATCAATATGAGGAATTTTGGTGCACAAGTCATAAACATGTTCTCTGACTCTCTTTTGGCCCTCCCAGGTGTCCAGTTTGTGGTCCACCATTTTCGCCATTTGGTTGGCTATTGTGATGATTCCCTTGGCTGTAGTCAATTCAATCAAATTTTTATACAGTGATTTGTTGAGGTTTTTGAAGAGCTCTTCAACCATGAAGTCAATGGCAAAACTGTTGAATGATTAGAGAACATAAAATTCAAGGGGGAGAATGGGTGAAACCTTTTATCCTTCAATACAAGGGTATCTGGGTGTGCTTTGAAACCAAGCATCATGTTCAGTAAAAGCAGGCAAGCAGCATAACTCTCCCTTGTAAAGCCTGTCTGCGATGTGGACACATAATTGAGCATGCACTTCAAGTCCAAAGGATCAGTTCTCCATGTGGTGTGCGGTAGCACATGGAGTACCCAAAGCATGACAGGCTGGGTGCGGACACTGCGGAAGCATTTGGTGTCTCCTTTCAATGTGTTGAATACAGTGTGTAACTGGGCCAGCTGCAAGGATTCTGTTCCCTCTGCCCATGCAGGGACAAGGTCTTGATGGGGATTGATTAATTTGTAAGTGTTCTTCCTTGAGTGAATGCTCATTGTTCCATAGGCCTGCCCACAGGTTATTGCATGCAATATTGAGCCCTCTCGAACATGGATTTCTTCATCCCCCCAACGGCTGACTGTATGCTTGACAAAACAGGCCCAAAATGTGTCATGCAATCGATTGAGTGCCACATCAAGATTTGCATGAAGTGGCCACTGTAAGTCTGCGGCCATACCTGCAGCTGCAGATATGACATCAGGGTTGGTTGATGTCTCTAACAGCCATACAACAGCAGGTACTGCAGATGAGGCCTCTGGGAAAGAGTCGGTAGCAAGTGGGTTTGGTGTGGGTGGGTCAAGATCTCCATCATCACTGGGGATACTCTGGCGAAATAGTGGCAATAGGGGAGATATTGACAGCTGTTGTAGAAATTTCCAGATGGCCATCCAAGTACTTGACAGACCCTTCTGAAATTTGTGAAGCAAATGGTGGAGAAAGGCCGGTAAAGCAAGTCCCATCTTCCATAACCCCGTGACCAGTTTGCGCAGAACACTGGAAAGGGGGGTCTGGAACGGTGAATCCTGATACACCGCTGCAGATACCAACTGAGAAATGTATGCCAGGGTGCCTAGTGATGTCATTGCAATCACAATGATGGCAATTGGGTGACTGATTGTTGACAAGTAGACTGAGAGGGCAGCAGAAAAGAGGAGCAGAGAAAGCTGGAGGAGCAGTGGAAACATCTCCATGACAAGAGTGAATTTCCACTTTTGCAGCCCATCGTATTTCCGCTGACGTTCGAGACCACGCTCTGCGAGGGTTCCTCTGCTGCCTGTTGCATCATAGTGCATCAACCACTGTTTGCCAAGAACTGCCAGCAATGCAGCTAGCAATGTAGAGAACAGGCTGGCATATAGAAAGCTTTGGACAATAACAATAGTGGTGGTGGCTCCGCCGTTTGGTTCAGCCAAGTCTATGCCTGAGAATAGTGACTGGTTGGCATTGTGAATGAGAACACGTAGTAGTTGCTGGGTAAGTTCATTCGGGTCTTGTTGCAGTTCGGGTTGGATCTGGATAATAAATGCCGAGCTAACAGCGGAGAAGAGACCGGCCTTGGAATATATAATTATCCCGCAAAACTCCAAAGCTGCAAGATTACACACAAAAATAAGGGATGTGTCGAGATCAGTGCCATATTTTTTGTGGAACTCTCGGTCATCCTCTTCTGACAAAGTCTTGTATGCATTCCAAAATGTCGTCTCCTTGTCCGTTGCTGGTGGGGCTTTTGGCTTCAGTGCATCGAGAACCCTTGAGACTTGTCAATTGGATTCCCGGCAGATCGTGGGCGGATAACTCACCTTTCCGTTTGGACCTCGTTCCCCTTCGCCAGGTTTACGAAACACTCTCGGATTGTGTCGCCGAGGCTGTGACAGAAGTTTGGCAAGGCACCAGACAGAGAGGCTAACCAGTTTCTTACCTTGGTTCATCAGATATCGGGTGCGCGGGAAATTCAGTGGGGGGAGCCTGGACAGGGGAGGATGCGTCGTCCATGAGTCGATGGTGGACGCGTGGAAGAAGCGCTGCAGTCTGCCTGTCACCCGATTGACGCCCCTGCTGCTTCATGTTATATAAGCAGCATGAATGTCGCATTGAATTCGATTGAATTGGGGAGCCTGTTGACTCTGTAAATGCTGCTCGATATCTTGCCTGATTTTTTTATTTCCTCCAAACTTGAACGTTGCCGAGCTGCCGTCGGCGGTTTCCGCCTCACGCGTCACGGCGCATCACGATCGCCTCTTTCATCGCCGAGCCCGGGCTTCCTGCGCGATGCCCACCACGCCAACACCGCAGCCCAGATGCCGCAGCACCACGGCACCCCAGGCAGCTCACCGCTCGTCACGCCCCGCAGCCTCTCGCTCCTCTCCCCCAACATCGGCACCCCGCCCGCGGTAAACCTGTTTTCACCCCCGGCGAGCGTGCGCAGCTTCAGCGTGTCGCCCGAGCAAAATGCGGTCATCACCCCGTTCGCGTCGACCAGCAGCACCCACGCGTCCTCCCCCGTCGATGTCCCGCGCGCGAGCTACAACACCACCAGCCGGCCCTCCAGCGCCAACTCCCCTGCGTTGAGGCAATCTGCGTTGGGGGCATCGGGCTGTCCTCGCCGGCAAATAGTACCGGCGGAGGAGAGAGGCCTTCGCGTCGCCGCAATCTCCCCGTCGATACTGCGTCGCTACACCCTCCACTCCCCACGTCTTCCCCGTCCTCCCCTCCGTCCTCGCCTCGCCTCGCCCCGCCCTTCCCCTCCCTTCTCTCCCCGCGCTGCACCTTTTTCTTTATCTCTATTCCACCAACCATCATCTCGTCTCTCCTCTCCCTCCGCCTCGTCGCCCCCCTCCGTTTCGTCTCTTCTCCGCGCGCGCTCAATGCATACATACTTCTGCGTGCTGGATGCCTCCTGCCGCGTACTGCTCACTCCACACCTCCTTATCTCCCTTCTTCTTGACTCCCTTCTTCTTGACTCGCTGAATGAATACTTCCGCTTACTTATGCCCCCAGGCGCCCTCCGCATCGTCTTCGGCCTGCACGATGTCCTCCTCCAGAACCCCGCCTCCCTCTGTAGCGTGCTCGGTGAGGACTTTATCGGCACGACGACGGAGAGCGTGTTTGGCGACAATGGGTGGCTCGCGAGGGAGGTGGATATGAGTGGGTTCGGGTGCGTGTTTTTGTTTAGGTTCTTAACTGCTTGGGATTTTGTCAAGGATTTTATTATTGTTTTCGTTTCTTCACGTTCTCCCGTTTGTGCGTCCTCGCCTCTTCGCCGGGGCGATGTGCGCCGGGACGGGGATGATACGTCTCCGCGCCCGGGCGATGTGCGCGGGCGGGGATGGTGGCGCCGCGCCGCGTGTCGTCCCCCCGGCGTACGTCCTGCTCAGCCAACGAGGTGCTGTGCTTAAGGGCGGGGGTGGGTTGCTCCCGGCCTTCCTTGTGGGCGGAATGGGGTGCATTGTCTTCCTCGCGGGCAGGGATGCTACGCTCACTGTGCGGACGGGATGACGTGATCGTTATGCTTGTGATGCGACGTCTCGTCTTTTTTTCTCTCCTCTTCTTTTTTCTCTTATTCGTGCGCTTGCATTTGCGCGTCCTCGTCGCCTCCGCGCCCCTCCTCCCGCCCTTCCTCCACATTTTCGTACTTCCACACTCTTGGTATATACCTGAATACTTATGTTCAAACCCCCACAACTGGACTCGCACCGGCATCATATATTTGATCTCCAGTCCGGCAAGCGCGGCAATTTTCTTGCGTGGTTGAATGGGCCAAGGACGGCGCTAGATCAGCGTGGGTCTATGTAGCTTTCCACCTTTGCTTCTTGCCATTTTACTCTGTTTTAAAATTTTGCTTCACACCCTTACACATGCACTGCATAAAGACTCGTTCCTTCGTTATTACATTCACCTTACTTGATTCCTTCCGCCTTTCTGCTGTTACATCCTTTCCCTCCTTCGCCATTTGTACTGTCTCTCCTTGTGTACCTTGTACTTCGTAATTCCTGTTTTGTGTATCAGCTTTTTTTGATTATTTCCTGACTTCTTAGGTACATACAGAGGAGGGGTGCAAAAGTAAACATAGGCGATGGCGGCCATGGCATAATTATAGACAGAAAAACACAACTGCGATTGTGGTAGTGAAGATTATATACTTGTGTTCAATAATATTAGTGTTGGTTCTGTTATTGTGGATGGGCCGTGTTCTTGTTGGTATTAATATAATTTACAAATTCCTTATTAGTCCGTACCCTTTAATCATATCCCTCCGCAGTTAGATTCGAGCTCATACCTTTGCTTGCAGCAGTAACTCATTCTGATCCAACCACCATTTTATGATGGTCAGCACAAGGTCCTAGTCTTACCATGGGTTTTAAATTCTATCGAGGTTTGAAGATGCTCCGCACAATGAGTGCGGGGCCTCCTGGATATCAGAAAAGAAATATATAAGATCCACAGATAACAAAAATCAATGAGATATTGCAACAGTCCCCGGTGACTCCTTCACCGACTCCTCCAATTGATCAACCTGTTCCTCAAAATGTGCTCTCAGATTATCCCAATATTTCTCCGCCCGTTCACGTCCACGGTCCACCTGTTCCTCTTGTGATTCCAGTTTAAGTACCTGACCCATCTCATCCAAAATTCCGGCAGCCCGATGGAAGGCATGAGTCTGTCCCTGTAGTGAGCTATCCAATTCCGGCTGGTTCTCAATTTGTGTGGGAGTCTGAGAAATCACATCATCGGCTTTTCTTACAGCTTGAATGAGACCATCACTCAGCCCTGTGGAGAAAGTGGCTCTGAAATTGGGCAAAATGAGAGCCCTGACCCCAAAGTTGTGCATGTATGGGTTGTGCGACCTGAAAGCAGTAGATATTGTGCACCTGATCAGCTGATAAAAATCCCGCAATGTTTGTTGCCCAGAGAAATCAAAACCCTCCCAGACAATTCCCAGTGCAATTTGAGTCCATGCCAAAGTTTTCTCAGCATCCTCTGTGAATTGAAATGTTCCTACACCCCATATATGTTGAAGGACAGTGAGGTATTGTGCCCCTACATGTACTTGATTTCGGCTGCCCATCCAAAGGTATATGATGATCCAATGAGAAGGGTTGCGGTGAATGTATGGTGTCCATTGGGTCAGCCTGGAAAGCATTGCACCAAGTCTAATATATCCCTCCATCGAATCTGTCAACTTCTCCACATTTTTCATGATGACAAAACCCATCCGAGACCATACATTATGCTCTTGCATGATGGGTTGGAGATCAATGTCTGTAAACCAGCCTTCTGCCTGGCAGAGGAGCTTGACTGCAGGAATTGAACAAGGGCCTTCCCTGGAAAGAGCTTTGAGAATGACCTGGAGCACTTGCTTAGATGGAGGAGGCTCTTTGGCATCATTCAGAGCTTCCAGAAGGTAACAAACACGCTCCTCCATAGCTGCATCCCAGTCTTTCTCTATGTTGTGATTGGATTGATGAACATCTTCAAGTGCTGCATAGATCCATGACACATCCTTAAGCCAGGTGGAGCCAGAAAGGTCTCCAAATTTTAGTGCCGCAACAACCACATCAATCCATCCATCAATATGAGGAATTTTGGTGCACAAGTCATAAACATGCTCTCTGACTCTCTTTTGGCCCTCCCAGGTGCCCAGTTTGTGGTACACCATTTTCGCCATTTGGTTGGCTATTGTGATGATTCCCTTGGATGTAGTCAATTCAATCAAATTTTTATCCAGTGATTTGCTGAGGTTTTTGAAGAGTTCCTCAACCAGGAAGTCAATGGCGAAACTGTTGAATGATTAGAGAGCAGAAAATTCAAGTGGGTGATGTGTTAACCTTTTATCTTTCAACACAAGGGTATCTGGGTGGGCTTGAAAACCAAGCATTATGTTCAGTAAAAGCAGGCAATCAGCATAATTCTGCTTTGTAAAGCCTGTCTGTGATGCCGAGACATATTCAAGCATGGTATTCAAGTCTGAGACAAATTGGCTCCTTCTCCACGCAGTGTGTGGTAGCACATGGAGTACCCACTGCATCACAGGCTGGGCGTGGACACTGCGGAAGCATTCAGTGTCTCCTTTCAATGTGTTGAATACAGTGTGTAACTGGGCCAGCTGCAAGGATTCTGTTCCTACTGCCATTGTAGGGACAAGGTTTCGAGGGAAATACATCAAGTTGTCAGGGTCCTTCTTTGAGCTAATGCTCATTGTTCCATAGGCCTGCCCACAGGTTATGGCATGCTGGATTGAGCCATCTCGTACTTGGAAATCATAATTTTCCAATCGAATGAAACAGGCCAAGAAGGTTTCCCGCAATCGATCCAATACCACATCAAGATCTGCATGAAGTGGCCACTGCAAGTCTGCCGCCATACCTGCAGCTGCAGCTATGACATCAGGGTTGGTAGATGTCTCTAAGAGCCACACAACAGCAGGTACTGCAGGTGAGACCTCTGGGAAAGACTCAGTAGCAAATGGGTTTGGTGTGGGTAGGTCAGGATCTTCATCATCAGATTCATTACTGAGGATATTCTGGCTGACACTGAGAGTACTCTGGTGGAAGAGTGGCAATAGAAAAACTACTGCCCGGTGCTGTCGAAGTTTCTGGATGGCCATCCAAATGCCTGATAGACCATTCTGAATTTGACAGAAAAAGGCAGTTAGTGGCTCCAATAATTTCAGCACCAGTGGGCGCAAAACACTGGCAAGGGGGGTCTGGAAGGGTGAATCTGGATACACAGCTGTAGAAACCAACAAAGAAATGTATGCCAGGGCGCCCAGAAATGTTGATGTGATCATGATTATGGAAATTGGGTGACTGATTGTTGACAAGTATACTGAGAGGGCAGTAGAAAAGAGGAGCAGCGCAAGCTGGAGGAGTAGTGGAAACATCTCCATGACAAGGGTGAATTTCCACCTCTGCAAGCCATCATATTTCCGCTGACGTTCGAGACCACACTCTGCCAGGGTCCCTCTGCTGCCTGCTGCATCATAGTGCATCAACCACTGCTTGCCCAGAACTGCTAGCAATGCAGCTAGCAGTGTGGAGAATAAGCTGGCATAGAGGAGGCTTTGGACAACAACAACAGTAGTGGTGGCCCCGCTGTTTGGCTCAGCCAAGTCTATGCCTGAGAATAGTGACTGGTTGGCATTGTGAATGAGAACACGTAGTAGTTGCTGGATAACTTCATTCGGGTCTTGTTGCAGTTCGGGTTGGATCTGGATAATAAATGCCGAGCTAATGGCGGAGAAGAGACCGGCCTTGAAATATAAAATTACCCAACTGAATTTAAAACAGATAGATTACGCACAAAATGAGGGACGTGTCGAGATCAGTGCCATACTTCTTGAGGAACTCGGCGGCATGGTGACGAATGAGTTGGCATTGGAGGCGGTCGTCATCTCGAATTGGTTGTTTCTGGGATTAAGCTGTTATGTTATAATGTGAAAGATATTTTACATTTTTCACCTTACTGTTGGTTCAAGTCAGAAAGAGGTAAATATGTTTTACATTTTTCCCCCCTTTTTTCACTGTAAAAATAGGTGAAAAAAAATTCAAGTCTTTCACCAATTTTTTCACTGAAAAACTTGAAATGTTCAACCAGTGGGAGCTGTACTTTGTCTCTTCTGGTGTAATCCCATTTGTGGTGTTCTTCATAATCCCGTTTTGCATATCAACTTTTATTGGTTATTTCTTTGGTTCTGGGGAGGGTTGAAAAGACATAGGCCATGGCACGTTAATAGACATAAATAAAACTGCGATTGTAGTAGTGAAGTTCACGTCATTATTCATTTGTCGATATCATTTCATCGTATATCTCATCTACGGTGGGTTCACAGCTTTATTACTGCTTCATTATAATGACACATCTCCCCCCAAAAAGAACTTTTATGAGGAGTGCCTTCGCACCAGAAGTCGCTGCCAGGTGTTTGATGCGCGATCAAACAAGTATCCCACGGACATTCATATTGTCCCTAGGCCTCTCAAGACAAATGACGATCCAATTGGAGTGGATTAGATTAGATTATAAGCGACTGTTTCGAGGTCTTGTCTCCTGTCTACGTCTTCATGCAATGAGTCTCTGCACGCGTTCACTCTAATAAAATCAAGTTAGGTATCCACTTCGAATTTCTGCTGAACAACACCACACACCTGCTTGCTCCTGACCACGTGAACCTCGCTGAGTTAACAGATGGAATTCTTATTACATTATCTGTGCCACCTCCTCCATGAGTTGCCAAATTGTCAAAATTCGACGGGCAAATGATTACCGAATATTTTAGTTTATATTTTCTTCCCGGTTGTTTGAGATAAAATAAAATGTGAAATAGTCTATTATGAACACCTGTTCCCCCGTGAACATTCTGCGAAAAATTGATAGACTTTGGCGGATTCCAATGTAACCCGGGGTAGCCGTGTACGCAGAAGTTCCATCCTTTGCAAAGCTCAATGGGTCTGATAATTACTTCCCGCTCCCCATTATAGTGATATGCGCAGCTTTTCTCCGCACAGCAACAGTACCCATCCACCACGTCAGCCTTTTGAGGTTACATAGAAAAAAACATTGTACAAAACCAGCAGACTACAGAGTTTGACTATGCGTGATCATCGGGCCCCAGTGTCTCCTTCAATGACTCCTCCAATTTTCCTCAAAATGTGTTCTCAGATCATCCCAATATTCTTCTACCCATTTTTCTCCAAGGTCCACCTGTTCCCCTTCTCATTTGTGTTGAAGTGTCAAGCCCATATCATCCAAAATTCTGGCAGCATGTTGTAAGATTTGAGTCTTGCCTTGTGGTGATGCATCTAAGTCCGGCTGGCTGCCAATTTGCGTGGGATCAGAGTCAGGAGTGCCCAGTGGTGTATAAAAGGCAGCTCTGAAGTTGGGAGAAATACAAGTTGAGTCAAAAAGGTAGTCCTTATCTGCGTATGGGTTGTGTGACATGAGAGTGGTTGATATTGTGCACTCCATGAGTGGATCCTGCAAGCTTTGTTGCCTAGAGAAATTAAAACCATCCCACACAATTGACAGTGCAATCAGAGTCCATGCTAAAGTTTTCTCAATAGCTCTGTGAATTTATATGTTCCAGTGTATTTGACACCCCATATATGCTCAAGGACAGACAGGTGCAATGACTGTACCTCCATTCAAGCCAATTTTGACATCCCAGTGTAGATAGTGATCCAATGTGAAGGGTTACATTGAATGTGTGGTGTCCATTGTGCTAAGCTGGAAAGCATTTCACCAAATGAAATATACTAAGGCCCTCCGGGCATCCCCTGGTACATCCCACTATGCCTTATTATACCGTTGGACCGGTTAACAATTAATTTGTCGCCAGCAGTTGCTATATGATGGCCCTCCAGGCATTCCCCAAGGTCAAAGTCAGTGAGCAAACTGTTGCTGCAATAGTTCTGAGTCTGTTAAAGTTGGTAGCTCTTTCCAAAATATTTACAGCCATTGGATGGCTCTCCGAGCATTTTCTTGTATCTAGACATTTAGCAGAAGGTTGAAAGCGGTCGCATTTTTTTCTTCTGAGTACATCTGTTGAAATCAGAATCTGCAGGAGGTTCGGACGTTTTCGGACTTCAGGCCTTGAGGTCCGATGACCTGTCACGGTGCCTAGCTTAACGACCGGTCCGCTGATCCGGCAAAAAGGCGCATGCAATAGACAAGTTTTAAATCTGATTTGGAGACCTGGTACCTGAGTCGGTACCAGGAATATGCCTTCACGGAGTGTCCCGAGATCTTCAATGATTTTTTCATGATGACATCACCCATCTGAGACCATACATTATCTCATTCTGATCCAACCACCATTTTATGATGGTTAGCACAAGGTCCGAGTCTTACCATGGGTTTTAAATTCTATCGAGGTTTGAAGATGCTCCGCACAATGAGTGCAGGGCAAGGGGCAACCACTAATTTTCCCATCAAAACCTGCCACCCTGGTGTGGTCGTGGGAATGTGGCGGTGCTCAAAGAGTTGACCCCACCAGGTCGCAATGAATTTAGCCCAAAGATGTTGAGGACAAGTCACATATCAGGTGCAGGGGTTATTTCAGCCCCCACCTATTTTTTTTCAAGAGCTTTCTTCCCTACAGACACAAGACAGTGAATAAAATTGTTAGCCGGCACCGCCACATTCTCATGACCACCTCGGGGGGTGGATTTTGATGGGGATTTTAGCGGTCGCCCCTTGGTGCAGTGCCTCCTGATATCAGAAAAGAAATATATAAAATCCACAGATAACAAAAATCAATGAGATATTTAGGCAGTGTCCGGTGTCTCCTTCAATGACTTCTCCAATTCATTAACCTGTTCCTTGAAATGTGCTCTCAGATTTTTCCAATATATCTTTGCCCTTTCTTCTCCACGGTCCACCTGTTCCCCTTCTGATTCCAGTGTAAGTACCTGACCCATCTCATCCAAAATTCCGGCAGCCCGATGGAAGGCATGAGTCTGTCCCTGTAGTGAGCTATCCAATTCCGGCTGGTTCTCAATTTGTGTGGGAGTCTGAGAAATCACATCATCGGCTTTTCTTGCGGCTTGAATGAGGGCATCACCCAGCCCTGTGGAGAAAGTGGCTCTGAAATTGGGCAAAATGAGAGCCCTGACCCGAGAGTAGTGCTCGTATGGGTTGTGCGACCTGAAAGCGGTAGATAATGTGCATCTGATTAGGTGATAAAAATCCTGCAAGGTTTGTTGCCCAGAGAAATCAAAACCCTCCCAGACAGTTGACAGTGCAATTTGAGTCCATGCCAAAGTTTTCTCCAGATCCTTCATGAATTGATATGCTCCAGTGTATTTCACACCCCATATGAGCTCAAGGACAGAGAGGTACGATGACTGTAGCTCCTCTTGATAAAATGGGTACAACTGAGAGTATATGGTGATCCAATGGGAAGGTTTACAATGAATGTATGGTGTCCATTGGGTCAGACCGGACAGCACTTCACCAAGTCGAATATATTCCTTCCCATTATCTTGTGGCCACAATGAAGTTTTCATGATGACAACACCCATCTGAGACCATACATTATGTTCTTGCATGATGGGTTGGAGATCAATGTCTGTAAACCAGCTTTTTGCCCGGCAGAGGAGCTTGACGGCTTGAATTGAACAAGAGCCTTCCATGGAAAGAGCTTTGAGAATGACCTGGAGCACTTGCTTAGATGGAGAAGGGTCTTTGGCATCATTCAGAGCTTCCAGAAGGTAACGAACAAGCTCCTCCATAGCTGCATCCCAGTCTTTCTCTGTGTTATGATTGGAGTGGTGAACATCTTCGAGTGCTGCATAGATCCATGACACATCCTTGGGCAAGGCAGAACCAGAAAGGTCTCCAAATTTTAGTGCCGCAATGACCACATCAATCCATCCATCAATATGAGGAATTTTGGTGCACAAGTCATAAACATGTTCTCTGACTCTCTTTTTCTCCTCCCCCCAGGTGTCCAGTTTGTGGTCCGCCATTTTTGCCATTTGGTTGGCTATTGTGATGATTCCCTTGGCTGTAGTCAATTCAATCAAATTTTTATCCAGTGATTTGTTGAGGTTTTTGAAGAGCTCCTCAACCAGGAAGTTAATGGCGAAACTGTTGAATGATTAGAGAACAGAAAATTCAAAGGGGTGATGGGTGAAACCTTTTATCTTTCAACACAAGGGTATCTGGGTCGGCTTCGAAACCAACCATCATGTTCAGTAAAAGCAGGCAATCGGCATAATTCTGCTGTGTAAAGCCTGTCTGTGATGATGAGGCATATTCAAGCATGGTATTCAAGTCTGAGACAAATAGGCTCTCTCTCTGTGCAGTGTGTGGTAGCACATGGAGTACCCACTGCATCACAGGCTGGGTGCGGACACTGCAGAAGCATTCAGAATCTCCTTTCAATGTGTTGAATACAGTGTGTAACTGGGCCAGCTGCAAGGATTCTGTTCCTACTGCCATTGTAGGAACAAGGTCTGCAAAGACATTGATCAGTTTGCCAGTGTTCTTCCTTGAGCTAATGCTCATTGTTCCATAGGCCTGTCCACAGGTTATGGCATGCTGGATTGAGCCATCTTGGACTTGGAAATCATATTCCCCCATGTCAGTGAAACAGGCCCAGAAGGTCTCCCGCAGTCGATCTAATACCACATCAAGATCTGCATGAAGTGGCCACTGCAAGTTTGCAGCCATACCTGCAGCTGCAGATATGACATCAGGGTTGGTAGATGTCTCTAAGAGCCACAGAACAGCAGGTATGGCAGGTGAGGCCTCTGGAAAAGGTTGAGCAGAAAATGGGTTTGATATAGGTGGGTCAGGATCTTTGTCATGGCGGAACAGTGGCAATGGAGGAGATATTGGCTGTGGTTGTAGAAACTTCCAGATAGCCATCCAAGTGCCTGATAGACCATTCTGAATTTGATGGAGAAGGGCAGTTAGTGGCTCCAATAATTTCAGCACCAGTGGGCGCAAAACACTGGCAAGGGGGGTCTGGAAGGGTGAATCTGGATACACAGCTGCAGAGACCAACTGAGAAATGTATGCCAGGGTGCCTAGTGATGTCATTGCAATCACAATGATGGCAATTGGGTGACTGATTGTTGACAAGTAAACCGAGAGAGCAGCAGAAAAGAGGAGCAGAGCAAGTTGGAGGAGAAGTGGAAACATCTCCATGACAATGGTGAATTTCCACCTCTGCAAGCCATCATATTTCCGCTGACGTTCAAGACCACGCTGCTCAAGGGTTCCTCTGCTGCCTGCTGCATCATAGTGCATCAGCCACTGCTTGCCAAGGACTGCTAACAAGGCAGCTAGTAATGTGGAAAATAGGCTGGCATAGAGCAGACTTTGGACAATGATAACATTGGTTGTGGCTCCACTGTTAGGCTCAGCCATATCTATGCCTGAGAAAAGTGATTGGTTGGCATTGTGGATGAGAACACGTAGTAGTTGCTGAGTGACTTCATTGGGGTCTTGTTGCAGTTCGGGTTGGATCTGGATAATAAATGCTGAGCTAACGGCGGAGAAGAGACCGGCCTTGAAATATATAATTATCTTGCAAAACTCCAAAGCTGCAAGATTACGCACAAAAATAAGGGATGTGTCGAGATCGGTGCCATATTTTTTGTGGAACTCCCGGTCATATTCTTCTGACAAAGTCTTGTATGCATTCCAGAATGTGGTCTCCTTGTCTGTTGCTGGTGGGGCCTTTGGTTTCAGTGCTTCGAGAACCCTTGAGACTCATCAATTAGATTCCTGGCAGAGTGGGCAGATAGCTCACCTTGCTGTTTGCACCTCATTTCCCTTGGCCAGGTTTGCGAAACATTCACGGATTGTGTTGCCGAGGCTGTGACAGAAGTTTGGCAAGGCACCACGCAGAGGCTGATTAGTGTCTTACCTCGCTTCATCAGGCATCGGGTGTGCGGGCAATTCAGTTGGGGGAGCCTCAGTCGTCGGAGCCTGCGCAGGGGGGGATTCTGCTGCGTCGTTCATGGGTCGAGGGTGTAGTGCGTGTGGAAGAAGCACAGCCGGCAGCAGTCTGCCTGTCACCCGCAACAGCTATATTCCCATTAATAGACACGCTGCTGTTTCATTTTACATGAATGCCGCATTGAATTTGACCAGATTATGGAGCCCGTTGACTCTGTAAATGCTGCTTGACATCTCGCCTGATTTTTTATTTCCTCCAAGCTTGAACGCTGCCGAGCTGCCGTCGGCGGTTTCCGCCTCACGCGTCACGACGCATCACGATCACCTCTTTCACCACCGAGTCCGGGCTTCCTGCGCGATGCCCGCCACGCCAGCACCGCCGCCCAGATGCTGCACCACGGTACACCGGCCGTCACGCCGCGCAGCCTCTCGTTCCTCTTAACATCGGCATCCTGCCCACCAATGCGGTAAACCCGTTCTCGCCCCCCCGCGAGTGTGCGCGGCTTCAGCATGGCGCCCGATTAACCCGTTCGCCTCGCCCGGCGCGTCCTCGATCGTCGACGTCTCACACGCAAGCTGCAGCACCAGCAGCCGGCCCAACAGCGCCAACTCGCCGGCGCTGTCGTCCCCGCCGACCGCCAGTAATAATATCGCTGGGCGGAGAGAGGCGTTCGCGTCGCGCCCCCCCGCGCGCCCCACGATCTACGCCTGCGCCGCGACCGCCCCAAAAGCACCGCGATTCTCGTCCCCAGCGCGAGCGTGTCTGCGGCGTTTGCGGAAAACCTCTCTCGCGCGATGGCTCGATGGCTTGCCCACCGCCGCCGTGCTGGACCAAAAAAGTCATGAAGGACATAGGCAAGCAAGGCGATGCTCACGGCGCTCGACAAGCTGTGGCTGCGCGCGCCGGACCCGCATGCCACTGTTTTGGTGGGCGTTGGGATGGGTGAGTGGCTTTTCTTGATTTTTTTGGGGGGGTGCTGCTACCACCTCCCTGCTGCCCCTTGTACACCTTCCATCCCGTCGCCACCTTTACCCCGCCCCCTGCTACCTACCACCCGCGCGCGCCCCCACCCGTCTGCTTCCGCTTCTTCTGCCCCGAGTCATCTTTTCTTTGAATATCACCCCCGCGTCGTCTTTTCTTCACCATCTCCACTCTTGTCTCTTCCTCACCATCCCCACCCTCATCTTTCCCTCACCGTCTCCACCCTCTTCCTACTCTCCCTTCTTCATACCACTAACGCCCCCCTTTCCCCCAGTCGCCCTCCGCATCGTCTTCGGCCTGCACGACGGGCTCCTCCAGAACCCCGCCTCTTTGTGCCCTGTGCTCGACGAGGACTTTGCCGGCGCGACAACTTCGACGATTGGTGGTTCGCAGAAGAGGTGGATATGAATGGGTTTGGGTGAGTTGCTTTGGGTTTTTTGGGGGCGTTTCTTTTTGGGCGTTTTACTTTTCATGTTCTCGCGGTGCTGCGCGTCCCACGCCCTCCGCCCCGGGGCTATGCGTGGGGAGTGGGCGTGATGGCACCGCGTTGCGCGTCGTCCTCAGTGGCGAGGGCTCGCGCGTATAGCTGTTGTGGGCATGATACGGCGCGCGTGGCGTCCCATTGCGCGTCAGCCGGGGCGGTGCTGCACGCGGAGACGCGCTGCGTGCTGCTTCCGGCGGGAGCGCCGTGTACTGCCTGCTCTCCTCTCCCGCGGGCCATATCCTGCCTCAGGTGCCGCGAGGTGCGGTGCTTGAGGGCGGGCTGCGTGCCGTCCTTCCTCGCGAGCGGGGGTGGTGTCCTTCTTCGCGCGCTGCATGTCGTCCTCCCCGTGCGCGTCCTGCGCGGGCCTGAGTGGGGATGACGGTGCGTCGTCGGGGCTCGAGAGGCCTGGTCTGGCGCGGAGGACCCCCCGTCTCTCCTGCTTGCGCGCGCTACACAGCCCGCCGTCCGTCCTCCCGCCTCTCCTTTCTTTGCTCTTATCGCGGGTATGGGGATGATGCCTCGGCGGCGTCGGTGCACGCCGTTGTCGGAGCACGTCCGCCGGGGCACAGGATGTCGACGCTGGTGCATCCCTCCTGCTCACGGGCGCTCTTATATCCATCGCGCACCGCCCGTCACCCCCACCCTCCTCTGCGCTGGGCTCGTGGATGTGGCGCCGGAAGCGTGGATGGATGCGGACGGTGCTGCCCCGGTGGCCATCGCGTTGTGCGGCCGTAGGCTCGGCGTATCTCCTTCCTTCACACCATCCACATCCCTCTCGTCCTCATGCCATATCATATCCCTTCCCTCCTTCCTTCCTCTCCCCATCCCTCCCTCTCGTCTCCGTGATGATGCTAATACCCCCCCCAGAAACGGCCGATTTGAGATGACGACCGCCTCCAACGCCAACTCGTTCGTCGTCGCGCCGCGGGGTCGTTCCTCGCTTCATCTGTGGAGGGTGCGTCTTTTCTATGTTTTCTTTATTTTGGGGGATTGGGGAGGAAGACGTCGCTCTTCCTCGTACGCGGATTCGAAGGGAGGGGTTTCGGGGCATTGCGCCTCGTCCCCATCTTCTTCGCAGAGAGGATTGCGCGCCGCGCGTTGGTGCCGCCTCCGGGATCCCTTTCTGGGATGTCGGGACCTGTCGTCCTTCTCTACTCCCCTCATTTTCCCCCTTCTGTTTTATCGTTTTTTTATACCACATGCTAACCCCTCCTCTCGCAGGCAAACCACGCTTCTACCTCCTCCCCACGCTCACCTCCGACGTCATCCCGTCCCCGCAGATCCTCGATGGCGCCGTGTACAACATCAGCGGGTGCACGTACAGCGTCACGCGGGGCGCAGGGTATACGGGCGAGGAGGCGGGCGGGGTGGGGGCGAATGGGACGCGGATTGGTAAGTTTCTTCATGCATCCTCCCTCTTTATCGCACCTTCCTTCCTTCCCACCCCCCGTGTTCGTTCGTTCGCGCTCGCTCTTTCACGCGCGCCCGGGCCATCTTTCCATTCTTCTTTCGTCCCCCGCTCGTTCGCTTCTCCCTGCTTCTCCTTCGCTCTCCCTTCCGCTTGTCTCTTCCACCTCATCCGCCGTTTGCATCGCGTCACACCCTTCCACCCTGCTAACGCCCATACTAACCCCCCTCCCCCCACCTAGCCCCCGACCTCCCGCCCCACATGCCTGCCTACCTCGCCGCGTTCTGCGGTGTCTCCAACGCCACGCTCGGCAAGATCCTCCCGCCCGTTATGAGCGCGCGAGTTAGGACCAGGCGAAGCGCGAGCATCAAGTTCGAGCGCGTCAAGATCCGCGCGAAGCTGCCGACGGGCTACTGGGTGTGGCCCGCGCTGTGGATGCTGCCCATGGACGACGTGTACAGCGGGTGGCCGTTGAGTGGTGCGCTTTTTTCATTGTTATTTTTTTTTGCGTTGGGGATGGGGGTTTTGCCTTAGGCAGCGGATTCTTGTTGGTGGGCCGGGGGTGTGTGGTCATCGAGCACCCGGGCCCGGTCTTCGATGTCATCGCAGCGGTGTTGCTTATACGGCGCGTGGCCGTTATATGCGGTGTTGTACCATCCCAGCGTCGTCTTACCTCAGGGCATGATCTTCGTCACGGCGCGCGGCGTGCGCTGCTCTACCCACCCGCCATTTCCCTTCTTTTCTTCGCCTCTTTTTTCTTTCTTCGTCCTGGTCTCGTATCTGACGCACGCGCCCTTTTTTCCTAGGCGAGATCGATATCATGGAGGCGTGCGGGAATGGGCCCTCGTATCCGGGGCAGTGCGTCGTCTTTCTTGATTTCTTTTCTATCTCCTTTCTTGGGGGGCTTGGGCGGGTGCTGCGGGTTGCTTGGCGATCGCGGCATCGGTGTCGGCGGGCGGGCTGGTGTTGATGACGCGGAGCGGGGCATCACGCGCGTCTCATTCCTGGGCAGATGGAATGAGCAGGGTGAGATGGCGGCGGTCTGGTGCTGGAACGCGGCGGGTGGTGGTGGCTGCGCCGGAGCCGTTGCGCCATGGGGCCCTATGCAGCTGGAGGCTAGAGGACGTTGTAGTCCTTTACATGTGCACTGGCGAAGATGGGCTGGAGAGATGACGTCATTGACCCGCTCTCTGGACCTTTCATGCCCGACAGACGAGGACGGGCGGGATATCGGCTAGCGTTGCTCGGCCACTCTTTCTATCTGCTCCTGCCCTTCCTCTCCTCTCCCCTTTCGTCTCCGCTGCCCCCTTGGCCATATTTTTCGTGCTCTATCCTTACTCTTTCTCGTGACTCTGGCTTCCAAACCGTTCACTAACAAAATCCCACAGAGGCGTCAACTATGTGCGCAGCTCGCTCAACTGGGGGCCCACGACGTTCCTCAACGCGGTCGCCCTGACATACGGCTGGTGGGCGTGACGCCGCGGTCGGTTCAACAATGGGCTCCCCAGAAATATGATGAAGAGAACCCTCCGCTCTCGACGCTCCCGGTGGACTCTGTGTAGCCGATGGGTAGAAGGCGAGCGTGGCGCGCATCATTTCCAAGCGGATGGATGGCACAGGGCGTGGCCCACATAGAGGGTTGGCTGACGTTGGCTTTGTGTTGTGTGCCGCCATTGGTTCCGGAAACGCGAGCGTCACGCGCCTTTCTTCCGAAGTGGATGGAGTGGTGGCTTAGTGGAAGCCTATGGTGCTCGTCGCATCCGTTCTACCTTCCGTTCGTTCTCGTTCTCCTCCGCCCACCTCTCCATCTTCCCTCCTCCACACTTACATTCTTCCACGTTCAATAACATCTACCTGAATATTTACGACCAATACCCCACAGCCGGACGCATCATATGTTTGATCTCCAGCCCAGCAAGCTCTTCTGGGGGGGGCGGCAATTTTCGAACGTGATTGAAAGGAACAAGGGTGGCGCCGTTGGACCGGCGTGGGTCACCGTCTTACTTTCAACACTCCTTTTTCGATTTATTTCGCTTTACTTCTTGCCATTTTACTCCGTTTCCCTCTCGCTTTCCGCTCTCCATACACACGCACCGCATAAACACTTGTTCCTTCGTTATTACATGCGCCGTACTTGATTCCTTCCGCCTTTCTGTTATTACATTCTTTTCCTCTTTCATCATTTACAATTTGTCTCTCCTCTTGTACCGTGTTCTCCGTAACTTTTCCCGCTTGGTGTATCAACTTTTTTGGATTATTTCTTGACTTCTTGGGTACATACAGTCTAAGAGGAGGGATGTAAAGGTAATCATAGGTGATGGCGACTATGGCATGATTATAGACATGAAAACACAACTACGATTGTGGTAGTGAAGATTATATACTTGTGTTCAATATACAGGAGCCCTCCGGGCAAACTTGGTTCCTCAACCATTCCATGCTTTGAATATTTAGGACCATCCATATACAAATTTAAATGCACTGAAGCTCAGGATTCCTTGAAAGTAGTAATATTATAAGGAACTGGAAAATACATTGTCTGCCATGGGCCTCAGTTCATATTTGTTTCTGAATGGGACCGCGTCGGAAAATACCTACCTACCTACTGGGTGACTTCCCATAGCGATAGATATATTCTGAGTATTTTCCTGAGACAGGTGTCAGGACCCCATCAGCTCCATCACCCACAAACGTACAGAATATATTCCAAAACTGCCAAAATCTGTACAAGGGGTAGCTACCCCCCTAACAGATTTAACACTCAACGAATAAAGTTCAATAAGCAGGTTTGGGCAAGTGCCTTGCTTTACGGAGGATGACTTGGGCTGATTCCACTTCCAATGCTCGAGGTCAGTCCACGGGAGTTTTTCAGCCTCATGAGAGCTTCCTGTTCTTGTAAATATAGGGCAATGATGGAGGCCCGAGGTGTGATTTATTTTTTAATCTTCAGATTGGATTTAACTAGAAAATTTAGCCTGTCCAGATTGATCACATCACTGGCACCTTCAACGAAGCTCGGATAGTCGGGCAAAATAATCTATGGCTATGGGAAGTCACCCAATATGCCACTGTGTCAGTAAATGATAGAACGGCTTCAGCGCCGTCCCAAAAAAAGGACAGCGCGAATTGATGGTGTTACTGGATGAGTGTTTTTAGCGGTTTTCAAGTTCCAAGCGGAGTTACTTGAGAAGTTATTTTTGTGGAGCAGACTTTGAGAAAAGAATTTTTCTCGAACGAGGTTGGAAAACTGCGAGCTGTCAAGGAATAAAATATTGAATAAATATAATTATTTTCAAGATCAAGTGATGGCATCATGACTAAGCCATGATTTTGTTGCAACGGACAGACAAAGGTGATTTGGAGACCTGGTCCCTAATTTCGGAACCAGGAATTATTATTGTCGGTTCTGTTATTGTGGATGGACCGTGTTTTTGTTGGCATTAATATGGTTTGCAAATTATTAGTTATTAGTCTGTACCCTTTAATCGCATATCTCCACCTACCCGCAGTAATTCATTCTGATTCAACCACGAGTTTAATGATGGTTAGAATAGAGAGTTTGCGCAGAAGCCACGGGAGCCACGTGGTGGCTTTTTGGCTATGCGCAACTGGATGGCTCCACAGCCAATATATGACCTCAATGGCTCCGTGGAGCCACCCGCCTGCCATTTTTGCGCACGGCCCGAAAGCCACTGGGTGGCTCCAGTGGCTCCTGCGCAAACACGCTAATAAGGTACTGTGGGTTCTAAATCCAATCAAGGTTTCTTTGCTCCGCATAATGAATGTGGGACCTTCTGGGTAATGGGAAGGAATTATATTAAAGATTAAAATTAACAGACAACAAAACTCAACCAGATATTTCAGCGGTCCCCGATACCTCCTTCACCGACTCTTCCAATTCATTAACCTGTACCTTAAAATGTGTTCTCAGGTTATCCCAATGTCTTTGCCCCTTCTTCTCCACGGTCCGCCTGTTCCCCTTCTGATTCTAATTTAAGTGCCTGGCCCATCTTATCCAAAATTCTGGCAGCCTGTTGCAAGCCTTGACTCACTTGAGTCTTCTCTTGCAATGAGCCATCCAAGTCTGGCTGGTTGTCACTTTGTGTGGGACCACCAGGAACCATATCTTCAGCATTTCTTGCAGCTTGGATAAGGGAGTCACCCAGTGGTGTGTAGAAGGCGGCTCTGAAATTGGGAGAAATAGGGATGTGGCCGAGAATGTCGTCATAATAGTGCGACTTGAAAGCGGTAGATGTTGCGCACTTGATGAGCTGATAAAAATCCTGCAAGCTTTGTTGCCCAGAGAAATCAAAACCCTCCCAAACAATTGCAAGTGTAATTAGAGTCCAAGCTCAAGCTTTCTCAGCTTTAGTATATGTTCCATTGTATTTCACACCTCATATGCGCTCAAGGACAGAGTGATACTGTGAGTGTATGAGCCCTTGCTCAAATCCTGGCATCCCAATATATATGGTGATCCAATGGGAAGGGTTACTGTGAATGTATGGTGTCCACTGGATAAGGTTGGACAGCTTTTGACAATGGTAAGCAAATTTTCTTCAGCACAGACTGACATTGTGCATCTGCAGATGACTGCCGAAAAATCCGTTAGTTCTAAATTCACTGTTTCCAAGATCTTAAATTGCTTCACACACTCAGCCTTCTGGATAACCGTAAAAAAAGTATTACCCATTCAAAATTTTGTGAAAGTGGTAGACATCTCAAGCGTGAGCCCCCGTTATGTGAGTCAGAAATGTGGATTGTGTTTCTTAATGTCGTGTGGTTGAGCGGGGCGGATAGTGTGGGGAGTGTGTAGTCGCCCTCTTCCTGCTTCTTGGCACCTACTCGACATGTGATTTGGTATCTCTCCAGCTACTCACCTAAAGTCATCTTTAGTTCCTTTCCGAGAATCCTGCACTCTTGACGTCCGTGGTGATCTCTGCGCGCAACACGCTGTCTGGAGGCAATGGGGTGGAACCTTGCATGCATCTTTCCCCAGGCGAATCATTGGTGGCACACATAGAGAGGGTTGTCCTGTGTCGGGTTGTGGTCTTGCCGCCGTTGGTGCTAGAGACAACTCGGAATGCGAGCGTCACATGTATCTCTTCCCGAATCCCAGTAGGATTGAGGGACAGGCTATGGTGCTTGTCATATTCAATCCACCTTTTTGTGTTCCCCCTTCCACCCACCCTTGTCGTCGTCCCTCCTTCCGCCCTAACTCCAAATTTGCATTTTCCCACACTGACGATCGAACCCCCACCAGACTCGCACCTGCATCATGATGTGTTTGATCTCCAGCCCAGCAAGCCCTTCTGGGAGTGCGGCAACTTTCGAACTGTTGGATCAGTGTGGGTTTATGTAGCTTTCCACACTTTCTTTTTCGATTTTATTTGCTTTATTTTATGCCGTCTCCCTCACACTTTGCACTCTCTATACACATGCACTGCATAAACTTCATTATTACATTTACCATACTTAACTGCTTTCCACATTCGGTTGTTACGTTCTTTTCCTCTCGTGTACCATGTTCAACTTCATTAAAACATGACTGTGATTGTGAATGTACTTGTGTTGAATATGGCTACCATGACTTTGTTCAAGTTGCGAGAATGTACGGACCACGAACACGGTCACGTGTGCTACATGAGTAGAGGAAGAAGACGTGTTTTTTTGGCAACAAGATGGTTTCCACAGTGATAAGCTCGTCTAAATTACTCTGTACCATTTATCACACCTCACATGCACACTTTTTACTTTGTGGGCTTGCAGCAATAATTCATTCAACACAACCACAATTTTATGGGGGGGAACTGTGTATCCTAGATAAATTCAGGTACAGATAAAAGAAATCACCGACCCAAGTCGGAGTCCTACCAAGGGTTCTGAATGCTATCAAGGTCTTAAACTGATGTTGGGAGCCTTCTTGATGTCGGCAGAAAATTATATAAAATCAGACAACAAAAATCAATGAGATATATCGGCGATCCCCTGTGTCTCCTTCAAAGTCGCCTCCAATTGATCAACCTGTTGTTCAAAATGTGTTCTCAGGTTATCCCAATATTCCTCCACCCTTTCTTGTCCACAGTCCACCTGTTCCCCTTCCAATTCCAGTTTAAGCGCCTGCCCCATCTCATCCAAAATTCCGGCAGCCCGATGGAAGACATGAGTCTTCTCTTGTGGTGAACTATTCAAGTCCAGCTGGTTGTTAATTTGTGTGGGAGTCTGAGAAATCACATTATCTGCTTTTCTTGCAGCTTGAATGAGGGCATCACCCAGCCCTGTGGAGAAAGTGGCTCTGAAACTGGGGGAAATGAGAGCCCTGACCCGAGAGGAGGAGGAGGAGGAGGAGGATGTATTACTGCGAGGGTAACACTTGTATGGGTTGTGTGACTTGAAAGCGGTAGATATAGTGCACCTCATTAGAAGATTAAAATCTTGCAAGGTTTGTTGGCCAGAGAAATTGAAATCCTCCCAAACAATTGCCAGTGCAATCAGAGTCCAAGTCGTAGTTTTCTCAGCTTCATTGGTAAATTGATATGTTCCAGTGTATTTCACCTCCCAAATACGCTCAAGAACAGAGAGATATGGTGCCTGTAGCTGATGTTGATTGGAGAAGATTATCCCAGAGTATATGGTGATCCAATGGGAGAGGTTACGGTGAAGGTATGGTGTCCACTGGGGTAGGCCGGATAGTATTTCACCAAGTTGAATATATCCCTTCACCGAGTCTCTCAACTTCCATGATTTTTTTTTCACAATGATAACACCCATCTGAGACCAGACATTATATTCTTGCATGATGGGCTGGAGCTCATTGTCTGTGTACCAACTTTTTACCCTGATGAGAAGATTCAGAGCTGGAATCAAACAAGGGCCTTCTGTGGAAAGTGCTTTAAGAATGGCCCGGAGAGCTCTCTCAGATGGGGCTGGGAATTCTGTGGCATCATTCAGAGCCTTGAGGAGCTGTAAAACACACTCCTCTGTGGCTGCATCCCAGGTGTTCTCTGCATTGTTGTTGGATTGGCCAACATATCCAAGCGCTGCGTAGACCCATGACACATCCTGAAGCAAGGTATAGGCAGAAAGGTCCCCAAATGCCAGAGCTGACACAACCACATCAACCCATCCATCAATTCGAGTAATTGTGGCAGACAACTCATAAACAAGTTTTCTAATTCTCCTGTGGCTCTCCCTGCCTGGGTGGTGGTGTGCCATTTTTGCCATTTGGTTGGTCAATGTAATAATTTCTTCGGCCATGATCATATCAAATTGATATCTATCCAGAGATTTGCTGAGATTTTTGAAGAGTTCCTCAACCAGGAAGTCAATGGCGAACCTGTTGAATAATTAGAGAGTGGGAAACTCACGGGGGATATGGGTGAACCTTTTATCTTTCATCACAAGGGTATCTGGCTGTACTTGGAAACCAAGCATCATGTTCAGTAAAAGCAGGCAATCAGCATAGCTCTGCTCAGTAAAGCCTGCCTGTGATGCTGAGGTATAATCAAGCATGATTTTTAAGTGTGAAGTGAGGTGGTCGGATATCCATCTTGTGTGTGGGAGCACACGGAGTACCCACTGCATCACAGGCTGGGTACGGACACTGAGGAAGCATTTAGTGTCTCCTTTCAGTGCATTCAATACAGTGTGCAATTGGAGCTGTGAAGATTCTGTTCCCCCTGCCATTGTAGGGACAAGGTTTTCAGAAGGATCAATCAATTTGCTAGTGTCCCTCCTTGAGCTAATGCTCATTGTTCCATAGGCCTGCCCACAGGCTATTGGCACTAGGGATGAGCACGGGTCCGGGTCCGGGTAAAAAACCATCAACCCGGACCCGAACCCGGAAAACCCGAACCCCAACCCGCGGGTTTACGGGTTGCTCACGGGTTGTCCGATTTGATGGGATCAACCTTGCCGAAGCCTGCCGAGAGGGTTCAATACCTTCAAAACATGAAATATGTTCACCGATTGAGGTTTTTAAATGTATCAGGTGCTTAATGAAAGCTTGAGAGTGCCATTGATAGCTGGTAGCTATGTCCAACTGCCTCGAAATGCATTAAATTTCATAATAAATCCAATTTTTACAGACCCGCCGTGTACCCGCGGGTTTCGGGTCCACTAAATTTGGAACCCGTACCCGTACCCGGGCCGACCCGACCCGGAAACCCGCCGGGTTGACCCGTACCCGTGCTCAACCCTAGCTATTGCATGCTGCATTGAGCTATCTCGAACATGGTGTCGATCATTGCCGATCCCCCCAGGGTCAGGATGTATGATGAAAGAGGACCAAAACAAGTCACGTAACCGATCTAGTGCCACATCAAGATTTGCATCAAGTGGCCACTGCAAGTCCGCAGCTACATCCGCAGCAGCAGATATGACATCTGGATTGGTAGATGTCTCTAAGAGCCACACAACAGCGGGTACCGCAGGTGAGGCCTCTGGGAAAGACTCAGTAGCAAATGGGTTTGGTGTAGGTAGGTCAGTGTCTGTTCTCCAGCGAAATAGTGGTAATAGAGGAGATTGTTGTAGAAATTTCCAGATGGCCATCCAAGTCCCAGATAGACCCTTCTGAACTTGATGAGGTAAACAATACAGTGTCATCAATAATCTCATGGCCAGTCTAGGCAGTCTGCATAAAGCACTGGTGAGTGGGGTCTGGAATGGTGAATCTGGATCTACAACTGCAGAGATCAACAGAGAAATATATGCCAGAGCACCCAGGGATGTCAATGCGATCACAATGATGGCAATTAGGCGGCTGATTGTTGACAAGTAGACCGAGAGGGCGGCGGAAAAAAGGAGCAGTGCAAGCTGGAGGAGTAGTGGAAACATCTCCATAACAAGAGTGAACTTCCATTTTTGCAAACCATCATACTTCCGCTGACGCTCAAGACCACGTTGCTTGAGGGTTCCTTTGCTGCCTGCCTCATCATAGTGCATCAACCACTGCTTGCCTAGGACTGCCAGCAATGCAGCTAGCAATGTGGAAAATAGGCTGGCATAGAGGAGACTTTGGACAAGGACAATATTAGTGGTGGCTCCGCTATTTGGCTCAGCCAAGTCTATGCCTGAGAAAAGTGATTGGTTGGCATTGTGAATGAGGATCCGAAGGAGATGCTGTGTGACTTCATTTGGGTCTTGTTGCAATTCAGGCTGTATCTGGATAATAAATGCCGAGCTAACAGCAGAGAAGAGACCAGCCTTGAAAAATTAATTACACAACTGAATTTTAAAACAGATAGACTATGCACAAAAATGAGGGATGTGTCGAGATCAGTGCCGTATTTCTTGTGGAACTCCCGGTCATACTCCTCTGACAGAGTCTTGTATGCATTCCAGAATATGGTCTCCTTGTCCGTTGTTGGTGGGGTGTTTGGCTTTAGTGCCTCGAGAACCCTTGAGACCTGTCAATTAGGTTCCTGGAAGAGCCGGTAGAAAACTCACCTTTTCGTCTGGGCCTCATTCCCCTTTGTCAGATTTACGAAACATTCTCTGATTGTGTTGCCGAGGCTGTGACGAAGTTCAAGGCACTAGGCAGAGAGGCTGACTAGTGTCTTACCTCGCTTCATTAGACATCGGGTGTGCGGGCATTTCAGTCAGGGGAGCCGCCGCAGGGGAGGATGCTATTTCGTCCATGGTGTACGCGTGGAAGAAGCACTGCAATCTACCTGTCACTGTCACCGCAAGTGGTTAACAGCCGATTTCTCACGCCGTCGCTGGTGTTTGATTTATAAATAAGTAGCTTGAATGCTGCATTGAATTTGACTGAAGTAGGGGAGCCCTGTGTGAAAGCTTCTGCATCAAATCGAAGTCTGCCTGGTGCACGTTCGAGGTTACACATAATTCGCATTAAATAGAACCACCATCAGGCATGAACCGTGATTAAACCGGGACATATTTTCTGTGAGTTTGCTTATCAGATGTTCCACTGACTGTGTGGTAGCCCTGGTTACTTTTACATGTGCTGAGAGTCGAATAGACGGAATATTCAACCGGGAAAACGGTTGATCTTGATTCAGGATCTCGGATGTAATAGACAAAGTATAACCGACCTCGTGATTTATTTCTTGAGCCTACGGTTCACATTCTCCGCTTTCCATAGCGCTAGCAACCGAATTAGAAAGCGCATTGATTCGTTTGAAGCGATAAAAATAATTCCCGCCGTCGAGTTAGAATTGTGGATTGTGCTCGAAGCCAAGACTATTCAGACCTGAAATAATCCGGATGAGAAGAAAAAATGTGCATGTTGGCCAAAATAAATTCTGCAGATGGTTCACAGTTGCCCCAAAAGAGAGGGACGAGAATATTCAACAACCAGAGTAAAGGTGAAGATGGAGGCAAAATATAGCTTGGGTTCAAAGAGCTGAGCTGCGTGAGCTGAGTTTATAATAAATCAGGTTTGGGAAATCACGCTCTGACTGGGCATAGTTGACTTGGCACAGATAATGGCTTCAAGTTCGAGATGGATATATTACCGGAGAGTTTTACGGCGCCAGGACAAGCATATATGGAACGGAACAATTTTCATGTCGTGATACTGAGACGGACAAGTTCGAGATTAGAAGGAATTAGCCAACCCGCACAAAGACCAAATGAATACTTCCTGGATACCCAGTTTGTCCCGAAACCACAGAAGAATGGGCTGAGAAAAAGAGATAACAACTGTATTATTTTAATTCAACCGGAGCGGCTATAAGCTACTCGGATTAATTATGGGCCATGTGCATCAACCCAACGAGTTGACTTATGTAACTGTGTCTTTTTTTTTGAACCGTTCGCTCCGGCATCCTTGGCAAGGATATTTCGCTCTCTGTCCGTCTGAAACCCTCTTGCAAAAAAAAGGGACCTAGACTGCGGTGCTGGACAGAACGTGAACAAGGAGCCATCCCAAGCAGTGATGTACTAGTATATGTACCATTAATAAAACATTTGTGTGAATGTTACAGGGTCGAAAAATGTATGTTCTGAGATGTTGTTGAGATGCCGCAGGCCGATGAACTGGATACCCCTCGACGATGTTCAACATTTGGTCAACACTAATAAAGTAAGCACATGGGAACACAAAACACGTTGCGAAAATCATCAGAAAGGCAACAACACGGGGCGATCCCGCCGAACAATGCTTAAGCCATCCGGTTTCTGCGAAATTGAAGCGACATAAATTCTGAACGGCTTAACTTTCTAACGCATAAATTAACCTTTGAATTCCTCATGTCTCAATTTTTCTATCTCTTGGAGCAGATTTTCACTTGAACTATGGAGTCCATTGACGGGGATATTTATGTCACTTGGATCTCATGCCAGTATTGGATAGACATGGCTTGCTGCCGACTATTTTATTTACCAGTAGGAGCGGTTTGGGCTGATGTTGGGGTCGTCGTTCCTTTCTACGGTCCCGCATCGCGAATTAAATACGGAAGAATGAATGTGAACCGTCAGAAAAATTGCTCTGGAGGCGGTTCTGCGAGTGGAAGGTAGTTCTGATGCGCACGTTTCGGTGGTCCCAAAAAAAAAAACATCCATCGCGATACTGACATCCCGAAACCGTCGCTAGAACTGACCCACAACCGATAGCCGAATTGAATCACTGCTATCGGTGCACCCACGGGATGATACGTATTCCTGAATTTTGGGCGGCGAGCCTTTTGTTCAATCTGGGGGTAGATGGTGAGAACTTGTTACTTAAACAGTGGGAAACCTGGTTTATTATAGTTTTCTGCCTGAAAATTTAGTCTCTCCTACATAGGCAGACGACAATAAACTGGTACCGTGATAATTTTTGCACACCTCTAAGGATTAGGCAAGAGCTTTTCTCGCCAACAGATTGCCGGTTTGTGTCCCGGTACTTAATTCCAATAAAATATTACTCGGGGGAATTATTCGAAGGGCTATTCAAGAATATTCCATGAAGAGTACAACGGCTACCAAATTGTTTACAATGCCCGAGTCTTCGAGTCTGGGTCTGGGCATTGACAGGTATTATTATTTCAGTGCTGCCGCAGACATCTTGAACGAATTCTAGTGCCTACACACCTTGAGCGCCAAGTGGATATTTTTGCAGCAGCTTGAGCCAAGGGTTTAGCGACGTATTTGTGGCTCTCGAAGAGTTTGTCCAGGAGAGATTATATTTTTGAGTGGAAGCTGTTTTAATATCTACGGTAACCGGGAAGAAATTCATACGATGTTCTCGACGCTCACTGAATCACGGCCTGACTCTACTTATCTAGCTTGAATATTTTAATTTCTTAATGTTATTATTAATGTTCAAAACGCTGCCGGGCTGCCGCCGGTAGTTGCCGTCTCACGCGTCACGGCGGGTCACAGACTCACAGTGCAAGACTTAATTTATCTTGTTCAAGCACCTGGAGCTCTTTATTTCCCAGCTTGCTGTCTGCGTCGGCTTTCAAACAGATTTACCGAAAATGACTTTCTTCCACCTCGTTCCCGGTCCACTGGATGCACTTCTTTGTTACTCGCCGAGCCCCGGAGTTCCTACTGCTGAATTGCTATTAGTAGCATTGCGCTCGCCATGTCCTCCTCCTCTGCGCGCCCGCCCCCGCTGTCGTTCGTCCCACCGACGCCACGCTTCGCCATCGGATCTGGCAGCGGGATGAACACCCCTGAAAGCGAGCCGCCAAGCCCTGGCTTCCTGCGCGATGCCCACCACGCCAACACCGCAGTCCAGATGCCGCACCATAACCACGGCACTCCAGGCAGCTCCCCGCCCGTCACGCCCCGCAGCCTCTCGTTCCTCTCCCCAACATCGGTGCCCCCACAGTAAATCCGTTCTCGCCCCCCGCAAGCGTACGCAGCTTCAGCGTGTTGCCCGAGCAAAGTGGGGTCATCAACCCGTTCGGGTCGCCCGGCAGCACCCGCGCGTCGTCGATCGTCGACATCCCGCGCGCGAGCTACAGCACCAGCAGCCGCCCCAACAGCGCCAACTCGCCTGCGTCGAGGCACTCCGCGCTCGGCACATCGGGCCTGCCGTCCCCGCCAAACACCCGGAATAACAATAGCAAGCCGGGCGGAGGGAGGCCTTCGCCTCGTCCCCTGCGCGCCCGCTCACGATCTATGCCTCCGCGCCCCAGGGCGGCGCACGCCTCAGGCGCGACCGCCCCAAGAGCACCGCCATCCTCGTCCCCAGCGCGAGCGTGCCCAAGGCGTTTGCAGAGAACCCCCTGGACGCCGACGGGTCGCACACGGACAGCTTGCCCATGCTGGACGAGAAGCAGGTGATGAAGGACATGGGCAACAGCAGCAAAGCGGTGCCCACGCTGCGCGCCGCGCTTGACAAGCCGTGGCTCACCATGAAGGACCCGCGTGCGCGCTACGCGCTTTGGATCACGTATGCGACGGTGGTGGTGTTTGGGCTTGGGATGGGTGAGTAACGTTTTCTGTCCGCACAATAAACAATCCATCTAATCCCTTTCTAGGCGCCCTCCGCATCTACCTCGGCCAGCGCGACGTCACCCTCCAGGACCCCGCACCCTGAGTGAGGACTTTACAGGTGCGACGACGGAGAGCGTCTTTGGCGACAACGGGTGGTTGGCGAGGGAGGTCGATATGAGTGGGTTTGGGTGAGTTTTTTTTTTTGCGTGCTTTTTTCTTCTTCTTTGTTGTCGCTTTTTTTCTTCTCCGCGCGACACCGATGTTGGGGCGGCCTTGCTGCGCGGCCGTCGGGGCTGGGGTGCCTGGCGCTGGCGTCGTCGTCGCTCGATGCGTGTCATCGCCGCGGCGCCGCGAGTCACCGTTGTCATCCGTGCATCCTGCGGCGTTGTCGTCCTTCGCCGTCGTCCTCCGTGGGTGGTGCGTGCTGCTCAGAGGGCGCGCCGCGTGCTCCTTCGGGCGGAGACTGCTGCCTGCCCTCCTCTCTCGCGGGCTGCGGCTCGTCCGTACCTACGTCCTCTCTCGCGGGCTACCTGTCGCCCGAGCCATCTCCGCGCGGGGAAGATGGCGTTACGCTGCATGCATGCTTCTTCGGGCGCGCGGCGCGTCTGCACTGTCATCGCCTTCCCCCCTTCTCCTCCATGCCATCCCTCCCGTCCTACCTCTATGCTAACGCCCCTCTTCCCCCCAGAAACAACCAATTCGAGATGACGACCGCGTCCAACGCCAACTCGTTCGTCGCCGTGCCGCCCCCGGGGTCGTCCCTCGCTTCGTCGGTTGAGGGTGAGTTTGTTCTTCTCGTTACTGCAGGGGGGACTTGCATCCTTGTCGTTGTTCTGACACGAGACAGCGAGACGGCGCGACGGTATTCTCATCCTCCTCGGGATGCGTCCTCGTCAGATGCTTGTCCCACGGATGGGGACTTGCACCCTCTCCTTTCACGTCTACTGCATCCTCATCTCAACAACAACTAACCCACCCCGCCCTCTTCGCAGGCAAACCGCGCCTCTATCTCCTCCCCACGCTCACGGAAGACGTCATCCCACTCCCGCAGATCCTCGACGGCGCCGTGTACAACATCACCGGGTGCACCTACAACGTCACGCGCGGCGCGGGGTATACGGGCAAGGGCGCCGCAGACGGGAATGGGACGCGGATTGCCCCCGACCTCCCGCCCAACACGCCCGGCTACCTTGCTGCGTGCTCCGGCGTCTCCAACGCCACGCTCGGCAAGATCCTCCCGCCCGTTATGAGCGCGCGGGTGAGTACCAGAAGGAGCGCGAGTATCAAGTGCGTTTTTTTTGGTTTCGTTGTTCTTTTCCACCCTGACAACGCCCACACAGATTCGGTCGCGTCGAGATCCGCGCGAACTGCCGACGGGCGACTGGCTGTGGCCCGCGCTGTGGATGTTGCCCGTGGACGATGCGTACGGCGGGTGGCCGTTGAGCGGTGAGTGCTCGTGTACCTTACAAAGAAACTAAGACTGACACTTTTTATTAGGCGAGATCGACATCATGGAGGCGCGCGGGAATGCGCCTTCGTATCCGAGACAGTGCGTCGCGTTTCTTTCTTCTCTTTTTGCCTTCAAATCCGTCTTGAGGCGGGGGGGCTATGACGTTGATGCTGGCCGGGCTGGGCGCATGGGGCTCGTCCTGCGTGGGCGGGCTCATACTGCGCGCGATACGCACGGTGCGCACTGGAGGCGTGCCGGACTGCATCCTGCGCTGACTCTGGGTGGCAGTGCGGGTGCTGGTCTGGCTGACTCTTACCCCCGCTTGGTATGAGGACGTCTCCCCTCGCTGCGGCGATAGCGCGGAGCGGGGGCGTTACCAGCATCTCGTCTAGGCGGGGCCGTGGTGCTCTTCACGACGACAGGCCGGTGCTGGAGATGATGGCGCGGAGCGGGGCCGTCGCGCGCGTCTCGTCCCTGGGCGGGTGGATGGGCTCGGTGCGGTACTCCTAGTCGTTGTCGTCGTGCTGTGTCTTTACCGGCTGCTACGATGGCCTTGGGTGGATGACATCATCAACTTGATCTTCTGCTATTGTGCCCGACCAACGACGGGGCGGGATATCGCCTGCCGCGAGGCTATAGCGCCTGCTATTCCTCTCCCCTCTTGCTCCCCTCTGCTCATGACAAGCTCCTTCCTCTTCCTCCATGCTCTCTCACCATTTCCTTCTTGTCCACTGACCAACCCCTCCCCCCACAGAGGCGTCAATTGCGTGCGCAGCTCGCTCAACTAGGGGCCCACGACGTTCCTCAACGCGGTCGCCAAGACGTACAACTACTGGCCATGGCGTCGCGGGCGGTTCGACGATGGGTTCCACACGTATGTGTTAGAGTGGGATGAGCAGTTCATGTGAGTTTTACATCTTACCTCCCGTAACGATTCGCTCTTACTTACATATGATCCCCACCCAGCCGGGCGTACGTCGACACGCGGCTGCACCACATGCTCGAGATCAAACTCAACAAACCCTTCTGGGAGCGCGGCGAGTTCCCGAACGTGGTGCAGAACGGAACGGAGAGCATCATTCTGGAGAACCCGTGGGTGAATGGGACGAAGACGGCGCCGTTTGATCAATGTGCGTACTTTCCGTCTTTTTCAAAAACAAAATAACTGATGATACACCCCACAGCCTTCTACCTGATCACGAACGTCGCAGTCGGCGGGACGAACGGGTGGTTCCCCGATGGGCCGGAGAAGCCGTGGCTCGATGGGTCGGCGAGTACGTGTTCTCGCTCCTTTGTTTTTGTAGACGCAATACTGAGGTATCTTCCTCGCTCTGCAGCGGCGCCGCGCGACTTCCTCCAGGCCAAGGACAAGTGGTTCCCCTCGTGGCCGCAGGACATCGAAAGGCGCGCGATGGTCATGTGAGTACCTGTAACTATTTTCTTTTTGCGAAGACGACGCTGACGAAGGGGGTACAGCAACTCGGTGAAGATGTGGGAGAAGTGTAAGGCGTGAGGGTGAGGGTGATGCTCTTCACCACCGCTTGCCGTTTGCTTTCTTTATTGGGCTGGAGTTTCCTGGACAACTACTACGACTATATCTATCCACCCATCCATCCATCCACACCCGACCACTACCTACTACCATTATGAAAACCACTATGTCCGTCCGCGAGACAACGATATCATATCATACCGCACTGCACCGCATAAACGCTCCATTCTCCATTTTGTCATTACGTTCTTTTCTTTTCCTCCATTGTACTTTTCCGCTTAATACTTTCATAAGTAATTCCCATTTTGCGTGTCGTCTTTTTGTTCTGTTTTAGTTCTTGTCTTGGGTACATACAGATGAGGGATGGTGGAAGGAGCGGCATATACATGCAATACATAGACGATAGCAGCCATGTCCTGATTATATACACTATACATAGAATATGACTGATTGTGAACGTGAATTATGTATATGTGGAATATGTCTACCATGGTTACCTTTTCACGTGGCTTAGAAATATATAGGAGAATGTACAGATTGAGATTCACATTCTTCCAACGCGGTCACGTGTCTGGTATGAGCGGGAGAGGAACCGAAGGAGGACCGTGTTTTTTTTCCGGACAAGACGGTTTGCACGGTATTGAGCTTACATAAATTACTCTGTGTCATTTACTCGCACCTCTCCGTGTGCCCGGTCTCCGATTTCAGCTCATTCCTGCCCATGCTGGCGGTAATTTATTCAAATGCAACCACAATTCTATGGGGGGCACTGGTTGTCCAGTGTATCCTAGACTTTGGCGGAGCTGTTAGGTAGATTCTCTTCGAGATTGAGTGACATTGAACTTCTACGGATAAAAGAAATTACCGGCAAAAAATTCGAGACTTGGTTCTAAATTTGATGTATGCAAAATCCTAAATTGCTCCACACACTCAATGTGAGAGCCGTCTGGATAACTGAAAGAAAATATATAAAATTGACAGACAACGGAACTCAAAACTATACACTCACAGCAGTCCCCTGTGTCTCCTTCAATGACTTCTCCAATTGATAAACCTGTTCCTCAAAATGTGTTCTCAGATTATGCCAATATTTGTTAGCCCTTTCTTCTCCACGGTCCACCTGTTCCCCTTCTGATTCCCGTTTAATAGCATGTCCCATTTCATCCAAAATTGTGGCGGCCCGATGGAAGACTTCAGTCTTCTCTTGCAGTGAACCATTCAAGTCCAGTTGGTTGTCAATTTGTGTGGAATGAGCAGAAATCATATCTTCTGCTTTTTTTGCAGCTTGGAGAAGCACATCACCGAGCCGTATGTAGAAGGTGGTTCTGAAATTGGGAGAAATGTGGATGCTGACCACATAGTGGAAAGAAGAGCTGTCAATGTATTGAGACTTGAAAGCGGTAGGTATTGTGCACCTGATTAGGTGATAAAAATTCTGCAAGGTTTGTTGCTGAGAGAAATTGAAACTCTCCCAAATAATTGAAAGTGCAATCAGAGTCCAAGCTAAAGTTTTCTCGGCTCTATTGGTGAATTGATATGCTCCAGTGTATTTCACACTCCATATGCGCTCAAGGACATAGATGTATGACTGTACCACCTCTTGGTTCCATTCTGGCATCTCAATGCATATGGTGAGCCAAGGGGAAGGGTTACAGTGAATGTATGGTGTCCATTGGGTTATTCTGGAAAGCATTTCACCAAGTCGAATATAATTCTCCAGAAAATATGGCATCTGCAATGAATTTTTCATGATGACAGCACCCATCCGACACCACACATCATATTCTTGCATGATGGGCTGCAAGTGTTCATTCACAAACCAACTTTTTGCCTGGCAGAGAATCATGAGGGCCTGATTTGAACAGGGGCCTTCTGTGGAAAGTGCTTTGAGAATGACCTGGAGCACTTTCTTAGATGGGGCTGGGAATTCTGTGGCATCGTTCAGAGCCTTGAGTAGCCATAAAACACGCTCCTCCGTGGCTACATCCCAATCTTCCTCTATACCGTCACTGGATGGGTGACCATCCTGAAGCACTGCATATACCCATGCCACATCTTCGAGCATGCCAGGGCCATAAAAGTCCCTAGGTGCCAGTGCTGCCACCACCACATCCACCCACCCATCAGTCTGAGCCATTGTGGCACAAAAGTTGTAAACATATGTAATGACTCGAGATTTTCCAATATTCTGCTCCCCTGTCATCTTTGCCATTTGGCCCATCATTGTAATGATCTCCTTGGCCATGATCACATCAATTGAATTTTCATCCAGAGATTTGCGGAGGCATTTGAAGAATTCCGCAACTAGGAAGTCAATAGCAAAACTGTTGAATGATTAGAGAACAGAAGATCCAAGAAGTAGGTAATACATGAACCTTTTATCTTTCAACACAAGGATATCTTGGTGTGCTTGGAAACCAAGCCTTACATTGAGGAAAAGTAGGCAATCAGCATAATTCTGCTTTGTAAAGCCTGTTTGTGATGCTGAGATATAATCAAGCATAATTTTCAGGTTTGGAGCAATGTTTCTAGATCTCCATGTGGTGTGTGGTAGCACACGGAGTACCCAAAACATGTCAGATTGAGTGCGGACAGTTTGCAAGCATCCAGTGTCTCCTTGTAATGCCTTGAATACACTGTGTAACTGGGCCAGCTGTGAGGATTCAGTTCCCTCTGCCATTTTTGGGACAAGGACTTGATTCAACCAGATCAATTTGTTAGTGTTCCTCAAGCTGATGCTCATTGTTCCATAAGCCTGCCCACAAGTTATGGCATGCCGTATTGAACTGTCTTGAACTTGGCATTGGCTGCCTGTTCTAATGAAACAGGCCCAAAATATGACACGTAACCGATCCAGTGCCGAGTCGAGGTCTGCATTAAGTGGCCACCACAAGTCCACAGCAAGGTCTGCAGCCACAGATATGACATCAGGGTTGGTAGATGTCTCTAAAAGCCACACAACAGCAGGTACCGCAGGTGAGGCCTCTAGGAAAGGTCCAGCAGAAAATGGGCCTGGTGTAGGTAGGTCAGAATCTCCATCATCGCCGGGGATACTCCGGCAGAATAGTGGCAATAAGGGAGATATTGAATGCCGTTGTAGAAAATTCCACATAGTCATCCAAGCATCCCTCAGAACCTTCCAAAATCGACGAAGAAATTGAGGAGAATGAGGCAGTTTCTCCCATAACCTGATGGCCAGTCTGTACAAAACTCTGAGAAGTCTGTGCAAAGCACTGGCAAGTGGGGTCTGGAACGGTGAATCTGGATACACCACTGCAGAGATCAACAGAGAAATGTATGCCAGAGTGCCCAGGGATGCCAATGCAATCACAATGATGGCAATTGGGCGGCTGATTGTTGACAAGTAAATTGAGAGAGCTGTAGAAAAGAGAAGTAAAGCCAGCTGGAGGAGTAATGGGAACATCTCCATGACGAGGGTAAACTTCCACCTTTGCAAGCCATCATATTTCCGCTGACGTTCGAGGCCACGTTGCTCGAGGGTTCCTCTGCTGCCTGCTGCATCATAATGCATCAACCACTGCTTCCCAAGCACTGCTAGCAATGCAGCTAGCAATGTAGAGAATAGACTGGCATAGAGGAGGCTTTGGACAATTATAATAGTGGTGGTGGCTCCACTGTTGGGCTCAGTTGTGTCTATGCCTGAGAAAAGTGACTGGTTGGCATTGTGAATGAGGATCCGAAGAAGTTGCTGCGTGGCTTCATTGGGATCCTGTTGCAGTTCAGGCTGTATCTGGATAATAAATGCCGAGCTAACAGCAGAGAAGAGACCGGCCTTGAAATATTAAATTACCCAACTGAATTTTAAAATGGATAGATTACACACAAAGATGAGGGATGTGTCAAGATCAGTGCCGTATTTCTTATGGAACTCCCGGTCATACTCCTCTGACAGAGTCTTGTACGCATTCCAGAATGTGGTCTCTTTGTCTGTTGTAGGTGGGGCCTTTGGCTTCAGTGCCTCGAGAAGCCTTGAGACTTGTCCATTAGATTCCTGGCAGAGCCGGTAGATAACTGACCTTTCCGTTTGGACCTCATTCATCTTTGTCAGGTTTGCGAAACATTCTTGGATTGTGTTGCCAAGGCTGTGGCCAAAGTTCAAGGCACAAGACAGAGAGGCCGACTAATTTTTTACCTTGGTTCATCAGACATTGGGTGGGCGGGAATTTCAGTCGAAGGAGCCGCCGTGGGAGAGGATGGTGTTTCGTCCACGGTGTACGTGTGGAAGACGCACTGCCGTACTTATGCCTGTCACTGTCAGTCATTGTCACAGAAAGTGTTCAACAGCAATTCCACAGCCTTTGTCTCACACTGTCAATGGTACTTGATTATATAAATAGCGCATTGATTAATTTTGACCGGATTAGGGAGCCCGCTCTGCGGAAATAGAGCATATCTGCACGACCGTTTTTCCCGCTACCTTTAGGTACGGGTTTATATAGGGCGCCCTATCAATCAGGTTTTGGCTGTAAATCACATTTTGGTCATTTCTTCTCGCGTCAGCAGCTTTTCTCTCTGCCAAAATGCTTCGGCATTAGAACTGGCTGAGCGTAATGCCGAAATTTGCCGGAATGTCTCGTAAATTGGTTTATGGACTGCCTTTATTTCCAGAACTGTATCTACTCATAATATTGGTCGAGGTGAGCCCCGCTGGCAAAGGCCTTGCAACAGGTTTGGACCACGCTAATACCAAAAAAAAAAAAAAAACTGAAGGCTGGAACCACTAGTACATACTGGCAGTTGAGAACACCTAAGACTCGAGAGAAGGATCCAGAGTATATTGCCTTGGATTGATTCAAACACGGCCCCATTAAGTGCTTCGTTCCTCAAAGCTGCTGGCTCAATGGGGAATTAGGAAATGGATGCACTGCCTTCTAGATGTATAGGCCAATAAGTTTAATGTTGCGACTTTGGAGGCAGAAAAGGAACCTGAGTAAGTAGCTCCGAACTTACTTACGTCTGATCAGAGACTAGGGGTGCTCAATTCTTTCTTTTTTTTTTTTTTTTTTTTTTTTTGGTGGTACATATAGCCGATAGCAATTAACAATTGGTTAACCCTACCGGTTTAGTAAAGTTTAGAATATCAATTCCGAGATGAGTGGTTCACCGTCCAGAGAAATGCCTTGCGCACACCTATACATAGGTAGTGTGGGACTGTCGCGCTATCCAACTCCTTGGCGACTTCCTTGCCGAGAACGGTTCTGTGGTGAGAAGGCGCGATTACCACTAAAACTCTGGGTTCCCGGAGCCATTTTGCCGGTAAGGTCCGCTCATTATCCAATGTGCCTGACCAGGTTGTAACAACGAGTTGAGGCGCGAGAGCGGGCTGTTTGCCATTCTGTGGCCTATTAGCCAGGGCTATGTCGACCTGCAACCTTTGATTTATAGTATATCTCCACCTATTTTTTATTTCTTCCTCATCAAGCGGAGTTCCGTCCCGGGATATAACCCGATCGTTCCGGATCTTCCAGATAAGATAGGCGGACTCGGACATCAATATCCGGTACAGCCTCTGCGTGCCATTCTTTGGCTTATTCCTCTCATCGCGAAACTCAGCAAGTCCGCACCCCAGTATCGTTCCTAGGGAAACATCAGGCCATTCTTCCTCTTTTTCGAGCCACAGGGTCTCAGCCGCCCTCCAGATCATCTCTCGTCCGGGGCTCCCGCATTTTGTCAGAATGTGGTCCAGATCTTCCAAGACACCGCACTCTTGACAAGTAGCGCGTTCTTCACATTCAGGTATGTGTGTCCAATACTTCCCTATCCTATGTGAGTTATGCAGTCCTCTCCACAGGAATTCCACTGTTCTGGGTAGGAATTCTTTTGAATCCATGGATCTCCACACGAGTTCATCCGTCACATACCTCCGGAAAGTGGTCTTCACTTCTCTCTTGACGATCTCAAGCATTTTCGCAGTCGACGGTCTCGGGGCGTGCACTTTCGCTCTTATTTTTATTTCTCTTATACTTTTATAGAAAATTTTCTGACGGTTTCCTTGCAGGCTCATTCCAGGAAGTGCCGTCTGCGGGGGCAGTGTGAGCTCCCACTGGACATCCGTCGCCGCCCTCGCTGCCTCACCTGCTAGTTCAGCAGCCTTTCGGTATGACGCTCTTTCGGTTGAGTCTGTGACTAATACTTTAAATATGGTCGGTGATTTTCTTGCTTTAAGCTCTGTGGCTAGGCACCGCAATACTCCATGGTGTCGTACACCTACCCATCCTTTGTGCTCCCATCCTGTGAGTTTATCGTTCATTGCGGTCCTCACATATTCCTGTGTGCTTGTTATAGTTAGCACTGTCTCCTTCCTTGTCATTCGGACTGCTTCCAGCGCCGCATAGAGCTCGGCAGCGTACTGGGACTGGTTCTCATTAACGGGGATACATTTGCCGCTGTTCCTGTTGTCTCTGACCTTCACGAAGATACCAACAGCAGCGCGGGCCTTTCCTCCTGCTTGTGCGTGTACTTTACCTGCGATGTATATTTCCGCAGCGTCCGGCGCGGGCTCTACAATTACCCTCCTTCGCGCTGGAGCTAGTTCACGCTCCTGTGGTTCTTCTGGCCTCCGGGTCATTACCCGGAGGCCCATAGCCAGAGTTGTAATACGTTCCGGCGGTTCGAAGATTTTTGAGCTCTCTCCCTCAGTTTCAGGTGTCTTTTCCGCCGCGGTAGCTTCTCCTGTCCACTTGGGATGAATCTGTCCTAGGCGGGCAGCTGCCGCCATGACGCATGCGTGGGGATTTTCACACCCACTTATTGTTCTATCGTCATCGCATTTATCGCACTCACATGTAACTCGTTCAGAGTGCAATGGGTCCTCTAATCGCTGGACCAGGGCCAAGGCATCACCAACGGTCAGCGCACCATGGTTTCTTCGCAGGCAATCTGCTTTCTCGCCGTTGTTTATTTGCGACTTCTGACGGTTTGCCCCTGGGTGGTGCCACAGCGGCATCTGTCGCTGTATGGTTGGGGATGGGCTCAATGTTTCAAACTTAAGGCCGTATTTATTCAAGCACTTAATCAAGTCTTTGTGTAGTGCTGGCGGCTTCTTCTGGTTTATCTTAATCTCTTGGACCATCAGGTGTGTCTTCGCTTCCTCGGACACTTTCGGTGATTTGACAATATGTCGGGATAGGCGGTGGAGAGCTAACGCAGCCCAATGGGAGCGTTTCTCCGGGTCCAATTCTGCAAGGCCTGCGGCCTTTGTCAGGAGGAGGGCTTCGTTTCTGGCTTCCACGTCGAGTAGGCCGATGCCGCCAAGCTCACGGGGCAGCATCAGTGTTTCGCTCGATATCATCGGTGACTTCAAGTCATTGATGAACTCCCTCTGGGCTTTTAGTATGTGTTTCGTGACTGCTGCTGGCATCCCATTAACCTGAGCCAGGTATTGTGAGCGAGAACCGGCTATGATTTGGTCGGCATTTTTTCTTAGGGACAAGGTTGGGTGGAGACTTGCCCATCGTTCGTAGTCTGAGTCTATTTTCTCCAGGACCGGTGTCCACACCCCAAAAGGTTCTACTCCATTTCCGATGAAACTCCCAAGTATGCGCACAGATTCCCCCTCCTTAGCAATGTGGATGTCGGACGGGATTGGGTCGTCGTTAACATTGAGCTGTCTCGTCTCCAGGAGATATTTTCGAAACTCCTCCGCACCAAAGGGTATAATTTCTGTTTTTGTTACATTAAAACGCGCCCCTGACGCAAGGCACCACCTGTCCAGGACTTTCTGTAGGTCCTCATAGCTATCATGTTCACTCATATATACAGTGGTATCATCTGCAAACAATTGTACGACCGCTTTCTCGGCCACGCCAGGTATTGAGTATCCACGCAGGTCTGATCCCCGAAGCATCGATGCCAAGGGTTCAATGGCGAGGTTGAATAACAAGCATGACAGTGGATCTCCCTGCCATACTCCTCTCACCACGCGGAAGGAGGAGCTTATTTCCCCGTTAATAATAATGTGTGTATCGGCATACTTATATAGTGATTTCACCGTGTTGACGTACAGTTCGGGTATTCCTTGTGCTCTGAGCGTGCTCCATAGGTAAGGGTGCAATGTCTTGTCGTATGCCTTCTCCTGGTCAAGCGCCACGATAGCACCATTTTGCAGGTCTTCTTCTGAATAATCCACCACTTCCATTGCCAGGTATATGGCGTCCGTTATTTTCCTCCCTACCATGAAGCCGGATTGGTCCTTGTGGATAAGGTAAGGGGCGACTTTGCTTAGCTTATTTGCTAACACTTTGGTGAAGATCTTGTAGTCCGAGTTCAGGATGGTTATGGGCCGGTAGTTCGCTATGTCCGTGCGGTCCTTTTTCTTAAAGAGCGGACACATCCATCCCAGGGAAAATTTGGAGCCTTCGACCATGCCAAACTCCTCGATATCGTTATATACCCATGTGAGAACTTTCACTATATCGCAAGTCCTCTTCTTTGGTGTGTTCGTGTCCCTAGCCTTTTTATTCTCTCTGTTAATTGCTTCGAGCCGTTGCCAGAATTCCGAAGGGATGCCGTGCATCCCTGCTACTTTTCCTTGTGGCGCCTGCAGTAGAGCTTCGAGAACACCTTCCTCAGTAAGCTTCTCCGCTAGTGGCGACATATTTATTCCTTCCCGGGGCTGAGGTAGACACTCCAGGGCTTCTTTTTGAGCTGCCTCTCGTTCGGCTTGTGGGGTATTCACCCCGTCATTCTGGAGATCGTTATGGTAGTCACGCGCTATTTCAGCCATCTCCGAAGAACGTCTGCTTCCCCTCTCCGGCGTGATATCGGTCCTCCGGAGGTAATCTAGTGTGTCCCTTGGTTTCGCGTCTTTGCTGAGGTTCACTGCATATTTAGTGATGTGATTAAGTTCAGTGTATCCGCGCACTTTAGTTTGGAGCCGTTTTCTCTCGCGCTGGCGATCAACCAGCTCGTCAATCTTCTTCTCTATTGCCCCGACTACATCAGGAAAATGTTTTCCGTCTGGTGCGTCTGGCACCAGACGCATCAAGGCCGCCATAACGCCAGAATGCGCACTGGCGACATAAAAAGATGTCAGGTGCCAGAACGTGTTCTGGCGTCAGAATTACATTATCTGGTACTGCACAACATTTTCTGGGACCCGTTCTCTTGATCCAATCATACAGTGTAAATGGTTCAATAGAATGTATTTAGGTCAGAACGATATATACATGCGTGCAAATAGGTTTACATGGTCCACATACAACCAGCACCTCGGCACGAACAGAACCTCAGACCAACCGGGAAGCGTGGAAGAGAGTGCTGAATGAATGTACATCAGTGAAAATTCAGAACGAAGCGATACACACGTACCCTGATATGTCGCATGCCTTGGCGTCCAATCCCGAGCCGAGAATGTCGAGTGAGCGGTGCGCAGAACAAGCAAAACAAGAAGAACTGGAAGACTCTTGAAGGATTTGAAGGACTTGAAGACTTGGGGATTCTCTTGAAGTGCTTGAAGAGTCTTGATTCTTGAAGAATCTTGAAGAATTGGCAGCATGTTGCCTTGAGGCACAGCCATACAGCGCAGCCAAGGGAAAAGAGATGCTTGAGGAATGGTTTGAGGTCAGAAAGGCATCCCATCGGTATCTTGAGCTTGAATTGAGCTTGTTGAGGTGTGTGTATCGAGCAGGGAGGGACAGCGAAGAGGGGGGGTGCGCAGAGGTGAGCGGAGGAAAAGAGAGGCGTTGACGTGGCAGTCACTGATCAACAATGATCACGCCATTGATTGATTGATCGAGCGGAGTTTCAATTGGACTTGGCGAAATTTCTCCGAGTCCACTCTGGTCCACTCTTAAAATACGGATTTCGCTATTATTACCACCTTGCAATCTAGCGCATATGGTAGCTGACAAGAATTCAGATGCTTAGCGTGTTTCATATGAGTTTTTTTCTTCTCTTAAATTCTGGCCTATCTGGCGTTTGTGGCGGAGAATCACGCCAGATCACCAGATCAGCCAGATGCTGCCACAGCCGCCAGACAGAAAACATTTTCCTGATGTAACTCAGCAATTTCCTCTTGTGACTTCTCCCTCGTACTCTGGCCGAGGTTCTCAGTCGCTTGCCCATTGCTTCCATGGTCAGGTATGTCCATTGCTTCCATAGTTGCGGCTGCCTGTGGCTGACTAAGGGTTACAGGCTCCTGCTGGCTGCTGCGCGTTTCTTCATGTTCGTGGGTGCCTTGTTCTTCTAGCTGGACAGTCACCCTTGGTTGACCATTTAGCAGGGCCTCTCGTTCGTTTACTAGCTCTATTCGCTTCTTCTCTGACGCTCCCACAGCGGTCTTTGCCCTCTTCTGTCCAAACTCCACCACCGAGTCTTTGAAAGTCTCAAATTTGGTCTGGGCATTGATACCTTCGGTGCGTGGATCCTGCATTGAGTCCTCCAGCTCGCAGGCTTTCTCCATGACATAGGTCATAAATTCTTTGTCGTGCAGGAGAAACAGTTGCAGTGCTGGCCTTCCTTTGCCTATGTATGGTGCTCCTGGGGCTGTTATTGTCACGGAGACCATCTTATGGTCTGTTAGCCCCCCGGCTACATCTTCGATATCCCAATAGCGGCAATTCTTCATTTGCGTGGGTGAGACCAGTATTCGGTCTATGCGGGACAGGGTCCCTCGTGTACTCACATGCGTGTAAGCTTTTGTGTCTGGATTATTTTGTCGCCAACCATCCTTCAGTTCCATGAGTCGAACAAAACGCAAATATGCAGAAACCACCGCATCGGGATCGGTGCGGTGTGGTAGGCGGTCTATTGTGTCTGGAACTAAGTTGAGGTCCCCACCCATGGCATCGGGCACTGGTAAGTCAATTGTCAGCCACATTTCACACAGCTCGTTCCAGAATTTGATTTTTTCCTCATCTGATTCAGTCGGGGCATATATCGCAAGAACAGTCATGGTTCGTGAGCCGTGCCATGGCAGGACAGCAAGCATAGCTTTGCCCGGTATGAGGTAGTGGATTTTTACCCCTTCAACGTTGGTGATTTTGCGGTTCAGGACTATCGCGACACCCTTTGCGGCTGGATTTTCAGGATATTCATAATTGAATAACTTCAGACGTTTGCTCATGAAACTCTCTTCTATTTCAAGGGCCTGTGCTGCGGACATGTGGGTCTCCGTAACTATCATAATGCCAATTTTCTCTTCGTGCATCATGCGGTGAATCCCGTGCCACTTATGGCTTTCCTGAGTTATCGAGGTCGCCTTGATACCGTTTATATTAATCGCAGCGAGCTTAACATTTGCTCTGGTGTTGCGGGATATCTTTGGGTTTCCTATTTGTTGCTTCTCCCTCTTGTGGTTGAAGAAAGCGGGCACGTGGTCCTCGTCTCGTGGACACCCCCTTGGCGGGCGTCGCTGCCCGGTCCTTGGTGTGCAGCTCTGTGCATCTGTCCTGACTTGCGGGGCATTGGGGCCAGTTGCGGTCCCTCCCGTTTGGTCGTCAGCCGCTCCTGAGTTCCCCCTAGCTCGGCCGTTCCCTCTCGGGCGGGATGGCAGGTCTGAGCCCCTGGTCGACGTGCCCGGATTTTCCACTGCATCGCCGTTACCGACGCGCCCTGCATTAGCGTGCGCGCTTGGGTTTCGTCGCTCTTCGCCAGTCTCCGTGGCAGCCAAAGCAACGGTGGAACTGCCGCGGGGGGGGTCTCGTTGAGAATAGCCGGGGCTAGGCCCCCGGTTGCCCCGGCTCCCGCTGGTTTCATGGTTTTGTCTCGTAGCCTGCGGGCACTGACAAGGAGGATGCGCCGGGTCCCCTAAACCCTCCCGTGCTCCAGGAGGGTCCGTGGCGCGAAATCGTATACCTATTGGTTGTGTCATTCATGTTTGAGAGTGGGGGTGGAACAGGTGTTTTCGCGGCCGCGCTTAATAGCGCGACTGCTAGCGCACATTGCGCCAGGAGACTCAGGCCCTGATCCGAAAGCCAGATCTCCATCGTTAAAGTATTGTTTACAGCTTAGACAATTTCATCAGTGAAGTTGAAACGAATCGTGTATTATTCGTAGGGGCAACATATACAAGAGACAATTGAGGACTAAAAGTATCGAGACGTCTAATGTGTATCGGGGGAATGAGGTGTACAATGTGGAAAAGTCTTAGAAGTAGTCATCGCACTCGCGGCGCTTGCCCTTCCCTTTGTAGTCGTTCCCCTTCTTCCCCTTGCCATCGCCGAAGGGTTTCTTATTGTTGCCTTGGTTGCGCCCGTTACCCGAGTTCGAACCTGAGCCCCCAGCATTGTTGGGACGCATGCGCTCCATAGCCTTGGCGGCAGCTGCGCGCCCGGCTTCCTCGATCACGGTGATGGTCGCAGGGGTCGGGCCGAGCCATCCGGGGACGTCAGGGAGCGGGCAAAGGGGGGTCGGGTGGTCGACGGAGGGACAGATGCGGCAGCGGAACGCGCGACGGAGACGTGCTACACCCCAGCTCGCGTTCATGATCTGAAGCCTCCCGAAGAGACGGCGAAGCTGGGCCCAGTTTTCATGGTTGTTGGTAGGTGGGTGACGTGGAGACGCCAGTCAATGGTGGTGATATCGTTGTCAACGAGAGCGATGCTGCGAACTGCCACGGAGTTGAGGAAGATCTCCCAGGCTTCCCCAGCAGAGACCTGCGGTCCGAAGGCGTCGCGATGTGTCTGCACGAACTGGGCGATGTCGTTGTTGGCTGCGATGGCGGCGCGGAGGAGGCCACGCGCGATGTCGGCGTGCTCGGTAGTGTTGGCCAAATAAAACCCGGTGAAGACGCCGACGAAGCCGTTGACGGGGATGTCATACGGGATGGGGAAGAGGGTGATGGCAGTGGATGAGACGACGCGGCTATCGAGAATGTCTTGGGCGAGGTTGGCCGGGATGCCAGCAACAAGCCAGAGTGCCGGGCTGGAGCCATTGGCAGCGGTGGGCGGAGTACCGAGGATGAAGGTAGCCGAGCCGACGTTGATTCGGTTTCCGAGAGTCGCGGATGAGGCTGTGGGTCCTCGCGGTGGCACCGTTGCCGCCACTGACCATCACATAGAACTTGGGGTGGTCTACCTCGTCGCGAAGGTGAGTGAGCTGCGGGGGGGTCCTTGGAGGAGGAGCTCAGGTTGGTACCAGATGATGGGAAAACCGCCAGCCGGAGCGGGAGTATAGGCACCGCGCGGAGGGAGCCCATCTGCAGTCAGCCACAGCGGAGGTAGAACAGCAGCTGCAGCGACGCCAGCAACAGGGGCTGCAGCCGCGACCGCAGCGTATGTAGCGGCGGCGGTGTCGTTGGCGGCGGCGGTGCGTCGTTGGCGGCGGCGGGTGCGTCGTTGGCTGCGGCGGGTGCGTCGTTGGCGGCGGCGGGTGCGTCGTTGGCGGCGGCGGGTGCGTCGTTAGCGGCAGCGAGTGCGTTAGCGGCGGCGGGAGCGTTCATGGGCGCCAGGAACGGTGTGCCGGACGTGGGGACAGCAACGGGCGCGCTCTCGGCGGCAGGCGCCGGAGCTGCAGCCTTTGTGGTGTCGGCGAAGGGGGCAGGTGCCGAGGCCCCCGTGGAGTTGGCGCGCAGGCGTTTGGATGGCGAATCTGGTTCCCCTTCGGGGCGGCGCGACGACGACGCTCCCCCATTCGAATGAACGGGCGAGTAGGAGAGCGCGAGCGACGCAGTTCTCGCCTTCTCGAGTTCCTCGACGAGGAAAGGGTCGTCCTCATCGTTGGTTACTGTGTGCCGAGTTAGAAAGACCGGATAGCACAAAGAGTGCGGCTTACCTGGCCTCGCGACAGCTTTCTTCTTGCCCTTGCTCTTGGCGGCCTTGGCGCGGGGCTTGGTCACGGTCGCGGGTGCGGGCGCGGCAGCGTTGAGGGGAGGGAAATCCTCCCCCGAGATCTCGATAACCGAGGCGGGGGAGGAGTGGCGGGCCGCCTGCGGAGTCGGTGTGGCATTGGCAGATTCCACGGGTGCGGGGGTTGAGTCGCTCTCCCAGCCGATCGGGTCGGCGGTCTGGCTGGGTGCGGGTGACGGACTGTCGACATTGTCCCAGTAAAAATCGCTCTCGACGGACGGAGCGGGGGATGGCGAGCGAGTAGTACGGGTGTGGACCATTGTGAAGACTTTCAAAGTAAGGGGATATGGGTAGCTGGAGGGCTGAGCTGGGATAGGGTCTAAAATTCTGGTGGGGCGAGGAAGACGAACATTCCGCCCCCTCTTAACGCGTCGCGAGCAAAGGAAAGAGCGCCATTGGACCGGCCATATTCAAGCTACCGTGTGTGGATATCGCGGCCAGCAGGTTGTCGGTACAAAGAGATAGTGGGGCGCCAGACTAGTAGTGTGGACAAAAACGTGTTAGTTTCGCTCTCTTTCAGTGTAAAAAGAGAGCTTGTACCAGTCCATTATCGTTAAGGTGCGGGATTTGGACAAAGACCAATACACCAGGTGTCCAGCGCCTGGGGTGCGGGCCTTTGTTCGAAAGCCGTAGGGTCGGACCGGTCGGTCAGAGAGGCGAGCGCGCACGTCGACGATGAGGTCGGGTTGGTGAGACGGAAAAAGAGTGCACTGCAAATGGCGTCATGTTCCTTGACAGTTTGGCGTACATACTGTGGGAGCCTTGGCGTTCCGCAGCGCCCACGTTGCTTTAGTGAGGAATTAAGTTGCCGGAAAGTAGCCGGTGCGAGGCACAAAGATGGCGGGTCGCGAGCAAGGGGAGTGGCTCGGGGCTCCGGGGGCATTATGCTCGGTGGTTCATTCAGTGCGAGGGAGGGTCTTCTCGGGACTCAAGCAAACCGCGGTGAAGCAACATTTTATATTAGAGCAACTCGGACGTACACAATGTGCAGTCAAGGCGTCGTTGCGCCGGTGTTCGCTCATAGCGGACACCAAGGGGAGTGAACGGCGTCTACGCGCTTCTGCTAAGCTTGGGCGACCAGCAGGCGTCGCCTTCATCGTTCAGCAGCAGCGCGCACCCTTCCCAGTGGCGTGGGAAATCCGGCCACCATGGTGGTTCGGAACAAGGGGCCCCCCGGGTGCTCAATTCTTAAAATTGTATTCAGTTCAGTTCGGATTTTTATTCAAATGGGCGCATTTTTATTATTATTTTGAATAAAAATCCGAACTGAACCCGTTCGAACTAAGAATTGAGCACCCCTACTGGTGCATCGAAGGAATATAGCAGCTTGTTTTTACCGCAATATCAATATTTGCAGCCCCGAGATAAATTTCAACTTCATTAAGCTTCGGCGCCCAATGCGAGCTGGGGCACGTCGACCGAGCGAGTTTTGGGCGCTCCGGAAATTAAACAAAGAGTGTTTACCAAAATACTAAAGCAAACTGTCCTGTCAGAAATGTTCGGCAGCCAATGCGGCTGGTCGACGTGCCTGCATCAACCGAGCAAGTTTTGGGTGCAGCCCAGAAAATAAACAAAGAGGGTATACCAAATGATTACCTAGACTCGTAACCTGCAGTCTGTAAACAATTTCCGAAAAAAAATGCGGCAAGCACTTCGGTGTTTACAGACTGGTACATCTCGGGATCGTGTATTGGGCTGACAGCGGAGTTTAAAATTTTACTGAGGCTCATGTTCTCTCTTGCACTTTGACCATGAAGGAAATTCAGATTATCAAGGATTCAAATAGGCTAGAAATAAACACATTTGCCTCCTCAGAATATTATGTGGAAGAGCTGCAAACCGCATCAACTTTTGGGCAGAATTGATGCTTTTTGATCGCTCGCTTCTCGGCCGATCACGGCACCTGCCAAAATTTCAAACTCCGTTGGCAGCTCAATCCCCTTTCCTGAAATGTACGTACCAGTCTGTAACCAGCGAAAGTGCTTGCCACAATTTTCGCATTTTGGTTACAGACTGGTAATAGCGGCAGTCAGAGTAAGGATTCTGAAGGCGATTCTGATCAACGATTCTCAAAGCGATTCTCGGGTGATAAAAGCATGAGAGAATCGCTGTCATGAGAATCGCTTTTAATCGTGTAGAAGCTCCTCTGGAGGCGCTTCTATGACGATTCTGAGGCGATTGCGATTCTCTGGAATTAAAATCGTCCAGAATCGATCAAGAATCCCCATCAGAATCCACATCAGAATCGCCTCAGAATCGCCTCAGAATTGCTACTCTGACTGCCCCTAATGAGTCTAATGATTACCTTTCAGAAATGATTTGCAACTTACAGTCATGTTGAGATACATTTGCCAGCCTGGAGGCCTTCAGTAGGACTGTGGCTCACTGGCCTAGTATGCATATAAACCACCTACTTTTATCAGTTATATTATTTACTATGTAGCAGATGCCTATGTGGTGCTATACATAGGCTAAATGGCTTCGATGAGCATTGAACCCCTTTCGGTGAATGTAATTGTACCAGAAGATTTTTTGGTAAAACAGGTAGCGGGCTGTGCCGCTTGTCGGCCTTACCGGCCTTATTATTTTGGAGATCGCTCCAGGTTTTAGGCGATGTCAGAAATTTGATGAAATCTCAGTGTGACTTCTGATTGACTTCTTTGCGGCAACTCCCACACTTAATTTACAGATGCAATTTTCAGGTTGAGTCCATGTGAGGATGGTACTGGAATTGAATTGGGGTAAAATGTCCAACAACAGCACCATGGTCGTTCTTTTTCGTGTCAGCCATTCCCTTTTAGGCTGCCCCAACATTTCTGGAATCAGGCATCATTTTTAGGATCAAACAAGAGGCAAGGAGAAATTTGGAAAGGATTATCAACCTCTAAATGTAAATTCAAGGCCTCAACTTTTCGGCATTGCCGTAGCACTCTCAGTAGTTAAAATTCTCCTATTTTTCTTTGACCTACCTCCCCATTTTCGGGGTCTGGCTACGCAGAGAAGATGTTATTTTCCTCATATCTATAGCAAGCAGAGCAGGAGAGTGTTCTGATGTTTTCCTTATCCGATCAAAAATGATGGCGACTGAAGTCTCTTGCTCGGCGACTTTCTTACAAGTGCAAGGCTATCGCTCTATGTATATTTTATGTCCAGTGTTCAAAGAGAATCGATGGGGCTTGAGAACTGTCTCTCCAGTTTTGTCTAAAATAGAAAAGAGCTTGCCTGAAGTAGTTGCTGGACTGAAACAGAGGCTGATATTCGGGATTCTATTCCCGCCGGCCTTGCGCCGGCCTCTTGGGATCAAATGGGCATTTTGGCCTGTGCAGATATGCTCTAATGCTCCTTAATCGACTGCTTGGATTTTCTTCATGTTCAAATTATGCGCTGCCGCATCGCGGCCGGCGGTTGCCGCCTCAATGCCGTGCCGTGTCACGGCGCGTCACACTCACTCAGCACTCGATGATTTTGGCTGGACCTCGTTCGACTCCAATGGGTCTGCTCAGAACGGGGATCCTGAAAGGCTTGAAAACCTCGGCGGCATCCACGCATTCAGTAACCACGCGAACGGACGGCCGTGCTTGGGACGTGCCCCAATAAACTTTTTTTACATTGGTATTACTTACTCAGACCCCGCTTACGAGTACTTCCTCTTTGACCTCTTACTCCTCTGCGCGATTCGCTAATGTACATAATGGGTGGGGCTGGGAACAACAGTGGGGGATTCCCTGCTGGGGTTTGCACCCCACCCGGCGCAGCAAATCTGCCCACGAGCGTGCACAGCTTCAGCGTGTCGCCCGGCAGCACGCGCGCGCCCTCACTCATCGACGCAATGACGTCCCGCGCGCAAAGCTCCCGTACCTTCGATCCACTCTCCGCCCTTGTTTCCGTTCCTCCATCGCTTCCCTCCTGCGCGCGCACCCGTCCTATCGCCCGCTCGTCCCTTCGTTGCTTCGCCGCTCCCTGCTTCCTTCACCGCCCACCCCCTCTTCACCCTCCCATTCCCCCTCCCTCCTCCCCTCCCCTCCCCTCCCTTCCGCACCCCTTTAATCTCGTCTATCCCATACCCACCCCTCCCCTTCCCCCCCCCACTCCTCCCCATCCACTTTTTACCCTCACACCAACCCTTCTCTTCTCCCCAGCCCCCGACGTCCCGCCCGACACCCCCGCATACCTCGCCGCGTGATCCGGCGTCTCCAACGCCACGTGGGCAAGATCCTCCCGCCCGTCATGAGCGCGAGGGTGAGCATGAGGCAGAGCGCGAGTATTAAGTGGGTACCCGCCCGCATCGCGTCACCTTCTTTTTTTCCACTCCCATTCTCGCGCTCGCGCCTGATATCATTACTACTAAACCCCACTTTCTGCCCATTCTCTGCTGCGATCCATAATCAGTGCCACCGTCCCCTCCCCTCCCCGTCTATCCTCCCCTCCTCCTCCTCTTCCTCACCTTGCTCGTGTTTTTCGTTCTTGTCACCCCCTCGCTCGCTCGCCATCCCAGATCCAGACTAACAACCTCCGCACAGATTCGGGCGCGTCGAGATCCGTGTGAAGTTGCCGACGGGTGACTGGCTGTGACGCGCCCTGTGGATGCTGCCCGCGGACGATGTGTACGGCGGGTGGCCGTTCAGCGGCGAGTCATGAGTTTATTTTCCGTTATTTCATATGCTTCTTTCCCGCTATTTCGCACCCCACCGCCGGCGCGCGTGTTTTTGCGGAATATGCTGTGCGTGTGGCGTGTGGCGTGTGGCGCGGGACGTTCGTACTGAGAGTGCGTTGCGCGCACACGGTCCTCGTCGTGTGCCGCGGATTCGTGCTCGTGTTACGCGTCCGCTGTGTTACACACCTGCAGTGCCCTGCAGTGCCCTGCAGCGCCCTGCAGTGCCCTGCAGCGCCCTACCATTTCGGTCTCCATGTGGGCGGGCGCGGTGTGCATTGCGTCGCGATATTCACGACCTGAGCACCCGCGTCGTTTTTGCGCAGCCTTGCCGGTGCCGGTGCCCGCTCCTCCCATGCCCTCTGCCTCGCTCCTCCCAGAAGAATGACACTCACGCGCGTTTTTCCCCCGCTCTAAGCAAGATCGATATAATGGAGGCGCGCGGGAACGGGCCCTCGTATCCGAAGCAGTGCGTCGTCGTTCTTGATTTATTTCTCTTCTCTTCTTGAGGCGGGGAACTTGGGGGGGATTTGGGGGGGAGTTTTGGGGAGCAGTGCTCCTAGCTGCGGTGGTGCTGTTTTCTGGCTCGCGACGAGGCGACGATCTTTTCGTCCCAGTGGATGTTCATCGTGGGGCTCGACATGTGCGCGATGTGGACTGGATGGAGACGAGCGGGCTGGGTGTCGTCACTGTACTCGCCATAGTTATCCGCGTCCGCGTCTGCGTCCTGCGCCTCGGCGTCGCGGCGGCCTTGTTTTCCTCGCCTCGCTTGTGCTCTCCTGCAGTTTGTTCTACCAAGGGACGTGGTGCTCCCGGAGCCGACGCCCATAGCGGGCATTATGGTGTAGATCGCGGCATCGGTGTCAGCGGGCGATGGTGCTGGTCGCATTCGTTCCACCTTCCGTTCGTTCCCCCTCTTCTCCTCCCACCCTCGTCACCGTTCCTTCTCCCTGCCCCTCCTCCACATTTGCATGCTTCCCCACTCATGGTATCTACCTGAATACTTATGACCAAACTTCCGCAGCCGGACTCGCGCCTGCATCATATGTTTGGTCTCCAGCCTAGCAAGCCCTTTGGGAACGCGGCAATTTTCAAACGTGGTTGAACGGAGCAAGTTCGGTGCCAGTGTGGGTCACCTTCTTTCTTTCTTCTTTCTACATTTTCTCTTTTTCCGATTTCACTTCGCTTTACTTTTTACCATTTTACTCCTATTCCTTTCGCTTCCTACCCTCCATACACACGCACCGCATAAACACTCGTTCCTTCGTTATTACATTTACTGTACTTAATTGCTTTCTACATCCGATTGTTACGTTCTTTCCCTCCTTCGTCATTTGGATGTTGCCGCTCCTTGCGTAATCCCATTCACCCAATTCCCGTTTCACGTATCAACTTTTTTTTCTGATTATTTGTTGGGCTCTTGGGTACATACAGAGCAGGGATGAAAAGGTGCGCTGGCAGACATAGATGATGGCGGTCATGACGTGAGCATAGACATCAAACACAACTACATACTTGTTGTATTGAATATTATTGTTGGCTCTATCATTCAGAGGGAGAGTGAATCTGAAGAGGAGGCCTTTTTTTTTCTGCCACAATCTGGTTTGCACGTTGCTATTCATTAGTCCGTGCCCTTTAATCGTATACCTCTGCCTACCCGCAATTACATTCGGCCGAATGCCTTTGCTTGCGGCGGTAATCCATTCTGTTCAACCACAATTCATTGATTGTCACTGTCCATCCAACTGATCTTAGATAAGCTCAGGTACAGTGAAAAAGATTATCAGTAAAAGGTCCGAGTCTTACCGTGGGTTCTAAATTCTATCAAGGTTTAAGGTCCTCCACACAATGAGTGCGGGGCCTCCTGAATACCAAGAAGAAAATATATAAAATTGACAGACAACAAAAATCAATGAGATATTTTGGCAGTACCCGGTGTCTCCTTCAATGACTTCTCTAATTTGTTAACCTGTTCCTCAAAATGTGCTCTCAGATTATTCCAATATATATTTGCCCTTTCTTCTCCACGGTCCACTTGTTCACCTTCTGATTCCAGTTTAAGTGCCTGCCCCATCTCACCCAGAATTGTGGTGACCTGTTGCAAGACTTGAATCTTTTCCTCTAGTGAATTATCCAAGTCCAGCTGATTCTCAATTTGTGTGGGAGTCTGAGAAATCACATCATCTGTGTTTTTTGCAGCTTGAATGAGGGCATCACCAAGCCCTGTGGAGAAAGTGGCTCTGAAATTGGGTGAAATGTGAGTCCTAGCCAGGCCAGCCCAAGAGTATTGCTTATATGGGTTGTGTGATTTGAAAGCGGTAGATATTGTGCACCTGATTAGTAGATAAAAATCCTCCAAGGTTTGTTGCCCAGAGAAATTGAAACCCTCCCAGACAATTGACAGTGCAATCAGAGTCCATGCCAAAGCTTTCTCAGCATCCTTTGTGAATTGATATGTTCCTGTGTATTTCACACCCCATATGCGCTCAAGGACAGAGAGGTACGATGACTGCAGCTCCTCTTGATAATCTGTGTACAACTGAGAGTATATAGTGATCCAATGGGAAGGTTTATGGTGAATGTATGGTGTCCATTGGGTCAGACCGGACAGTACTTCACCAAGTTGAATATATCCTTTGAAAAAAGGAAGTGATTTTTTCATGATGACAACACCCATCCGAGACCATACATTATGTTCTTGCATGATGGGTTGGAGATCAATGTCTGTAAACCAGCCTTCTGCTTGGCAGAGGAGCCTGACCGCTGGAATTGAACAAGAGCCTTCCATGGAAAGAGCTTTGAGAATGACCTGGAGCACTTGCTTAGATGGAGGGTCTTTGGCATCATTCAGAGCTTCCAGAAGGTAACAAACACACTCCTCCATAGCTGCATCCCAGTCTTTCTCTGTGTTGTGATTGGATTGGCGAACATCTTCGAGCGCTGCATAGATCCATGACACATCCTTAAGCAAGACGAAGCTAGAAAGGTCTCCAAATTTTAGTGCCACAACAACCACATCAATCCATCCATCAATATAAGGAATTTTGGTGCACAAGTCATAAACATGTTCTCTGATTCTCATTTTGCTCTCCCTGGTGGCTGGCTCGTAGTTCACCATATTTGTCATTTTGTTGGTCAATGTGATGATTTTTTTGACCATAGTCACTGGAATTGCATTGTTATCCAGAAATTTGCTGAGGTTTTTGAAGAGCTCCTCAACCAGGAAGTCAATGGCGAAACTGTTAAATGATTAGAGAACAGAAAATTCAAGGGAGGAATGGCTGAGACCTTTTATCATTCAATACAAGGGTATCTGGGTGGGTTTCGAAACCAACCCTCATGTTCAGTAAAAGCAGGCAATCGGCATAATTCTGCTTTGTAAAGCCTGTCTGTGATGCTGAGACATATTCAAGCATGGTATTCAAGTCTGAGACAATTTGTCTTGATCTCCACCTAGTGTGTGGTAGCACATGGAGTACCCAAAGCATGACAGGCTGGGTGCGGACACTGCAGAAGCATTCAGTGTCTCCTTTCAATGTGTTGAATACAGTGTGTAACTGGGCCAGCTGTGAGGATTCTGTTCCCTCTGCCCATGCAGGGACAAGGTCTTCATAGGGATTGATTAATTTGTCAGTGTTCTTCCTTGAGCTAATGCTCATTGTTCCATAGGCCTGTCCACAGGTTATGGCATGCTGGATTGAGCCATCTCGGACTTGGAAATCACCATTTTTCAATCGAATGAAACAGGCCAAGAAGGTTTCCCGCAATCGATCCAATACCACATCAAGATCTGCATGAAGTGGCCACTGCAAGTCTGCAGCTATGTCTGCAGCTGCAGATATGACATCTGGATTGGTAGATGTCTCTAAGAGCCACACAACAGCAGGTACGGCGGGTGAGGCTTTTGGGAAAGGTGCACCAGGAATTTGTTTTGGTGTAGGTAGGTCAGTGTCTCCATCATCACTGGGGATACTCCGGCGAAATAGTGGCAATAGGGGAGATATTGACGGCTGTTGTAGAAATTTCTGGATGGCCATCCAAGTACTTGACAGACCCTTCTGAAATTGGCGAAGCAATTGGTGGAGAAAGGCTGGTAAAGCAAGTATTGTCTTCCATAACCCCACAACCAGTCTGCGCAAAACACTGGCAAGTGGGGTCTGGAAGGGTGAATCTGGATACACAGCTGCAGAGACCAACTGAGAAATGTATGCCAGAGCACCCATAGATGTGAATGCAATGATAATGATGGCAATTGGGTGGCTGATTGTTGACAGGTACACCGATAGGGCAGCAGAAAAGAGGAGCAGAGCAAGTTGGAGGAGAAGTGGAAACATCTCCATGACAACGGTGAATTTCCACCTTTGCAAGCCATCATACTTCCGCTGACGTTCAAGACCACGTTGCTCAAGAGTTCCTCTGCTGCCTGCTGCATCATAGTGCATCAGCCACTGCTTGCCTAGAACTGCAAGCAAGGCAGCTAGCAGGGTAGAGAATAGGCTGGCATAGAGGAGGCTTTGGACAAGGACAATATTAGTGGTGGCTCCACTGTTGGGCTCAGCCAGGTCTATGCCTGAGAAGAGTGACTGGTTGGCATTGTGAATGAGGATCCGAAGGAGTTGCTGTGTGATCTCATTTGGGTCTTGTTGCAGTTCAGGTTGTATCTGGATAATGAATGCCGAGCTAACAGCGGAGAAGAGACCAGCCTTGAAATATAAAATTACCCAACTGAATTTTAAAACAGATAGATTACGCACAAAAATGAGGGATGTGTCGAGATCAGTTCCGTATTTCTTGAGGAACTCCCGGTCGTGCTCCTCTGATAAAGTCTTGTATGCATTCCAAAATGTAGCCTCCTTGTCCGTTGCTGGTGGGGCTTTTGGCTTCAGTGTGTCGAGGAGCCTTGGGACTTGCCGATTAGATTCCAAGCAAAGCGGGTACATAACTCACCTTTCCGTTTGGACCTCGTTCCCCTTCGCCAGGTTAGCGAAGCATTCTTTGAGTGTCTTGGCAAGTCTGTGGCCCAAGTTCAATGTACTAGACAGGGGGGCTGGCTAGTAGCGCTTACAGGCTCGGTTCATCAGGCATCGGATGTGCGGGCAATTCAGTCAGGGGAGGCTCAGTCATCGGAGTCTGCGCGGGGGGGGATTCTGCTGCGTCGTTCATGGGTCGAGGGTGTAGTACGTGTGGAAGAAGCACAGCCGGCAGCAGTCTGCCTGTCACATGCAACAGCCATATTCCCATATATTGCTGTTTCATCTTACATGAATGCCGCATTGAATTTGACTAAATTAGGGAGCCCGTTGACTCTGTGAATGGTCCTGCTCGACATCTTGCCTCATTTTTTTTAATTTCCTCCAACGCTGCCGAGCTACCGTCGGCAGTTGCCGCTCACGCGCATCACGATCGCCTCTTTCACCGCCGAGCCCGGGCTTCCTGCGCGATGCCCGCCACGCCAGCACCGCCGCCCAGATGCTGCACCACGGTACACCGGCCGTCACGCCGCGCAGCCTCTCGTTCCTCTTAACATCGGCATCCTGCCCACCAATGCGGTAAACCCGTTCTCGCCCCCCCCGCGAGTGTGCGCGGCTTCAGCATGGCGCCCGATTAACCCGTTCGCCTCGCCCGGCGCGTCCTCGATCGTCGACGTCTCACACGCAAGCTGCAGCACCAGCAGCCGGCCCAACAGCGCCAACTCACCGGCGTCTCGCCATTCTGCGCTCGGCGCATCGCCCCGCCTACCGCCAGTAATAATATCGCTGGGCGGAGGGAGACGTTCGCGTCGCGCCCCCCCCGCGCGCCCCACGATCTACGCCTGCGCCGCGACCGCCCCAAAAGCACCGCGATCCTCGTCCCCAGCGCGAGCGTGTCTGCGGCGTTTGCGGAAAACCCCTCTCGCGCGATGGCTCGATGGCTTGCCCACTGCCGCCGTGCTGGACCAAAAAAGTCATGAAGGACATAGGCAGGAAGAAGGGCAGCAAGGCAACGCCCACGGCGCTCGACAAGCTGTGGCTGCGCGCGCCGGACCCGCATGCCACTGTTTTGGTGGGCGTTGCGATGGGTGAGTGGCTTTTCTTGATTTTTTTGGGGGTGCTGCTACCACCTCCCTGCTGCCCCTTGTACACCTTCCATCCCGTCGCCACTTTTACCCCGCGCGCGTCTCCACCCGTCTTCTTCTGCCCCAAGTTATCTTTTCTTTGAATCCCCCCCGCGTCGTCTTTTCTTCGTCATCTCCACTCTCGTCTTTCCCTCGCCGTCTCCACCCTCTTCCTACTCTCCCTTCTTCATACCACTAACGCTCCCCTTTCCCCCAGCCGCCCTCCGCATCGACTTCGGCCTGCACGACGTGCTGCTCCAGAACCCCGCCTCTTTGTGCCCCGTGCTCGACGAGCACTTTGCCGGCGAGACGCGTGTTCGGCGACAATGGGTGGCTCGCAGAAGAGGTGGATATGAATGGGTTTGGGTGAGTTGCTTTGGGTTTTTTGGGAGCGTTTTTTTAGGGCGTTTTTACTTTTCGTGTTCTCCCGTTTGTGCGTGCGGTGCTGCGCGTCCCACAGCCCTCCACGCCGGGGCGATGCGTGTGGGGTGGGCGTGATGGCACCGCGTTGCGCGTCGTCCTCAGTGGCGAGGGCGCGCGCGCGCAGCTGTCGTGCGCATGATACGGCACGCGTGGCGTCCCATTGCGCGTCAGCCGGGGCGGTGCTGCACGCGGGGGCGCGCTGCGTGCTGCTTCCGGCGGGACAGTGCGCTGTGTGCTGCCTGCCCTCCTCTCTCGCGGGCCACATCCTGCTGCTCAGGTGCCGCGAGGTGCGGTGCTTGAGGGCGGACTGCGTGCCGTCCTTCCTCGCGGGCGGGGGGTGGTGTCCTTCTTCGCGCGCCGCATGTCGTCCTCCCCGTGCGCGTCCTGCGCGGGCCTGAGTGGGGATGACGGTGCGTCGTCGGTGCATGGGAGGCCTGGTTTGGCGCGGAGGACCCCCCGTCTCTCCTGCTTGCGGGCGCCCCACAGCGCGCCGTCCGTCCTCCCACCTCTCCTTCCTTTGCTCTTATCGCGGGTATGGGGATGATGCCTCGGCGGCGTCGGTGCACGGGATGGCCCGCCGTCGTCGGGGCACAGGATGTCGACGCTGGTGCATCCCTCCTGCTCGCGCGCGCTTCTATATCCATCGCGCACCGCCCGACACCCCACCCGCCTCCGCGCTGGCCTCCTGGATGCGGCGACGGAAGCGTGGATGGATGCGGACGGTGCTGCCCCGGTGGCCATCGCGTTGCGCGGCCGTAGGCTCGGCGTATCTCTATCCTTCACCCCATCCATATCCCTCTCGTCCTCATGCCATATCATATCCCTTCCCTCCTTCCTTCCTCTCCCCATCCCTCCCCCTCGTCTCCGTGATGATGCTAATACCCCCCCCCAGAAACGGCCAATTTGAGATGACGACCGTCTTCAACGCCAACTCGTTCGTCGCCGCGCCGCCCGCAGGGTCGTTCCTCGCTTCTTCTGTGGAGGGTGCGCTATTTCTACGTGTTCTTTTTCTTTTTTCTTCTTTTGGCGGGGGGCAGCGTCGTCGTTGGCGCAGCGCCTCTGTGGGGCGAGGAGGGGGGCGAGACGGTATTCCGGGACTTCATTCTCATGGGTCCTCGGCGAATGGGGACTTGCGCCCCTTCCCTTCCCTCCTCCTTCGTCATGGTCGCCAACTACTCTCGCCCTCTCTTTATCTCATACCTACGCTAACACACCCCCTTTTCATCGCAGGCAAACCACGCCTCTGCCTCCTCCCCACGCTCACCTCCGACGTCATCCCGCTCCCGCAGATCCTCGACGGCGCCGTGTACAACATCAGCCGGTGCACGTACAGCGTCACGCGAGGCGCAGGGTATACGGGCAAGGGGGCGGGCGGGGTGGGGGTGAATGGGACGCGGATTGGTAAGTTTCTTCATGCATCCTCCCTCTTTATCGCACCTTTCATTCCGTCCACTTCCTTCTTTCCCACCCCCCGTGTTCGTTCGTTCGCGCTCGCTCTTTCACGCGCGGCCGGGCCATCTTTCCACTCTTCTTTCGTCCCCCGCTCGTTCGCTTCTCCCTGCTTCTCCTTCGCTCTCCCTTCCGCTTGTCTCTTCCACCTCATCCGCCGTTTGCATCGCGTCACACCCTTCCACTCTGCTCACGCCCATACTAACCCCCCTCCCCCCACCTAGCCCCCGACCTCCCGCCCAACACGCCGCCTACCTCGCCGCGTGCTTCGGTGTCTCCAACGCCACGCTCGGCAAGATCCTCCCGCCCGTCATGAGCGCGCGAGTTAGTACCAGGCGGAGCACGAGCATTAAGTTCGAGTGTGTCGAGATCCGCGCGAAGCTGCCGACGGGTGACTGGCTCTGGCGCGCGCTGTGGATGCTACCTGTGGAGGACGCGTATGGCGGATGGCCGTTCAGTGGTGCGTTTTTTCCTTTTTTTTTGCGTTGGGGATAGGGGTTTTGCCTTAGGCGGCGGATTCTTGTTAGTGGGGCGGGGGTTTGTGGTCATCGAGCACCCGGGCCTGGTCTTCGATGTCATCGCAGCGGTGTTGCTTATACGGCGTGTGGCCGTATATGTGGTGCCATACCCTCCCGCTCAGCATCGCCTTGCCATCACCACATCATCTTCGTCGCGATGCACGGCACGCACTGCTCTACCCTTCTTCGCCTCTTCTTTTCTCTATCTCGTATCTGACGCACGCGACTTTTTCTTTTAGGCGAGAGGCGAGATCGACATCATGGAGGCGCGCGGGAACGGACCTTCATATCCGAAGTAGTGCGTCGTTTTTCTTGACTTCTTTTCTCTTAATTTGCTTGAATTTTGGGGCGGATCTGGAGGGGCGGATCTTTGTGGGGTTTTGGCGATCGCGGCATCGGTGTCGGCGGGCGGGCTGGTGTTGATGACGCGGAGCGGGGCATCACGCGCGTCTCATTCCTGGGCAGATGGAATGAGCAGGGTGAGATGGCGGCGGTCCGGTGCTGGAACGCGGCGGGTGGTGGCGGCTGTGCCGGAGCCGTTGCGCCATGGGGCCCTATGCAGCTGGAGGCTAGAGGACGTTGTAGTCCTTACTGTCGTCGTCCCTGCGCTCACATCTTGCCCACATTTTGGCTAGCTACTAGATGTACACTGGCGAAGATGGGCTGGAGAGATGACGTCATCGACCCGTTCTCTGGACCTTTCATGCCCGACAGACGACGAGGGGCGGGATATCGGCTAGCGTTGCTCGGCCACTCTTTCTATCTGCTCCTGCCCCTCCTCTCCTCTTCCCTTCCGTTTCCGCTGCCCCCTTGGCCATATTTTCTCGTGCTCTATCTCTAGAGTCTTTCTCGTGACTCTGGCTTCCAAACCGTTCACTAACAAAATCCCACAGAGGCGTCAACTATGTGCGCAGCTCGCTCAACTGGGGGCCCACGACGTTCCTCAACGCGATCGCCCTGACGTACGGCTGGTGGGCGTGGCGCCACGGTCAGTTCGACGATGGGCTCCACAGAAATACGATGAAGAGAATCCTCCGCTCTCGACGCTCCCGGTGGACTCTGTGTAGCCGATGGGGTAGAAGGCGCGCGTGGCGCGTATCATTTCCAGGCGGACGGATGGCACAGGGCGTGGCCCACATAGAGAGGGTTGGCTGGCGTTGGCTTTGTGTGGTGTGCCGCCATTGGTGCCGGAAACGCCTCTAAACGCGAGCGTCACGCGCCTTTCTTCCAAAGTGGATGGAGTGGTGACTTGGTGGAAGCCTATGGTGCTCGTCGCATCCGTTCTACCTTCCGTTCGTTATCGTTCTCCTCCGCCCACCTCTCCATCTTCCCTCCTCCACACTTATATTCTTCCACGTTCAACAACGTCTACCTGAATATTTACGATCAATACCCCACGGCCGGACGCATCATATGTTTGATCTCCAGCCCAGCAAGCCCTTCTGGGGGGGGCGGCAATTTTCGAACGCGATTGAATGGAACAAGGGTGGCGCCGTTGAACCGGCGTGGGTCACCGTCTTACTTTCAACACTCCTTTTTCGATTTATTTCGCTTTACTTCTTGCCATTTTACTCCGTTTCCCTCTTGCTTTCCGCTCTCCATACACACGCACCGCATAAACACTCGTTCCTTCGTTATTACATGCGCCGTACTTGATTCCTTCCGCCTTTCTGTTATTACATTCTTTTCCTCTTTCATCATTTGCAATTTGTCTCTCCTCTTGTACCGTGTTCTTCGTAACTTTTCCCGCTTGGCGTATCAACTTTTTTGGATTATTTCTTGGCTTCTTGGGTACATACAGTCTAAGAGGAGGGATGTGAAGGTAATCATAGGTGATGGCGACTATGGCATGATTATAGACATGAAAACACAACTGCGATTGTGGTAGTGAAGATTATATACTTGTGTTCAATATTATTATTGTCGGTTCTGTTATTGTGGATGGACCGTGTTTTTGTTGGCATAAATATGGTTTGCAAATTATTAGCTATTAGTCTGTACCCTTTAATTGTATATCTCCACCTACCCGCAGTCAGATTTGAGCTCATACCTTTGCTTGCGGCAGTAATTCATTCTGATTCAACCACCAGTTTAATGATGGTTAGAATAAGGTCTAAGTCCTACCGTCGGTTCTAAATTCAATCAAGGTTTAATTGCTCCACATAATGAATGTGGGACCTTCTGGGTAATGGGAAGGAATTATATCAAAGATTAAAATTAACAGACAACAAAACTCAACCAGATATTTCAGTGGTCTCCGGTGCCTCCTTCACCGACTCTTCCAATTCATTAACCTGTACCTTAAAATGTGTTCTCAGGTTATCCCAATATGTCTTTGCCCCTTCTTCTCCACGGTCCACCTGTTCCCCTTCTGATTCTAATTTAAGTGCCTGGCCCATCTCATCCAAAATTCTGGCAGCCTGTTGCAAGACTTGACTCACTTGAGTCTTCTCTTGTAATGAGCCATCCAAGTCTGGCTGGTTGTCACTTTGTGTGGGACCACCAGGAACCATATCTTCAGCATTTCTTGCAGCTTGGATAAGGGAGTCACCCAGTGGTGTGTAGAAGGCGGCTCTGAAATTGGGAGAAATAGGGATGTGGCCGAGAATGTCGTCATAATAGTGCGACTTGAAAGCGGTAGATGTTGCGCACTTGATGAGCTGATAAAAATCCTGCAAGCTTTGTTGCCCAGAGAAATCAAAACCCTCCCAAACAATTCCAAGTGTAATTAGAGTCCAAGCTAAAGCTTTCTCAGCTTCAGTGGTCAATTCATATGTTCCATTGTATTTCACACCCCATATACACTCAAGGACAGAGTGGTACGGTGAGTGTATGAGCCATTGCTCAGATTCTGACATCCCAATATATATGGTGATCCAATGGGAAGGGTTACTGTGAATGTATGGTGTCCACTGAATCAGGCTGGACAGCTTTTGACCAAGCCGAATATATTCCTTTTGATAAACTTGTGTCTGCAATGAAGTTTTCATGACAGCACCCATCCGGGACCATACATTATGTTCTTGCATGGTGGATTGGAAATCAGTGTCTATGAACCAGCTTTTTGCCTTGAAAAGAAGCCTCAGAGCCTGATCCGAACAAGGGCCCTCCGTCGAAAGTGCTTTGAGAATGACCTGGAGCACTTTCTCAGATGGAGTTGGGAATTCTATGGCATCATTCAGGGGATCAAGAAGCTGTAAAACATGCTCCTCTGTGGCTGCATCCCAATCTTTCTGTACATTCTCATTGGATAGCAGAACATCCTGAAGTGCTGCATAGACCCATGACACATCATGAAGTTGGACAATGCCAGAAAGGTCCCCAAATTCCAGTGCCGCAACAACCACATCAGTCCATCTATCAACTCGGGGAATTGTAGCACACAGGGAATAAACTTCTTTTCTGATTTTCATTCCGGAATATCTGGTTCGTAAGTTGCGGTCTGCCATGTTTGTCATTTGATTGGTTAATATGATGATTTCCTTGACCTTGGTCACATTAATTGAATCTTCTTCTAATTGCAAACACTTGCAGATATTTTTGAAGAGTTCCTCAACCAGGAAGTCAATGGCAGAACTGTTGAACGATTAGAGAACAGAAAATTCAAGAGGGGATGGGTAAAACCTTTTATCTTTCAAGACAAGGGTATCTGGATGTGCTCGGAAACCAAGGATTATGTTCAGGAAAAGCAGGCAGTCAGCATAATTCTGCTTTGTAAGGCCTATCTCTGATGCTGAGGTATAATCAAGCATGATTTTCAAGTGTGAAGTAAGGTGGTCAGATATCAATGCTGTGTATGGGAGCACCTGGAGTACCCACTGCATCACAGACTGAGTGCGGACAGTTTGCAAGCATACAGTGTCTCCTTTCAATGCATAGAATACAGTGTGTAACTGGGCCAGCTGCAAGGTTTCTGTTCCCTCTGCCCTTGGAGGTACAAGGTCTTGAAAGAAACCGATCAATTCACAAGTGTACCTCCTTGAGCTAATGCTCATTGTTCCATATGCCTGCCCGCAGGTTATTGCATGTGATATTGAGCTGTCTCGAACTTGGAAATCATATGTCCCCACGTCAATGAAACAGGCCCAAAATGTGTCCCGCAATCGATTTAGTGCTACATCAAGATCCGCATGAAGAGGCCACTGCAAATCAGCAGCAATGTCAGCAGCCACAGATATGACATCAGGGTTGGTAGATGCCTCTATGAGCCACAGAACAGCAGGTATAGCAGGTGAGGCCTCAGGGAAAGGTTCAATAGAAAATGGGTTTGGTGTGGGTAAGTCAGGATCATCATCATGGTGGAACAGTGGCAATGGAGGAGATATTGACTGCTGTTGTAGAAACTTCCAGATAGCCATCCAAGTGCTCAATAGACCATTCTGAATTTGACGGAGAAGGGCAGTTATTAGCTCCAATAATTTCAGCACCAGTGGGCGCAGAACACTGGCAAGGGGGGTCTGGAAGGGTGAATCTGGATACACTGCTGCAGAGACCAGCAGAGAAATATATGCCAGAGTACCCAGGGATGTCAATGCAGTCACAATAATAGCAATTGGGCGACTAATTGTTGTCAAGTAGACCGAGATGGCGGCAGAAAAGAGGAGCAAAGCAAGCTGGAGGAGCAGTGGGAACATCTCCATGACAATAGTGATTTTCCATTTTTGCAGCCCATCATGCTTCCGCTGACGTTCAAGACAACACTGTGAGAGGGTTCCTCTGCTGCCTGCTGCATCATAGTGCATCAGCCACTGCTTGCCTAGAACTGCCAGTGATGCAGCTAGCAGTGTAGAGAATAGGCTAGCATAGAGGAGGCTTTGGACAATGACAACAGTAATAGTTGCTCTGCTGCTGGGCTCAGCCAAGTCTATGCCTGAGAAAAGTGACTGGTTGGCATTGTGAATGAGGACACGAAGGAGTTGCTGAGTGACTTCATTGGGGTCTTGTTGCAGTTCGGGCTGTATCTGGATAATGAATGCCAAGCTAACAGCGGAGAAGAGACCGGCCTGGAAATATATAATTATCCTTCCAAACTCCAAAGCTGTAAGATCACGCACAAAAATGAGGGATGTGTCGAGATCGGTGCCATATTTTTTGTGGAACTCCCGATCATATTCTTCTGACAAAGTCTTGTATGCATTCCAGAATGTTGTCTCCTTGTCTGTTGCTGGTGGGGCTTTTGGCTTCAGTGCATCGAGAACCCTTGGGACTTGTCAATTAGATTCCTGGCAGAGGCAGTAGATAACTAACATTTCCGTTTGCACCTCATTTCCCTTGGCCAGGTTTGCGAAACATTCTCGGATCGTGTCGCCAAGGAGGCTGTGAAAAAGTTCAAGGCACCAGACAGAGAGGCTGACTAGTGACTTGCCTCGGTTCATCAGGCATCGGGTGCGCGGGCAATTCAGTGCCAGGGGGAGCCTCAGTCATCGGAGCCTGGGGAGTGTCGGAAATTTACCTTTAAACCTTTAAGAGCCTTCTATTACGAGACCTTGTCAACCGCTTATAATCATAAGCTTGGCAACACATAAGCACCTTAAATTCACGCGATCAAAACTTGTTTGCAAGCCTGTGTTGCGTCCAAGCCACACACCGCCAATATGCTACATCCACAATGGCGTTATAGATAGAAACTTCGATTCTGCATACAAAAAATTCCCCATAGCTACCGGTAGGATCCTGGCGGAAAAAAAAAATCTTATACAGAGATCTTTATTCCGATAACCTCTCATAATGGGAACAGCTCTTATGCCCTTATATAGCCTTACGGAGCCTTATAAGCGAAATTACATATTTCCGACAAGGGGCTGCCGCATCGTCCATGAGTCGGGATGTAGTACGCGTGGAAAAAGCACAGCCGGCAGCAGTCTGCCTGTCACCTGCAAGTTGCTCGCTTCAGCATTGACATGCTGTTGTTTTATTCATATAAGGAGCGAGAATGCCGCATTGAACTTGGCTTGTGGGCCATTGCTTCACATGGTAGTACAAGTCTGATCTGTTTTTTTCTTCCGATAATAATGCAATCTGCAAATTCAACCTGACTGCAAAGAGAGCAGATTTTGCAAGTCTGCCATTTGACCATTGGGTCTGCAGTAATGCTGTTGAAATCCCATCATTGTACCACATCAAACCGTGCCTGTCAAGGACGGCTGTGAGATGACTCATAACGGCACTGGGAGAATGACAGCTTTGAACCATCTGCACACCGTGGACATGATGACATTGCTAGCCTATTGGAGACAGTAACCAAGACTTGAAGTGGTGTTTGGTTCAAACTTGAAACCACTGATATAACATTGGGCCAGCAGGATTGGCTGGCCAATGTTTGATTATACGGTTGGGGCTCTGTGAGGACGGTGAAGGAGGAAGTTGGGAGGAAGTCGAACAGACGGCAGCTTGCTGAGGCACAGCCTCAACACTGCTCGGCCTTGTCCGGTCCGTGTCTCTGCAACTATGCCGGTCCGGCCAATCCGGGTGCCTGACAGGTGCCGCTTTTGGAAAAAAAAAGTTCACTAGGTCTGTCGGAATTCTAACCTAGATCAAAACGAGCGCCGAATTGATGAAATATTGGCGGATGGAGAGCCAGATATAAATTTGACTAGATTAGGGAGCCCATTGACGCTGTGACATTTTTTTTTTTTCAGAAAAATAATCCTTGTCTGTGGTCTGACTAGGGAGACTAGCATGCTCCTGCTCGACATCTTGCCTCATTTTTAAAAAATTTCCTCCAACGCTGCCGTCGGCGGTTGCCGCATGCGTCACGGCGCGTCACACTCGCCGATTCCCACTTCCGCACAAGACTACTTTTTTTTTGCTCAAGTTCCCGCCGCCATTTATTCCCCAGCTTACGGGACATTCTTCTTTGTTACTTTGCTGGTTTTTGGAGGCTAGGGGTCAATAGAAAGGCAGGACCGCGGGGAATCCGATTATATGATTTTTATTTCCAGCATGACCAAATATAAAAAGCACTACTATAACCCCAGGTAGTGGGCCATTGGACAATATAAGGCCAGCCAGTTACTTTCTGGCATACCTTGTGATTGGGGGATGGAATACAACCTTGGACCCCTGTTTGTACCAAGTTTGATGGCGGGATGATGTTCGGCCCGCAAGTTATGGCATGTTTGACAGCCAAATATTGTTGTGGGAACTGCACCGCTTAATGGCACCAACTTCCATCATCTCGTTCTCTGCGAGTTCATTATCAATTTAGGACTTCTGGGGCTCATTATGTTCGCCTTATGCTTTTGTTTATTTTTAAGGGCTCATTTTTGCGACACATCACTCATCTTAGTTCACTTTGCGCTCCCCAAAGTCGGCTTGGAGGTACAGCGTGCTTCACACTGGCCGCTTTGCCATGGGTAGACCCTGAATGATATATTTTTACCCCAGCACATACAGATTGATGAGACATATGTAATAGACTGTGAGCACTCACCAATATTTATTTCGGCCGATTTGGAGCTGGGTAATTGTGATTGTTGCAAACCAGATATCATCTGAGATTGGAATCTGGAGATTTTGTGTGGGCCCCATCTTCATATAGGTGTGGATATTCCGCTTCAATAATGTTGATATTTATCATATGTAACTGCCCAACCCATATTTTGTCCCTCTAAATGCGCCTCAGGGATGTAATAGCCGGAATTCATCAATCGGCGTGATTTTCGACAATATACACGTCGGAGAAGTAAATATTACCACCAATACTATTCATGCTACCACCCATTTTAATATGTTATACAGTGCATTCGTTCTCTCTTGAAATATCCAAGCAGTTTCGTTGCAGTTATCAATGCAGAAATACACAATTAGGCTGCCTGGCCCACTTCCTGATATTTGCCCCTTTTGGACTGCTGCCGAAAATGAATTTCTGAGGCCCACACCAACTCACCACAAATCGGCCAAATATGCTGCACAGGTCCATACCAGGCCTATCTTCGATCCCGGGCACAAAAAACCCCATTTTTAGCATGTGTGAATGTCGCTATTCACTGATTGCTCTTAAGTGGCCCACTTCCCAGCGGGATATAGTAGCATCATATACACTGAACATCTGCACTTTCGGCATGTTGGCACTATTTTATTCACAGAGGATGTAGCTTATGGACGTTGAACCTGAAATTTTGATATAATGTCCGCATCAATATTCTGACGGGTTTGAAGGGTCACCCGCAGAGCGGCCGGGAACACAGTGCAAGGGCTGTGGAGTCGTGTTGTGTTGGGTGCAGAATGCACTCGAGAACATATGTATATAAGTATGCACTCAGCGTGGATTTTGTGCCCCTTTTTTGTGATGCTAGATCGGGACAAGGACCCATCGTGGGAAAAACTTTGGGTTAGAGAAATGTGCATTGGAGGGGGGGGGATCCACCATGTCAATGCGCCTAGTGGCCGTCCTGATGTTCTGGCATACTCGGCTCATGTGTGCAACGAAGGCTTTTTTAAAAACTGGAATAATGCTAGCTAGTACCATCATCTCTATTGATTTCGTCGTTATCCTGCCTGCGATGGCTGCATCGGACGAGCTCGAAGCTCGATTGCCACTCAAGACATAAACAACGAACTGCCAGGCGCAAGAATCGTTTTGTTGTTCGCCCAAGTTACTCGCATCAGGATCAAGATTGCTTCGATACATGAGCTGTGCCGCTATGCAGACGATCAGGCACTGGTGGTGATAAAACCCTCTGAGTCTATTTGATGGGGAAATGTGACTGGCAACCCGGCAGGCTGCCATCCATATCCCGAATCAGACGTGCGGTTGGCGCCGAGCCAGCCGCCGTGGGGCCGGATGGCTGAGCTTAAAAGCTTCGGACAGACAGGCTCACTTTTATGATGAAGGAGAGGAGGCTCTTTCCAGAGATACATGTACATAATCATTCCACCGAGGAGCTGTCGAAATATCGAAGCTGGATTTGGAGCTGCAGACTGCACCCTTTCAGATATCCGTGAGGTTAGCTTTGATGGTTACGAACCGGTTTCGGAACCAATATGTCCTGATTATCTTTTTCAATGGGCAGCGCATAATTTCCATTCGAATCACTAAGATCGTGATCAGCGTCCAACCCAACGCTTCGATTCCCGCTGGCGCGATGTTCCCATCTCGTCGATGAACTATATTTAATGCGGCTTGCGAAGCATCCTGAACCGAGGAACGTTATCCCTGGAATCATCAACTAGTGTATAAGGAACGAAGGTGGGGTCTGACCTTCGCCGAAATGATCACTCCTTTCTTCATCCCGCTGGCATACCTTCTGTGGAAAATTCAAAGTTGCTTCGCTGTCTCATCCAATCGCACCATCGACGATTTCTACGGGGACCCAATAACTGGTTTTATCCCACTCTATGAGCCCCATAAGGCCTGGAACGCGGTCGCCGTAGGTATCTCACCGGTCGGGGAGTCCCTTTCTGTTGACGAGATAATATAGAATGGAAATTGCAGTATTTGTTTTGTGCATGTGGACCCAACCCAAACCTCCAACGACACATGGCATGACTCAACTCAGAGGAACAACAACGCCCCTTCATCTGTGACAATTCAATTTACGGGTAAGCTTACGCAGTACGTAACCATATAGAGGGTGACGCTGACTGGCAAGGACCCAGGAACTGCCGTTTATTTATTCTCCATCATTCCCAACCTTACTCCATCCGATCCCTTGGTAGACTATAACTTGACTTTCACTCTGGACGACATGCTCAGTGGCACCTTTATGCATCTCGCACAAAACACCTTGAATGATATTTCCTACCACGTCCCAATATTTGCATCAACGGGACTAGCAAGCCAGCCGCACACGTTAATCGCACGGACAGCAAGTCCGTCCATCTTCATTTTCGACTATGCCATCTATACGTGAGTTGACTCGCAGCCCTGCGATCGTATTCACGTACGAATTTTTGTTTCAGCGTCGAGGATAACATTACCTCGTCCGGGACGGCACAGCCGGCCACGCACAGCTCTACCGGCGAATCGGCATCAGACCAACACCCGTGAGTTGACTCGCAGCCCTGCGATCGTATTCACGTACAAATTTTTGTTTCAGCGTCGATACCTCGTCCGGGACGGCACGGCCGGCCACGCCCAGCTCTACCGGCGAATCGGCATCAGACCAACACCCGTGAGTTGACTCGCAGCCCTGCGATCGTATTCACGTACGAATTTTTGTTTCAGCGTCGATACCTCGTCCGGGACGGCACGGCCGGCCAGCTCTACCGGTGAATCGGCATCAGACCAACACCCGAGCTCATTATCAGCGTTGAACCTGGGCGCAATCATTTCTGCAAGTATATGCGGTTTCTTGGCGCTATCCGGCATCCTATATTTCAGAAGCAGAAGGCGGAGCGCCAAAAATTCTGGTACCCAAGACATGGAGAACGGACATATCACCCCTTGGACGGGAGGGGTGGGAACTAACCCGACTCTCTCGCCAGAAATGATCACGGATTCGACGAGTTTGCCGCCATATACACCACTGGAGACCCCGCATCCAACGCGTACCATTCGGAAGAATAGATAGGGCTGTGTATGCTGATGTGTATAAGTACAAAGAGGGTGCCGCAACCGCTTGTATGAGGTGAATCAATCAGCGAGGAAAGCTTGTTTGAAGGGCGGCCAGAGAAGCGGCAGCGTGCCGCGCGGAATCGGAACCTGAATAAATGTAGGGTGTGCCGGCTCCGCCGTGAGAAGGCCATGTGAGCGGAGATGGTGTCGGAACTTAAAACGCCTTAGAGACGGACAGACGTAATTTTTCCAATAGGCAGCCAGTTTCAAGGGAGAAAGGCCGAATTCGAATGTGGGAAGAGTATGCCGACAGAAGCAGTGAGTAGATCCACAAGCTCTGAAACTTTCTCCATATGAAGGTGGCCGCCGACCAGGCGTAGCTGACGATATACTACAAAAAACGGCTGTGGTGAGAAGCAGTGCCATTATTAAGAGATTGCTCTAATTAGAAGTGTGTCGTTCTATAGAAGACTAGAGACACGTACGTTTTACACTGCCGCCAGCTGATCCGGGCTGCAGCCACTGGCGGCTTTGCGCGCTCGCTGTTCGAGCGCCTGATGGCGCATGGTGCGCGTGGCAGTGCAAGGGCAGTAGCATATCACGTTTGTTTAAACAAATTGCGTCTAAACGCAAATTGCTGTTTAAACAGGCGTTAATCTATACATGTTTAACGGCATGGTGCGGTGATCAGGGCCGTCGAAACCGCGGTTTAAACAGTGTTTAAACAGGCCAAAAAGGCATTTTACAGCGGGGTTCAAACTCATGCCTTGCTTGCATGAGTACATAAACAGGGCAACGGAGCAACAAGCAACTGACTGAGCCAACTTGGAGTGGTATTTCAACAATGTAAAGCTCTTTTATTATGGGCCTGTGGCCCGGTAAATGCTAAGTTGAACTGGACTCAGGGCGCAGTTAAAACAGGCTTGGTTTAAACACGATGTGAGACTGCCTCTAAGTAAAGAGGAAGAGAAAGTTCAGGATATATTTCCGATGAAGTGAGTAGTTGAACTTCGAGTTTTTTTGTTTCTTATTTTGTCAGACAATGAATAATCTGCTTCCCTGTAGGTTTTCTGCCACTCCTTTTGTCCGACATTGTACCAAGCACATGGCCTGAAGTGCAAAGACCAGGTGGTTCAAACTGATTTCTGATGGAGATGCCACTGGTTAAACTGCTTGGTCAGTTCAAAAGTTTACATGGTCCCTGAAATCACAGCTTATAATCACACATTTTTTATGCAACGTGGAGCAGGTGCAGCAGTGCTGCACCTGATATAAATGTACGGAATCTGGGAAGGCCTGCATTCAGAGTCAGTTAGGGAACCTCAAGTCGATCTGCACCATGTTCACATTCAAGCGGAATTGATAGCATTAGCAGTGATCATGGCGGGTTCTTCAAGCCTCAGTCATCATCAAGGTGACCGTCAGAAGTCTTGTGGGAGAACACCAAACCATTTATGGTTGATCAAAATGATGTATGAGGTGCCGAGCACCTAATATTATGCTTTTGGATCTCGAAGCAGCAAGGATCAAAATCAAACAAGTGGATGTGACAAACAGCCAGTCTGGGAGAGAGAAAGGAATATACGGACATGTTTGAGCCATCAAGATATGTTAACACTGCAAGTATATTGGAAAATGCTTAAATACAAGTGGTGCTACACCAAAACATTCACTTCTCCCTTAGGTAAGGTCAACCACAGAATGAAATGGAAAGGGCTGTTTAAATTTCATGTTGAGAGTGCAATTCTGCAGAATGCCAAGAGGACTTCAAGTACTTTGCCTCAATGCCAAAGTGGTGTGTGAGAATAAAATGTGGATTCACACAATTTTGGTGATTGGTGGCTACCCTGGCTGCTAGAGTACAGTGTGGGTCCGGGGCATTATTATTATTGAAGATGAATGATGTTGTTAAGTAAATTGAAACAAAACAAAAAAAGCCAAGTTGATCCAAGTCTTACTGTGGAAGTCCAAAGATGGCAGGCTGACACAGGGCTGTATGGTATGTTGAGAGGTGGCTACTTAATACCTCTCCAACGCACCCCAAATCGAACCAATTGGCTCAGAATTGGTCGAGACATGACCAATACAAAACAGTGCATCAAAAGCTGTTCTTTATTTACAAATATTGACTAGTGCCATTAGCTTTGCAAACAGCTGTAAATACCTCCACACACTCAATGCAGGGTCTTCTGGATAACCGAAAGAAAAGTATATAAAATCAACAGACAAGAAAAATCAAGGTGATATTTCGGCAGTGCCCAGTGTCTCCTTCAATGACTCCTCCAATTGATCAACTTGTTCCTCAAAATGTGTTCTCAGGTTATTCCAATATCTCCGAGCCTTTTCTTCTCCATGGTCCACCTGTTCCCCTTCTGATTCATGCTTAAGTACCTGGCCCATCTCGTCCAAAATTCTGGTAGCTTGTTGCAAGACTTGACTCATTTGAGTCTTCTCTCGTAATGAGCCATCCTGGTTGTCACTTTGTGTGGGACCACCAGGAACCATATCTTCAGCATTTATTGCAGCTTGGATAAGGGAAGAACCCAGTGGTGTGTAGAAGGCAGCTCTGAATTCAGGGGATATGTCAAAGTAGTACCGTCCATATGAGTTGTGTGACTTGAAAGCAGTAGATATTGTGCATCTGATTAGGTAATAAAATTCCTGCAAGGTTTGTCGCTCAGAGAAATTGAAATCCTCCCAGCCAATTGACAGTGCAATCAGAGTCCATGCAAAAGTTTTCTCAGTATCCTTCATGAAATGAAATGTTCCAGTATATTTCACACCCCATATATGCTCAAGGACAGAAAGGTATGGTGCCCGTAGGTGTTCTTCAGAAAATATGGGTCTCTTATAGTATATGGTGATCCAATGTGAAAGGTTACGGCGAATGTATTGTGTCCACTGGATCAGGTTGGACAACTTTTCACCCAGCAAAATATATTGCTTCAGGGAATGGTTTGATATCTGCGATGAATTTCTCATGATGACAGAACCCATTTGAGACCATACATTATGTTCTTGCATAATGGGTTGGAGATTGATGTCTCCAAACCAATATTTTTCCTGGCAGAGAAGCTTGACTGCCGGAATTGAACGAGGGTCTTCCCTGGAAAGGGCTTTGAGGATGACCTGGAGTGCTTTCTCAGATGGGACTGGGAACTCTCTGGCATCATTCAGAGCTTTTAGAAGGCAACAAACACGCTCCTCCATGGCTGCATCCCAGTCATTCTCTGCATTGACATTGGATTGGTGAACATCTTCAAGTGCTGCATAGATCCAAGATACATTTTCAAGCTGGGCATAGCCGGAAAGATCCCCAAATGCCAATGCTGCTACAACAACATCAACCCATCCATTGACTCGAGCAATTGTGGCACACAAGTCATAAACCTGTTTTCTGACTCGCATTTTGCTCAGTTTGTGGCCTGACATTTTTGTCATTTGGTTGGCCAATGTGATCATTTCTTTGGCCGTAATCAAACGAATGGAGTTTCTATCCAGAGATTTGCTGAGGTTTTTGAAGAGTTCCTCAAGCAGGAAGCCAATGGCAAAACTGTTGAACGATTAGAGAACAGAAAATTCAAGAGGGGATGGGTAAAACCTTTTATCTTTTAAGACAAGGGTATCTGGATGTGCTTGGAAACCAAGCATAATGTTCAGGAAAAGCAGGCAGTCAGCATAATTCTGCTTTGTAAAGCCTATCTCTGATGCTGAGGCATAATCAAGCATGATTTTCAAGTGTGAAGTGGGGGTAGTCAAATAGCAATGCTGTGTATGGGAGCACATGGAGTACCCACTGCATCAGAGACTGAGTGCCGACAGTTCGCAAGCATCTAGGGTCTCCTTTCAATGCATTGAATACACTGTGTAACTGGGCAAGCTGCAATGATTCTGTTCCCTCTGCCCTTGGAGGTATAAGGACTTGAAAGAAACCGATCAATTCACGAGTTTTCCTCCCTGAGCTAATGCTCATTGTTCCATATGCCTTCCCACAGTTTATGGCATGCCAGATTGAGCTGTCTTGAACATGGACCATTTTGAATTTATGCTTGACAAAACAGGCCCAAAATGTGTCACGCAATCGATCGAGTGCCACATCAAGATCTGCATGAAGTGGCCAATGTAAGTCTGCAGCCATACTTGCAGCTGTAGATATGACATCAGGGTTGGTAGATGTCTCTATAAGCCACAGAACAGCAGGTATAGCAGGTGAGGCCTCTGGAAAAGACTCAGTAGCAAATGGGTTTGGTGTAGGTAGGTCAAGATCTTCATCATAACGGAACCGTGGCAATGGAGGAAATATTGACGGCTGCTGTAGAAGTTTCCGGGTGGCTGCCCAAGTACTCGACAGACCCTGCTCAAGTCTCCGATGATATCGATGAGGAAAGGACAGTAAAGGAGGTAAAGGAGGTATTATCCCCCATAACCTGAGCACCACTTTGCGCAAAACACTGGCAAGTGGGGTCTGGAACGGTGAATCCGGATACAGCACAGCAGAGACCAGCAGGGAAATGTATGCAAGAGCGCCCAGGGATGTCAATGTGATCACAATGATGGCAATTGGGCAACTAATTGTTGACAAGTAAACCGAGAGGGCGGCAGAAAAGAGGAGCAGCGCAAGTTGGAGGAGTAGTGGAAACATCTCCATGACGAGAGTGAATTTCCACCTTTGCAAACCATCATATTTCCGCTGACGTTCTAGACCACGCTCTGCGAGGGTTCCTCTGCCACCTGCTGCATCATAGTGCATCAACCACTGCTTGCCTAGAACTGCCAGCAATGCAGCTAGTAATGTAGAGAACAAGCTGGCATAGAGAAAGCTTTGGACAATAACAATAGTGGTGGTAGTTCCGCTGTTTGATTCAGCCAAGTCTACGTCTGAGAAAAGTGACTGGTTGGCATTGTGAATGAGGATCCGGAGGAGTTGCTGAGTGACTTCATTGGGGTCTTGTTGGAGTTCCGGTTGTATCTGGATAATAAATGCCGAGCTAACGGCGGAGAAGAGACCAGCCTGGAAATATATAATTATCCTGCAAAACTCCAAAGCTGCAAGATCACGCACAAAAATGAGGGATGTGTCAAGATCAGTGCCGTATTTTTTGTGGAACTCCCTGTCATATTCTTCTGACAAAGTCTTGTATGCGTTCCAGAATGTTGTCTCCTTGTCTGTTGTTGGTGGGGCCTTTGGCTTCAGTGCCTCGAGAACCCTTGAGATTTGTCAATTAGATTCCTGGCAGAGGCGGTAGATAACTAACTTTTCTGTTTGCACTTCATTTCCCTTGGCCAGGTTTGCGAAGCATTCTCGGATTGTGTCGCCGAGGCTGTGACAAAGTTCAAGGCAACAAACAGAGAGGCTGACTTGTGACTTACCTCGGTTCATCAGGCATCGGGTGCGCGGGCAATTCAGTGGGGGGAGCCTCAGTTGTTGGAGCCTTGGGAGGGGAGATGCTGTCGCGTCGTCTATGAGTCGAGGGTATGCGTGGAAGAAGCAGTCTGCCTGTCACTTGCTCGCTTCAGCCGACATGCTGTTGTTTTACTTATATAAGCAGCGTGAATGCCGTATTGAATTTGACTAGATTAGGGAAGGGAGCCCGTTGACACTGTGAATTCTTATTTTTTTTCAGAAAAATAATCCTTGTCTATGGATAAGTCAGGATAAATATATTATACTCAGCTATGTCCCCTTTCGGAACGTGCTGAGTTGTAGCGTATAGTACATTGGCCTTAATATGTACTACCACTACGCCGCAGCGCACACACCCTCGACGAGCTCGCCGCTTTTAAGGCTGTAGATCTCGGGCACATACAAAGCAGCTACAAAGCACACTGACCTTCCTGTGTGATACCAGAAAACCAAATCCTTCCCCTGCGCCCCGAAAGCCCACCGTGCTCCAAATCACCCAGTCACCTCCCGGCCGGCCTTTACTGATGTGGCAGGACAGACGGATAAAACCCAGAGGGGCTTGGTCCGAGTTCTCTCCTCCCAAACAATCACTGCTTTGTACGGTGTCGCTGTGATTAACTCTCCGTCATCCACCAGGAAAATGAGCAGGCAGGCTTAACCCAGAAGGCTCTCAAAAGGACAGGAGCAAAGTCAGTCTCCTAGTCTTGGAAGGACCAGGCACTCGAACGGAAACAACGATGTGCTAAGCAAACACCGGTCCATTCAGGCCTCATAAAATATACATGCCCCCATTAAACAATAGCCCATGCACAACAGCATTGTATGCACTTTAAGGCTCGGTGCTCAATATAGCACAAAATGATTGACGAGCCAATGCCCACACAAGAATCCTCGAGCCAATGCTCGCGGCCCCGCGTCAAGTGCTCGCTAGCATATCAAAGTTCAATATCACCACAAAACACAATTCAGACGTGCGGAGAATCGCGCATATCGTGAACACAACCTGATGACAGAAAAATCAGTAACGAAGGACAGAACGAGCACTCACCGTACGAAACGAAAGCATATCAGGGCGGAGCAGAAAATAGGACGCAAGAACAGTGGGCATGGCCTCGAGTGCATTTCAAATCTCGGTGTTTCGGGCATCAAGTGCACAACGGCACAGCAATTCGGAGGCCGTAAAAAATTTCGCAACTTCGGCGCAAGAGCATAAAAACCAATTGAACAGAACATCATCAAGTCCAGGGTATATTCATCATCAATCGCTGCGTTGGAGGTGCCATCCGCCCAAAAAGAAAGGTCGGACTGTCTGCCCGAAGGCCCGTCCGCACTGGCTGATTTTGCGAGCGCGTTCGCAGCTATGTCCCGACGTCAACAAAGAAGATGTGCGCAGGCTACTCCTGCTCCCATAGTTCAGACGGGATAAAGTGGGGCATGCCACCAGCAAGCCCACCCACGCCTTCGCATTCCACAGTGCTGCTTCTCAGCACAGATAATACTCGGCAGGAAACTGGCCTGCCCAAAAGATGCGCCACAGGTGACAGCGCAGCATCTTTGTCGCCATCCCTTCGGTTGGCGTGGCTGCACTTCCCAGCAGCCTTTCTCTTTAGGCTGCACGAATGGTGGATGAATTACCATCGTCCACTTGTTCCATAGCACCGCTCTCATCTGCTCTCTGAGATCCTCCCCGTGCTCACGCACCGACGTCTCTCCATCGCCTTCAGTGACGGCGGGAGCGACTGAGCACGAGGTCCGCAACGCCTTTCCCTTCGTCACCCCTGCCAGATGCAGAACGGGCAGTGGTACGGGTGAAGGTATGGGGCAACGTGCAAGGTTTGGGTCCTTCCGCACCTGTACCGACTGCCTCAGATCCTGCGTCGGCCTTCGCCCCCGAGCGACTTGCGCCTGCGGCGGCAACCCTCTTTCGTGCTTTTTTTAACGTCGGGCATCACTGCTTGGCGCAATTGCCGCCCCAGATGGTGACTGCGCCATGGCTGCCGTTGTCAGCGTCGGGACCGGTTCATCTTCTTCAAACTCCCCCAGCGACTCCTCGTCGTCATTTCTGGCGCTATCCATGTCTTCCGTCAGGTTTTCTCGGCCACCAACCTCAATTTCGAGGTCGCCGACAAGATAGGGGTAACCTCGAAGTTGTCCAAATTAGACTAGTCTGCTCGGGGGCGAAGGCCGACGCAGGATCTGAATGGTCTGACTAAGGATACTAGCTGTGAATGCGCCTGCTCGACATCTTGCTTGATTTTTTTTAACTTCCTCCAACGCCGCCGAGCTGCCGTCGGCGGTTACCGCCTTATGCGTCACGGCGCGTCACAGTCGCCGATTCCCACTTCTGTAAAAGGTTTTATTTTATTTTGTTCAAGCATCGGGCGCCGTTTTTTCCCTAGCTTGCTGCCTGCGTCAGCTTTCAAGCGGATTTACCGCCAATGACTTTCTCGGCCCACTGGTGACTGGACATTCTTCTTTGTTACTTACTCGCCGTGCAAACCGAGTTCCTACTGCTGAATTGCTATTAGTAGTATTAGCCTAATCCTCCTCCTCCTCTGCGCGCGCGCTCCCGCTGCCGCTGCCCTTCGCCATCGGGTCTGGTAATGGTAATGGCAATGGCAGCGGGATGAACACGCCCGAGAGCGACGGGGTTCCTGCGCGATGCCCACCGCGCCAGGCTCCAACGATGCCGCCGCACAGCACACCGGGCAACTCCCGCCCGCCCTCCTTTCCGCTCCCATTCCCTATGCCTCCATCGCTCCCCTCCTGCGCGCCTCTCTACCTTCCCCTCCCCCACTCCTTCGCCCCGTTATACTGTACCACATCCTCCCCTCCCCCCTTCCTCCCCCGTCCTCCTCCACCGATCGTCGACGTGGACAGACTCGCATGCGCCGCTCTCCGTGGATGGATGGTCGCTGGCGTCCTCCGCCTCGCTGGTGCACGCGTCGTCATTCTTCGCGGCTGCGGGCGTCGTCCTTCCTCGCCGTCTGCGCGTCATCCATCGCGCCGCGGTGGCATGTCGCACCACCATGGATCCTCGCGTTCTGCCCCGATTTGCTCTTCTTTCTCTCCCTCCGCCTCCCATCTCGTGTCTTCTTCGTCCACCTCCTCCCCCTCCTTCATCTCTATCTTTTCACATCCTGGCTGACACCCCCCAGATTCGGCTGCGTCGAGATCCCCGCCAAGCTGTCGACGGGCGACTGGCTGTGGCCCGCGCTGTGGATGCTGCCCGTGGACGACCCGTACGGCGGGTGGCCATTCAGCGGTACGTGTTTTCTTCGCTATTTCATACCCCCGGCCGAGCCCCATCGTCAGCGTTGTTCCTCATACGGCGTGGCATGGTTTCGGGGTTATACGTGACTCCGACCCCCGCCCACCATTTCCGTTCTCTTCTCTCTTCATCCTTATATCGTATCCGACACACGCGACCTTTTTTTTTCAGGCGAGATCGACATCATTGAGGCGCGCGGGAACGGGCCCGCGTATCCGAAGCAGTGCGTCGTTTTTCTTTTCTTAATTTCTTTTCTTGAGGCGGCGGAACTAGAGGGGAGGGGTGGGTGGGGTTCGTCCTGCGCGCGCGCTGTGCACATGGGCGGGCTCATGCTGCACGCGATGTGCACCCAACGTGGGTGCCGGTCTGGTTCTGGATGGCGGATGTCTTATGCCGCTCAGTATGCCGATGTCTCCCCTCGCTCGCTGCTGAGCGGGCGATGGCGCGGGGCGGAGGCGTTGCCAGCATCTCCTTCAGGCGAGTGGATGGGCAGGGCATGGTGCTCTTCACGACTGCGGTCCTGCGTTGAAACGCGGCGGGCTTCTTCGTGCTACTGGAGATGACGCGGAGCAGGGGCGTCGCAAGCCTCTCGTCCCAGGGCGGGTGGATGGGCGTCGTCGTGCTGCTCGCGGCTGGGGTCAGCGTCTCGACTGGCTGATACACTGGCGAAGTTGCTTGGCCGGAGAGATGACGTATCGGCCTAGTCTTTGGACCTTTTCATTCTCATGTCCGACGGCCGACGAAGGACGGGATATCGACTGGCGCGAGCCAACGAGCTCCCACTCCTCCTCTCCCGTTGCTCGTGACACGCTCCTTTCTCTTTCTCCTTTCTCTCTCCCTTCAAACCCGTTCACTAATCGAACCACAGAGGCGTTAACTATGTGTGCAGCTCGCCCAACTGGGGGCCGACGAGGTTCCTCAACGCGGTCGCCAAGCTACGTACGGCTGGTGGCCGTAACGCTGTGGAAGTACGCCCTGCCCGGCACGGATCCCAGAGATTATCACCAACTTGAGTTTGGGAGCAGAGTTACGCTTCCACGCTTGAAAATGATGCTGGCACGAATTGAACCAGGGATTTTAACGAAGACAGAAATAGATCTCTTGGCATCTGTTGTCGTTGCGCGTGAGTCTGCATTTGCATTTGACTACTCGGAAAAAGGCTGCTTTTCCAGGGATTATTATCCTGACTATGAGATTCCAACCATCGAACACACGCCTTGGCAGCGCAAGCCTATTACGATCCCTGCGGCTATTATTGACGACGTGCGCAAGGTGATCGCGGATAACGAGGCTGCGGGTCGATTTGAACCCACGGTCTCCAGTTACCGCTCACCTATGTTTGCTGTTGGCAAGAAGCCCGGCTCAGATCCACCAGTACGTCTTGTCATTAGTCTTGAGGAGCTGAATGCAGTCACTATTCAAGATTCTGCGTTACCTCCAAATATCAACGAATTTGCTGAGTCCTTTGTTGGTCATGCAATGTATGGGCTAGCCGATTTATTTTCAGGTTTCGATGCATGCTGGGTTGCGAAACGTTCCCGCCCACTCCTCGCGTTCCACTCTCCCGCTGGACCGAAGCAGCAATGTACGCTTGCGCAAGGTTATACTAATGCGGTTCAAGAGTTTGGACGTCGAGTCGCACATGCTCTCAAGCCCGTCGCACCTAAGAAAGCGGATGCATTCATAGATGATTGCGGAGTCAAGGGTCCAACATCGAGGTATAATGATGAGCCAATTCCTTCCAACCCAAATATTCGCAGATTTGTCTGGGAATACATCCAGACTCTCGATGAATTTCTTGGAGTTTTGATCATGGCTGGAATTACAGCTTCAGGTGCGAAAGCGGTTCTAGCAGCACTAAAATTGCAGATAGTTGGCTCGATTGTCTCTTTGGAGGGCTGGATTATCTCGCCCTCCCTCGTGCAAAGAGTCCTCGATTGGCCACTTCCTGCATCCGTTTCGGATGTGCGGAGTTTTCTGGGTTTGGCTGGTGGAAGTCGGCGTTGGATTAAAGGGTTTTCATTGATAGCTAAGCCTCTCACCCTCCTGCTGCGAAACGTCACTACCCCGTTCGTTCTTACAGTAGAAGCGATTCAAGCACAAGAAATCCTCAAGCAACGAATCACTTCTGCGCCAGTCTTGGTTCGGATCGACTATTCAGCAGCTAAGTCTGTCTCACGTCTTCCCAGAGAATCTGATGAAGGTCTTCTTGTTGTAGGCGTTGATTCCTCATGGATGGGTTCGGGATGGGCTGTCTACCAAATTAAGGACGCCCTGAAGCATCCAGCTATTTACGGTTCGTGCACATTCAGTGAGACTGAGCAGAACTGCGGGCAGCCGAAGACCGAAGTCTATGGTGTGTTCCGTGCATTCAAAGAGCTGCGCCATCGCATTTGGGGAGTACATTTTCGCTTGGATCACGATGCTAAATCACTCGCTAAAATGCTCCGGGAGCCAGATGACGTTCCCAACGCACCCCTGCTTCGCTGGGTTTCGTGGATTCGACTTTTTGACTTTGAGCCGAATCATGTTCGCGCTGAGTCATTTAAAATTGAAGACGCGCTATCCCGGCGTCCCAGAGTCGACACCGACGAGCCTTATGATGCGCAAGACCCCGAAGAATTTTTGGAGGCATATCTGGACGCAATTTATGCTGGAATTCACAACGCACCACCGGAAGCGACAGCCAGCTCAGCAGCTAAGTTTCTTTTCGATTCCCTGCATGCAAAATACTCGAGTAAATTCGTTCAGACATGGAGTGAGCCTAATGGCATTATTCCTGTCTATAGGAAGTGTAATTCGCTTGTAGTGGCTCCGAAGCTGAGTACTGTTGAATTTCCATCTGAATATTATGCACCCTCTGAACCATGTTCTCTATTCGCATGCACTTCTATGAGGAATGTCAAGACATGGAATTCAAGACTTCTACCCGAATTCTACGCTAGAAAGACAACGGTGACGTGCACAGAAGAGTTTTTGCTTGGGGATGAGCTGATCTCTTTAGAAATTCGTTCATGGGAGGCTTACAGCCAAAGTATCCCCCTGGGAGCTCCATCAACCGCATTCTCTGGCCATAAACACGGTATAAGAGACGCGGATGGTGACGAGTTTTTTGCTGAGCTCAAACTGTTTCTTTCAACTGGAACATATCCTCCAAAATATCGGTCAGACAGAGAGAAGGTGCGCTTTTTGAAACGGTCTCGTCGATTTTTGTGGCATCTGGGGCGCCTGTGGCTCGCTCCGAAGAGGTCTTCTGAGACTCTCCCGCGACTTGTAATTGAAGACGCGACGAAGCGCGGCGAGTTGATGGCGCGTGCACACAATGATTGCGGACACCGGAGGCGAGATGCGGTCTACTCACATTTAAAGGATCGATTTTATTGGCCAAATATGTTCGACGATGTCACATACTTCGTTCGCTCCTGCATTGAGTGTCAAAAATCCATCAAGAAAATTCCTGTTCTTCCATATAATGAATCGTGGCAAGCACCTCTCCTTCGTCATTTTAATATTGACTGCATTCACATGCCCAAGGGCGCTGGGGACATGGAATATATTGTTCAGGCACTCGAACCGACCATTCTGTGGACCGAAGCGCGCGCTCTCAAGGCTCTCAATGCACGCTCCATCGCCAAGTTCATTTATGAGGATATCATTTGCCGGTTCGCATGTGTGCCATTCATTTCTTTTGATGGAGGCTCGGAATTTAAAGGTGAAGTGTTGGAGCTCCTTAAGACACAATATCGGTGTACTGTGATTATTTCAACAGCGTACCACCCGGAGGGGAATGCTCCCATAGAGCGGCATCATCAACCGCTCGTTGATGCGCTTTTCAAGTGTACAGGCGATGCAAAAGGCACATGGCCGCGGTTTTTATCCGCAGTGTTGTTCTCCATGCGCGTAACTGTGAGCCGTGCGACGGGCTTCTCACCATATTACCTCCTATACGGTGTGCATCCAGTTTTCTCCTTTGACATTGACGAAATCACTTGGCAGACTCTGGACTGGGATAAAGTCAGAACACACGAGGATTTAATTGCTATCCGGGCACAGCAACTTGCCAGACGCGACCCGAAGCTCCATGAGGCAAATGAGCGCATTCGGCTGTCTCGCCGTCGGGCGATTGAGGATCTAGCTAAGCGGCAACACTACCAATTTGATTTCGCTGACTATGAGGAAGGCATGTATGTCTGGCTAAGGGAGTCTCAACTCGACGAAATCAAGGGTGGAAAAGGCGAGTGGTTGTACTCTGGACCGTATATAATTCACCAGAAGCGCGAGCGCGACTCCTTCGTACTACGGGAGCTTAGCGGTGCCATCTTAAAGGGGCATGTCAACATCAGAAGACTTCGACTATTCTATTTTCGTCCAAGTAACCAAACTTTGAAGACTTCGTTGAAGCCAAAACCAAGGCGCGATGTGCACGCAAATCCTGAGGCTCGATTGGACCTAGCCTTGATCAATATCGCAATTACAAGGCACGAAAACGAGGACTGCTTGTGTTAAGTCATCTTCTGTGGCTCCCGTAAATCTCTCGCTACTCTCACCTATGATCTCCTTTCAGTTTACCAACCGTCATCTGTCAACAAAACCGACTCCCAAAATCCGATGATACACGAATTTCGGAACAGAACCTCCAGCCATTTATTACCTGGTGCGCAATTCATTCTATACTCTTACACCCTTCTCTCCTTCTCTTCATGCCCTTGTCCAATACTACCACTTTCGGTTTCCATCCGCTTGAAGAGCTTCTTCATGGCGCTCCCCAGCTTCCTCGTATCTATCATCATGTCCCTGCTGGATCCGAGACAAAGGACTTCATTGATCACAACTTCTATGCTTCCTTTACACGGGGCGATCTTTGCATGGTTTACATCTACGAAGAGCCTACAGAATTCAACCTAGGTGGTGAGTTGATTACCCTACCTATTGTGAAACGTGTCTACCGTCGGGACAGGGACTTGCGCTGGTCGGAGATCAAGTGCTTCTTCCGAAATGGAACCATCCCAGAGCGCTATGGTCCACGCATTAAGACCGCAAATGGTGCTATTCAAGAACCGATGAATGAAGACACATTTCGTCAGTTGGTGCGTCGCTTCAATTACGTGGTTACAAGGTTGGAAACGGAGTGGCTTTGCGAGCGTGGCACAGGTTGGCCCGTTCAAGATTGCACTACGGAGTTTGAGAGGACACTCTATCGGACCATCCTCACGACCCAAGGTCGCACTAAAATTCTGTCCTGGACGCCAGAGTATCTCTCCGATGTGGTGACTGAGAAGTTCCATACTTGGCACCTTGATTCCGTCCTGCGAGCTCGAGAGGCGCTCCTGGAGCTGCCATCTTGGTAGCTCATGTCTACCTTTTTGCTTCAGTGTTTTCCATCCTTGTATACTTCGTTTTCTCTCTCTTTGCTACTGATGTACATAGGATTCCGGGACGAAATCCCCAAGTACCCCCCCTCTGTGGAAGTACGCCCTGCCCGGCACGGCGACTTCGGCGTTCTCACGCGTACCACGTCAACACCAAAAGCGGTAACTCCGCTTTAATCAATTCTATTTTCATCTTCCACAACGCACTTATTAACTTCTCTATCTATACTCCCCTTGTCAGACACATAGGACTTCAATAATTCGGATGCAGCTGCACAGCAGAATAATCCCGCACCGCACTGCCAAGTCTTTCTCAAGCACGACGGAATTCCGATTGAGTTCCCACGCTTATGCAAGTCGTTCTTGGCAGTTTGGTATTGGCTCTACATAATTTGGCAACGCATCACACGCAGGGGAACTCTGCATTCTTGGTACCTGTTTTATACCTCTCCGATCATTTAATATCCCGGACTTTCTCCCTATTTTAGTAACATTCCCGACGTGACGGCGCTTTCTGATGCGACTGTGTACTCGGATTGGGCTGGGGAAGACCTCGACCTGGCCTGGGCACCCACCGTCGACGCTGAGCGGAGCAGCGTATCTCCCTATACGTCTTTGCCCAACTCCCGGTGCATAGTTCGCAGAAGAGATGGTCTAGCGGAAGGAATTAACACGGACTCTTTACTATATTTAGATATCTGTTTCACGTCTCGCGCGAGGGCTCCGGTGTCGCATGAGTACGCGAGCAGCCGTCCCACCCTTGTATTTATTCATCGCTCGGCCTATTACCGGGGGATCCAACCTTTCCTTCCCCCAACCTACATTGAGACGAGTGAGCAAGTTATATCAAGTCCAAAATCCCCGAGAATAGAGCTAAGTTCTTGATTATAATCCTGAGTCTAACAATTCAACCTTAGAAGCTTATTTAGTTCGATTCGAACTAAGTATTCGTACACGGCTTAGCGTACTCTAAGTGCACGACCTTGGCAATCCTCAGTCCTCGTAAGGACAACCCTATACTTCCTCAACGCCTCTGTACACCCTACTGGCTGCGACTCTTCCTCTCCTCCGCATATTTATTTGGCCTTCCTCTTTCTGGCCTCATTTATTTACCCTTACTTATGAGCCGGGCGTACGTCGACTCGTGGCTACACCACATGCTCGAGCTCAAGTTCAAAATGCTCTTCTGGGAGCGCGGCGACTTCCCGAACGTGGTGCAGAACGGGAGCGAGAGCACCATTCCGGGGAATCCGTGGGTGAATGGGACGAAGACGGCGCCGTTTGATCAATGTGCGTGGTTCTTGCTACTTTCTTCTCAATTTATTTTTTGCTTTGACGGCGTTGCTGTGACTGGCTCCATGCTCGTCTTTTTAAAACACAAAATACTGACGATACACTCCACAGCCTTCTTTCTACCTGATCATAAACGTCGCGGTCTACGGGACGAGCGGGTGGTTCCGGAGAAGCCGTGGTTGTATGGGTCCGCGAGTGAGTTTACCTCCTGCTACGGGCACCTGACGCCTCTGCTTGCAGCGGCGCCGCGTGACTTCCTCCAGGCCAAGGACTAGTGGTACCCCTCGTGGCCGCAGGACATCGAAAGGCGCGTGTCGGTTATGTGAGTAGTGTTCCGCCTGTAGTTATTTTTTTCCCGGACGCTGGCGTTGACGAGGATGGGACAACGACTCGTTGAAGATGTGAGAGAAGTTCGTGAGGCTGATGTTCTTCATCGCCTGCGTCCCTTCTCGTTCTTTCGTGCACCCCGTTCTTGTTTGGTTTTCCGTTATTGGGCTTGAGTTTCTTGGACTCCTACGATATCCATCCATCCTTCCATCACACCACTACGCGCTACCATTATGAAAACCACGTTATCATATCATACCGCACAACATAAACGCTCCTTTCTTCCTTCATACATCTATCGTCTTTAATTACTTCTCCACCGTCCTTATTCCTTCCTCTATGTTGTTATTCTCCTTTACAACTCGTACTTTGCCTCTTCCCGCTTAATCCCTTCTTCATAACATAATTCCCGCTTTGCCCATCATCTTTCCGCTGTTGTTTCTTGGGTTCTTGAGTACATATGGAGGAGGGGCGGGGAAGGAGGCCATGGCCTGATTATATAGCCTCACGAGCAGTGTTTTTGGCGACAAGACAAAGACGGCATTATTCTATAATAATTACCCACACTGGTTGAAACAAAGTGCGTAATGGCATTGCCTCCTGGACAAATTTCCCGGTAACACCTGGCTAGCATCCAGTGACCCAAGCGGATGACCACTCCAAATGCTCCAAAATAAAAATAAAAAAATAAACTATAATAATTAATCAGTGCCATCTACATTTTGTGGGCTTGCAGCAGTAATTTTCCTGGTACCAACTTAGGTACCAGGTCTTCAAATCGGAATTAAAATCTTCTACTTAGTGCATGCGTGTGAACGACGGTCCGAGTTCCGATCTTACCTTCAACATAAGGTTTTGTCAATTGATCCCGTTTCAACCGAACCCCTGACCCCAACAATTAACTCTCCGCTTGTTCTCCGTTCCATCAACCGCTCAATAAATCTTATTGTTGGCCAGAAGTGCGTAAGTTTCACAAATGTGAGCCCGTGGCTTTCCCTATGAACGACGAGAAGAAATTCCGCACGCACTATTTTCAGTTTTCTAATGGAGTACTATACCACTAGTCCAGATACTACGGAATGCCCGGAGGGCCATCCTATAGAAATGGGTGTCCCTAAATACTTTATAGAGAAAGGTTATAAGGCAAGTACTGCCACTCTCAATTTTCTAATAATGGATAACTAGGGAATGCCCGGAGCTACAGCTTCCGACAATCAAGCATGATACAGTTTCTCAACTGACTCCAAACCCTCCGAACTTTCGCGGAATCGACTCCTTTTAACTTTAGAACCCTCAAAATAAAATATTTCTACGAGCCAATCACCGGGAAATTGTGCTTTAGTGCATAAATTGGTTCAAAAATTTGGCGCGCACTCGCGCACCAAAAAGTTATTTCATCTGGGTGCTCTAGGAATTGAATATTTAAGATGTGATGTCAGTACGCGGCCTATCTTATTGCTTTCGGGTCCAGCCGAAGTTTCTCCACAGCCAGAATACACAGAACACACGTAAATGGCATATTTCGGAGCTATAATACAATTCAGAGGCGCTTTTATCACCATTTTAGGCTCTCAAAAATATTGTATACAATTTCTTTTTTCAGCCCTCCGGCCAGACCCCCCCAACCTGATATCAGCTATTTTTAGATCCGGCCCCCCTTGGGGACTGAGAGACTGGGAACGGGAATGGTACTACCAACGCGCGCGCAGCAAACCCGCTCTCGCCGCCCGCCAGATAGCTTCAGCGTGTCGTCGCTGACGCCGCACGCCGTGCTTCCCGCCGACCAGGGACGCGCATCCCGCCCAGATGGACACGCAGCAAGCGAACAGCACGGGCTTGAAGGTGTAACAGATTCGCGTGCGATCATCACCAAATCCGGAAAAATAAGATTTCGGCTTGTGAGGATCATGACATTTGCACAATAGTTGTCCCAAATTGGACGCGCTCACAAGCGCTCACAATCTCACACAATTATTGCAGATTACTGCACATCGCAGATCCTCGCAGACGAGCATCTCCCACACTTGTATCTACTGACATGGTGGTCATGAACACCTAATAGTAATACAGGTTAACAAACTGCGAAGCGGACTAGTAGAATATGGAAGAAAATAATCTACCAGAATTAATTTTTCAGCGTACTCTTAGTGACGGACTCCACTGCAAGCAAGACTAAATGTCATCTGTAGAGACTGTCCCTTCTTAATTTGAATCGCTACTAGTTGGCTACTAGTAGGTGGTGTTGTGGAATTTTGTCGCCGCAGCTCAAGAAATATATACATACTCTGGTCCTCCGGAAAGAACATAAGTACGAATTTTGTGCGCCACAAACAGGCCACAAAAAGTTCCAAAAAGAATTGCGGAGATCTCAGGCCGATGGTCCGTGCGCAATGTTTGGCAGTGCATCTTATCACGTGCTGGCACAGCCATGTTGGTCGCAACTTCTGCTCGTCTCCTCCCTCTCCGTTTCCGTCCATGTCAACCTCGTTGCCCCCTACAACCTCCGCACAATGCCATTGCCAACACCATCGTTGATACGGACACAGACACCAAAATTGCGCGCTCGCGGGATCGAGTTCCTCGACCTCGCAGTGCTCGAGCGCATATGCGGGTAGCCCCCCTTGAATGGTGTTCTCGTGTGGCTTGGTTTTTCTCTCAAGCTCCTCAATGCTGCATCAAAGCTCTCAAATTCCTCAATGAGGCCGCCATGCCTTAGGGTGCCACAAGCACTCCCCAAGTCTACAAGTACTTCCCTGTCCTCCGTCTTCAAATTCCGCCTCTCGGAGAATGTCTCTCGAATGTGTCTGCTATCCTCTGCTGTTGCTGCGAGCCTGTTCCTCTGCGCCGCCTTCCAACTTCAAATTGCGCAAAGTATCCTGTTTCATCAAGCTTGCTCTCAGCCCCCGTAAACACATTCCTCGTGTTGTTTCTGGACGTCGTCAAGATACTCAAATCGTCAACATTCCATATTCCACATCTGTGCTCCAAGCTCGAATTCATGCAACGGTACTCTCAGCTCATTCGCCCCCGCATTGTGCCGGACATCAACCATTCCTGGGAGACTAAGGTTCCCGCTTAATCTCGTAGTTTACCTACCTCTTGAATATTACTTCGTTTCTCCTATCATAAACACGCCTGCCCACAACTGAGAAGGCTTTGGAATGGATACTAGATATCTAGTCCTATTGCACCTGTCTTACACCTGATTGGAAGCGCAGAAAAGCCCTTATATGTGGTTGCAGGTGCTGTGAACTCCACAATTATTGTGTGATCTGTGAACATGATACCCGGGCAGATGCGATTATAAGCGACCTCACAATAATGGCGAGGTTTGTGAGGATTATGCCGATGATAACCGCATATAAGCGCTCGTAATATTTTTCCGCATTTGGTGATGATGCGCGCGCGCAGGCTGCCTGGGCGGATGACACGTGATTGCCATCGTTTCCGTGCCGTTGCCGTAGCGAATCGTCGTTGTTCTTGCGTTCTGGCGCAATGGCGAGACGCCTCTTGCGCGCCATCCTTACGGGAAGAGCTGGCGCACCCGAGTCGCCCTCATCCGCCCACCACCGTCGAGCCCGTAACTCCGGCGAAGAGGCCGGCGCGAAGGCGGGGGCGGGGTGTCCTCCACCGATCGTCGATGTGGACAGACTCGCATGCGCCGCTCTCCGTGAATACTGCTGCCCCGATGGTCGCTGCCGTCCTCCGCCTCGCCGGTGCGCGCGTAGTCATTCTCTGCGGCTGCGGGCGTCGTCCTCCCTCGCCGGCTGCGCGTCATCCATCGCGCCGCGGCGGAATGTCGCGCGCGCCCCACACCACCATGGATCCTCGCGTTCTGCCCCGATTTTCCCTTCTTTCTCTCCCTCCGCCTCCCATCTCATCTCTTCTTCCTCCACCTGCTCCCCCTCCTTCATCTCTATCTTCTCACATCCTAGCTGACACCCCCACAGATTCGGCTGCGTCGAGATCCCCGCCAAGCTGTCGACTGACTGTGGCCCGCGGTGTGGATGCTCCCCGTGGACGACGCGTACGGCGGGTGGCCACTGAACGGCGAGTGCGCGCTTCCTCTCCACTGTTCCGGCTACTTTTTCGTGCGCGCTCGACATGTCCTGCTACGCGGCCCCCGTGCATCTGCCCGCCTTTCGGTGTCGTCCGATCCCACTCCACTCCACCTTCCCTTTCCATTCTCTTCCTTCTTCGTCCTTATCTCGTATCTGACGCTCGCGACCTTTTTTTTCGGGTGATCGATATCATGGAGGCGCGCGGAAACGGGCCCGAGTATCCGAAGCAGTGCGTCGTTTTTCTTGATTTCTTCTACTCGCACAATGTGCTGCGAGAATACCTCGCGTTCGTCTCTTATGCTTGCGGGCTGCGAGTGTGCGGCGGTCCGGGCTATGGTGGGAGAGATGCTGATGCGGAGGTCTCGTCCGTCACGGGAATACCAATGGCGCGGAGCACGGGGCTCGTCGAGACGATGCGCTCTCTCACGCTGCTTGGGGAGAGGATGGGCGGGGCGAGGTTCGCGCGCGCCTCTTCCCGGGCGGACGGATAGCCCAAGCCGTGGTACTCGTCAAGACGGCGGACCTGCGAGGAAGGTGGCGGGCTTCCTCGAGATGACGCAGAGCGGGGGCGTCGGCCGCGTCTCGTCCCTGCGCGGATGCGGCGCGGTACTCGCAGTCGTCGTCGTCGTGCTGCTCGCAGCTGGGGTCGACGTCCCGACCGGCCGCTACTACGCTGGTGAAGCTGCTTGGCTGGAGAAATGACGTCGTCGACCTGGTCTTTGCATCGACGAACGACGAGCGGCGGGATATCCGACTGGTGTGAGCCAACCACTCCTTCATCTCCTCCTGCTCTCCCCTCTTGCTCCCCTCCGTTTTCACAACTCCTTCCTTCCCGTCTCTTTCTCCCTCCTTGCTCTCTCCATTGACTAACCGAATCCCATCCACCCACAGAGGCGCCAACCATGTGTGCAACTCGCTCAACGGGGGGGCCCGTGACGTTCCTCAACGCGGTCGCCAAGACATACGGCTGGTGGACGCAGCGCCGCGGGCGGTACGACGTTGGAGTGGAAGAGTTTATGCGAATGGTTATTCACTTCATTCCGTGTCGTCGCACCTTCCTTTCCCCTCCCGCCTGCTTGAGGCGCTTCCGTCTACCCTCTCCCTCGTCCCTTTCGTCTACATTGCTCCATAATGATCAACGTGTACCCATCATGACTCACCCACCTACAGCCGGATGTCGACTCGCGGCTGCACCACATGTTCGAGCTCAAGCTCAACAAGCCCATCTGGGAGCGCGGCGACTTCTCGTACGTGGTGCAGAACAGGACGGAGAAGAATCCATGGGTGAATGGCACCAAGGCAGCGCCGTTCGATCATTGTGCGTGGTTCTTGCTGCTTTCCTCTCATGGTACTGTTTATTATAAAAACAATATTGATTATATACCCCGCAGCCTTCCACCTGATCCTAAGCGTCGCGGTGGGTGGTTCCCCGATAGGCCGGAAAAGGCGTGGTCGGATAGGTCCGCAAGTGAGTTTCCTCTCGATTACTTCTTTCCGCAACGGCAGCTCTGACGTCTTCACTCTGCAGCGGCGCCGCGCGACTTCCTCCAGGAGCATCGGTGCCCCTCGTGGCCGCGGGACATCGAGCTGCGCGCGTTGGTCATGTGCGTGCTTTCCTACTACTCGCTTAGGGGCTGTCTTCAGTGCTGTCTTTCCAATGCTCCACGGCACTTCCAGCGGCTCGTGCTGGATCTTCCTTCAAAAGCTCAGGAAACTTTCGAGGGTTGATGTCGAGTAAATTAAGATTTCCCTTTTTAAATTCTTTTTCGTCTTTCTTTCCATTTTATGAAAAAACCGTTCTACATGCAAAGATTCAAATATTTAGGGGCAGTCAGAGTAGCAATTTTGGACGGTTCTGATGACCGGTTCTGTTGACGGTTCTGAAGACGGTTCTTCACGTATTTAATTGTGAGAGAACCGGATTAAATCAGAACCCGGTTCTGTGTGCAGAACCGAGGTTCTGCAACGGTTCTGAGTCGATTCCGGTTCTCAAAAAAAAAAATTACACCAGAACCGCTTTGAGAACCGACTTGAGAACCGTCCATGAGAACCGCCGAAAACCGCTACTCTGACTGCCCTAATAATAAATTCAAGTACCAACCAAATTTTTTGGTGACATTGTTGGCTGATCGCCGCTGATTGCCATGGCCTGATATAAGCCGATTTTCATTTTTGATTCTTGCTAGTTCCCTCTAGTTCCACGCTAGTACGGTCTTGCGACAATCTTGCAACCAATTTGCCATCCCGCTTGGAATGGCGGGGCTGTCCCGAATTAGTTGACCCTGGATGCCACCACCACAACAGTGACGCCACATTGATTGGTGTGGCGGTGGCGCCCAGGGTCTTCCTGAATCACGATGCCCTAATAAAAGCGAGCCTGCCGACCAACAAAAACACTGACCATGGCGTTTCTGAAGGCCTCTCTGGTTCTGCTTTACTTTGTTATTTCAGTATCGACCCAATCTCAAGATGTATTCAAGACGCTTAAACCACTCTGGACCACCTTCCATCACCCTATTCGGCGTGTCGCGGTCGTTGGAGCTGGACCTGCTGGCCTCCAAGCTGCTGCGAAGCTCATTGAGCACAACTTTACGGTCCGCCTGTTTGAACGTGCGCCGCATCCAGGGGGAAACTGGCTTTACAGTGAAGAGACTCCTGTTAGGGAGCCGTATCCGTGATTCCTACGCTGATACGCTGTTTTCCCATAACTTAAATCGTTTCAGTGACAAGCCTGTAGGCCAGACGGCTGAGATACCTGCCCGACTCCCCGCCACACGATACTACCACGAAGGTGATGACGGACTGACGCTGGAGGACAGATGGACGGAACACTGGCAACCTCGTCCCCTCTGGGATAGCCTCCATATTAACACCCCCAAAGTGAGTTCGTGAATGCCTGCCGTCATCTATGGAATGCTGACCGGTGCGCGGACTACTGCAGGTGAGCACGGAGCTCCCAGACGTGAAATATGATCCCGACACGCCGTGGGTGGTCTCCCACCGCGCGGTCCAGCGGCATGTCCGCTCTTATGCCTCCCACCATTGCCTCAACTCGAACGACCACTGTCCAGCGACGGCATCCTCGCCACCAGTGACGGCGTACTCCACTCGCGTGGAGAAGGTGGGAAAGAACGTAGAAGCGCACACCTGGGTGCTCACACTCCGCCGTCTTGAGCGTCTGCATGAGTCCCACAGGATCCTGGCCGAATGGTGGACGGAGACATTCGATGCGGTGGTTCTCGCCACTGGCCCGTACACTGCGCCCCACGTTCCCGACATCGATGGCATCGTTGATTGGAGCAAGGCGATGGAGGGAGAGCAATACAGCGTATATCACTCGCAGGTATACCGGCATCCGGAGCGGTATGCGAACAAGGTGCACAGGCATATTGCTGATCTGTGTAATGCTGATATGTTGGAAGACCGTGCTGATGGTCGGCGCCTCTGTCTCTGCCTCTGAAATCGCACGGGACCTCGGCTCGTTTGCTCATCGCATCATTGCAAGCATCCGCGTGAGCTTTCCTCCCTTCATTGAAGAAAATGTCCTTCATTCTTGAGCTTCCAGCCTGCCAACGACAGCAATGGCATGCGGCAGCTCGACATCTCTAGATTCCCTAACATCACAGAATTCGTACCCGAAATTGCGTTCTTGGAGCCTCTCAATGGACACCGCAACGGCATCCGCGGCGGAAAAATCCATCTTATAAATGGCTCCGTTCTGGAGGGCATCGACGAAGTATGTCACTGTTTATCGTCGAGTACCTTGTATTTCGTTGCTGAACGACAGATCATACTCGCAACGGGATACCAAGGCTCTGCCTTGTTTCCTCCCAACTCGTAAGCATCCTTTCCATTCGTTTCAGTCCTATTCATATAAGATCCCGAATCATCATGGCAGCACGACGAAGCGGCCGGAGAATATTCATTGGACAGGGCATTATATTCCGGACCCGACACTGGCTTACACTTTTGGTCCATAAGCACCGCATCACCCACGACACACGTCTCTATATAATTAATTCGTTTACAGGGCGTCCCTGGACCTTGGGGCGATACCAATCATACGGCCTCGCGAAGGTGTGGGAGGGCAGCGCGCGTTTGCCCACGTCGGAGCAGATGAAATTGGAATTGGAAGAGGAGTACTGGCGCGAGTGGCTCGGCGAAGGTACTGCATCGATAGCTTAAATTCATCCACTCAGTTTGGTCCCAGCGGTGTTCCGACGCTATATAACTTGGCTCAACAACGCGTCGCTGGAGCACGGCGGGCGCTTCGTAGAGCCGCCCCCGATTGAGTACGTCCGGTGTACCACGTATGTGAACTTAAGCTTGAATCTTCCCAGGAATATTCAGGTGCTGAAATACTACATGTTCGCCTATCTGCTCAATGTGAGTGTTCATAACGTTGATCACCAATTAACCTATGTTCCGATTAGAACACAATGAATCTGGATAGCATAGGCAATTTCGACCTTTCCATGCTTTCAGCTCAAATTAGAGATAAAGATCCATGGAACGCATTGGTTGACGAAGATAACGATTGGTGATTTATTTATTTTGTTTGTGTACTAGTCCTAGTTGTGTCCAATACCGTGCAAACGGTGAAAAATCATAACTTTTTATATATAAAAATGTCCTGGAGTTATGCATTTCCCGATTGGCGAATTCGGTGAATCCCTGGGATCCGATAGTATTCGGCTCGTCCCCAGCTTCAGCATCGCTTTAGGACATGTAGAAATATACTTGAGATAATTTATTATGCTGAATTTGAGTTTTTACAAGCTTTGAGCGGCCAAAGAATGAGACGAAATCCTTATGTGATGGCTTGCTGTACGGGCTTGCTTGATGGCGCATCAATGTTTTCTACGCGTTCTATGTAGATTATTGAAAATCTAAAGATATAAAAAGTGTTATACACGTCGTAAAACCACAACTCTACAAAAGATTCACAACTTATGATGTACTCGTCGCGGAATCGACGCGACAAATTTTCAAAGTCCGACGAGGATCGGACACCCGCATCAATAACTAGCTTTCCCTGAGGCAAAAACTTGAATCCAATTCAAATCTCTTTAACAGTGAACAAAATTGAACCTTGGGCAACAGGGGGGAGACGGAGAGGTGAGATAATAGTTGCCTTAGCGTTGCCCGTGGCCCGGCTTCAAGCCCCAGGCCGGGCTTTGCATTGAGCCAGCCTAGTGATAACGAGCCCCATGGGAAGCGTGCGGACGGGGAGATCGGGGTATAAGGCAGGATTCCGAACCATCTCTCTGAGGATAAGACTTTCCACCTCCTGTAGCGATACAACAAAGGACATCCTCCTCATCGAGTATGCGCACGACCAGCTTCAACTGCCACATATGGAGGGCCGAGGCCTTCTTTCCATTCTGGAATCGGCTTTTTGACAATTTTTATGATCGTGCGGCGTCCTTGGGGGTCGCGCCAGCGATACTGGGGCGCCATGGAGGTGTGAAGAAGCAAGCCGAGGTCATGGGAGTGGATGGAGCAGAGAAAGCAACACCGAGACGGCGTGGGAACAAATTGAACTATGTATAACGTCGAACACCTGTCATCGGAGGCGCAGTAGACTATAGACTACACCCATGTCGACCTCAGTCTACACCTCTCTCCCCCCGCCCCTTGACCACATCACCACAATAAACGCCAGCTCCACCAAGCCGTCCGTGCCCACACAGCCATCCTTTGGCGTCGACTCACCGTTCGGACTGGTCGCTTCCTTCGCCCTTTCCCCGCTCTACGTACACAAATCCCACACGCCTCTCACATAAAAACAACTAACCTACATCTCAGTTGTACGCCACCCTCAAAGGCAAACACGATTTGTGGACCAGCCTCCTCTCCTCCCTTCCATCCACCGCCTTCGCCCACCCCACCCTCGACGTCGGCTGCGGCCGTGGCCTAGTCCTCCTCAAAACTACCGCGCATAAGTGTTCCCTCGGGCACACCACCAGCACCTCCTACGGCATCGACATCTTCCGCACCGGCGACCAATCTGGCAACGCTCCCGAGGCGACATGGCAGAACGTCGCCGCCGCGGGCTTCACCTCCCAAATCGTTTTACACACTGCGAGTTTCACGGAGACGCTACCATTCAATGATGGGGTATTTGGGATCGTAACAAGCAGTCTCGCCGTGCATAATGTCGATAAGGAGGGGAGGAGGAAGGCTGTGGGGGAGACGGCGAGGGTGTGTGCGCCGGGAGGGTATGTGGTGATTGTGGATTTGGCTGGGTATGTGGGCGGATATGAGGAAGTGCTTAGGGAGTTGGGATGGACGGAGGTGAGTAGCAAGTGGGGTGGGGCGGGAGTTATGTTTGGGGCGTGGCCGTGTATGGTGTTGAAGGCAAGGAAACCAGAGTGACACTGATAGATAGGCGGTGATGAGCAAGGAAATTCGAGGGCACATACCCATCCAATCTTTACCGGGAGATATCCGGAAATAAGTCGAACCAGGATGATTCCATTTTCAAGCTGCAATAAGGATCACACATATCAAGGAAAAGCTGAGCAACCACTATTTGGTTATTAGAAGTAGAGCTCCACCAGTAAATTTGCATACCGAAATATGTTTCGTCCTCATCTCGGGAAAAAGCCGATATCTTTGCCGTGGTGTTGAGTGGTTTCAACACAGTCGACGAAAACGTTGAGGACCTCCCGGGGAACATGGAAGTAGCGCGCGGTCGATGAATCTGACTGCGATACTCTCCTTGCATTCACATTAATTTTTTCTAAAACCGTCACTGTTACGCGCCTGAAAGCAATAAATAAAGCGGGTAGGGCCGTCAAGCGGCAAGGCCCGTTACCAAATTATGAAGAAATCAAATAAAGATACTCCACGAGGACAAGTTGGTGAGGGCGCACTACGCAATGCGATACCCTCCACGCCTCACCGACTTCAGCAGATAGTCTCAGATGCAAAGAGCTAGTGCTGGGAAGGTCCGGTCCGGTCCAAGAATCACTTCGAACTTGAACTGGATCGAACCGGACGCCAGGATCAGGTTCAAGATTCGACAATTAGCTGAACGTGAACCGTAAGTCCGGTTCGGCTGGTGGGGCAGGTTGCAGTGCACTGCCAACTGACCTTCCACTATCGCTACTTATACCGCGGTGTGAGTTGGGACCGAATTCCAACTCGGAACGGTCTGTAGCCGAGTCGCGTGCACGTTGAACAACAACAGCTCTAATGATTCTAACTCGGGCGAAGTAATGGGGAGTCGATAAACTTGATCTGGGGTCCCTAAGTTTGGTAACTCGGACTGAGGGGGCGAGCGAGTCGCACAGTTGCAACTCGGGAGAAGTAATGGGAAGCTGATGAACCTGATTGCGCCCGGCTCTCGAAATCAACGATGTTCAGCGTTTGGTCAGCACTATGCAGAGAAATAAAATAATCATATATAGGAATACAAAACATGTTGAAAATTACAGTCTAGAGATTACTTAGATTTTCCTGGCCGTCGAGAAAATTCAAGTAAGAAAATTCAAACCGCCGAGCTTCAATCGGCAGTACATCACATTCGCCTCAACCGGCGCCGTTGGTAGGTCCGCGGAGGATTGAGAATCATAGGTGCGAGAGATAGTCCTGAAGCGAGTCTAAGGTGCTTGAATCGGGATGCGGCTTAGCGGTGGGGGAGTACGAACCTGGTACTGCATGTACATCTAGGCCACCAACTTTATTATTTCAATATCCGGAAATGCCTCCTGATATAAGCTGGCAGACTTGTGGACATGGGTAATGCGCAGCTCCCGCAGGGTGCAATTCGACCGAGAAATGAGAGCCGCGACCACAGCGCATGGGTCATCCATGAACGCGCGCTCGGAGACTTCGAGGACACGGAGTGCAGGGAGAGTCAACGCGGGGAGAAGACGCAGTTGGGCCATCGTGCCGAATAGGGAAGTGTCGGAGAGGATAAGGGTTTGCAGATGGTAGAGGGGAGGGAGCGCCGGGACTGGGAGATAGCTAGAAGTGAGGTGGAGGGTGCAGTGAACGAGGTTGGTGGCTTCGCAAAGAAGTGGAAGACATTGGAAGTCCCACAAAGTGCCTTCGAATGTGGTTAACTGCGCCAAGGGGAGGCTTACGACAGAAGGTACTTTCGCAGTGACACCAATCATTTTCAGGTTGGTGGAGTCGCAAAAGAATGTGCGGGAGGGATTCCCGTCGTAAAAGACCTCGTCATAGATATTGCTCTCGCCGGGTATAGGACTTAGTCCCAGCCACAAAACGCGGAGCGAAGGCACGGGTCCATCGAGTAGATCGAGCACTTGGGACGGCACGAGGAAGTACATGTGCTCCCAACGAGCTCGATGAGGGGTGAGAGCCTCAATCACTGGGATGCAGTCGCTCGGCTTAGCGTAATAATAGTAACACTCGATGCGGACGGATAGCGGACAGCTTTTAGAACGCGCTATCCAGCTTTCGAGCAGACGGAGACGTTGGGTGAACAGTTGTTGTTTTAGGTCCGTCCCACCGACCCGAATCTTTATGTGGATGGCCCTTCACAGCGAAGGCGTTGACAGCGCAATGTCTCGCCAATGGCGCCATAGACGGCAGATATTCGTGAGGTGTGTCGGGAAATCAGGACCAAACGGATGAGGTCGGAGGGGATAGACGGGAATAAAGTGGCAGAAGATTTCCGATACAATCTCGTCAGACAAGGTAAGAACTGGGTAGCAGTCGTTGGTTTGCATGGGCTCAGTCGGTAAAGAATGAGCCGATTCGAATTCCAGCTGGGACGCTGAGGAACTTTTAGAACCAGTATCGGGCTGCGTGGTGAATTCCATCGTAGGCAGGGTGAACGGGGTGGACGGCAATTGGTGAACGGGAAGCAGGTTGTGTGATCACGATGTCAGTGATCCGAAAGGAACCGACGGCAAAAGCCGACTCTCTCGCTAAAAATATCCCCAAATTGGTTTCTTATCCCGCCCACCATACGCTTGAATGCGGAAATACCCGACAGCTTCCTTCGTTCATCTCGCCGTGGTCGGCCTTCTCGTGGCACTCGTTCGCGCCGCGGATGAGGCGAGCGAGGCCGCCACAACCGGTAATATATGGCCTTGAAACATTCGAATACGACGCGTTCTTACCAGGCGCGACCCAGATCCCGCCCTCGAATGCACACCATACTCATACGCACCGGTATACGCGTCCCGCAGCTCTTTCCCCGCCATCTGGAAGCCCATTATCACTATCCCGAGAGCCGACTCTGTGGCACTCGACAAGTTCGCCTCGATGAAGGCCAGCATCCCGGCGATCTCGCCCAAGGGAAAATTGGCGTTCCCGGGCGATTTTTCCAACACCACGTACGACGCTTCAGATCCGGACTGCTGGTGGACGGCGTGGAAGTGCGTAGCCCCGAAGCTGGCGGGGCTCAAGCCAGATATGTCAACTGTGCCAGAAGTGTGTGGCAAAAGTCTTTCTTTAACTAAGGGAATACTAATGCTGCGTAGCCTAGAACACTCGGGTACGGCTTCGATGATGGGCCCAACTGCTCGCACAACGCATTCTACGACTACCTCGCCAAAAAGGAGCAGAAGGCTAGTGAGCACACTTGATTCGCTGCATCTGATAGCCATTCTCAGTCATATCTCGCAGCTATGTTCTTTATCGGAAGCAACGTGATGGATTGGCCGCTGCAGGCCCAGCGCGCAGTCACGGATGGGCACGAAATTTGCGTCCGTGAGTGGTTTCGCATTTAGTTCATGCCCAGCGCTTTCCCTGGCGCAATTATGTTCTTAACATTCCACAGACACCTGGTCCCACAACTACATGACCGCTTTCACCAACGAGGGCGCCTTTTCAGAACTCTACTATACTATGCAGGCAATCAAGCTCGTCACCGGGTTCACTCCGACATGTTGGCGAGTGCGTTGTTCACTGTATCACGTTCAGCCAACATATTCTCATCAAATTCAACAGCCCCCGTTTGGAGACGTCGACGACCGAATCCGCTACATCGCAGCGCAACTCGGACTCGAGACAATCCTATGGAAATACGACTCCAACGACTGGCGTGCAGGCACTGCGCCGAACATCACCGCGGCCACTGTCTACGCAAATTACGATGCACTGATTGCGAGTGTGAGCGCTGGGGCGTTCGATACGGTGTGTCTGGGCAGATTTCTCCTCTAATCTATGTTTTCATTTTGATTCATTTGAAGGAGGGCGCGATCATGCTCACGCACGAGTTGAACAACTTCACGATGCAGGCGGCGATGGATTATTACGATAGACTCGCAGATGCGTTTGATGTTTGTTCAATATCTTACTCATCTCGCATATCGAGACTGACGCGCTCCAGTGCATCGTACCCATTGCGGTGGCGCAAAACAAGACGCAGCCGTACACGGAGAGCAATTATAAGATGCCCTCCTTTGCGGAATGTGGGTTTTATACTATCTGTTTCTTCCGTGCTCAATATACCATTATTTTAAAAATTCCAACCCACAGATACCACCAACAAAGACTCGGGCTCGGACTCCGGTTCGAGGCCTGGTTCCAATTCCCACTCGAAATCCAGCAGGGGTGGCACTGCCAACGTAGACCAGAGCAGTGCCCCCGGCGTCAGGCCGAGCGGGGTAGCTGCGGGACTCGTGATAGTTTTGTACGCGGTGCTTGTGCTGTGAAACACTGTGTCCGTGTTGGACTCGTAATGTAATCTGTATTTCTGCCATACCTGCATCTTCCGGTCCATAAGTATGGGGGCCTAGACAATAGGGGTAAGATGACCAAGCCATGAAGCCGGAGTTTTTGGCTCTGCATGTAGGCATCACGACAACGAAAAATCACCGTCCAGAGCGAGGAGTCGGCCACCCGCCGTATTCTACGAATACCGGGGCCACGACAACTATTGGAATATCCCCCAATATCGTACGGTACTCGTCTTCAATAATCCTCCCACCGTTAACGCGGAGCGCCTTCAAGGAAAAATTGGATCGCCACAGGAGGGAAGCCAAAGCGGAGAGAGGATCTTCATCATCGAACGACACCGCGTTGATGGTGAGGCATTTCAGAGCCAGCGGCTCGATCGTGGCCGGCAGGGTGTCCTGTTCCGAGTCGGTGGTTCCGTCCTCGCCCCCCTTCAAAGGCAGGGACTCCAGGTGCAGAAATGGCGGTACATTGGGCTGGTCGCCTGCGAACAAGCCGTCTTCGTAGTCACATACGGCAAATGTACAGTGCACGAGCTGCGTGGTGTGATGCAACACGTCCATGCATTCGTAATCGTGAAGCGAATCCGCGGTGAGCGTTGTCCTGCGTCCATGGAAGGACAATAGAGGAGGGATTGAAGGATTTCTCGAGGGAAACGGTGCGGAGCGTGGGTGCTGCCGGGAAAATGGTGGCCGGCGGGGCGCCAAACCTGGCCCCACTCCTCAACGAAGACACCGCTAGATCTCGGAGCAAGAGCATTAGGCCTTGAATCAAGTGGAAGTCGTAGACAGGCTAGACGAGTCGGATATGCTCTCAGTGGTGGTAATGAGATACGAGAGCCTGAATGATCTATATCTGCGTCTGAATAATCCAACGGAATGCAACAAACCTAGTTTATCATGCTGAATGCAAGCTGAATGTGGCCGAAAGAATTTTAAGAAAGTGATGTATTAGTAACAAGGACAAATTTGATGCGCGCCTGTGCATTGCCTCGCGACTGCGGCTACCTCTCTCCCACCGCCGACATGCAAGCATTCCTCTCAAATCTGACACTGCCGCGCTCTACCGCCGAAACCTCCTACTCCACCGTCTTCATACGTTGCCTGCTTGTCGTGGCTGATTTCGCATTGCTTGAAGCAACCCGAATTGTCGATTCCTATTTCCACCGCGGCAACAGTACAGCAGAGCAGTTTCTGGGACTCATGGACTACGGTGCTCTCGGAGTATACATCCTCGCTTACACCACCTACGCGATATGGATAGTGCGATTCCTCGTTGTCTTCGCACGCACACGGAGTTTCACCGTTGCGGCATTCACGAACCTCAGCCCGGGCAAGGAGGAGGATAACATTCACCTCATACGCGCTCGCCAGTCGAAATTTGACGCGGGGGAGGAATTTCTGGAGCGATGCTTCTGGGGGGTCTACATGTTGCTGATTATATCGATGCTCAGCGATACCGTGCACCCCCGAGAGTCATGGGTCGCCGACCGCCCCCCGTATTTTCGGCGCGACATAGTGAAGACCGGCCAGCATGTATTTTTTGTATGCAAAGGGGCACAGTTCTGCTGGAGGGCCATCGTAAAGATGCTTCTTGTTCCGCATCAAGTCACTTCCAGTGATTTGGAAAATACCGAGGTGCGTGATCACCCCAAATTGTAATCGCGGATGTTATTTAATTGGTGCAAGTTCGAGAGCAAGGATGAGATTACAAGAAGCGAGAAAGATCCTCCCGATAGTTGACGTATTCAATATTTGATTACGCCCTCGGGAACTCTTCAGACGATAGTAGACGAACAGAAGGGAGCATGGCAAGCGGAAACCATGGTTAATATGGGAATACGCGGAAACAGTCGATGGAAGGAGCAACGAACCTAACTGACATGATTAGTAGGGTTCGCGGAGGAATGTGACAAATATATACAAGGTGCTGGATGCGTGGGGCATCTATCTACTCGAGTGCATCTACAAGCATGATTGTTTTAATCGATGGAAACGTTCGGCAATAAAAAGCTTTTGATTGATTTGCGTGAGCAATGCGAAGCTCCACGAGGCTGCACTGGGACCGAGCGATGAGGGAAGTGAGAGCAGCACAAGGACCCGTCTTGAAGGCGCGCTCCGACACCTCGAGCGTTCGGAGCGCAGGGACCGTAAGCTTCGGTAAAACGCGCATTTGGGCGTAATGATGGTGGAAATCAAGTAGAGCGAGGGATTTTAAATGAAGCAGTGGCGGAACGTCGACGTCAACTGGAATTGGGGGTGTCGCCATAGCCAAGAGTAAAACTGATGGCGCAGTGGACGAGGTTCACAGCATCACGGAGGAGGAGCAGAAACTCGTAGTCATTCATCGGAGCGACGAGGGTCGTGAACTGCGCCCATGGTATATTTATCGCGGTGGGACGAGAATAGGGCAATAAAACAATTCCTTCCAGCCTCGGTGCATTGTGAAAAACCTTGGTAGGGTTGGCATATACCCCAGGCGAGATCTCGCCAGGGACTGTGCTGAGGCCCAGGCGAAGCTCGCGGAGCAAGGGCATTGGTCCTTCAAGCTGACCCAGAGTTCCGAAGGGTACTTGCAAGCTCATGTGCTCCCACCGAGCGCGATGAGGTAGAATGGAATGGATGAAAGGGACTGGGTCGAGCAAGTTGCGATCCATGTCGCCGTCAAAATGGTGAATGTAAATGGACAAAGGGCAGTTCTTCGAGCGCAGCGTCCAAATTCGAAGGAATTCGAGATATCGAGCGAACATCTGGATCCGATCTATGTGAGGCGGGGTCGGAACCGAATCGGCGAGGGCACAATCGACATCAAGATCAATGTGGATGGCCCGCCAGAGGGATGGCGTTGAGAGTGCAATGGCCCGCCAGTGGTGGCAGATGGCGGTAAGATGTGTTGGGCAGTCGGGACCCAGCGGAACTGGTCGGAGTGGGTAGACCGGGATGCAATGGACAAAGATTTCGGACACCAGCTCATCGGGCAAGCTCAAAACCGGATACGTGGAGGTGTCGCGATGCCTTTGTGCATTGATTTGACAGTGACGATCCAGTGGCACAGTACGCGCCAGTAATTGGGTGGAATTCACAGTTTTCATGTCTGGACCCTGAAATTATCGTCATTGGAACATTTCAGCGTTAAAATTGGACACGGCGCACCTTTTCGCAGACCAGAACTGTGGTGGGAGAGCGAAAAGACCGATTCACTGCCACTGATGCGAAACTTGAATTTGAACTCCGCTTCCGTCCAAGTTCCCACGCATTACAGCGAACAAACGAGCGAAACGAGATGAGGCGAGATGATAGCAACCAGAAAGGTAATCAATACTGTCGCTTTCAAGGCTATTCTTGGGCAGGGGGGGGGGGGGGGGTAATTAATGGGAGCATTACGGAAACGAGCAACCGTTCAAAGTCAAGAGTCAAAGGCAACTGCAGGCATTCTAATTGGCCCCGTCTTTCGCTGGGAAGTCTCGATTTATTTCGTGGATCAACATTACTGGGTCACGACTGAAAGACATTACTGATTTTAACCGTACTATAGTCTGGGTTCCAATCCCAACATTCTAGCCTTGTTGTAATATGTAGCTCGTGAGACACAATCACACCGTACTAGATGACGGTATACTGCGTTTCCCCATCAATTATCTGTTCTTGTCGGTAAATGGCCGAGTATCACCAAGAACCCCTTTTTCTTTGTCTCAGACAATCTGCTTCCGCGAAACCTCCGCGGAGATATATATAAAAGGACTTGGTGCCTTTATTTATCCCCCCTCTCTCTCTGTCCAGAAAACACTCGTACATCGTGACAAACCATGTTCTCTCGCACGACCTGGACGGGGCCATTTGCGGCTACTCGTGGGTCTCCCATCGACCATTGTTCATCTTCGAAGTCTCCCTGCACATTCGCGATGCACAACTCATCGATATCCCCGTATCCTCCCCCAGTCTGCTCTTCAACGCAGTTACCGCTGCCACCAGTTATTTTACGGTCCGTGCAGACGAGCAACTCGCGAGCCAGTACCTCCACGACTGGACCTGTACGTCGTCAAACGTTCCGACTTCATTCTCTTTTAACCCGTAGGGCTACAGGGTCCTCTGAACTTCGTCTTAAACAAAGTGACCTTCGCCGCGGAGAGCGGGAAGCCCATCTCTACGGATATGGGTCTCATTATCCGCTCAAAATCTGGCAGACTCCTTCCCTGCCCTTCGGTATATTCAGCAGTTTCACGGGACGGTATCCGGAGCTTTCCTCCTGATGATGAGTTCTCATCGAACACTCTGCTACCGCCTTTGATGGCCACCGCAAGGTCCTCCAGTTTAACGCAGTCGCAATACGCAGAGACAATTTTACACGACAACGTTCATTCCGACACTACCTGTCTCGTCTCCAGTTGCCAGCGTCCCTTTTGCATGCGGCTCTATCATCGCTTGAACCTGCGCAACTTCCGCGCTCGTGTCATCCGATTCATGTGCCCTTCTCGCTTGCATCTCGACCGCAAGCGTGGTTAGTACATTGGTGAGCGTTTGCGATGGATTAATGAAAGGTTTTTTCTAAATTCTCCCAGGACACCGGGTTTGAATGTATAAAGTAGATATATATATCCTGCTTTTCTAGCTGACGGCCATCTGCACGCCTCATGAATCCGATGTATGTCCTCACGCACCACCATTAAACAGGTCGCGACTACACCATCAGGGATGGAGCAGGGTTTTTCAGGGCTCGCTGGAAACGATCATAATATTCAAGATTGAGGGAAGTGCGCTGCGGTACCATTCTATGTCGGTATGGCGGGCCTCACGAATGCACAGCCTCTCTAGTCGACAACTCGATCTGGTGATCAATGAGGTGACTGTAACGCGGGGGTCGGTAAGGATGTCAAACCCCTGGAGGGAAATTTGAAGGGTGCGGAGGCCCGGGAGAATGAGGGCGTCCAGGAGAGGAGGTTGATATTGGCCAGCACTGTGGGGGTGAGGTAGAAGCACTAGTGATTGCAGGTGAACAAGTGGGGGAATTTGTTGTAAATCGATCTCTTCGGGATCCTCACACATCGTGAAGGTCACCGATTCGAGGTGGGTGCCATGGCGAAGTACCTCCGCGCAATCGTAGGGGTAAATTGCATCGGCGAAAACGCTGGTAAGCTGCGCCCAGGGAAGTACGATGGCGGAAGGCACAAAGGAGTCGGGAAGAGTGACGGAGGATAATTTAGGGGCTTCGTGGAACAGGATGAGAGGAGGAGTTCCGTTATCTCCAGGAGATATTCCTTTTCCAAAGGAAGGACTGTCTGGGCCAATGGTCAACTGCCGGAGCAAAGGCATTGCGCCGTGCACCAAGCGGAGATCATCATACGGTAGTATGAACTCCATTTCTTCCCAACGACTGCAATGCAGAGCCAGGGCGGCGATGAAGTCGGTGGAGGAGAATGCACGGTTTCCGGCAGACTCTGAACGAAGGGAGATCGAGAGTGGGCAAGTTCCGGAGCGTTTGAGCCAGTTTTTTAATAGGCGGAGTTTTCGTTTTAGACGTCTACCGTCATAGAGATCTAAGCTGAGGGCACACCAAAGTTGGGGAGTCGAAAGAGAAATGTCTCTCCACTGGCGACAAATCTGTCCCAACAACTCCGGAGACGAAGGACCAGTCGGTGGGGCGCGATTAGGATATGTGGGGAGAAAGTGCACCAAAATCTCGGAAGTAATCTCATTGGGGAGAGCTAAAATGTGGGCAGAGTTCAAGGAAACATAATTCCTTTCTGGGATCTTCATTGAGGCCAAGGCGCCGGCGGAACGCCACGGCGCTGGCGAGGAATCCTGGATTAAATAAATATACGACGGGGAATCCTGCGCGCGACTGGGGAGAAAGGGAGAATGAGCTTACCGCGTTGAATCCAAGAGAGCTAATAGCGAGATGACTGTTTGCGGCGTGGACCACGGACGAGGCTTTCAAAGTTCGCGCATGCAGGTGGACAGCAGGCAGCGTTTTCAAACTCCGACATCATCAGATTCTCGGCAATCTCCGTCGTTAACCATTACTTAATGAAAACTCCGGCTAGATGAGCAAAAACATTTTGAGAGTATACGCTCACCAATTTTCCGACAATATCCCAGTCATCAGTGGACGGTCACCCGAGTTAATGTCTTTGAACTTATCATCTAACTCTTCATGCATTCATTACCTTCAGTTTGAGCCATCAGGCCCGGGAAGCAAAAGTGAACGGAAGCAATGCGCAAAAATATGGCAAGTTCAAATCTGTCCTCTACCGCCGTTTCACACATGTATTTTTACCGAAGAAACCTTGAGTCAATCCGTCATTTTGCCCATGTACACCGCATTATATTCTGCTCTCATCTTTTGAACAGGAAATGAGCCATGCATATGGCCAGAGATCGAGCTACTGGTGTCGACGCAAGTCTCAATTTCCGCGAATTTTTGCCATTCCACTACCTTCCAAAGTCCTCAAACCTCTTGATGTGCACCGACAGGAATAGTGAATTTATGCTCATTCAAAATTCAAATATTCACGGGTTGAAAAGGTTGAATATTGAGTAGAACTAAATAGATACGAGTTAGAATCACTAAAGCGTCCCTTGAGATGAACTAGAAATTGAACAAAAATGGGCGACGTGACGTCATTTGATCGGACTTTGAATACGTTTGAAGCGCCGCTTCAAGGCTTTTTGCTTCACGCCGTGATCCTCCTGTGCTATATCCTCCTATATCGGACATGAAAATCCCTGGCCTTGGAGAGACCATACTTCTCCGCCGAAAGCAACGGGCTCTACGGTCTACCGCTTGCGATGTTGACGCTCCTTGAGTCCTGGGACTCAGATCCGACCCCGACACCAAGTCTGACTCTGCACCATCTGTACCGCTCTTCCAATTGAGTATCTCCGATTCTGAAATCTTGTATATTGCCGAAATTCACATCGACAGTAGTTCCCGGCCCCACACCGGACTGTCGCCGGATTCCCTCTCCTTTTCCCATCTTTCCATGGATCCAGAAGCTCAACCTCGCGCAGCCACATACACCGAACCTTGATAGTATTCGTTCCCCTTCAGGTGGGCTTTATTGCCACGATCTCAGTAGGGACCCTCTGAACTCGCTTCCTCGGTAGACCCGTGGGATTAGGAACCTGAAGAGTGTGGACCAACACCCTTTACTCCACAATAATGTGCCACCGACAGTAAGAAGACGCTTTGGCTTCCACAGGGAAGCTGCACTACGCATCGTCAACCAAGAGGTTCTCAAAGTCTCTCACTCCCTCCGGCACGCCCGATGGGTCTTGCTCATATAGCTCGAGTCGGCGCGGATCCAAAAGACTTCAGAGACAGCGACAAGAGATCTCGAACAGCTTAGTGGTAGAAGTCCTCCATTTCATGTACGGAAGGATTTCATTGCGTTCTGGGGCCGGGGCCGTCTGTCAACCTGACCCATTGAGGAGGCGCTCCAGCACTGGATTTTGCCCACTCTCTGTTGGTCCCTGCTACTTGTACGTTGGTCAACATCTATTTGCAGCGACAGCTTTTCCTTCAATTATCCGCAGTCCAGTCGTCGGTGCCTCATCATCTCCGGCTACACCAGTACTGAAATCATTCATTCCTGCGGCAGGACTGAGGCTGACGTGTGCGATGGCCAACTCCCGAGATACCCGCACCATCGAATGGAGTGACTCATTCTGAATCATTCATTCATTCCCCAAGCCTGACGTTAGGATTTCTCCCCGAGGCGCAATCCGACCTTGTCCCGCAATGGGAATCATCCTACCCACGAGCTAACGCATCCCTTTCCGGCGGAGCCTAATCAATCCGCTCCGATTGACGCTTTGTGCTGCTTTTACTTCCAACCTTGATCTGAACTAGCTCCACCAACAGTGCCTATTTCGAGCTCCGCCCACATCCATGCGCTACGCCCTTCTACCCGACGCACGCCCACAGCTTGGCCCTCTTCTCCGACCCCCTTCGGATGCAACGTGTCCGTTGGGTCTGCCTCCATAATCTATTATTTTCGGTCAGATATTCAAAATCCGAGGCGCCGCCGGACATGCATACAAACCTCTCCACTTCGAGAATGACCGCTTACAGTACATACTTATTAGTCGACCGCTAGCGCCGGATAACCACACTAGTGTCCGGCGTCGTGCGGGACGCGCTTCCGACTCGAAATACGCCCGTGCTTCTAATTTGCTCCACTTTATCCACGACTCACTCCTTCGTTGTTGCCCCTGGTACCTGTGCATTCAATCGATTATCGAATCCCACACTCTGCCTAGTGTGCGTTATCTGCCACTCAGTGCGTTCTGATTATCTGTTCTGCTCTCGAATGGCGCGTTGGGGTATACTGCCCTGTTCGGCTTGGCCCACGTGGGGTGGTTCGAATTCGTTGGTCCCCGGAAATCCTCCTTCTAGCCTAATGGTGGGACTTACTACTAGCCAGAACGGAGAACGGTGAGTTCTGAGGAGCAGAAAATCTTGTATACTGGTATATGCTATCAACGCCGATCTGTCTGGCTATTCCAAGGCTCCTCCACGACATCTTGCATGGCTCTACCTGATATCTGAGCTTTTTTTACGACCGCTTTCTCACTCACCGCCGCCTCAGAACTGCGTCATTCCGGGTGGCTGGTGTGCTCGCTTCGTCGCGTTGTCCAAGAGCAAACCACACCGTCTAACTATTCCAAGAGCTCTTCCGCGACATTTTGCATAACCAGCCTATCTGATTATTTGGGACCCCTTTCCCTCTCACTGCTGCGTCATATCTGCGTCATTCCAGCTGCCTGGTGCTCGCCTCGTCGTCTTGTCGGTGTTTCTCAAATACGTATCTCCGTACCTCCTCAGCTGCGTTTCTCCAGAGGTCAATTCACACTGGAATGACTCGTCCAGGTATCGATCTCAAATCAACAGTTCATATTGCGTGCAAATTTCGGGGCTGCATATAACAATTTTCCTAGTTCGCATTGACAACTGGCTCCCGACGGGGTGATTCCGATCCAAACTTCTTCCGCTTCCCATCCCGCCGGATCAATTACACCTATTTTCTTATCAGAATCTCTTGCTATCTCTGGCCAGGGACGATCCACCACCATACATAGCTCAGCAAAGCCTCCGTGGTAGGTACAGCTATTCGTGTCTAAAGGATTCCCAGGCGATACGAATTTACTTGCTTCGGAATTTCGTTCGAAATGACCACATTCTGCTTTGTCCTCTCTGCTATAAAGTTCAAGATCGACTTACCTTCTACACACGCTCATCTCATGCAATTTATTCACTCACCCACAATCGAAACTCCCACACACACAATGCGGCCCAAGTGCCTACCGGACGTCGGGTGTGATAGGTGATAGGTGGCGATGTGATGTTCTGTGTCCCACTGTCCGTGCGACGTCCGTGTCAGGCCCACCACTGCCTCCGTGCGCGCCTTCTGCAATCTGTGATGCCGCTAAGAAGTATTACGGGAAAAATCATTACAGACGCTCCGACAACTCCGGGATCGGAATTCGGTGGATGGGTATTGGCGAGGAAATCCCGGGGCTCTGTGTGTTGGAGAAGGGGGCGCAGGGATATCTCTGATCCCCGTCCCCGTCCCGCGCTGGGTGGCCCGAACCGATCTCCCACGCTGGATGAGGGAATCTTTTATTTATCTCACACGGCTGAGGAAGCGAATCTCACAGAAACGACAGAAAATATATCAACACGTTCGTACAGCCGATAGCTGATGCGGTTCCTGCTTTTCTGTTTTCCTTGTTCTTTTCCTTTTCTTGCCGCTCGGCCTTGGAAGCGCTGAGGTATTCGGGTGATGGGAGTTCCTGGCCGATGCCGCTCGCGTAATTTCTTGTAATTCAATTGTGGATTGGTACGGCAAGTACTTAATCAGAGTAGGGGTTTGGAAAGTCCATGTACCCACTGGTGAGGAGAGCATCGGATTTAAATTTGGATTATGCCTCAGGGATGCTTGAGTTCGGTTTATTTCTTGGTTGGAAAAACATGTTACTCTCCCACGACGGGGATCGGGGATCAGAGTCCTTGTCCTTGTCCTCATGCTCTTCGCTGTTCTTATTCCTTTTTCATTTTGTGGAGCCTTCTTGTTCTCTTTCTTGTTTCGACTTCTGTTCTTCTTCCGGGGCCGAAAGCAGGATGAATGGAGGATGTGATGCCATAAATCCGAAAAGAAGAAGAAGAACCATGAGGAGACGGAATTCGACAGGTCCTTGATGAGCGGTGAGATAAGATGTTTGACGGGTGGTATACTTATATCTGCGCTTATTATTCTTATGACGAATTTGCTGAATTATAATTCTAAAGATTACTTTAACAAGCGAGGTATGAGCTCATTTCTTGAAACGTCAATCTAGGAGAGACCAAAAGATTACCAAGGAGAGAAAAAACGTGACATTATATCTTCAGGCTGACGCGGAGACTCTCTAGCTGTATCTGATATCCCTGTAATAACTACGTCGTAGAAATATTAGAAGCTATGTATTGAGGAGATATTAAAAGCCATGTATGGAAGGAACATAAATTCTGCCGAACATAAATTTACCGATGGGGAACAGCGGGTTGCCTCTCCGCCAATTTAAATTTAAAAGAGGGGAGTGCCTCCCTGCTGCTTTAAATAAATACACCCTGCAAAAGGGTCGACGTGTATCGTGGGGTATAATATACATTCCCCCTTACATTCCTCCAGAATCCAGATCGCATTAATTAGTATAATGAGCTTGGGTGCATACTGGTACATTCCGCCCGTCGAGGACCTCACCGCGTGGACCATCAACGCCTCTATTTCTGTTGAATATCGGAAGTCCATTTTAAACTCGCCCTCGCATGAGGTATGTAGTCACAAAATGAGACTCATCCCCGCTGTTCCCCGACCGGTAAATTTCTGGTCGTCGGTTTCATTATCTCCTCCGTACACAGCTTCTCCTTGATACAAAGCCTCCAATATCTCTTCCGTACATTTTCACAACGTAATTAATTGTTACAGCGATATCAGATACGACCAGAGTCTCTCGTACTGAGAACTCAGGCTGAACACAATACTATCGGTATCATTCAACCCGCAAGGTTGATCTCGCATTTTGCTCTCCATGGTACTTCCTTCAACGTTCAACCCGGAGATTGTGTAATTGCGATGGTCAACACGCGCACATGCATATTGCCCGTCCAGGACCTCGCCTCGTCCGTCAATGCTTCTTGTTCTGTCGGATTCTAGCCGAGTTCATTTTTTAAACTTGTGAGTTCATGATGCACTTCAGAGTGCGCAAGTGCCCATGACATGAGTAAAGATGGCGAGGCTATTAATGGGCGCCCAACGACACTGGGTGGGCTAAATCGGAAGTTGATTCTAGAACCCACGGTAAAATGAACCTCAGGACGAGGATGGATTCTGGAAACAATAGGATGATGACAGCCCACGAAACAATAACTATCGAGAGACTCGGCAACCTGAAATCTATTATATGTATGTAGATGACAAGGGTGAAATCCTGTGAATCCCAGGTGACGGTGGCAAGAATCAGTCAACCATTATCGAAGGCTCCAGCCGACGTGCCCGAGCCGACGGGCGGAATGCAGTTCATTCCAGCGAAATGCAGCCGAGAATGAGATACGTGTGTACAATTCCGAAAACAGAGTTGAACGGATAGGCAACCTGAACCTGGCTTTTTACATAAAATGACATACCTAATCAATGTTCGATCTCGTGGCCATGTTGCGCGACAATAATTTGAACCGATGCCGGCTGATCTTCCTAATAATTTACTTATTGCAAGCTTTCATTGTTGGAAAGAAGGCTGCGACATGTGCATGCTTTGCTAATCCTAACTGTTGGGCGGGCGGCGAATTGTTTATTGCCTTCTGTGCCGAACGAAAGAAGGCGTTGTTATTAATATTATTCCGGATTTCAACTTGGAGCGCGCACATCTCGTCATACACTCAGTCCTCCGTGTTCTACGAGGCGTCGTAGAGATAAGAAGACGGTCAAGACGAGATATCCGTTATAGCCGACCGACTGGACGGGCGGAATGCAGCTCATTTCAGAACGAACATATGGGCGAAATGCACCCGAGAACAAGATCACGAAAGCAGTAGGCAACCTGCACTTCAACAGACTTTTCTTTAAATAACCTACCGACCGCCGACGTTCGATGTTCGATTTCTTGGACGAAAAGCGCTACAATATTTTCTTTAGAAAAAAATGATGCTGATAATTTACTTATTGTAATTTATTTTCCTTGCTGGAAGGGCTCATGATTTCCCCACCCTACGTGGTCGATGATCGGCGACTGTGTATATTATTAATACCGTGCATCGTGAGCTGGATTTATAAATTCATTATCCAACCCCTCCGCCGGCGGGCTCCACACCAAGTCGAATATGCTTTCCTCCCCGTCGGAAGTAACCAAGTGAACGCATATGCATTTTGCTGTGTTGTATAATAAGTATGTACATAATGGGCTCCACGGAATGAAATGAACCATGTCGGGTGTCTCGGGTGTCCGCGTAACTACACACCCACACCAGCACCCTAATTTTTTTTCGCGTTACTTGCAGTGGATACGCGGAAATAGCGTGTATCGCGTGTCCGCTGGCTTCTTTATCTCTGTGACGCCGCGTGGAACGCTGAGGACTGAGGGGGTGTATGGTGATGCGCACTCTAGTTGAAGTCTGGAATAATATTAGTAATAGCGCCTTAAGTCCTTCGTTCGGCACGAACACCCGGAGAGAACAGATGGAACACGGTGTTCTCCGATGAGGGCTGGTTGTCAATGCTTATCTCGCGTTGATTGAGGAGGCAGCAAGTATGTACATAGTACTTGCAATTGTTGGCGGCGTTCCTTCATTTATTTTTAATGCAGTCTATTTGGGTTTGTGGCGGGGCCCGTGCTTATCATGGGCAGCTATCATCTGTTGTACTTTATTCGAGGTGATTTTGTCCTGTACCTGCCACTGGCAGCAACGAGGAGGCCCCCAGTTGCTTATCTCGCGTCGATAGAGGAGATAACTTGACGGTGTTCCTTCATTTATTTTTAATGCGGTCCGTTTGGGCCTGTGGGTTTTTGTTCGGGGTTGCTTATCGTGGGCGGCTATCATGGGCGTCTACAATCGAGGTGGTTGGATTCGAGGTGCGTGTCGTCGGTAGCGTTTTTGTGAATAATAAATTGGAGGGGATTGATCATGAGGATTAGGCAGAGAGCCTCGATGAGAGGATTTTGTGTTCGACGCCAGGAAGCCATCAATTTGCGATTGTGCAAGAAGTTATCAATTGCGATTGCGATTGCGCAAGAACAGCCACGTCTTGACTCATGAAAACGGAATTTGTTGTTGGCCGACATTGTTGTATTAAGAAATACAAACGCACCAAACGAATTCCAAACTTCAGAGGCGATATGGATGGCGGGTGGAACGGACGGGTCTGCCGGGTGTCAGGGCTCGGCACGCACGCCGCAGCGCACTCAGGAACGGCGGCTGGCTATACAGGAACATGCAACATGCAGTGCAGGTGCCACGTTCTTTAAATTTTAATGCGATCTGCCACATTTTTTAAATTTTATTCAGGTGCGATCAGTAATGCCAGATTTTTATTTTCATCTCCGTGTTGGCGGGGGCGGACACGAACGTTCGTTCGTTCGTTTGTTAGGTGGGGAGGTACATTGGTTGTGTGCATTGTTCGCTTTGGACGGAACGTTTGTTCTACGCGAGCGTCGGGGTTTGTTCTACACGAGCGTCGGCGTTTGTTTTACGCGAGCCGTCGGCCTTTATCTTTTCGGTACGGTTTAATCGGCCGCGGCTTCGCTCCAGGAACTGGGTGATACGCGCCGGCGTTCCAAATACTCGATATCGATGTTATCGACGGGTGTATACGTCGAAAATCAACGCATACACCGTTCTCAAAACGCCGCGCCTCCGATCACGGCGTATCTCTGTCTTTCTTTCTTACTTACTTGAAATCTTTCTCCTTTGCTCCCGCCTTTGTGGTTGACAAGAAACTTAAGGGAGATAATCCTAAAACTAGCCAGTGGAGCTGATTAGATCAATTTGCTCGCCACTTTGTCCTTTGTGCTCCACAAGTCCTCCACCAGAAAAAAAAAAAAAAAGGTGTGTGGGAAAAAGTTCTCATCCGGCATGTCAAGCAAAACTTATGATAGGCGAAGTTTTAATTATTGGATAACGTACAGGGTGTTCCGAATAGCGAGTGTGTATTGAGGGTGTATGGATAATGTCGTACCATGATTTGTTGCAGTGTTCAAGTGGTTCCTGGGCCTATGCGTCAAAATTATAATTACAATCAAGCCAAGGATGCATGCCGACGATCCGTACATTTAAACGGGTCGAGGCCCACAGAAAAAGCGTCAATCAGGCCCACAAAGCCTGTCCGTGATTGACGTAGGCATCAGTTGAAGTCGAACATACATGCATCAATGGCGCATCGCAATATAACACACGGTGCACGTCATGGCAGACTCGGAGGTGCCTGCTACATAAATCCGTAAATCCGTGCCGGAGAGGGTCGAGGGACGTAGCGCCGGAGTGAATGCATGAATGCTCGGTATTGCAGCAGGTGCATGTGGAAGTGAAACGGCGTTGCTTGTTAATTCACGTTGAGATAACAATTATTCAGGGACGGGGACTTGGAGTCGGTGTTGAGTCGGTGAAACAAACAAGGTGCCAGAAGGATCATAAGGATTCGACTTGAGGATTGTAGTAATTTATAGAAGTTAATCGTTAATTTTACTGGGCAGGCTGGTCCGGGTGGGAACTGCTGCTGTGGCAGATGGAAGATACCTTGAACCCGGAGGGGTTGGGCAACAAGGCCATACAGGATCGGAGGATTAAACAAGGCCAAACGGCGGCGGAGATTGATGGTTTTTGATGGCACGCCTCTTGTGCTCTCTGATTGCACACGTCCATGTCAAGCCTTCGTCATCCGTACCTGTTCCAGAACTGCCTGCGGGCTTCGTACGCTTAGCTATGGGAATGCCAATTCTAAAGCTCGTTACTGCTCGGGTCGTGGTGCTTGTTCGCTTGGAGGAGAATGCAGCAGGACCGGGTTGCTAGCGCGGAAGGCGACCAGGCTTACTAACGAAGAAGGCGACGGACACGGTACGGCCTGGGACTTGGATCTTCTTCCGAGCGAGTGACAGACGGACGGACGGCATCAAAAATAATGGGGATGGGATTTCGCGCGGGGGAATCCTAGCGATAAGCCGGGATAATAGTTATTTTGGACCGACAGTGTCAAAGAAGGGATCTGGGCACGGAATCTAGGGGCTCTCCATTCGGCGTGTACATCATCACGTACCACTCAGAAGCGCTTCTGTCTGCCAATAGCTCAAGAAAATAAAGGCGACTCTTTAAGCTCGCATCACGCGTATTCCATTACTTTGTGTCGTCGTTGTTTCTTCCTTCTCCTCCTCCTCCTTATTCCTTTCTACTCTACGGCCGCAGTAATATGGACTACGACAGTTGGGATGCCCTCGTCCAGTACCTCTTCAAGAAGGTACGTCGGGCTTCTTCGTCGTTGTATTACCTGTATTGACTCTTTTTTCATTTCAGACGCAGGGAGACGCCTGGTTCAAGCCCTCGGAGGAGAACGTCTCCGCCGGTGTGTGCCTGCGCGTCGAGCCCGGCCACTTCCGGGTGTTCCCGTACGAGAACCCGTACCTGGTCCCCTTCGAAGCCGCCGTCCGCAGCCTCAACCCCCTCGTCGCCATAAAGGTCCGCAGCGCCGCAGTCCATGCCGCCCTCTCCACCGTGTAGGTGTTTTTTAAAATCCATTGAAAGGACTCACTTACCCTGGACACAGGCTGGACGATGCCACGGCACTCTACATCGACTCGGACACGCGCATCCAGATCATCGATTCGATGAACCACCTCCCGCAGGCAGAGAAGGAGCAGTGCGGCGCCTTCCTGCGTGACGAGCGTGTGCTCATCGTCTGGTCGGACGACATCGATAACATCGTCCCCCTGTGCTCCGACTTCGAGGAGAAGCTCATGAAGCTCGTCTGGCGCCTCCGTACCACCACGGCCTCCACCACCACTTCCACCTCATCCATCATCGCGCCCTCGTCCGTTGCGCCCAGCACCACCGCGTCCGACGTAAATCTCACAGAGAAGACGCGCCAGCAGCAGCAGCAACTCGTGCTGCCCACCGCGCCCACAACGCCCACAACGCCCACCGCCCCCCCGCCGCCCCCCAAAAAATCCAGTTGGAGCTGGAAGCTCGGCAAAAAGGCGTCCACGCCCGCACTGGTGGGCGACGCGGAGAAGGCGTCCTCCATCACCGGGCGCGAGACGCGCCCCATCCGCCTGTTCGCGCCGTTCTATGGTGGGATGGGCGCAGCGCTGTCGCTGTGTGAGTTTCCTTTCTCCCCGCTGTGCAACACCTAACTAACCTAACTCCCCGCGCTCAGTCTTCATCCTCTCCGGTGTCAATACCCTGCTGTCCGAGTCGCGCCTCGACGGCGACTACCACCGCTTCTCCCTCCTCTCGGCCGCCCCGTTCCTCGTGTGTGTAGCGTTGGTGAGTTTTCTCGTCATTCTGTCTCTTTGTTTTCCCGTCCTATTCGTCCTCCCGCTCTTCACTTTTGGCTTTTTGGGGGACTGCGCAGCTGCCGTACACGTCGTTCGCGGTGTGTCGTACATGTCGCTGTCTAGACACTGTCGTACACCCACTTTCGCGGGACCAGCTCTCGTACGCGCCAATTTTGCGGTGCTGCTCCTGACGTACGCGACGCGGTGCTGCGCGCCTGACGTAGGAGGCTTATGCGCTAGCTTTCTTTCGTTCTATCCTTCTTCATTTCGCACTCTTCACGCCGTCATACTTACCTACCTACATCCTATCCTCTATTTCTGCTCTAATCGTCTCTTGCTCCACTGCTAACCCCTTCCCGCAGTTCTTCTCCTCGCAGGTCATCACCAACATCTCGTTCGTGTGCGTGTCCCTTCCTCCCTCCGTCTTGTTTCACTGCATCACACCCCACTTCCTTTTTTTGCCTTGCCTTCCGGCACGCGCTTCGTTTTGTGCTTCCTCCGCGCTACGGACGCGCTTCTCTTTCTTCCTTCATTTCATACAAACGGGTCCTTCCGCGCTACGCGTGAAACGCGTCGCGGCGGCTTCCGTGTTATGGACGCACCCCGTGTCGTGATTTGCGACCACGACCCCGTTTCATCCCACTCTATCTCCACCCACGCCTTCTTCCCGCCCTTCGTCGCAATCCCGCCCCATCCCGCCCTCCTTTCCCTCCCCTGCACGTACCAATGAATCAATGAATGATATCTAACTACCAATCCAGTATCGGCCCCGTCGCGCAATACCACGAGAACAGCCGCTACTACTCCGCCATCCGCCCCGCGCCGAACCCAGAGGTCGACAAGCAGCTGCCGCATGTGACGGTCGAGCTGCCGGTCTATACGGAGAGTCTGGAGGAAACGATGTGAGTGTTTTTTTCTTCTTTTTTCTGTTTGGAGCTTTTTTTTGGGGGGGGGCGGGGGGATTTCGCGGCTATTTCGGAGATGCGCCCGTCGTTTGAGCGGGCTTGGCATGACACCTCTGTCGAAGCTTCGGTGACGCCGAGAGCTTGATTTGGAGACGCCGACAACGTGTAGATTGGGGGGGGCGAGGCATTTTTTGCCTTTGATCCATCCCTTGACGCAATTCATTTCATCCCTGCTAGTCTGTCTGTCCATTTAGCTTTGCTTCCGGCATTCCGTACTTCCTTCGGCGGCGCTCTGTTGCCTCCGCGTCCGTCCGCGGGTGAGGGCGGGAAGTCGGGCGCTGAGGCAGACAATGGCTGCTGCATGGCGCACAGCCAGCTTACGTCATCCTTTCGAAAATCTCAAATTTATTTCAATATTTTTCTGACATTATTCCACAGCGCGCCCTCTGTCTACTCGCTCAAGAAGGCGATGCAGACGTACGCGCGGCAGGGCGGGACGTCGTCCATCTTCGTGCACGACGACGGGCTGCAGGTGATCAGCGAGGAGGAGCGCGAGAAGCGCATCGCGTTCTACGCGGACCACAACATCGGGTGGGTCGCGCGGCCGAAGCACAGCAGCGCGCCCGGCGGTTTCAAGCGTGCGGGGCGCTTCAAGAAGGCGTCGAACATGAACTACGGGCTCGCGCTGTCGCTCAAGATGGAGGCGAAGCTGCTCGAGCTGGAGGCGTTGCAGCGCATGGGCGCGCTGACGGTGGACGAGGAGGAGCAGTGCCTCGAGGACCGCGCGCTCGAGCTTGCGGTGGAGCAGGTGTATGAGGAGACGGGCAGGAGATGGAAGCCGTGGGCGCGCAACGGGCGGTCCTGCCGCCTCGGGGACATCATCCTCATTGTGGACTCGGATACGATCGTGCCTGAGGTGTGTTTACTTGGGATCCGTGCGCTGCTTCTCCTCGGTCGCTAACTGCTTCACAGGACTGCTTCCGGGACGCTGCTCGGGAACTCGTCGAGTGCCCCGAGGTGGCCATCATCCAGCACGAATCCGGTGCGTAGTCCCGCCCCTGAGTGCTGATTCATTCACTCATTCATTCATCGGCAGACGTCATGCAGGTCGCGCACCACTACTTCGAGAACGGGATCGCGCACTTTACCCGCCGGATTAACAAGTGTATATCCATGGGCTGCGCGAACGGGGAGGTCGCGCCGTTTGTCGGGCACAACGCCTTCCTACGGTGGTCGGCGATCCAGGACGCCGCGTTCGTCGATCCCGATGACGGCGTGACGAAGATTTGGTCGGAGTCGAACGTATCGGAGGACTTCGATATGGCACTTCGGCTGCAGGTGCGTGCATTCTTCGTGCCTTCTATCGCATCCGCGCAGTTCTCATTCATGGGTCTACTCTAGCTGAAAGGGTACATCATCCGCTGGGCTACGTACTCTGAGGGCGGTTTCAAGGAGGGCGTGTCCCTCACCGTCGACGATGAACTCAATCGATGGGAGAAGTACTCTTATGGTGCGTCGCTCGGCTCGACTGGAAGCGTACATACTGACTGACGCGCGCGGGCGGTGTTAGGCTGCAATGAGCTCATCTTCAATCCGCTCGTCGACTGGTGGCGCATGGGCCCGATCACGAAGCAGCTGCGTGTATGTCCGCCCTCCCCCTCTATCTGCTGCGTCTGATATACCGCTTGCAGACCTTTATTTGGTCGGACGCTCCCGTGCATTACAAGATCAGCATGTGCTCCTATATGTTTTCGTACTACGGCATTGCCGCGTCGGCCGTGCTCTCGCTCATCAACTACCTCATCCTCGGCTTCGCACTCGAGGTCGACGGGTTCTACATGCACAGCTTCGAGATCTGGCTGGCGTGCACCCTTGTCTTCCCTGGCTCCGGCAATCTCGGGTTCACGCTGTTGGAGTACCGTCTCGGCCAACGCAGCATCCTTTCATCTTTCATTGAAAATATGACCTGGGTTCCATTCTTGTGAGTCGCCGCGTCCAGATCGGGGGCACGTTAACTGATAAGGGTATTTCCCTTTTTAGCTTCTTCTTCTTCGGCGGGCTCAGCATCCACCTCTCCAAGTCGTTGCTAGCCCATTTGTTCTCATACAACATTACTTGGGGTGCAACCAAGAAGGTCTGCATTCCATCTATCCATCTGTCCATGTCCCTCGGTGCTCATCATTCTGTCCCCCTTTCTATCTCTGTCGTCGTGGCATAACAGGAAGTAGAACGCTCAAACTTTTGGATCGAAGTGCCGCGTATCTGGCACCGCTTCAGGACTGCGTTCTGCATATGTTTCATCCTCATCGCTGGGATGATCGTCCTCTCTACCCCCGTCGTGACGGCGGACTGGCAGATCCCTGGCACGTCTTGGTCCGTCATCCTCCCGCTGGGGTAAGCACCGCTTAGTCATCGCGCCTTTTGCCGATATTGACCGCCCGCCTAGAATCGTCACTGGGCTGCACATTCTATTCCCGGTAAGCTCGCGCGCGTTTTCAGCGTATCGCCGACTGACGATACATCTTCGCAGATCGTGCTCAATCCATGGTTAATGATTTTCTCATATTAGGGCCGCCTCATCCCACATTCATTCCTTCTTGGCATACGTTCTTTCCGGCGCGCTCCTAATACCGTCCGCAATCCCTCCCTCCGGCGGCACACAGGGAACCTATTCACCTTGTCCGGCGAGCCCCTCAATCCTCATCCACATACATCTCCGTCCGTCCGTAGCTGTATATCCCCACGCACCTCACGAACCACCCCCGCGCTTCAACGCCCGTCCGTCTTATCATCGCCCTGCACATCCTATCTAACCTATTGGACTTCTTGTCATTTTATCTACCACCTACTTATTATACACTCTCGCTCCTCCATAGAATTTCAGCAAGTACGCTATAGCTAATCGCTCCATTTGCGCGTGTAACCATTGTACGATTTACGTATGCAATGACCCGTCGTATGTACATACGCACCCACTCTCGTATCATCCATGCACCCACTCCATCCATCCATCCTTGGTGCCCTGCGCACCGGTACGCTCGTTACATCACCTCCCTCTTTTTGTCTGTCACTGGGTTTATTTTTTGGGGAACACTGGAATCGAATTAAACGCGAATCCGAATTCTGATAGACATCGCGCGGCACCGGTTGGTTGACTTGTATCTTGACTCGGGATCAATATATAAAATAGTTCGAAGACGTATTTGCCTATGGGCCCGGAGGCTTGGTGTGTTTAATTTGTGGTGTTGATGCATGGGCGGGGGGGGGCGTTAAAGTTTGTGTTGCGCGATGATGCCGCATCGAACATAAATTAAGGGGACGGCGATTAGTGTGATAGACATTGCCAGAGGTCCTGCTGCCAGGTACAGCCGAAGGTGTGGCGTTGGTGCGCTCAACTGATGCACAGCAGGCGTTGTATTATTATTGTCTTATCGTTCGATGGAAATCCGCATTTATTATCGCCGTTCGAAATCTCGAGGGAACCTGACGGGGATCCCGACGCCGCGGTTGTATTTTCGTCTCATCGTATGCGCTGCAGGGGCGATCCGTATTTTTTTTCTGTTTTGATACCGCGCCTCTTGGATTTCGGCGACGACATTAATAGAAACTCATTTACTGCTTCTATTTCCTTCCGCATTAAAAATGGCCCAGATTAATGCTTCATTGTAAAGAGGCAGATGTGTCGGATGTTCGGTTTCAACCATGTTTGGCATTGTTTACACGACAGCGGGCTTTATTTCAGAACAGTCCAGTACAGTTACTAGTTCTAGAAGTTCGTAACATAGCCGATACAACGAATGAGGATATGTAGTAGAGAGTGACAGCGATTAATCCAGAAATAAAAAGAAAGTCCGTTGGTCCATTAGTCCGTGCATCCATTAACGAGAACTTTTAAATTTAAAGGCGGTACGGTTAGATGCCTGGAACCACAAAGGAGTCGGGGAACGGGGGCCAATTTCCAATCGAGGAGGGATCTCCACCGATTCTGACCCAGCTTGCGTGGGATGGGGTGGGTCCGTCGAGGATGTAGAGCTGGTGCCATCCCGGAGGGGACACGAACGCGTTGGGAGGCGCAGTTATCGTACACGTTGTTCCGGCGCAGGTGAAAGCCGGGAAAATAGTCCGGCTCCCCATGGAATTTCCGTGGGTGGAGGAAACGGCTGGAGTAATAATCAGGGTCAAGATGACGCTCTCAACTCGTTCAACTAACCGGCTACAAGAGAGACCTTCATTGTCGACGTATGTCCTTGGTAAAGATGAACATTTATTTGGTGGCTGCTGCCGTATGCCCAATCGGTATTGGTAATGGTGAAGGTGGGCTGGGTCAAGCCTTGTGTGAGGTACGGAGGATAGTACGCCTATGATTTTGTTTGTCAGTGGTGGAAGGATAGCCCTGTTGAGTATTCACCTCAATACGCATCTCCTCAGGAAGACCGGGGGTCTGCGGGTCGGACCCCGAGACCAAAACGCGTGCATCTGGTAGGAGAATAGCCTGAAACGGATATTCAAACACCGGCGGTGGTTCAGCGTCGCAAAAAACACACCTCGGAATGATACATGCGAGCAATGTCCGTTGTGTTCAGAATGGATATCCGTTGATTTACTGGCAGGGTCGGATCGTACAAAAGTGCGCCGAAATTGGGCCTACTCGCCAGGCCGAAACCAGCGACTCCCTGGTGTGCGCCGTTCATTATCATGAACGTGCCGTCCGGAAGGGGGACCATGCATGGCATGACACGCTGGGAAGGCTACATCCAAATATTCAGCGAAATACCGAAAATATTGATATGTGCATACCATCCGTTCCAAGGTCCAGGTCGGGTTCTCGGTTTCTGGTGCGATGGATACACAATTGTCGAGAGCGATACCAGCTCCAGGGGCGCTTCCACCACACGCCATAAAGCGTACTGGGTCAGTATACGGCGCATACTGAGGGAACATTACTGCCGCGCCTTCCAATGGGTAGGTGCGACCGCCCAGGACTTAGAAAAATCAATTAAAAAAAGGATGATGTCAAGGGAAGTTGTACACCTACAATTGTTGACTGAAGCAGGAATGTTCGGGAGCTCTTTGACTGTTTCGAATGTGTTTTGATCGAGGATACGGGCTTCGTTATAGTAAACTGGGTCCAGAGATCAGTAAAGATTGGATAACGAAGGAAGGGAGTTACTGATGAAGATGCGACCACTCGGGAGAACGAACACGAAAGGATAAAGATTGTTCGGGTCCGTGCGGGCGAGCCAGTCCAGTTCAATGACAGTGTCACCACCAGCGGGTGCCGGAAGAATCTCCAGATTCGGTTGAGGTGAGGCATTGCTGCCTGTTTCTCCACCAATAATCAACACTGAACCGTTGGCCATGACAGTCGCAGCTACGGGAAAATTTCAGCTTCGATCTCGGGTGTCTCGTCCGAAAGGCCTACTTGGATACCATCGCTGCCTCTGCAAGTGCAACTGTTGGAAATTCTCCTCCCAGTCGTTTGTCCCATTGACACCAGCACTGCCATCCGGGGTGTACAGACGAACTCCCTTGGTCGATTCCAACGACCAGCCACCTACGTTCAGTTGCCGCCCTGCTTTGTCTGGTAGAATAACGCTCCCGGAGCAGAAAACGTCGGAATGAACGTGCATCTCGCGCCATGCGGCAGAGAAGTTCCCAACCAAGGAGAGATCTAATTCGTAGGCTCCAGTTGAGTTTAGGAATCTAGGTCACAGTTAGTGAAGAACCCGCTGTTCGATTCCACTTCAAAAACCTACACTGAAGTGCCCCCCTTCTCGAGGAAGGTAACTTTGTTGTTTATTCCCACCGTTGCGATCAATGGAGTAACTACCCTGTAAAAACCTTTCAGTACAGCGGCATATGGAGGACTGAAAAACCAACCCAGGGACTGAAAAAAACATTGGTTTATTCAGCATTTTGAATGGGAGGTAACATGTATCTTACCAAGGAACTAAAAATCGAGTGAGTTGTGGATTTTCCCGGTTCAATTGTGAACGTACGTCATAATACCCGGTGTTTGCAGGCGTGTGCCAGACGTGGCTTGTGCCGGTCCACGTATAATACTGAATCCTATTTCCGGCACCACACAGGTAGATGGGGTCTCCGGGACACGGGAGATTGCAGTCGCTCTCGGGGGCAAATGTGACTCCACTTGCAGCAACATCTTCAATATCACCGCAGTCTGGAAATTGTCGTTGAGAGCGAATCAGCCAACAAGATGGGAAGTACTTACAACATTCCTCGCCTGAAAGAAATTTGGCAAGTTTTTAATCAATATAGTAGAGGTAAAAGTTGGGAATTACCGAATTCCATTCCGCCAGCAGTATAGCCGAACGCTGCACATTGGCTGAGACAGGTTGTGGCTGAATTGTTGGTGGGGTAAATGTTTTGCCACGGAATCGCTCGGCTACCGACAGCTTCGCTGTTCACAAGACGGATTAGCTTAGCAAGATGGTAGCCATGCTTTACATACTTCAAGCAACCCTGGTATGACCATGAGCCAGGAATGCTTGAGTTCTGAGGTACCGGAACAGGCAGGATGGTGAGATTTTTTGTCGTCGAGTACACCGACATTCTATTTCCCGCACCACACTGTTGAAACATAATTAGCTCCGAAACACCATCTCGTTTCACAAACATACGGCTTCGCTGTCGGAGAAATGTAGCATCAGCATGTAAGAAATATCTCAGCTATTTTTGGCAGACGTACGTCGTGTTGCCGCCACACCCCATATTGCAATCAGATTCAGGTGCTGCTGCTGCACCGGCGATTAGCTGGTTCCCGCAGACTGAATAGTTCCGATTAGTGTCGTATTCTAGGGCGAATAGTCAGTTACATACAGCATTGAACCTGTTGAACAACATATATTAATCAGCGAAGATGTCACAAGTTGGACGGTTTTATTCACCGAGAATTCTGCTGCAGCGATAGTGAAGTTGTTTGCACGACAGAGGCCTACGCATGACTCCATTGTCAGGTTGGGGTTTTCGGGCAGCTGCTGATTGAGGAGGATTCGTCCATGGGCGTTGTCACTATTATTTTCGTTGACATGGATGTGTTCAGATGTCCGATGAAACTCACACGAAACACCCGACGTATGACCAAGGTTCCGGAAGATTAGTGGTGGGGAAAACTGGGGATCCTCCACCACCTCCGCCTCCGCCACCACCACCGACGGGACCTGTTGGACGATCTGAACCCGTGTAATTGTACATGGTAAGCCTATTTGGACCGCCACAGCTGTGAAGACGACAATTAGCACTATAATGTTCCAAATCCACATTCGACTTACAGTTCCAACGAATTCCCGGCGCACAGCATGTTGCAGTCAGACTTGGCGGTTGGCGCGGCTCCGGGGTTGATAGCCGTACCACAGTCTGAGACCCATGAGCGAAGGAATTTGAACATTACACGTGAAACATACAGCATTCAGCAGCAAATTCAGAGCCTAATGAAAAAACAAGGTCAGTACTAAAAGGTAAGGAATCACCTATACGTACCGGAATAAGGATACCCTGCAGCAAAGCATGCAGCAGTGCAACCTTCAAGTGAGAAGGGACCGGCGACAGGCTTTCCGTCAGGGAGGGAACGAACACCGTTGACATTGTCGCTGTGACATATTAGGAGGGCAGTCGACTGAATAAACTATAACGCACCTATAGCAACCGAGAGATGTCCAGTTTCCAATTGTATCGGGAATCGTCGGAGGTGGTGGGGGTGGTTTTCCACTATCAAAGACATTGAGCCGATTTCCAGCACCACAAGTCTCCGCGGCGCTGCCTTTACAGGCCATATTGCAATCAGAAAGCGGGGCAGTCGCAGCGCCATTTTGAAGGAAATTATCGCAGTCTGAGGGACATCTATCAATGATATACGGTTTGGGAAGCAGCGCGTCGAGCACGTACAGCATTCTTGCTGAAGGTCCAAATAAATGGGTCAGCGGATGGACGTTTAATGATCGCGAAGCAGATACAGACCGCAAATTCAAGTCCCGCCAAGATGAAATTCTTGGAATCGCAGAAGCTGATACAGCTCTAGAAGACGCGACGATGAGTGGCCGCTCTCTAGGGAACAACTGAACGTAATGAAGCACGAACCTCGACTGTCATCCCAGTTGTGTCGGTGAATGTCGCACCGCCGAGGGCACGGCCCCCTTGACCTTCGCTGAAAAAGTGTTCAATGTTGGCCCAGAAGTCGCAGTACGGAAGCCTCACAAGTAACATCCTTTAGATGTCCAATTACCGGGGAGTACAGTTGGTATAGACTGGCGTCGGGCGTGGGCTGAATGAATGTGACTGCCAAAGGCAAAGGACTTTGGGAACAATTAATAGGTGTAGTTGAGCGCAGATAAAATCAGACAAACAGGAAGGAGTGCGAGGGCTAGGGCGCCAGTGAAGAGACGAGGATGCGCCATCCTGTTTGAGTATCGAAAGACGTTGTTACGTCCCGCTTTATAGTGGCAGTTCTGACTTATTGGCGCTGAAGATCTGTCTTCGATGGCCGAATCACTCCGCCGCCCAGACTTTCGTAAGGAAAGATCTCGCTTTCATACGAAGGCCTAACATTGCCAGGGGAGTACCTTATCATTACGTCCGAGTCCGATCAGCGGCGAGTCCAGAGCTCCAGGAGCCAGCAGCTGCACCCATTGGGGCCCAAAATGCCCACATTCGGAGCATGTAGACCCCTGGCTGAGGCATCATGTCTCCGGAACCATCGCACTCGACCAATGATGACGGGACCTGTCAATTAAGGACACGCCGTCGATCAACTAGCTCAAAATGATAGTGCGAATGGCAAGAATGAAAGATCGACGGCCAGCACGATTTCTGGTTGGGCCCATAGGTGGTTAGGCCCAAGTAAGTCGGTAGAGGATGCCGCAGGCACACGAGGGACGAGGAGTGATTTGTTTGATTTGGCCAATCCACGTATTCCGCTTGACATGTTTTGTACCTTTTCCCATCGGAACGTTGATTTGCGATGTCGAACGGAGGGGCACTCGAGAGTATGTCGTTGTGGACAGATGAGCGACACCGGATCTGTACCCGGCGTTTCGGGCCGCACAGAAGAGTGATATGAGTTGTTTCAGCCAAAGCTTAGAGTCGTGCGCCGATAATGAGGATGAGGTTGCCGAAGAAAACATCGGTCCCGGCATCCCGCACTCCACTAGGCAACTGAATCTTTGAGGTTTGCCGGAGGTTACACCAGCCGACATCAGGGATAAACATTGACAACACTGACAGCCATTGCACAGGTTCTCCATAAGACAGCAGTCGAGGGATTACTGTAAAGTACTAGATCGCATTCAAAAATAGACACAGGAGGCCACGGACGACACCGATATTTTAATGTCGACAAGTCCGGATGTTAGACCTCCTCAGAGATGAGGGCTGGCAATAAATCAAACTCTGCTTGCGTCGCCTATGGCGGTGGCGGTCTTGGAACTTACTCTGGAAAGCGAATCTCCGTCTTGACGTCGAATCCACTGGGACCTGGGCCAGGTCCCCGTGGCGTGAACATCGGCACATCTAGAGACTAGAGCTATATCGCTACGGTGCGCAGGTTTGCCGTACATTCCTCTAGCGGCCAAGTACCAACAGAACCGAGAATCAATCCAGAAGACGGTGATTGACATTCGCCAGATTAGACCGGTCGATGGTGGAGATTGGAAGGATGAGGGTGTATTAGTCACATCAGGAAAAGATGCACGTGTTGTGTGACTCACGCGTTGCGTGGTGCAATCAAAATGACCATTTAGTAACTGTAGTATTTCGACCAATTGCTCAAATAACGCATAGCGGGGACCTGTGAACTGAACACTTTGGAGCCTCGTAACGCGCAACAGACAACAAACCGTCCACATTTGGGTTAAAATCAAGGTCAAAATACAAAAATCATCGGCCCGAATATCCTATTATAGTATTTTCCCTGGAATGAACACCAATTCCAATCAACACTACTGCGTAACGCTTGACACCCTGTGAACAGTTGGTCTAAATACTACAGTACGGCCGCCTCGTCCAGCATATTCGGAACCCCGAATCTGATGTGCGACACTGCGAAGTGAGTTACGCATTCCCCGCTGGAGGCTTCGCCCTCTTGAGCTGCATGATGACATTAATTGCTGAACTTTTCAAGCACTGGAAAAAACGCTAAGATTAAGGAATCTATAAATCGATTTCATCCAATTAAATCGACCAATCCAGTTACAGCAAGGGGCGAACTTAAGCAGATATAACTCGGGCAGATGTCGAAAAATGTTAGCAGGCCGGATTTCATCGTGGTTGATCTTGGACCGATATGCACTTCACTTACACTGTCTTTCACGGGGTATGGGTAAGCCGGTCCAAACGACAGAGCATATTGGCGCTAATCGCGGACCCTGATAATGAGTCGGAAATGGATTTACCCCGCCTTTTTTATCTGCTCGCCGCGCTTGTCCCGCAACGAGTATCTGTTTATACAATAAATACCATCAGTCGATGCTGGACCAATAACATTCATCAGGGCACATCATACCGGGAGATGTTACTATGTGCTATTACACCCACAGATCTTCCGGAGCCATCTCTCCATGTACGTAATCGGTCCAGGTAGTTTTTTAAAGTATCTATCATCTAATTTTAGTACTCGCGACTAGCAGTGAGCTATCAATATATATGCGGGAGCGAAAGGTGGTCCGAAACGATTGCCTGCCTTTCCCCTCAGTGGGATACCATGACAGAACGTTAAGGCCATAACGGGGCAGCAAGTGGTACGAGAATCTGAATGGTACGATGTCGAAAGAACAATGAACGTCTGTAATCGTATGAAATGAAAAGAACCAATGCGATGGAACCTCTATTTCTTGCACAGCCCAATAATCTCAGCTACTTCCGTTTTCGATGGGTTGTTAAGGATTGCTGTTTTGAGTTAGCTGAGCGCAGTCGAGCCGCGCCAAGCCGCGACGAGCTAACACAAAGCTAACACAATATTTCCCTCAAATATTCATCTGTATGTTGCCTGGGGTGTTTTTATGTACAAATAATGGCCCAAGCACGTTGTGGAGGGCTGTAACCGTTTTCAGCCCAAGCTGAGCGGAAGATCTTCCAGTCCTTGTCGAACGGGTTGCTGATCCGAAGACAAATACGGCAATCCTTAGCCTTGTATCAAAAGGTAGACAGCGGACAAAAAATGCACGCAGTGTCAAGGTTTTCGGAAACAGCTGTACTGTACTATTTGACCAACTGTTCACGGGGTGTTACGTGTTACGCCCTAGTGTTCACAGGACCTGGTGTTGGACCCCAAAGTGTTCAGTTCACTAGACGCCGCTACAAGTTATTTGAACAGTTGGTCGAAATAGTACAGTAATGCCTTTTAATTTGAGTGTAGTCCTTCTGTTAACATCCAGGCTCTAACTTGGTAGACGGAGCAGAGCGGGACGTCGGGATTTCGAGAGGTCTTGCATTTACGGTAATTACTGCTTTCAATAATTAACGAAAATATGTTTTTACCCGACGGAGTTACTGACCCAACCCAACTTGTTCCGGACTGATTCCCCAACCTCTATTTTGATTGATGTAACCTCACTTTCGGTCTTCCGGCGTCTGACTTGGCATCGGCTGAGCTGTTGATCTAACAAATACTGACTACTGATTCAACTCCACTTTCTTACTGACCATTTTACTGACTTAACCCTGCTTTTGTACCAGTGCTCCGACGGCGCTTTTCTCTTACTGATTCAACATTCCGCACTGACTGGTTCAGCTTTTATTTGCTAAATAACCTACTGATCCAACTATACATTAATTAATAGCATTGTCCTACTGATCTAACCTCATCTTAACTTCGTCTAAACCACTGATCTAACCTCACATGTATTGGCAACTTCCTACTGATTCAACCCTACTTTTGCTGCCAGAATTGATCCTGTTAAACCTACCGCACTTTCAACCATCTTGAGCCACTATTTAGCGCCGTTTTATATGTTTCTGTGAATGAACCGGACTTGTCTCCGTCTTCTGAGTCTTCTGATACAACCCTAATTTTTTGGTGAACATTTGGTTGAACACATTTGAAAAAGAAAAATATAGTGCAGCACAAAAATACCTGGTCAAGAATCCTGAACTTGATTCGAGCATCGTCCACCTCGGATAAACCGAATTAAGAGATCCCGGCCTTTTGGCGGGTGCTAATGATTACAGGACTTTATTGGGACTTCACGACTGAATATCTAAAATAGGAAAGTGGGGTTGAATCAGTAGAGCCGACACAAAAGCTGGGTTGAATCAATCCGATTAGCAAAAAGATGAGGTTGGATCAGTAGACTCGGATGCGGAAACTTATGGTTGGATCAATAACCCATGAGGCAACAAAGTACGGTTGAATCAGTAAATAAAAATCAATCGGGTGCAAAAGTTAAATCAATTAGTGTTGAATGGGAGTTGGGCTGAAGGAAAACATAGGCTGAATGAGTAAGACCAAATGTGAGGTTGGATCAATAGGCTCTAAAAGTTGAATCAGTAGAAATTCTGTGCACCTGCCAAGTTGAATCAATCGCCGTGAAACGTGGGTTGGATCAGTCACATCGGAGGTCGGTTGACTCAGCAACAATTTCGGGTAAAAACTACTTTTGCAATAATTAACGGATCCCGCCATAATTTAGTCCTGTTGCCATCACGGAGGATTCATCCTTATGACATAATCATCGGAGTTTGAAATTCGGTCGCGAAATACGCGACGCGTTTTTTTCACCTTGGACCGAGGATTCGGTGGGGAGGCTTGAAAAAATCTAGAACATAGACTGAAGCATAATAAGAGTATTTATATGAGAGACCCGATCCTCATATGGCCTCAGGGTATCGGAATCTCTCGCATGCGGCGACCATGAGATCAGTTTTCAAAATCCGAAGATTATGTATAACGGAGCACTCCGATCGGACCCCGCGATCACTAACAGACTTTAACAAGTGGGGTATGAGTTCATCCGTTAAAGTGTCAGTCTAGGAGAGACTAGGCATTGCAGAGTATCAGTTATATTTGTCGCTCAGCTCACTCGTTATCTTTTCAAAACGCAAGGAAAGTAAAGGTCTAGCAATAGAGCATATCTGCACACCCTAAAACGCGCGTTTGATCCAAAAAATGATGTCTGATTGCAAAAAAGATGGAGCAACCTAAAGGGGAATGAGTGACACAAAAAAGAAAAACGATGGTTCCGCTATCGCTCGTTTTATGCCAATTAAATTACAGTACTGTCATTATATCCACTGCTCTCCACCCTGAAATTTTTATCAGTAAGTTCGGTGCGGGAGGTTCTCGCAAAGTCGAAGGTAGCCACTCAGAAGTCACACTGAGATTTCATCAAATTTCTGACGTCGCCTAAAAACATGGAGTGATCTCCAAAATAAAACGGTCGTGCAGATATGCTCTAATGCCAGGTTCAAGGAAAGGTTTAAATATGACGGAAATTCCCGAGCATTTTGATGACCCTAACCGCGCTTCACTCCTTACAATTTTTAGAAGCGGGCCTAGCCTAACTAAGTAAGAGCATTGAGCTATGTTTATCAATCATGTCGCAAAAATCCGATTTGCCATATAGCTAAAGATAACCCCATTCTGAACCTTATAGGCCAAGCCGGCAAGATTACAGGGGTTATAAGTACCTATGCGGGGGTATAAGCACCTTACGAGTACCTATTTTTATTTATAAGCCCTGTAATCTTACCGGCTTGGCCTATAAGGTTCAGAATGGGGCTATCTTGGGCTATATGGCAAATCGGATTTTTGCGACACAACCACTGTTCAATGTTGCCGACGCTAATCAAGTTCTCCGCTGAGCCCTGACCGACGGTTCCTGAATGTTTAGTCTTTTGTCTACCCCTCACAGTATTCAAAGACAAATTTGTTGCAGCTGCCGGTGAATCTGGGATCCCAAACCCCCGTATTCGGCCCTGATCTGATTTCTTAGACTGAAAAAACTCAGGAATAATTCATCACCGTCTGCACACGGGAAACAGATGTGTCTGGTGTACCTAGGCGGAACCACACTCACATAAGCAGAGTATATAGGATATGTATCAGAATAATATATTACCCCACTAGGTCCCATTTCAGAACATGCAGGGTTGCAGTATTTAGTAGTGGCTTCTCCTGCGGCGTAGCACGGCACCGGACCTCGCGGATTACGCGTCTCCGCGGCACGCCCAGCGCTTCAGAAATTACTGCGGCACAGTTGGTCTTATGTTCATTTTGCTGCACAAAATGGCCGCCTGGACAACGCGACCACAGGTATGTGGACGAGTTTGGACGAAATGTGAAGTGCTGCCGAGAAGGATGGGGCAAGGCTGTATGTTTACTACGGCACGATGGGAACTGAAATCTCTAGTTCAGAGCACTATCCAGGAGGAGCCATGATGGGGATAATACTCATGGGGATCTACACAAACATGTACAATGACATTCAAGAGATTTCGTTAAGAGAACGGATAATCAGCATTTCTTTTCGGCCACATTTCAAAGACTTGACTATAAACTAGGTTTGTTGCATTCCGTTGGATTATTTAGAAACACCGTTGATGTCTAGATCTCATTGCTCCGGATTTCATGGATACTGTGCTTCCTTGACCGACTGGCAAGGGAGAGATCGCATCACATGTCCCTCCTCAAGATATCGATGCAACCGCACACTAACTACCGAACGAAATCATCACAAAGATATTTGTCGATTTTCTGCACGTCTACCCAGATCGCCCGGCCCAGACAGGTGGCTTTTCACCCATCCTTCTCACGCAGATCTGTGCTAGATGGAGAGCAGTAGCGCTGTCGACCCCTTAACTCTGGAGAACGATGAAAGTGACCTTGACGGGCACCGGATATCTATAGTCACAGCTTAGTGTTCTCGAAACATGGCTCTTGCGTTCGCGTCAATGGCCGCTTTCGATTGGCCTTGTGTGGGTTTCGCGAGAAGGATGAGCACTGCGCTATTCAGACGCAGATATAGATCATTCAGGCTCTCGTATCTCATTACCACCACTCGACTCATCTAGCCTGTCCACGACTTCCACTTGACTCAAGGCCTAATTCCCTTGCTCCGAGATCTATCTGTGAGGGCCATTGAATGTCTTCGTTGAGGAGGTGGAGCCAGGTTTATTTGACTCCCCGCCAGCCACAATTTTCCGGGCAGCACCCACGCTCCGCACCGTTCCCTCGAGAAATACTTCAATCCCTCCGCTATTGTCCTTCCATGGACGCAGCTGACAACGCTCACCGCAGAATCGCTTCACGATTACGAATGCATGAACGTGTTGCATCACACCACACAATGTACCACCACTTCTGCACCTGGAGTCCCTGTCTTGGAAGGGGGGCGAGGACGGAACCACCGAACAGGACACTGCTAGCGAAGATCGAGCTTCCGGTTCTGTAAAACCTCACCATCAACGCGGTGTCGTTCGATGATGAAGATCCTCTCTCCGCTTTGGCTTCCCTCCTGTGGCAATCCAATTTTTCCTTGAAGGCGTTCCGCGTTAACGGTGGGAGGATTACTGAAGACGAGTACCGTACGGTATTGGGGGACATTCCAATAGTTGTCGTGGCCCCAGCCATTGTAGTGGCCCCGGTATTCACGGAATACGGCGGGTGGCCGACTCGCTCTGAGTCTGGCCGGTGATTTTTCCTTGTCGTGATAAAATAGTTCGAGAACGTATCCGCCTATGGGCCCGGAGGCTTGGTGTGTTTAATTTGTGCCGTTGATGCATGGGCGGGGGGGCGTTAAAGTTTGTGTTGCGCTGCCCGGACCATGAAGAGACGCCAGTGGACGCCGGACCCCGGTATCCATCGGTGGCTGACGGCATCAGTTGATAGGAGATATTGATGAGCAACAGATTAGATAGTGTCATCCGCTGTCTGATGATAGCCGGCAATCTTTTCTACACCATTTATTCGATATAGGGGTCTCCGCTGAAGCGGTTGGCTTCCACTGGAATCCACTGGAGATCCGGGTGGCCAAGAAGGAGCGGTCACGCACGCAAGGGTTCTGGGATCAGGTCGAGATCAAGACAATCAAAGTGTCCAATAAATATTTCTAAAATATTTCCATCAGGCCCGCGGGAAGCCAGTGGAATCTGTTCAAGAGGTGCTGGAATCCGTTAGACGATGTGGTATCTACCAATGGATTCTGGTGGAATGAGACCAAAATTCAGTGCGGCTACACTGACTGGCAGTAACCTCCACCGGAGTTTTTATGAGCATCCAGTAGAATTGTTTGCACATCCAATGGATTCCTTAGTGATTCCAGTGGAGTGCGGTGGAAAGTGAGGCAATGCATAGCGGGATCCACCAGAACTTGTTCATGAGTGGATCTGAGTGAAAATAGATTGAACGAGTTGTGCGGCTGGCTGCTCATTTCATAACACATCCAGTGAATGGTGGTTGAAATTCTATTTATGTACTGTGGAATCCAATGGAATCCAGTGGACAAGGTTAGAAGTTCCAATGGAAGTCGGTGGGGCGGACCGGCTTTGCCGGTCCGCGCTTATTACACCGATGATGCCGCATCGAGCATTAAGGGGGACGGCAATTAGTGTGATAGACATTGCCAGAGGTCCTGCTGCCAGGTACAGCCGAAGGTGGCGTTGGTCCGTTCAACTGATGCACAGTGGGCGTTGTGGTTGTATTACTATTGTCTTATCGTTCGAGGGAATCCGGATTTATTTTCGCCGTTCGAAATCTCGAGGTGTATTTGCGAACCTGACGGGGATCCCGGCGATCCGTATTTTTTTTTCTGTTTTGATACCGCGCCTCTTGGATTTCAGCGACGACGTTAATAAAAACCCTTTCATTTAGATTTACTGCTGCTATCTCCTTCCACATTCAAAATTGCCCAGGCTAATGCTACATTGTAAAGAGGCAGATGTGTCGGATGTTCGGTTTCAACCATGTTTGGCATTGTATGTACGACAGCGGGCTTTATTTCAGAACAGTCCAGTACAATTACTAGTTCTAGAAGTTCGTAACATAGCCGATACAACGAATGAGGATATGTAGTAGAGAGTGACAGCAATTAACCCAGGATAAAAAGAAAGTCCGTTGTCCATTAGGCCGTACATCCATTAACGAGAACATTAAATTTAAAGGCGGTACGACTAGATACCTGGAACCTTAAAGTCGGGGAACGGGGGCCAGTTGCCGATCGAGGAGGGATCTCCGCCAATTCTGACCCAGCTCGCGTGGGATGGGGTGGGTCCATCGAGGATGTAGAGCTGGTGCCATCCCGGAGGGGACACGAACGCGTTGGGAGGCGCAGTTATCGTACACGTTGTTCCGGCGCAGGTGAAAGCCGGGAAAATAGTCCGGCTGCCCATGGAATTTCCGTGGGTGGAGGAAACGGCTGGAGGAATAATCAGGATCAAGATGACACTCCCAAGTCGTTCAACTAACCGGCTACAAGAGAAACCTTCATTGTCGACGTTTGTCCTTGGAAAAGATGAACATTTATTTGGTGGTTGCTGCCGTATGCCCAATCGGTATTGGTAATAGTGAAGGTGGGCTGGGTCAAGCCTTGTGTGAGGTACGGAGGATAGTACGCCTATGATTTTGTTTGTCAGTGGCGGAAGGATAGCCCTGTTGAGTATTCACCTCAATACGCATCTCCTCAGGAAGACCGGGGGTCTGCGGGTCGGACCCCGAGACCAAAACGCGTGCATCTGGTAGGAGAATGGCCTGAAACGGACATTCAGGCACCGACGAGAGCAGCATCGCAAAAAACACACACCTCGGAATGATACATGCGAGCAATGTTCGTCGTGCCCAGACGGGATATCCGTTGATTTACTGGCAGGGTCGGGTCGTACAAAAGTGCTTCGAAATTGGGCCTACTCGCCAGGCCGAAACCAGCGACTCCCTGGTGTGCGCCGTTCATTATCATGAACGTGCCGTCCGGAAGGGGGACCATGCATGGCATGACACGCTGGGAAGGCTACATCCAAATATTCAGCGAAATATGACGTAGATATTGATATGTGCATACCATCCGTTCCAAGGTCCAGGTCGGGTTCGCGGCTTCTGGTGCGATGGATACACAATTGTCGAGAGCGATACCAGCTCCAGGGGCGCTTCCACCACACGCCATAATGCGTACTGGGTCAGTATACGGCGCATGCTGAGGGAACATTACTGCCGCGCCTTCCAATGGGTAGGTGCGACCGCCCAGGACTTGGGAAAAAGCAATTAAAAAAAGGATGATGTCAAGGGAAGTTGTACACCTACAATTGTTGACTGAAGCAGGAATGTTCGGGAGCTCTTTGACTGTTGCGAATGTGTTTTGATCGAGGATACGGGCTTCGTTATAGTAGACTGGTTCCCGATATCAGTAAAGATTGGATAACGAAGGAGGGAGTTACTGATGAAGATGTGACCGCTCGGGAGAACGAACACGAAAGGATAAAGATTGTTCGGGTCCGTGCGGGCGAGCCAGTCCAGTTCAATGACAGTGTCACCACCAGCGGGTTTCGGAAGAATCTCCAGATTCGGTTGAGGTGAAGCATTGCTGCCTGTTTCTCCACCAATAATCAACACTGAACCGTTAGCTATGATAGTCGCAGCTACGGGAAAATTTCAGCTTCGATCTCGGGTGTTTCGTCCGAAAGGCCTACTTGGATACCATCGCTGCCTCTGCAAGTGCAACTTTTGGAAATTCTCCTCCCAGTCGTTTGTCCCATTGACACCAGCACTGCCATCCGGGGTGTACAGACGAACTCCCTTGGTCGATTCCAACGACCAGCCACCTACGTTCAGTTGCCGCCCTGCTTTGTCTGGTAGGATAACACTCCCGGAGCAGAAAACGTCGGAATGAACGTGCATCTCGCGCCATGCGGCAGAGAAGTTCCCAACCAAGGAGAGATCTAATTCGTAGGCTCCAGTTGAGTTTAGGAATCTAGGTCACAATTAGTGAAGAACCCGCTGAACGATCCCACTTCAAAAACCTACACTGAAGTGCCCTCTTTCTCGAGGAAGGTAACTTTGTTGTTTATTCCCACCGTTGCGATCAATGGAGTAACTACCCTGTAAAAACCCTTCAGTACAGCAGCATATGGAAGACTAAAAAACTAACCCAGGGACTGAAAAAGAAATTGGGTTATTCAGCATCTTGAATGGGAGCTAACATGTATCTTACCAAGGAACTAAAAATAGAATGAGTTGTGGATTTTCCTGGTTCGATTGTGAACGTACGTCATAATGCCCGGTGTTTGTAGGCGTGTGCCAGACGCGGCTTGTGCCGGTCCACGTATAATATTGAATCCTATTTCCGGCACCACACAGGTGGATGGGGTCTCCGGGACACGGGAGATTGCAGTCGCTCTCGGGGGCAAATTTGACTCCACTTGCAGCAACGTCTTCAATATCACCGCAGTCTGGAAATTGTCGTTGAGAGCGAATCAGCCAACAAGATGGGAAGTACTTACAACATTCCTCGCCTGAAAAAAAATTGGCAAGTTTTTAATCAAATATAGTAGAGGTAAAAGTTGGAATTACCGAATTCCATTCCGCCGGCAGTATAGCCGAATGCTGCACATTGGCCGAGACAGGTTGTGGCTGAATTGTTGGTGGGGTAAATGTTTTGCCACGGAATCGCTCGGCTACCGACAGCTTCACTGTTCGCAAGACGGATTAGCTTAGAAAGATGGGTGCCCATGCTTTACATACATCAGGCAACCCTGGTATGACCATGAGCCAGGAATATTTGAGTTCTGAGGTACTGGAACAGGCAGGATGGTGGGATTTTTTGTCGTCGAGTACACCGACATTCTATTTCCCGCACCACACTGTTGAAACATAATTAGCTCCGAAACACCATCTCGTTTCACAAACATACGGCTTCGCTGTCGGAGAAGTGTAACATCAGCATGTCAGAAATATCTCAGCTATTTTTGGCAGACGTACGTCGTGTTGCCGCCACACCCCATATTGCAATCAGATTCAGGTGCTGCTGTTGCGCCGGCGATTAGCTGGTTCCCGCAGACTGAATAGTTCCGATTAGTGTCGTATTCTGGGGCGAATAGTCAGTTACATACAGCATTGAACCTGTTGAACAACATATATTAATCAGCGAAGATGTCACAAGTTGGACGGTTTATTCACCGAGAATTCTGCTGCAGCGATAGTGAAGTTGTTTGCACGACAGAGGCCTACGCATGACTCTATTGTCAGCTTGGTGTTTTCGGGCACCTGCTGATTGAGGAGGATTCGTCCATGAGCGTTGTCACTATTATTTTCGTTGACATGGATGTGTTCAGATGTCCGATGAAACTCACACGAAACACCCGACGTATGACCAAGGTGTCGGAAGATTAGTGGTGGGGAAAACTGAAGATCCTCCACCACCTCCGCCTCCGCCACCACCACCGACGGGACCTGTTGGACGATCTGAACCCGTGTAATTGTACATGGTAAGCCTATTTGGACCGCCACAGCTGTGAAGACGACAATTAGCACTATAATGTTCCAAATCCACATTCGACTTACAGTTCCAACGAATTCCCGGCGCACAGCATGTTGCAGTCAGACTTGGCGGTTGGCGCGGCTCCGGGGTTGATAGCCGTACCACAGTCTGAGACCCATGAGCAAAGGAATTTGAACATTACACGTGAAACATACAGCATTCAGCAGCAAATTCAGAGCCTAATGAAAAAACAAGGTCAGTACTAAAAGGTAAGGAATCACCTATACGCACCAGAATAAGGATACCCGGCAGCAAAGCATGCAGCAGTGCAACCTTCAAGTGAGAAGGGGCCGGCGACAGGCATTCCGACAGGGAGGGAACGGACACCGTTGACATTGTCGCTGTGATATATTAGGAGGGCAGTCGACTGAATAAACTATAACGCACCTGTAGCAACTGAGAGACGTCCATTTTCCAATTGTATCGGGAATCGTCGGAGGTGGTGGGGGTGGTTTTCCACTTGTAAAGACATTGAGCCGATTTCCAGCACCACAAGTCTCCGCAGCGTTGCCTTTACAGGCCATATTGCAATCAGAAAGCGGGGCAGTCGCAGCGCCATGTTGGAGGAAATTATCGCAGTCTGAGGACATCTATCAATGATATGCGGTTTGGGAAGCAGAGCATTGAGCACGTACAGCATTCTTGCTGAAAATCCAAACAAGTGAGTCAGCGGATGGACGTTAATGATCGCGAAGCAGATACAGACCGCAAATTCAAGTCCCGCCAAGATGAAATTCTTGGAATCGCAGAAGCTGATGCAGCGCTAGAAGACGCGACGGTAAGTGACCGCTCTCTAAGGGACAACTGAACGTAATGAAGCACGAACCTCGACTGTCATCCCAGTTGTGTCGGTGAATGTCGCACCGCCGAGGGCACGGCCCCCTTGACCTTCGCTGAAAAAGTGTTCAATGTCGGCCCAGAAGTCGCAGTATGGAAGCCTCACAGGAAACATCCTTTAGATGTCCAATTACCGGGGAGTACAGTTGGTACAGACTGGCGTCGGGCGTGGGCTGAATGAGTGTGACTGCCAAAGGCAAAGGACTTTGGGAACAATTAACAGGTGTAGTTGAGCGCAGATAAAATCAGACGAACAGGAAGGAGTGCTAGGGCTAGGGCGCCAGTGAAGAGACGAGGATGCGCCATCCTGTTTGAGTATTGAAAGACGATGTTACGCCCCGCTTTATAGTGGCGGTTCTGAGTTTTGGCGCTGAAGATCCGCCGCCCAGACTTTCGTAAGGAAAGATCTCGCTTTGCCTAACATTGCCAGGGGACTACCTTATCATTACGTCCGAGTCCGATCAGCGGTGAGACCAGAGCTCCAGGAGCCAGCAGCTGCACCCATTGGGCCCGAAATGCCCACATTCGGAACATGCGGTATGTCTCCGGAACCATCGCACTCGACCAATGATGACGGGACCCGTCAATTAAGGAGCCGTCGATCAACTAGCTCAAAATGATAGTGCGAATGGCAAGAATGAAAGATCGACGGCCAGCACGATTTCCGGTTGGGCCAATAGGTGGTCAGGTCCAAGTAAGTCGGTAGAGGGTGCCGCAGGCAGGCGAGGGACGAGGAGTGATTTGTTTGATTTGTCCAATCCACGTATTCCGCTTGACATATTTTGTACCATTTCCCATCGGAACGTTGATTTGCGATGTCGAACGGAGGGGCACTCGAGAGTATGTCGTTGCGGACAGATGAACGACACCGGATCCGTACCCGGCGCTTCCGAGTCGGGCCGAACAGGGAGAATGGGACGACTTGTTTCAGCCAAGGCTTAGAGTCGTGCGCCGATAATGAGGATGAGGTTGCCGAAGAAAGCATCGGTCCCAGCATTCCGCACTCCGCTAGGCAACTGGATCTCTGAGGTTTGCCGGAGCCTACACCAGCCGACATCAGGGATAAACATTGACAACACCGACAGCCATTGCACAGGATCTCCATAAGACAGCAGCCGAGGGATTACTGAAAAGTACTAGATCGCATTCAAAAATAGACACAGGAGGCCACGGACGACACCGAGATTATAATGTCGACAAGTCCGGATGTTATGCCCCCTCAGAGATGAGGGCTGGCAATAAATCAAACTCTGCTTGCGTCGCCTATGGCGGTGGCGGTCTTGGAACTTACACTGGAACGCCAATCTCCGTCTTGACGTCGAAATTTCTGAATGGAATCCAGGTCCCAGTGGCGTGAACATCATCGGCACATCTAGAGAGACTAGAGCTATATCGCTACGAGGCGCAGGCTTGCCGTACATTGCTCTAGCGACCAAGTACCGACAGAACCGAGAATCAATCCAGAGGGCAGTGATTTGACATTCGCCAGATTAGATCGGTCGATGTGGTGTATATAGCCAGCATCATGAAAAAATGCACGTGTTGTGTGACTCACGTTGCCTGATGTAATCAAAATGATGGAGTACTGTAGTATTTCGACCAAGTGCTCAAATAACGCATAGCGGGGACCTATGAACTGAACACTTTGGGGCCCCGTAACGCGTAGCAGGCAACAAACCGTCCATAACATCGTAGTCAAAATACAAAAATCATCGGCCCGAATATCCTATTATAATATTTTTCCTGGAATGAACACCAATTCCAGTGAACACTACTGCGTAACGCTTAATATCCTGTGAACAGTTGGTCGAAATACTACAGTACGGCCGCCTCGTACAGCATATCGCAACCCCGAATCTGATGTGCGACACTGCGAAGTGAGTTACGCACTCCCCGCTGGAGGCTTCGCCCTCTTGAGCTGCATGATGACATTAATTGCTGAACTTTTCAAGCACTGGAAAAAACGCCAAGGTTAGGGAATCCTATAAGTCGATTTCATCCGATTAAATCGACCAATCCAGGGGCGAACTTGAGCAAATATAACTCGGGCAGGAAGCAGAACGGCCGACTGAGGTACTTACAAATATCGAAAAACGTTAGCAGGCCAGATTTCATCGCGGTTGATCTTGGGCTGATATGCACTTCACTTACACTGTCTTTCACGGGGTATGGGTAAGCCGGTCCAAACGGCAGAGCATATTGACGCTAATCGTAGACTCGATAATGAGTCGGAAGGGGATTTACCCCGGTCTTTTGTCTGCTCGCTGCGCTTGTCCCGCAACGAGTATCCGTTTATACATCCGAATGAATAAATACCATCAGTCGGTGCTGGACCAATGACATTCATCAGGACACATCATACCGGGAGATGTTACTATGTCTACAGATCTTTCGGAGCCATCTCTCTACGTGCGTAATCGGTCCAGCTAGTTTTTAAATATCCACCATCTAATTTTAGTACTCGCGACTAGTGAGCTATCAATATGCGGGAACGAAAGGTGGTCCGAAACGATTGTCTGCCTTCTCCCCTCAGTGGGATACCATGACAGAACGTTATATGAGATCTATCAACTTAGGCCATAACGGGGCAGCAAGTGGTACGAGAATCCGAATGGTACGATGTCGAAAGAACAATGAACGTTTGTAATCGTATGAAATGAAAAGAACCAATGCGATGGAACCTCTATTTCTTGCACAGCCCCATAATCTCAGCTGCTTCCGTTTTCGATGGGTTGTTAAGGATTGCTGTTTTGGGTTAGCCGAGCGCAGCCGAGCCACGCCAAGCCACGACGAGCTAACACAGCTTTTCCCTCAAATATTCATTTGTATGTTGCTTGGGGTGTTTTTATGCACAAATGATGGCCCAAGCATGTTGTGGAGGGGTGTAACTGTTTTCAGCCCAAGCCGAGCGGAAGATCTTCCGGTCCTTGTCGAACGGGTTGCCGATCCGAAGACAAATACGACAATCCCTAGCCTTGTATCAAAAGGTAGACAGCGAACAAAAAGTGCACGCAGTGTCAAGGTTTTCGGAAACAGCTGTAATGCCTTTTAATTTGAGTGTAGTCCTTCTGTTAACATCCGGGATCTAGCTTTGTAGACGGAGCAGAGCGGGACGTCGGGATTCCGAGAGGTCTTGCATTTACGGTAATTACTGCTTTCAAAAATTAACGGATCCCGGCATAATTACCGATGCGGGATGTCTGTGATATTTGTCGCTCAGTTCACTTGTGATCTTTTCAAAACGCAAGGAAAGTAAAGGTCTAGCTATGTGAGGTTCAAATATGACGGGAAAGGTTCAAATATGACGGAAATTGCCGAACATTTTGAGGACTGATGACCCCAACCGCGCCTCATCTAGCTTTGGCCCTTAGAATTTTTAGAAGCGGGCCCAGCCTAACTAAGAGCATTGAGCTATATTTATCAATCAACCGCGTCCTGTCTGTTCAATGTTGCCGACGCTAATCAAATTCTCCGCTGAGCCCTGACCAACGGTTCCTGAATGCTTGGTCTTTTGTCTACTGCCGTCTTACCCCTCACAGTATTCAAAGACAAATTTGTTGCAGCTGCCGGCTCTCAACCCCCCATATTTGGCCCTGATCTGATTTCCTGGACCGAAAAACCTCAGGCTTCTGGATAACTGGATGAAACTCTCCGAAAATTCCGCACGGTTCGCCCCAATTTAATCATAAGTTATTTTATGAATTTGGTCTGAGTTTTTTTAGGTATGGGGGAGACCCGCGCGGACCCTCCTTGGCACTCGCCGCTAGGGCCCGCTGCGCGGAGCATTTTCGCTAGCCGCTGGACCCACTGCGTCACTGCGTTCCGTGGCCTTCTAGACTGAGCCCGAGTCTAGCCATCTAGGCGGACCTAAGCAGAGCACTCTGTCTAGCCGGCGAAACAGAGTATTTTTAGGTCAGCGCAGGTCAGGGAGATTTGGCTAGATCTGTGTAGTTAAGTATAGGTCAATGCAGGTCTGTCTAGCGACCTAGGGCCACCTGATTAGATTTATTTTACCGGAATAATTTATCACCGTCTGCACACGGAACACAGATGTGTCTGGGGTACCTAGGCGCAACCACACTCACATACGCAGAGTATATAGGATAAGTATCAGGATAATATATTACCCCACTAGGTCTCATTTCGGAACATGCAGGGTTGCAGTATTTAGTACATCGGCCTATATATCCTACCCACTACACTACAGCCCACTTATCTTCGACGAGCTGACCTTTTTTCAGGTGATAGATCTAAATCCGCGAGCTGTAGTTGAAAGTATGTTACCCGTCCAGCCTAGCGCTGCCGGCGCCTCCCCATCAATACCCATCCGGCCATTTAATAGCGACGCTTTCAAAAATCGCAAAGACCCGAAGGACATATTTGGCCATATTGAAACACAGTCTCCCGCTCAAAGACGACTGGAATCCTCGTTGATATTCCCAATTTAAACGCCCTTCGCCTGTATTGAAGATCCTCTGATCCATTGCAGAAGATAATGCATCTTCCACAGTTTCCACTTCGTCGCACAGAAATCTGCACTCAGTGTGCAACCCCCGTGTAGACTCGTTACCAATCTGTAACCAGAATCCAAAAAATGTGGCAAGCACTTTTGGTGGTTACATCTTCCACAGTTTCCATTTCGTGGCACAGAAATCTGCACTTGCGCAACTCCCGTGTGACTGGGTTCTCATAGTATCGGCGACGATATCCTACATTTCAACCGCAAGAGGATGTTGACTGAGCAACATGCGTGTAAGCGCTTTTCAATGACGGGGATTCCCAACAAGGATCAGAACCTTAAGGCTTGCAGGGCGTAGACAAGATTCATCCAGTACCCAGGTTTGTCGTGCAGGTACGAGTTGAATGAATTTTCGAGTGCGAGACGTGCATAGTAGTGAGTGAGTCATTGGTAGTCCCATCAAGTACTCCAGGTACCGAAGGGCAAACGTAAGGCGTCTATTGCGCCACGGAACTAGTCCCATCTCGGTGAACAGTGGCGCCAGCATGGAATATTGACTTAAGCCAAGGATATGCCTCAGGTACGCCTTTTGAACATATTCTAGGTACCCCAGCGCTTCATCGTCGACGTCAACAATAATGTCGATGTCCGAGTCCAGCGAGAGAACATGGTTTGTGACAGTGTACAAGGGGTTTCTGGACAAAAATAAAAGCACTGAGTCCTTTTATATCTCCACGGAAGCAGATTGTCTGAGACAAAGAAAAGGGGGCTCTTGGTCCTTGATGATACTCAGCATTTACCGACAAGAACACATGAAGGAACACAGTGACAATATACGCCACCACGTAGAGATTGTCTGTCATAAGGTGTCTCATTTTAAGTACGTCAACTATCGGAAGGATCTTTTTCGCTTGTCTATGCTGCCGAACTTGCACAAATTAAATTAATATTCCCCGTCACAGTAGGGAGTGATAACGTACTGTAGCATTATAATCAAATCGACAGGGGGGGTGACGCGTGATTCATTTTTCCGATTCGACAATTCGACAACCGCAAAATGTTGGGTGACGGCCGAAAAAATTTCGACAAATTCGACTGAAATCTGATGGAAATTGAACTTTTTTGTGAAGGTACGTCGAGTTTCATGTGACAAACCAGTTGCAAAATTCGACAAACACGTGGGTGACAAGTGACGGAGCACCAATATTCCACATCGACAAGTACCCGCGTGACGGGTGACTGTCGAACTGATTGTAGTACTTCGATATTTTCCAAATTATTGTAAGTCGCTTGACACGGAACAAGAAGCATTTTTACGACAGCCCTCCAGCAGAACTATGCCCCTTTGCATACAAAAATACATGCTGGCCAGTCTTCAGTATCTCGCGCCGAAAATACGAGCGGTCTCGGTATCGCTGAGCATCGATATGAACAGCAACATGTAGATCCCCTAGAAGCACTGCTCCAGAATCGCCTCTCATGGTTCAAATTTCGTCTGGCGAACACGTATGAGGTGATTGCTGTCCTCCTCCTTGCTCGGGCTGAGGTTCGTGAATGCCGCTACGGTAAAACTCCGTGTACGTGCAAAGACAACGAGGGCACTGTCCACATCGCGTAGGTGGTGTAAGCTCGGATGTTCAGAGGGCACCGTAGTCTATGAGTCCCAGAAAATGCTCCGCTGAACTGCTGCCGCGGTGGAAATGGGAATCGACAATTCGGGTTGCCCAAAGCAATGCGAAACCAGCCGTGACAAACAGGCAACGTATGAGGACGGGACTCGTCGGCAGCGTCAGATCTGAGCGGAATGCTCGCATGTCGGCGGTGGGAGAGACTTGGCCATGCACAGGCGTGCATCAGCTTTGTTACGAGGTCCTAAACTTGTTTAGGTATCGTTATTAGTAATCTTGCACCGCCGTACCCCACATCCGACTAACTTAGCCTTTCTGTGGGAAAGTTGTGTGGGATTTATGCTCAGCTGATACTCCCGTCCGGCCCGTCGGACCGGCGGGTTTGAAAGGGACAGCTGAACTTAATAGTACTCACCGCGTTTTCTTTGCTTTTCTTTTCGGGGCCTCCTAATTTTGAATTTAAATTCCCACTATTTTTCTTTCCATTCTCTTCTGTCGGGACAGCAGGGCCAAAGGCCCTGCCCTATCCACTCAACGCAAAGTCGGAAGCAGCGACCGGGCAAAGGTTGGGTAGGATATAGAAACCCAACTATTCCTAAATCATGTCAATTTAATTGTACTCGGTCTGGATCCCGGAGACAAATTTAATGTGAGCGAGTGATCACTGGAGCGAGCCTCAATCCTGCTTACAGCACCTCAAATATTTAATAATCCCCGAGAGCGGTCCTTTGGAATACTTCATGTACAGACATGAACACATGAGAATGATCATGCCGTGCAGCGGGCTACACATATTATCTAGTGTGTCTATATGGTGGAATTGAATTATCTTTGATTGAAAAGTGACCAGTGAGGCTTATCTTATCTTCAGGACTATCCGTTTACCCTACGGCAACTTCCGGCCGCGAGCGTTTTATTTTTTGTCTCTGCAACCTCTTTTTTACTATGGCTGTGCTTGTCTGGTTTGGCTATCGCCTTGAATTGGAACCATTTAATTGGAAGACTGTTGGCCAGACAGACAACACTAAAAGCCGAATCACACCAGATCAACAAGACCACGGTATCATTCGACGACGAGCGAGCGGGAGCAAGCTACGACAAGAGGACGGCGATACAACAAGGTAGGCGACAAGGTAAGACTGAGTATGTAAGCAGCGTGATCGGTACAGTAAACCGGACCGGGTTTACATTAATTAATAATTCGTATTCCGGTCAGAAACTAGACCATCACTGCTTCTCCACGCTCCGTTCGGCGCATTTATTCAGTTTGCGCATCAAGCGCTAACATTCTTCGACACTGTTCCAGTGCGGCGTCCAGACAAGGTGAACAGTGCTTCATAGTTTCTTTGTGATATCGGCTCCTTGCTCTCATAGACCAATGTTGCTTCTTGCATGCCTACTAGAACTACAACCTTAAACGTGGTGGGCTCGTTGACGGTGCGTAGGTTGCAATGTAGGTAGTGTAGTACATTTACTACAACTCGGCACATTCACTGAAAATATCCGGCTACCGCTTTGTGTGGTACAACTCGGAACATTGTCCGCGGAGTTTGAAACATTGGTGTGTGCCACAGGAACGAGGCATCCATTTCTGTTCTAGATTCACCAGACTTCCAGCATAATGTATCCCACCCCATAACTAATATAGACTCGGGACCAGTCTGTATACAAAATACCAAAAATATGTGGCAAACACTTCGGTTGTATACAGACTGGTACATCTCGGGATCTTGCATTGGGCTGACAGCGGAGTTTAAAATTTGGCTGAGGCCCGTGTTCTCTCTTGCACTTTGAAATTTAAGGAAATTCAAATTGTCATGAACCTTTATATACTAGAAATAAGTACATTTGCCTCTTCAGATTTTTTTTCATTGCCGATGGAAGAGCAGGAAAGGCCATCGAGTTTGGGGCAGAATTAATCGATTTTGATGGCTCGCTTATCGGCCGATCGCGGCACCTGCCAATTTTTTCAAACTCTGTTGGCAGCTCAATCCCCTTTCCCGAGATGTACCAGTCTGTAAAACACCGAAGCGCTCGCCGCATTTTTCGGAATTCGTTTTACAGACTGGTTACGAGTCTATAACTAAGATATATTCGTAAATGGGACTGATGACTCACAACGAAGTTCGTTGTAAGTCATCTGAAAGTTGGACTTAGATAGAAGTCTGTGGACTTGTATTGCCATGCGCAGCAGTGGCCTACAGCCCAAGTCCTTGTTAGATACATATCAGCATTTCCTTTCGGCCACAATTCAAAGACTTGACTATAAACTAGGTTTGTTGCATTCCGTTGGATTATTTAGAAACACTGTTGATGTCTAGATCTCATTGCTCCGGATTTCATGGATCCTGCGCTTCCATGACCGACTGGCAAGGGAGAGATCGCATCTCCGGACATGTCCCTGGTTCCGATATCGATGCAACCGCACACTAACTACCGAACGAAATCATCACAAAGATATTTGTCGATTTTCTGCACGTCTACCCAGATCGCCCGGCCCAGACAGGTGGCTTTTCACCCACCCTTCTCACGCAGATCTGTGCTAGATGGAGAGCAGTAGCGCTGTCGACCCCTGAACTCTGGAGAGCGATGAAAGTGACCTTGACAGGCACCGGATATCTACGGGTTGTACCCATCTTCGTCACTTAGTTACTTCGCTTAGGAATGAGAAAGTCCGTCACTTTGATGGTAGGTAGGTAGAAATGCGTCACATTACCTACTTTCTGTGAAAGTTCGTCGTTTTGACTCAGCACATTCAAGAACATGGAACCTCAGCCATCGTTGTTCCTTCAGCGCAAGCCGGGCGTGTTTTTTTTTCATATAGATACCTTACCCTAACACTAACCACTAACCCTAACCAGCTAACCTGAACCCGAACCTCTGACCCGAACCACTAACCCAAACCGCTAACCTCTAACCGCTAACCACTAACCCTAACTAGCTAACCCGAACCTAACTGGCCCAGCTCGGCACACTGATGATTGTGTGATGTGTCGACAAGCATGCATTACATTTATCCTTGGAAAGTGACGAACATTCGCAGAAATTTGCGTGAACTGATGAACTTTCGCAGAATTCCATCAAACTCACTAACTTCCACAGAACTAAGCGAAGTAACTAAGTGACGAGGATGGCGCGGACTCGATATCTATAGTCAGAGCTTCGTGTCCTCGAAACATGGCTCTTGCGCTCGTGTCAATGGCCGCTTTCGATTGGCCTTGTGTGGTTCAACAAACGAGGTACGAGTTAGATCTGTTGAAGCATCTGTCTAAGAGAGACTACGTGTGTGGGTTTCGCGAGAAGGATGAGCAGTGGGCGATTCAGACGCAGATATAGATCATTCAGGCTCTCGTATCTCATTACCACCACTGGGAGCAGATCCGACTCATCTAGCCTGTCCACGACTTCCACTTGATTCAAGGCCTAATGCCCTTGCTCCGAGATCTAGCTGTGAGGGCCATTGAATGTCTCGTTGAGGAGGTAGAGCCAGGTTTATTTGACTCCCCGCCGGCCACTATTTTCCGAGCAACACCCACGCTCCGCACCGTGTCCCTCGAGAAATACTTCAATCCCTCCGCTATTGGTCTTCCGTAGACGCAGTGGACGACGCTCACCGCGGAATCACTTTACGATTACGAAATGCATGAACGTGTTGCGTCGCACCACGCAGCTCGTGCACTGTACATTCGCCGTATGTGACTACGAAGACGGCTTGTTCGCGGGCGACGAGCCCAATGCACCACCGCTTCTGCACATGGAGTCCCTGACTTTGAAAGGGGGCGAGGACGGAACCACCGAACAGGGCGTCGTTGGATGATGAAGATCCTCTCTCCGCTTGGCTTCCCTCCTGTGGCGATCCAATTTTCCTTAAAGGCGCTCCGCGTTAACGGTGAGGGGATCACTGAAGACGAGTACCGTCTGGTATCGAGGGATATTCCAATAGTTGCTGCGACCCCGGTATTCGCGGAATACGGCGGGTAGCCGACTCCTCGCTCTGGACGGAGATTTTTCGCTGTCGTGATGCCTACATGCAGAACCAAAAAACTCCGGCTTCATCGCTTGGTCATTTTACCTCCATTGTATAAGCCCCCATACTTATGGACCGGAAGATGCAAGTATGGCAGAAATACAGATTACATTATGAGTCCAACACAGATACACAGTGTTTCACAACACAAGCACGACGTACAAAACTAACACGAGTCCCGCAGGTACCCCGCTCGGCCTGACGCCAGCGGCACCGTTCTGGTCTACGTTGGCAGTACCACCCCTGCTGGATTTCCAGTGGGAATTGGAACCAGACCTCGAACCGGAGTCCGAGCCCGAGTCTTTGTTGGTGGTATCTGTGGGTTGGAATTTTTAAAATAATGGTATATTGAGCACGAAAGAAACAGATGGTATAAAACCCACATTCTGCAAAGGAGGGCATTTTATAATTGCTCTCTGTGTACGGCTGCGTCTTGTTTTGCGCCACTGCAATGGGGACCATATACTGGAGCACGTTAATCTTGGTATGCGGGACAAGAGAGAGATGAACAAACCAAATGCATCTGCGAGTCTATCGTAATAATCCATCGCCGCCTGCATCGTGAAGTTGTTCAACTCGTGCGTGAGCATGATCGCGCCCTCCTTCAAATGAATCAAAATGAAAACATAGATTAGAGGAGAAATCTGCCCAGACACACCGTATCGAACGCCCCAGCGCTCGCACTCGCAATCGGTGCATCGTAATTTGCGTAGACAGTGGCCGCGGTGATGTTCGGCGCAGTGCCTGCACGCCAGTCGTTGGAGTCGTATTTCCACAGGATTGTCTCGAGTCCGAGTTGCGCTGCGATGTAGCGGATTCGGTCGTCGACGTCTCCAAACGGGGGCTGTTGAATTTGATGAGAATATGTTGGCTGAACGTGATACAGTGAACAACGCACTCGCCAGCATGTCGGAGTGAACCCGGTGACGAGCTTGATTGCCTGCATAGTATAGTAGAGTTCTGAAAAGGCGCCCTCGTTGGTGAAAGCGGTCATGTAGTTGTGGGACCAGGTGTCTGTGGAATCACTGCGGGGATTCGTGGATCTTTCAAACCCAAAAATGGCTCTGAAAGATGTTTACCATTTTTGTTAAATTTTTGGGGCTCGGGAAAAAAAGCCAAAAATGTTGAGTGGTTTAATTCATTTTTCCTCTTCACAGAAGATTTTTTGAGTAATAAAGTGGCTTTGCCGTCTTTCTTCTGGTTGAGAATTGATTTTATTTGGAATACCAAAGACTGGTTGAACAATGGGACGCATTGTCCATCTAGTCTTTCACTCTCCAAAAATCATTTCTTTGTGATGCTGAAAACAAACATCATTTCAATCACTCTTTGGCTGGGTCTTGACCACCGAAAGAGACATGCGCAAAAAGATAAGAGAATCTTACATTTTTCATTTCATCTTTGTTACAAACCCGAAATTCAATGAAACCGGTAGACATTTTGAACCTCATTTTTGGGGCTCAAAGATGCGTGGACCCCCGCAGTGAATGTTAAGAACATAATTGCGCCAGGGAAAGCGCTGGGCATGAATTAAATGCGAAACCACTCACGGACGCAAATTTTGTGCCCATCCGTGACTGCGCGCTGGGCCTGCAGCGGCCAATCCATCACGTTGCTTCCGATAAAGAACATAGCTGCGAGATATGACTGAGAATGGCTATCAGATGCAGCGAATCAGGTGTGCTCACTGGCCTTCTGCTCCTTTTTGGCGAGGTAGTCGTAGAATGCGTTATGCGAGCAGTTCGGCCCATCATCGAAGCCGTACCCGATTGTTCTAGGCTATGCAGAATTAGTATGCCCTTAGTTAAAGAAAGACTTTTGCCACGCACTTCTGGTACAGTTGACATATCTGGCTTGAGCTCCGCCAGCTTCGGGGCTACGCACTTCCACGCCGTCCACCAACAGTCCTGATCTGATGCGTCGTACGTGGTGTCGGAGAAGTCGCCCGGGAACGCCAACTTTCCCTTGGGCGAGATCCCCGGGATGCTGGCCTTCATCGAGGCGAACGTGTCGAGTCTGGTAAGAACGCGTCGTATTCGAAATTTTCAAGGCCATACCTGTTATGGCGGCCTCGCTCGCCTCATCCGTAGCGCGAGCGATTGCCACGTGAAGGCCGACCACGGCGAGATGAACGAAGGAAGTTGTCGGGTATTTCCGCAATCAAACGTGTGGTGGGCGGGATAGTTGGGGATATTTGGGGATATTTTTAGTCAGAGAGTCGGCTTTTGCCGCCGGTTCCTTACGGATCATCGTGACTGACACATCCCTGCTTTACCCGAATAAGGAGAGTATATCTCCGATGATCTCCGACCTCCCAATGAAGAACCGAAGGCTGATCATTTGAAGGGTACCACTAAGAAGTGCGCAGTGGACCGGGTGAACTCATTCCACATAATATGTGATATTTTGAGACTCAGAGTATCCGACATGTTTTCCACCAAAAAAGTGAAAAATACGACTTAAAAAGGATGTCCAGCCAAATAACGCATCAATAAATCTATACGTACGTCCGATCGTCCCTCGTCCCCTCTCGTCAAGGTAACATTATTTTAAACATCACTGGCACCTGAACATCAATTCTTACATATGGTTCCCAGAGAAAAAGCGTCGCCACAATTCCCCGTACGTGCACTATCAGAAGTCGATCTCATCCTCAAATGCCAAGTATTTTGAAGTCGACGATGTTTACTCGCGCCGGCTATTCACTCCCCTGACGGCACCGGCTCGCTTTACTTCAGTCGCAGGCCCTTCACCCATCCCCATGGAGAGTGTTTCTTAACCGCCCCGAGGGTGAGGAGCGTCTTGGCCGGTGACGGGGTTTCGGAGACTGCTTGCATGGGTCTCTTTGAACAATGTTCAGAATGTAAATTTCATTTTTCCTCTACTTCACTAAAAACACACATAAAGCGTGGCATAAGGAGATGATTGTTCTTTACTACATAGACAGATAAACACTGAAGTTCTTGGGACTTGGATTCACGAATAAATGCAATATAATGAATTTAACGTGATAAAACAAGTCTCCACTAATATTTTCTAAATTATGAGGATCACTCTGAGGAACTTCTGAAGATATAATCCCAGAGGCATGCAACACGCTCCCGATCTCAGACTCAGCCGGACCGAGTAGAGTCATAGAATTCCGGAAAAAGAGGCTGGTGTGAGCCGAGCTATACTGATCGATTCAACACTGGATTTAACTTGAACCAATTACATAACTCCACTACTTCAGAGTCAGTCAATCAGGTCCCAAGCCAATCTAGACGCCTAAACAACACGTATACGCCAACTATGCGTCGCCTAGCGGTATATCTCCGATGATCTCGAACCTCCCAATGAGGAACCGAAGGCTGACCATTTGAAGGGTACCACTGAGAAGTGCGTAATGGACCGGGTGAACTCATTCCACATATGCAATCCCGGAGGCGTGTAACACGGGGAGGTTGACGCGTCGAACGCGTCCCGATTCCAGACTCAGCTGGACCGAATAGAGTCATATAATTCCAGAAAAAGAAGCTGGAGTTGAGCCGAGCTATACTGATCGACTCAACGTTGATCGGCACAAGCCCCTCATCAACATTATTGAAAGTCTGCAATTTTTGAACCAAAGTTCAACCTAGGGTTGCATGCAGGATGATGCAGCAGATAATTGAAGTTGTAATTTTCAAGTAGAAGATGTAATCAAAAGGCAAGTTGTGGGAAAGTTATCGAGATGCAATTCAAAATCGTGTGCCAAAATAAATATAGACAAGATAACAGAGCTCCCGACACTAGCCACAATGTCCTGCGTGTGTGTGTTTTTCGGGAGGGGGTATAATGTGTGAATCACCGCACGGAGTGCTTGGGCGCCTCGGCCATGCTGACTTCATCCGAGCTCTCTGTGTGGTGGCCGGAGTCTTTGGCCTGTCCGTGGGCGCGCACCTCGAGCGGCGTGCCGTTGTCCTCCTGGGGCGGGGCGGTCCCGGTGAGCTTGCGTCTATATGACAGTACAGTCAGCCCTCGTCATCAATCATCATTGAAGTTATTTGCGACGTACATCCATGGCGGGATTATTCCGCCAGGCGGGACGACCCACTCTTCCGAGAGCTCGGTGTTAGGGGGGACGATGCGACCCTCGGTGAGGCGGGTGATGACCCACGGTATCCCGTTCAAGACAAGGTAGGACATGACACCTGCGATAACTCCATACGCGATGCTATAAATGTCGTTAGTGCTCGGCACAGCAGCGGGGAAATGCCGACAGGTGGGCATACTTGTAGGAAAGAGGGATGATAATGAGCGTGAGGAACGCCGGTACGGCGTCACCAATATAGTACCAGTTGATGTCGCGGACACTGGGACCACGAAAAAAAATCAGCGTCGTGCAGTGAGCGCAATAAATCGGAGAGAGCGCACCCACGAATCATGAGCGAGCCTACAATGATAAGCGCTCCGCCCGTCGCCCATGCCGGAATCGAGGCAAAGATGGGAGCGAAGAAAACAGAGATGAAAAAGCAGATTCCGATAACCATCGCAGTGATTCCAGTCTTCCCGCCCTCTACAACCCTTGAGAAGAGAGTGTTAACAATCAAGATGAAGGCGTACCGCTGATGCCGGTCGCACTCTCAATGAACGCTGTCACTGGGCTGGTACCCATTAACGCACCCATGCTGATAGAGAAGGCATCCACGCAGTATGCAATGGTAGAGTTTTCAAAGTCGAGGGTAACAGGGTCCCGTAGCCCGGCGAACTTTGCCATCGAGTATAGCGTACCGGTAGTATCTATGTATATCGGTGTTAGCCGTGGGCACCATGGAATGGGAATCCAAAGCTAACCGAGGATATCAACATAGAGGAAGGTGACGAGAGCATACCAAACTCTTCCTTTCCTGGAACAATCGCCACTCGATACCAGATTTGGCAGTAGTCTGGGTGATGCTTACCCGTAGTGATACTAGATTCCACAACGTTTAGCAAAACTAACGGTGCCGAAACAAGACCCGCTTACGTCAATGGCATTCCCGACTCGCTGGAGGCGATGAAAAGTGACCACTTGCTTGAAATAGTCAAAGAGAACGTCGCCTGCAGCCGTATGGGGGAAGTATGTGACTGCGGTAGGGCGGGGCCATGAGACGATGGAGGTGAAGAAGATACCGATTAGGATAGCGCCACGGACGCGGTATATCATGAGAAGGACCGTGAGGATTCTGATGATATGCTGTGTCAATCACACGTCTGCTGAGAAAAGACTCAACACATACCCTCCCAAGAAGATCCCCAGCCACATGGTTGGACTCTGCAGGACGCCGCGGGCACAGTAATGGGTACCCTCCGTGAAGTTTTCGGGCAAACATCCACCTAAACCGACCAAATTCACTGGATCGCCGCCGATAACACCGAGGCCGCCAGACGCTGACATCACCCTTACTCAGAAAAGTAAAACCGGCCTGGTTCACGTAGACTTACAAAGACCGATGAATCTGGCATTTTTTTTTAGTACAATGAGAGCAGAGGGTATTTCGGCAGGGACTCACGCAATAAAAAGGCCAATACCAGTCCCAACTGCTAGAATCAAGGACTGGGGCATAATGCGGAACAGCCATTGACGGAGACCAATTATAGAAAGGAACAAAAAGATCCATCTACATATGTGGATTAGTGACAGATTCACGCTCGGAAAAGTGTACGGACCCTTCCAGAAATACGGCGCTGAGCGCTTCGCGATAGGTCAAAATCCCACCACCGTGAAAGCCGACAACGGAATAAGTAAACTGGGATCGGTCAGTTTTGATTATCAGTATTCATCTTGGAATGGACTAACATAGGCATTTAAGCCAAGACCTGGTGCCATTCCAACTGGCAGATTGGCCAGGAGACCCATCAGGAACGATGCCAGCGCAGAGATGGCTGCCGTAGTAGTAATGAGGTCGTTGCGCACTTCGTTCACACAGGTATCATATTCGATGTTGGTGCCCGGTGCACAGAAGTCGTTGGTGGAGCAGATGCAGGTGCCACCAGAGTCAGACAAGATGGCTGCATTGACCGAGATCTGACTATGGTGTTAGACGGAGCGGACAGAGCCCACGACATACTCACGATGTAGGCCATCGCCGCCTGAATATATGTTTGTGAATTCGAGCGGTACAACATGTGCTTGCGACTCACCCAGGTCGTTACACCTGCACGGAGCTCCGTAGTGAACCTGAATAGACGTAAGACGACGCCCCCAGTCGCCTGTTAGTTAATCCTACCTGGAGCCAATCCTTTCCTTGGGATGACCGCTGCCTTCCAGGCGGAACCATCTGCCCGCAAACGAATCCGCCACCTGTAAAACAATTATGAATAGGCAGAAGGGGAGGATGCAGGGACGACTGACGCGGGCATTGAGCAGGTCAAAGGCGTGGACCATGGTGGTGAAGAAGAAACCGGAAGCAAATCATTTTCGCACTGGGTTTCTTATCTGAAATTCGGGTTCTCGCAATGCAGAGATGCAATCGCTGGTAAGCATCGTTCATATGGCACACAGGGTTATTTGGATAATCGTAGAATGTGTTGTGTGAGCAGTTGGGCCCGTCATCTAAGCGGTAACCACGTGTTCTGGGCTGTGCGGCATCAGTATTCCCTTGGTTAAAGAAAGACTCTTGCCGCGCACTTCTGCCAGTGACGCAGTTGAAATATCCGGCTTGAGTCCTGCCAGCTTTGGCGTTACACGCTTCCACGCCGTCTACCAGCAGCCCGGGTCTGAGACGTCGTAGGTTGTGTTGGAGAAGTCACCCAGGAACGATATACTGACAAGGGTTATTTGGATAATCGTAGAATGTGTTGTGTGAGCAGCTGGACCCGTCATCTAAGCAGCAACCGAGTGTTCTGGGCTGTGCGGCATCAGTATTCCTTTAGTTAAAGAAAGACTCTTGCCGCGCACTTCTGCCAGTGGCGCAGTTGAAATATCCGGCTTGAGTCCCGCCAGCTTCGGCGTTACGCACTTCCACGTCGTCTAGCAGCAGTCCGGGTCTGAGACGTCGTACGTTGTGTCGGAGAAATCACCCGGGAACGCCAACTTGCCCCTGGGCCAGATCTCCGGGATGCTGGTCTTCATCGAGGCGAACTTGTCGAGTGCAGCAGAGTCGGCCCTCGGGATAGCAGTGATGGCTTCCAGATAGCGGGAAGGGACTGTGGGAGGCGGAGACCGGTGCGTATGAGGACGATGTGTATTCTAGGTCGCGCCTAGTACAGTCATTCGATTCAAGGCCGTATCTATTATGGAGGCCTCGCTCGCCTCATTTGTTGTGCGAGAGACGGCGACGACCAGGCCGACCACGGCGAGATGAGCGAAGGAAGTTGTCGGCTATTCCCGCATTGTGGCGCAATACTTGAAGAAAGGCGGGGATGTTTTTAGCTGCGACTTTTGCCGTCGGATCATCGTGACTGATGGGAGTCACGCACTTCACCACACAGCCCGATACGATTCTAAAAGTTCCAAGTTCTTCACCGTCCCAGCTGGAATCGGCTCATTCTTTACCGACCGAGCCCATGCAAACCAACGACTGCTACCCAGTTCTTACCTTGTCTGACGACATTATATCGGAAATCTTCTGCAACTTCATTCCCGTCTATCCCCACCGACCTCTTCCGTTCGGTCCTGATTGCCCGACACACCTCACGAATATCTGCCGTCTATGGCGAGACATTGCGCTTTCAACGCCTTCGCTGTGGAGGGCCATCCACATAAAGATCCGGGTCGATGGGACGGACCTAAAACAACAACTGTTCACTCAACGTCTCCGTCTGCTCGAAAGCTGGATAGCGCGTTCTAAAAGTTGTCCGCTATCCGTCCGCATCGAGTATCACTATTACTACGCTGAGGCGAGCGACTGCATCCCAGTGATTGAGGCTCTCACCCCTCATCGTGCTCGTTGGGAGCACATGTACTTCCTCGTGCCGTCCCAAGTGCTCGATCTACTCGATGGACCCGTGCCTTCGCTCCGCGTTTTGTGGCTGGGACTAAGTCTTATGCCCGGCGAGAGCGATAGCTTTGACGAGGTCTTTTACGACGGGAATCCCTCCCGCACACTCTTTCGCGACTCCCCCAACCTGAAAATGATTGGTGTCACCGCGAAAGTACCTTCTGTCGTAAGCCTCCCCTGGGCGCAGTTAACCACATTCGAAGGCACTTTGTGGGACTTCCAATGTCTTCCACTTCTTCGCGAAGCCACCAACCTCGTTCACTGCATCCTCCACCTCACTGCTGGCTATGTTGGCTATCTCCCAGTCCCGGCGCTCCCTCCCCTCCCTCCCCTCCATCATCTACAAACTCTCTTCCTCGCCGATACGACCACCTCCAACACATGGGCCCAAATGCGTATTCTCCCTGCCCTGACGCTCCCGGCACTCCGAGTCCTCGAAGTGTCCGAGCGCCCGTACATAGATAGCCCGTGCGCCGTGGTCACGTCTCTCATTTCTCGGTCGAATTGCACCCTGAAGGAGCTGCGAATCACCCACGTCCACAAGCCTGCCAGCTTCTATCAGGGGGCATTTCCGGATATCGAAATAATCACGTTGGTGGCCTAGCTGTGCCCTCCGGTCCTAGGTTCGTACTCCCCACCGCCAAACTGCGTTTTGATTTAGCAACCTTCCACACAGACTCTTCCTACTGATTCTAAATCCCACTCTGAGGGCTAAAAAATCATTTCCAGTTGATTTCGGCAACGACATTCCCATAAGTTCACAATCGCACCGAATATATAGTGGACTGACTTTTTTTTGTTTGCTTAACGAAGTTGGTATGTACGCTATGTTTCTAGTATATCGTGGGGATATCGCCGCTGTGGTGTTGAGCTTGCTGAAAATAGCTATTTGAGCGGAGTCGTGCCTATATTTTTATCGAATGAAAATCGGCAATAAATATCGGTGACAGCGGAGATTTCCGACGATCAAATTATGGCGGAGTTTGAAAACTCGCCTCTTCCTTCCTCGTCAGTTGTCCACGCAGGAATCACCTCGTTATTGTCACAGGACGGTAGGCACATCCCCAGTACCTTTTCGCATATTCATCCCATCTTTGAAGGTCGTCGCCTGCACTGGCTGTGACTCGCCACCATGAAGAGCTCAGTCAGATCCAGACGGTGGGATTCGACTTCTGATCCCCTACACTCTTCCACCATCTTAGGCCTCCCAAATGAGATTACATCCGAGATTTTCGTCCACTTTCTCCCCACACATCCTGATCGCGCTCCACCGACTGGCCTTTCGTCTCCCGAGCTGCTGGGCCAAATTTGTCGCCAGTGGCGAGAAATTGCTCTTTCGACTCCATGGCTTTGGAGGAGCCTCAAACTAGATCTCGCCAGTGGTCGTCTAAAACGAAAGCTCCGCCTGCTCGAAAACTGGCTCGAACGCTCCGGAACTTGCCCACTCTCCATCTCCCTCAGTTCCGAGTCCGTGCGAAACCATTCATTCTCTGCCGCCGACTTCGTCGCCGCCCTCTCTCTCACAGGGGGCAAAGTGAGGGGCACTTGTCATAAGGGCACTGGAAGGGCACTTGACGGGCACTTGCAGCGGCACTTGCACAGCACTTGCTCTGGACAAGCTAAAAAAATTACATAATACATTGTCCCCATGCATGGGTTCAATCCCCGGCACAGACATCTTTTATGTATATTTTTATGTCCTTCAATTCAGTGTCTACAACCACTACAATTTGGTATTCAGTACATATTGGTCCCAGATAGGTTAATCTTCAACACTAACCTAATGTTGACTGCTACTGGCTAATGTACCACCAAATAATAATAATAATAATAATAATAGTATAGGTTGTACCGGAAAAAAACATTGGACGAATAATTTGATGGGACAAGCCTACCAAATGAGAATCGAAACTTTGGTTCCCTCCAAAAACAAAATTTAGTGCTCCAAGCCAATGTTGAGTCTGACTTTTTTGCTTCCAAGCACACTGAACTTTAGTTGGTGGATGATCTGCACCAGGAAAATCTGAAATGCTATATATTGCTGGTGGGGATTATATGGGTCTATCAGGGTCTATGTGTCTGACCCCCTGTCAGAATTATATTTGTCTATGCATGTGTGTCTTAATGCTACAAATCTATAAGTGTCTACAAAATCATCATAAGTGGTTACAGGTTTGAAACATCCTAGCAAATGGACTTGTACACGTAAAGACCGGTCCAATTGTTTGCAAAAAAAGAGATACATTGACTTGGGGTTGTAGGCCGTGGCTTCGCCCGGCAAAAACTCGTACTTGAGTTTAAATATAATAAAATCCAAGGTAAAATCTTCTTTGAAGCACAGATCTAATTTTTCCATAGCAAAAAACTACCCTGACCGGCAATGATCGATGGAAGACCAGCAGCTTTAATTTGTCTTTATTTGGTTGGCAGACATTGTCAGTTCCAGTTGTGAAACCACTAAGGCATCTTAATACGGGCTGTTACATACATTAAATCTGAGTTGTAGGAAATGTATAGAATAGAGGTTATTAGTAGACCCTCTAAACTACTTTGTAATCAAAGAAAATCAATACTTGAGCAAAGATTGTGCTTGAATTCAACAAATGAAAGCTCCACATAGTTGAACTGAAGCTCGAACCAAGAGTGCCAAAATAACCTCTAATATCTGAACCTTCGAACTTCTAAGACCAGATTTATTCTTGTCAGAAATCTGGCCTCAGATTTTTATTTGGGAGTATCATGGCTACATTTTGTACTGCAGATGTGAACTACGTCCCTGAGAATTGAACAAGCCTTAGGTTTTTTTGGCCACAGATCAGATTAAATCGCTGATGCGATCGGCAATCCAAGGCCGAGCGACCGCCACGCGCTGTGCTTGCACAGCGAGCCACTTCCCTAACATCTGGAAATGAGACTAGGAGACTAGTATATGTTTACAAGACATCTATAGCATCAATACCGCAGAACACTGCCATTGCGCTTAAATGTGGGTTGCACAGATCTTAGTGCCTAAAGTGCGGCATTTGCCGTGATAGCATCAGAAAATATGTCGGCAATCTGGTAAAGCTCTAGTGTATTCGTTTTTCGTCAGAGGAGCATAAAAAATGAGCTAGAAACTTAGGAATTCAATAATGAATCCGACCATGTGGCTCCGGAACACATACACCCAGCGGACAACGAGTTATCAGGTGCCATCAAAGTACAAGCAAATAATGCTCAGAGCCTTAAGAGAGTCAGAAAAAAATGTGATGAAACTGTAAAATCGGTTCAACACAGCCCCTAGAATCATTAGCATTTTTTTGAGGAGACAAGTAAAAACTTTTCTTAAAATTTTGCTGCTGCGAGATCCTACGAACAAGTATTATGTAAACATAAGTACTGGTAATCTAAAACAGTGTCAGTTGTCCACACGGAATCCAAGTTAGCACTGGCATTACCACAACTGAAATTAGGAAATAATTGGTAAGTCTGGTGAATGTTAGACAAAGGAATGATAGAGGCATTGCGAAATCAATTGGCGGGGAGTGGTGGGACAGATACAGAATAGATGTGGTGATTGTCTCCATGTTGCAATTTAAATGGTGTGAACCATTCAATGTATGCAACACAAGTCTTCAGCCAATTGTGAGGGACCCATGAACCATCGGCAAACTTCTCAGGAAGACGAAATAGAACTTTAACATGTCCCATGTGTGTCCCTCATAAAAATTAGTTCTCAGTTGAAGTTTCAGCAAATTGAACTTGCCAGAGAAACTGGTCGCTTCTGCTGTCTCCTTGTTACGTGCAATTATGGTGTCAAAGCATGGCAGAGACATGCACTCAGTGGATTCCAGGCAGGCAAGAACAGTTTGAAAGTCCTTGTTGTCATTTTCTCCTGAGCCAACTGCTCCAGGATCAAGGGTTGAGGGCTTAGATTTGAAGTTGTGGTAGACTAACTAGAAGGGTAGCAGAACGAAGCTGATTTAGTGCCATCTTTGTGCTGGTATTAATGTGGTTGAGAAATTCCTTTAAGGTGTGAATAAATGTGTTGGGGTTGTGGGTCAGTTCAATTGTCGTGAGAGGCTGGCATGGATCCTGAGGGGTCTTGATGAGCCAAATTGCCTGACCTGTAAATGTGCGCACTACAGGCTCCTGCTGTGCAGTCCATGTTGTTTCTAGCCATGCCATGTATGTTGCAAAGGATGATACATCACCAAAGAAAGTAGTGGTATTGCATTGGATGAGATCTTCTGTTGGCGACCCAGCCATGTTATCGTCTGGGGAAATTCTTCACACTGATTGGATACCCACCAACCCTCCTTCATGAAGTCGATGTGTAGATGTTCAAACATTTCTGTGTTGTAATTGTCTGTAATTCCAAGATATAGCTGATGTAAGATGTCGGGGGTCAGGGAGAGTGAGACGTTTGTGGGGAGAAATCCCTCCCAAAAAGGCCGGTGGATTGCAGCGACCTTGTGGCTCATGCAATGGTCATGAAATTTATTTTCTGTGCTAGAATTCTTCTCCCCATCTCGAATTATGCTGAGCATCCAGCTCAGTGTTTGTGGTGCTCCAGGATCTGGATTTTCCAAATCGGTAGCCCTCTGCTGGCACTTTGAGCAAGTACCATATTTACTGCAAGCAAGCGACATAGGATGCAGGAATAGGAAAGATGAGCTGAACTTTTCCCTTTCCACTGACAACCTCCATGCCCTCATTTCCCACCTTGATCAGCGGCTGCAGAAAAAACCTTTTAATTTCGTGTTTTTATGGTCTGTTATGAAAGACCTGTGCATATAATTTTGTTGACAGATGAATAGCCAGAAAGAATGGAGACATTTTGTGACAGCTTCCATCACAGAGCCTTTGGGATGTGTCTGAGTGTCAAGTAGACAGGACATGCTGATTTGAACTGAGTCAACTGAATTTTATCGGTCGCAATAATAACTGGAGCAAGTGTGGTACTATTCGGGAGTTTACTCTGCATTGAAGAGTTCAGATATCATCATAAATGAAGTGATACACCTACTTGAACTGCTGCCCACCATTTTCACGTCCACATTTCATTATATATGCGATTGTTTCGAGATTTATGGAAGAAAACCTTCTTGGGAACATATCTGGATTGCAATTAGAGGGTCTCGATACTGAATGGTGTATTTTTCCTTGGGCTGATCAGGAAATGCCAGGGTTTTCGACATCCACATGCCGGCATGGTTGGGTGTGCTGTCGACAATCTGATGAAGACTGTGTGTAAGATAGCCCCAATCTTTCACGAACCTATGAACTATGAAAATCTGCCCGTGAAATAATAAGTTTGGATGTGAATGGTGAAAATCCTTTTGCTAGAGAACCTGACAAGGCCATTTCCCACATTAGCCAGTCAATCCAACCACAGTAATGGTGGAGCTGGGCTAGATGAATCTAGTCAGTTTATACAAGTGTGATTCACCTATGGATGGCTTGCCAAAATTATTGCTAAGGCCGCAGTGCGTTCGGGTGCAGTCAATCCAGGCATAGCCTTGTTAGAGCAGGGCCTAGAATAATGAGGAGTCAATCAATAGAAATAGAAGTCAAATTTGTATGGCTTACCAAACATCAGCCCAGACTGGACTTGAACTAAAGTTGCCTTAGGACAGTGTAAGGCCTTGTAATGACTACTACGTCCAGTGGTCTGAAGAGATTGTGTCATAGGTTGAATTAGAGCTTCTGAAATTAAAAGCTTGTTGACCTTCTTAAAATAAATGGAATGGACAGTTAGTTTGTGCTCTGTCTTAGCTAAACCAATAGAGTATTGGGACACCTTGGAGCTTTGGTAATGGTTGCGCTCTGGGAATGCAGATTGTGAGTGAAGGATATATTATGTTAATGCGCTAACTTTATGTCGTTAGGAATAGATCATCGGTGAAAGAAGACAAGCTGGTTGGTGGACAGGTGGCGGAGGATGAGCAGAGGATGGGTGGTGCGGATCATCCACCAACTAAAGTTCAGTGTGCTTGGAATCAAAAAAATCGGACTCAACATTGGCTTGGAGCGCTAAATTTTGTTTTTGGAGGGAACCAAAGTTTCAATTCTCATCTGGTAGGCTTGTCCCATCAAATTATTTGTCCAATGTTTTTTTCCGGTACAACCTATACTATTATTATTATTATTTGGTGGTACATTAGCCAGTAGCAGTCAACATTAGGTTAGTGTTGAAGATTAACCTATCTGGGACCAATATGTACTGAATACCAAATTGTAGTGGTTGTAGACACTGAATTGAAGGACATAAAAAAATATACATAAAAGATGTCTGTGCCGGGGATTGAACCCATGCATGGGGACAATGTATTATGTAATTTTTTTGGCTTGTCCAAAGCAAGTGCTGTGCAAGTGCCGCTGCAAGTGCCCGTCAAGTGCCCTTCCAGTGCCCTTATGACAAGTGCCCCTCACTTTGCCCCCTGTGTCTGCATTGCACTCGCTGGGAAGAAATGGAATTCATACTCCCATATGATGATCTCCGCTTGTTGCACGGCACAATGCCACTGCTCCGGCAGCTGACAATTGGCCCAGACGAATTTTCATTTTTTAATGGAGTCATTCCGGGAGCTGACGGAGTTCCTCTCCCCATACTGTTCCTCGAAGCCCCCAAATTGTCCTCCGTCATTCTTTCCGACACCTTCATGCCTTCCGCTTTGGCCCTCCCCTGGGCGCAGCTTACCAGTGTTGTCGCCGACGCACTGCACCTTTATGAATGTGCAGAGGTTCTTCGCCATGGTACCCACCTTGAATCTGTGACTTTCGCAATGTTGGAGGATCCCGAAGAGATCGATTTACAACAAATTCCCCCACTCATCCACCTTCACTCGTTGGTGCTTCTATCTCACATCGACAGTGCTGGTCACTGTCAACCTCCTCTCCTGGACGCACTCGTTCTTCCTGGCCTCCGCACCCTTCAAATTTCCCTTCAGGGATTCGACATCCTCACCGACCCGCGCGCCACAATCACATCATTGATCACCAGATCGAGTTGTCGATTGGAGAGCCTATGCATTCGCGATGCCCTTCGCACCAACGTGAACTGGTACCGAAGCGCACTGCCATCAATTCCGAATATTACGATCGTACCAGTCCGCGACTTAACTTGCTCCATTCCCGACATACCCTGCTCCGTCCCCGAAAAATCGTCCTCTATCCCAGAATTTCGAGGAAGGTTCTAGAGCGCAATTCTGGACTCTCAGCTTGTACGAAGTAACTCCCCCGCAACTCAATCCTCGAGTCCATTTTCTTTGTAGAAAACGATTAATCATTCTTGATACATTGTACTTGTGCCTCGAGTTCGGTAAATTCAGTAGCGCTTTATTTTCTACGGTAGCTGGCTCCATGGCCTGTTCAATGATAGTGCCTCGTCCTGGATTTATTACTCCGAAGGGTGTCCACGACTCGGACTTTCGCAAGAAAAATGTGGAGGGTGTATACGAACTCGACAGCTACGTATCACTGTGATTGTTTCGATATCCGGAAAGGCCTCACGATAGAAGCCGTCCGGATTGCGAGCACGAGTAATGCGGAGCTCCACGAGGGTGCAATCCGACCGAGAGACCAGAGTCTGGACGATTGCGCATGGGTCATCAAAGAACCCGCTCTCAGACACTTCGAGGACGCGGAGTGAGGGAAGCGTCAACGCTGGGAGAAGACGCATCAGACCCAAACGCCAGGACGCGGTCGAGGCGGTGAGGATGAGCGAGTGCAATGCAACGAGCGGCGGGACATGCATGTCGTTGCGGATGTGGGGATCAGCGGTGACGAGATGGAGGGTACAGTGGACCAGATTGCGGGCCTGCTGCAGCAGGGATATACATTGGTGCTCCACCACCCAGGCTTCGAGTGTCGTGAGCTGCGCCCAAGGAAGGCTTATCGCCGAAGGGATATTGGTGGTCATCAGAATAAGTGCGGTCAAGTTGGGGGCGTCGTGAAAAAACGCGTGCTTGTCCGACGGGTGCACACTGCTTAATTCCAACCGCAGATCACGGAGCGAAGGCGCAGGCCCGTCCAGAGCTCGAGCACTTGGAACGGCACGACGAGAAACATGTGCTCCCACCGAGCGCGGTGAGGGATAATGGTCCTGATAAGTGTTATGCAATCGGTCGGATAGACTAGAGCGTCGTCATAATACTCGATGCAGATGGATAGCGGGCAGCTTTTAGAACGCGCTATCCAACTTTCGAGCAGACGGAGATTTTGAGAGACCAGTTGTTCGTTGAGATCCGTCCGCACGACATGGACTTCTATATGAATGGCCCTCCAAAGGGACGGTGTCGACAACGCAATGTAGCGCCATCGGCGGCCTATATTCGCAAGATGTGTCGGGCAATCGGGGCCGAGCGGGAGAGGTCGGAGTGGGTAGACGGGAAGGAAGTGTGTGAAGATTTCCGACACGATATCGTCTGGCAAGGTGAGGATGGGGTATGTGTAGGCGTCGAGTTGCCGCTGGTTGGAGCGCCGCTCGTGCTGTAAAGCACTGCGATTTGAAGATCGTTTCGTGTCGAGTTCTGAAATTTGATGGTCCAGCTCATATACGCGATTTCGTGCCAATGCTAGAGTGGACATTTAGGACGCTGGGTTATGGCCCGAGTTGCACGTCGTCGTCTCTTTTGGTCGTCTCGACAAAAGAGCGTGTTTGTAATTCTTTGTTGCTGTTTCTCAATGAGAAACGAGAAACGTATATAAAGTCACACTTCTTGACCCAACTTGCAGTCCGATCCTGGTTCTACGAATTCTGCGACAGTGCCACAGCGCGTACACATGTATCACAGCTAGAATCGACTCCTTTTCTGACCGAGCTCATACTCCCGGGGCAAAACCACACCTCCTCATACCCAGTTCTGACCTTACCGGACGATATCGTCTCGGAAATCTTCCACCACTTCCTTCCAGTCTATCCCCTCCGGCCTCCTCCATATGGTACCGATTGCCCAACCAATCTTACGAGTATATGCCGCCTTTGGCGGGACATAGCGCTGTCGACACCCTCGCTATGGAGGGCCATTCACATCGAGATCTATGTCGATAATTCCACGGCAACCATTGTTAAGAGGCGACTGCTCGCCTACATTCTGAATTTATTCGAAACTTGGATGGCGCGCTCTAAAGGCTGCCCGCTATCCATCCACTTCGACTATTACGACTACGGGCTTGAAGATTCAAAGGATCCCAGCGACTGCATTACACTCTTATTCCTCACCGCGCCCGTTGGGAGCACATATCCCTCGTCGTGTCGTTCCAAGTGCTTGATCTGCTTGATGGGCCCGTACCTTCGCTTCGCGATTTGCGCCCCTGGGCGCAGTTAACCGCCCTCGAAGGTGCTTTGCAGGACTTTCAATGTCTACCACTTTTTCGCCAAACCACCAACCTTGTCCATTGCACCCTCCACCTCACTTCCAATTATCTCGTAATACCAGCTACTTCCGGCAATCTCGCGATCCCAGCTATCACGCCCCCTCCCCTCCCCCATCTGCAAAGCCTCATCCTCTCCGATACGTCCATGTTCGGTACGATCGCTCAAATGCGTGTCCTCCCCGTGCTGACGCTCCCGGCGCTCCGAATCCTCGAAGTGTCCGGGCATGCGTTCATTCCTGGGCCCTGCGATATGGTCACGGATCTCATTTCTCGGTCGAACTGCACCCTGGTGGAGCTGCGCATTACCCATGTCCAATAGCCCGCTGGTTTTTATCAGGAGGTATTTCCGAATATCGAGACAATCACATTGGTGCCTTGCTCCAGCTAGTGCAAGGTTCGCACTCCCCGCATCACTCCTGATTCAAGCAACTTAAACTCGCTTCAGGACTGTCTTTCGCATCTATGATTCTCAATCCCCCGCGGGACCCTTAGATATACGTTGCCAGTCAGTTCCGACGTTTTTAACTTTATATTTGAACAATCGCGCGGGTTTTCATCCCAACCCGTCCATTCGCATTATCGCGGCAGTACAGTCTTTCGCGAGTTCAATGCCATGACCTGGCCGCTATCCTTGTAAACTTCGATCTGAATAATATATCAGGTGTGCATACTCTTCCGGCCTCCGTAGGGCCACACCACGCCCGCAATGTTCTTTAACTTTACATGTATTCTTCCAGGGCTATGAATACCCCTCTTGGAAGAAAACTGTAGAATCCACTTGTGACAGTGTCCTCGTGGACTTTGGCGAATGTCTTCCACATGTAATTGTTCATTAAATGCTCAAAAACCGCCTCTTGTATCGGGTTATGGTCGCTGCGATGTGAATCGAGGAGTTCGTACACACGCCTTGATTAAATTTCTAAAAAGTACTACATAGGCACCCTCAAACGTCAAACTTCTGGCCCACGAGTTGCTCGCTCAACGCCCAGAGCTTCTTCGCAGCCTCCTAGATAGGAGAGGAAGAAAATTAGACTTGAACCAAAACATGTGGTGTGAGACATCAACAAACCTCGTCGGTGGCGTGCGGTGCAGCCTGCTCGGGCACAGGCTTACAGTCGGCGAGGTATGCGCCGCTCTGGTCTGCAGAGCGAAATATTTGATCAGCCATGGCATATGACTTCCCATATTACGCACCAGCGATAGACGGGTCAAAGCCAGCGACGAAGTACCTGCACACGACCAGACAATGTTATTTTCCACATTTAGATGGTGATTCTAGCACTCACGTCGCAGTCCCTTGTCCCACACTGCGGACCCAGTCGCCCTTTGGCTTACCGTCCGGATGATAGAAATCGGAGAACTTTTCGTAGTCCTCCTTCGTCATCGATTCGTCCAAATTCGTCTGTGCACTTCCGGGCTGACGAATTTCCCGTCGGCATATTTAATTCGGGCTATGAGAGGACATACGTGGACGGAAAAGACAACGAGCTTGTTCTTGTAGCGTTCGGCAAGCTCGATACCATACAAGATGACAGCCTACCAAAAGCATTGTGCTGTGAGTAAGATGGCGCAAGAAATCGACAATTTTAGGCTGACCGTCTTGCTTTGGCCGCTAAAATTGGTACAAGTGAGTTAAGCTCAACATGCGATGGATGTGGACATACTATGCTTCCCATTTATCATAGCACTTGCCGTCCTGGAACCCATAGTCCTGTCAGGGAGGTGAGCGGGTACTTCAATGCGATCAACGGGAAACGAAAAACCTACGTCAAAGCGTATTCCACCCCAGACATGGCCAACCGAGGCACCAAGTACTACGCGCGGTGCAGGGGCCTCAAGCAACTTGGGCATGATGAGGTTGACGAATAGGTAATGTCCAAGGTGGTTGCTTGCGAACTGCAGTTCGACTCCATCCTCTGTTTTTCGGTACGGCGTACCCATCTGCCCGAAGTTGACCTATGACACAAGTGGAAAGTGTATCAAAATACATACCACACCGGCGTTCGTGATAACGACGTCAATAGGGCCCGAGTATTTAAGTACTTCCTCAGCAGCCTGACGTACGGCCTTTTGTGAGGTGAGATCGAGCACGAGTTCCTTTACATCTGCGTGGGGGAACTCCTCCTTAATTGCGTCCGCGGTAGCTTTAATCCTGCCGGAAAAGAAAATTGATGTCGTCCGTATAATAATAACCTGGGACGTTCGTACGCACTTGATTGGGCTGCGACCAGCAAGGACGACTTTCGCACCGTAGAGCGCAAGCACACGCGCCGTGTCAGCGCCGAAGCCTCCAGGGGAGACGCCAGTAACGATCACTATCAAAAATATACCATTATACATGCCAGAGATCAGAGGAACATCCACTCACCAGTCTTGCCTTGGATTCTTTCAGAAAAGACCTTACCAACGCTCTCCCCTGTGGAATTAATATCAAAACCAGGCATTTTTCTTGGGAGGATGTGAAAAGGGAGTTAAAAAGTTTGCAAAACAACTCACGCGAATGAGGAGTATATATACTCTTTGATTCAATTCGATGTGATTGTTCAATCAGCTCCAAATCAGGGAATTTTCCGCTCCTGGCCGCGATTGCTACTGTCCCGGCGCTCCTCGGTACCACCGCGGCAATCCATCCTCCCTCCTCCTCCTCCTCCTCGGGTTTCCCATGGAAAGACTCGTACTCAGTAGCGCTCGGCGAATTGCCAAAGACTTCACTTCTTGCCGCGTGGTTCGCTCTGCAAGATGCAGAAGGAGAATGAAGATCGATGAACGCTCGAGGTCCGCACCAAGCCGTCCGTATACTAAAGTCGGAGCTTACCGGTCGACTTAGCAACCAGGCGCAGTCGATACTAAACCAAGTGGCCTCCGCCTGTCCACGGCGATAAGCTGTCCAATATTGTTGACCGGACCGCAGTGGGAAACTGTGGGAAAAAAAGTCCTTAAGTAATCACGAGCACCCAGACGGCGGGCGGGACGAGGCGAGTACAATCGAGACGTCGTTCGAGTTCCAGGCCGCTGATATGTTGACCTACTACGGTCGAAGGGTGCGTGCAAAGATGCGTGAAGGTGCAAAAAAAAAATTCCACCTAAAATTAGGCTCAGTAAGCAAGCCGGCGGAGCCGGAGGGTATTCCCACGCCCATGATGCTGTTTTTCGGGTTGAAACAGCACCCCTCAACAGACTGGCAGAAAGAAGCCACATATTCCCAAGCATGGGTAAGAACATCATTACTCGCGCGCGCGGGAGACGGCCCCGTGAATTAACCATGGATGTGTTGATTCAACCTCAGTTGAGACCAAGTTGGGACACACTTCAAAAAGTCAGAAAACAATGGAGATGAGCGATATCGCAAGATATTAGCCAAAATACGAAAGTCAGAAAGATTCAAAATTTAAAGCCAAGACAAGAGCGGAGAGGCGGCCGCCACCAACTTTAATGCCGGTTTGATCCGAAATTCAACCAAAGTTGAAACATTGACAAGGAGGTTCTGCAGCCAGACATTCATGTGGGGCCTAATTCATTATATGTAAGCTGCAGAATAAATCTTTCCGGCAATTTCATTGATAGTTTCATCATGTATGAAACAGGGAGACCCCAGATACAGTGCGGAATAAAGCTCCAAAATCCATCAGAGAGACATTCTTTGCAATATGTACGAAGGAACGAAATACATGGAGTGGTCTAGTGCTGAAGATATGAATGAGGAGAACATCAGATATGTAGGTGTCAACCGCTAGGATAGACCTCCTGTTCATCACCGGCTCTTTATGAGTGGTTGGTTGTATTTATGTAACCTCGAGGTCATACTCTACTGCACAGGCACGCACTGAAGGAAATGAATCCCGGTAGAAGCGTGCTGACCTTTGGCATCGGGTGACGCGCAGCTCGTCAAGTGTGCACCGTGATCGCAGAATGAGAGTGGCGATGCTGGTTCGTGGGTCTTCGTCTGCGAACAAAGACTCTTCGATCATGAGCGTTTTAAGGGAAGGCAGAATGAGGAGGTTGAGAAGAAATAGATGGTGTCTGCCAGCAACCCAGGGGGAACGGACTAGCCTGAATGACTCGAGACGAGGTAGGACCATCTGTCCGGGAGGTGCTGCCTCCAGTCTGCTGAAAAGGCCGAGCCGGCAAAGTACCAGGTTGGTCGCGTGATGCAGCACCTCCCAGCAGAAGCTTTCCGACGCGGATTCGACAACGAGAGTCGTCAGCTGGATCCAGGGAAAGATGATTTTCGTAGAGTCAAAGTCTCTGGAGAGGACGATATGCTGTAGTCGAGGGGCATTCATGAGAACGAGGCGTTGAGTGGGTGACCCCTGCTTTGCCACTCTCCCAGTGGTTACGCGACGTAGTAATGGCATATCGGCCTCGAATGTCTCTAAGTGATCCCTCCAGATGAGGGAGAATTGCAGGTACTGAATGCGCTTGGATGCGCCGGAGAGGATATTCAGCAATGCAGATAGCATTATCGGGGTCTGGGGATTCAGATACTCTGCATCATCATGTAGCTGGGGGTACACAGTCACTGATAGAGGGCACGATTTGGATCGCACCAACCACGATTCCAAGACTGAGAGTTGTTTACCGTCGGCTATATTGTTGAAAGTAAGCTCTATGGCTCTCCACAGCGATGGAGTCGAAAAGGCTATCGCACGCCATTGTCGACAAATTTGGCCCAAGCGGGCTGGCGACAGGAAGCCAATCGCGGGAGCTACATCTGGGTAGACTGGAACAAACTGTAGGAAATTTTTCGAGACGACCTCAAGAGGGAGCGTCAATACGGGGTATTTGTACGCATCTAGCTCGCCTTGCAAGGCCTTCCGTTCGTCGCGTATGGAGCAAAGCTCAGCTTCGAGAGACGCGATGGAATAATCGTGATCTAATTCCGCGATTCGAAAACGAGTTACCCCGAGGTTTGTCTCAGCGACAGCGCCCCGGTCCCTAATACATGCGACATGTGTTTGCCTGCTCCATTTTGGCGCCCCAAAAGCTTCTCGCTCTTCGTGTGCTGGGCGAAGGGCCGCGTTAAGGCTTGAAATTTGACCATCCAGAGCGAAAATACGAGCTCTAAAAACTCTGCGCTTCACTGCTCCCGCGAAAATTGTCGCAATATCCATTCGTGTTTCCACTGGGTGGAAATCCGAGAAGTCGTTGCGGCTCGCTAAGTACAAAATGCCAGAGAGTGAGTCTGTGTCCCTTTCCCAAGACTGATTCACTGACGTTTTTTCGAGGATGTCGGATATCTTGGCGCAGAGATGGTGGAGATGGAGGGTGAGGAAAGGAAAAGCAAGTTGATTATACTCAAACTGCACAGTCGGTGGCGTGGGAAGGTGTTGCCGTTCGGCACTCGGCAATCGGATGACCCAATCAATTCTTGCTCTTCCTTGTCCCCGATTCTGCCCTTTGTCTCGCCTTTGCAAGCGCTCAGCGTCGAATCTCGCCTCAGCCCGCGCTTCGGATACCTGACCACCGACTGCCAGTGGGCAAGAAAAGACAGACTGCGCAATTTAGCCAGTCACCGACGACGCTTCCCCTAGCTAAGATGCCAGTATCATGAACGCATTGATTTCTCATCGAGTTCAAATTCCTGCAATGGAGCGGCCCCAGAGCCTCCAAGGCCTGGGCGCCCATAGTTGTCCCATTTTGAAGCTCCCTATCGAAGCTATCGCCGAGATTTTCTGTCATTTCCTTCCTGTGTATCCCGACCCGCCTCCGGCGATGGGACTTTATCCCCTGCGCTCCTGGGTCAGATTTGTAGGGAGTGGCGAGCAATCGCTTTTTCGACAGCTGTGGAGAGCCATAGAACTAACCTCACCCGACACCCGCGACAGCGATCTCGTCTCCTTCTGCGGAAGTGGCTTAAAGTTATGCGATCCAAGCGCTGCCCATTTCGGTCAGTATTCACCCGGGCCTTGCCCTTCATCGATTCATCGCCAGCGACTTCTTGGTGCATAATACACTGATATCCGTCCTCCTGAATGCCTCAACGCGCCTGCAACATCTTGATTTGTCTGTTATCTTGGGAGACTATGCGACATTGGTTGAGTTGGATATGCCACTACTTCTCCGCGCAATCCTCGTCTTCCCTACCGCATTTTCCCGAAAGGCACCACAACTGCGTCATGTCGTTTTAACCCCCAAATTTATACCTTTCATATTCCTTGGGTGCAAATCACAACTCTCGTACTCACATCTGGCGAGTTTACGTACTTATGTCCCCATTCACTAAATTTATAATCCACAGCTCGATCTCCTCACTGCGCTGGGAAGCCCACCACATATGCGCTTTGGCCGCCACCGTAAACACGAATACACTCTGCCGCAGTCATTCCTGTCTTATATTGTTGCCGTGCTTCCGCCAAAACTGAAGTACATTTCGTGGTTGGAGTCAACGACCTACATGATCGACATGAAGGACGGCGAAATTGCCCTTTTTCCACTCCCTTTCGAGCGCGAAGCTGCTGATTGGACGCCGTAGAGTGTTCTAGACCACATGGGGATCGCAACGGCAGCCGATTACGTCGTTAGTTCAAACTTACAGACGTTTTGAAATTTACGCGGTTCTTTCAGACACTCATCCAGTGCGCAAATTTCATCATTTCCCGCCTATCTCGTATTACATACACTTGGGGATGCGCTTGCACTATCCAGTAATAGACCACAAACAACAAGCTTGATGGAGGATAGCGGTGTCATGCATCACGTTCAGGGGCGCCTGCGCCTACATGCCCTTGGGGTCCTTGTACGGCCCCTTACTGAAAAATGTGTTCGTGTTGAAGTGTTGTTCCATGGCCAGTTCAATCATCAATGCGCTCTGCCAGAATTCTTGAGTCTGCCGAGTCGCGCCATTGCTATCGATCGGTTAATGCCTTCCATGGAATGCAAAGAAAGGTAGTGGATACCAGTGGATACCGCATACCGTACTGTGAACCCGACTGTAGGGAGCTCTTGCGTCACGTTATAAACCTCGCCACCTGCGAGTTTAGCATCGTCGTGCAAGAGTTGTTGACCCCGGTCTTCTTATCCCCACTGCTTCACCTCCACTCGTTGAGCATATCACGAAATCCCTCTTCTTCCTCCAGCTCCGCCTGTACCCTAGTCGAGTGCCTTGTCCTGCCTGCCCTCCGGACGCTTGCAATCGAAGAGCGCTTGTTCGCCATGGAATACCCACGACCAGCCATTGCATCTCTGATATCGAGATCGCAGTGCACACTGCATGAGCTTCGGGTGACAGGACTCTACCTTACATCGCATAGCCTCTCTCTCCATGCGCGTTGTGTCGTTGGAATACGAGGACTCGGATGACGAATCAGATGCCGATGGAGAGACCAGTGAGGAAGACAAGCATGAGGAGGAGAGTGCAGAGGAGCAGGAGGAGCAGGAGCAGGAGGAGGAGGAAGGCGACGACGGGAGAGTCCGAGTAGTTGCATCCACATGAGAAGCTGCACCGAATGTTACTCGTTTCGCGTCTAACTGAGGGTTGAATATGATTAATACCGTAATCATTTGCAATCCGAAAATACAGAATTCTACAATAGCCCGACATCTTCCCAGTACTTGATCCATCTCTTCACCTCCTCCCCTCCAAGCCCTCCTGACAGAGATCGGAGAGACATGGACATTTGCAGAGAATATTTCATATCGAGCTTGGGAAGCCCAAAGGCCTCTCCGCCCACTAGCTTTTGGTTCAAAGACTGGAAGAACGAGAGCAGACGACCTGCCCTGAATGAGGAATTTGTTGTTAGCTGTTCCTCGATACAAGACAGCCACTGGGCATATGGAACAAGCGTCGTCGAAAGCTCGATAGCCAGAATGTGTCCAAGAGCTGACCAGGGAACTAGTTGCGGATGAACTAGGTGCACAATTCGTGACACAGAAATTTGGGAGAGAAAGTCTGAAATCGCAGCCGCAGCAACATCCACCGGAAGCCACGACACGACCTGAATAAGACGACCGCCTCTCAGGTCCGAGGAAAACGAAAAAAGACGGACAGCCCACCTTGTCGTCTTCTGGAATGCACCCCACAATGCTTGCGCTCTGGATCAGTGCAGGAACCCATTCGTTGGCATTCCAAGCACCATTAATTCCTCCACATAGCTGGCCTACCCGTACGACGAGTGCTTTCAGCGGAGTGGAATTGGCACTTCTGGCTATAATTTCTTCCGAGACCCACTTCGATTCAGTATAACCTGTCCCTATAGCGATCTCCGTGTCGATTGGGACCTCCATCAAGGAGGCTTGACCTGCAAATTCTGGGTTGGATTCTTAATTAGCCAGAGGGTTATCGCGTTCACATTATGCGTACTTTGAAATACTCCGATCGAACTAGTGTAAAGCAACTTTGGAGGTTCACAGAATGGCGAACCGAGTGAGAAGTCGATGATATTACGGACCCCCTGTATATTCGGTGCGAACGACACCAGTGTCATATTGAAATCAACGGGCCAAGCTTCATGGCATTTTTAGTCGCGGGAGAGAGAGAGGACGAGTGAAACTGAATCACCGGAGTGAATAATGTGAGTAACGCAATTTTGCATCTGTCGCGTTTCCAGATTTAACTGGTGGCTGCTGACTGCGGGATATCAACTCACCTCTCGATAAAGAGGCTCTGCCACTGCAAATTTTGCAGCAGAAGTATCTCCCTCCACCAGCACCAGCTTTGGGAGTCCAGGATATTGGGATCAAGGCCACGATCTACAAGGGCTAACGCGTGTCTATGTTGCAAGCTCTCTGAGTCTCGAGACACACGGTTAACGGCATATATCCGCGACACGGTCCTGTCGGCAACGAGCACCGACAATAAATAGCAGCCTAGTTCCCCAGTTGTACCAGTGATCATCACAACCCTTGCGTCGGAAGGGGGAAATTTCTTGTCTCCTGTGTGAATGGGAAAATCCTGAGCGTAGGCGGAAACCATGTCGTGCATGTTGTTCAGCTTGTCACTGAGAGAAACAGGCTCCTGTTGAGAGCCAGAAGCCAGGAGTAAGACAAAGTTCGCCAAACGTGCTATAGAAGGGTGGTCGTAAGCGAAATTGTGGGCGCTCTGGCGCGGATCGAATTGTGTTGAATCGCGGAGTACACGTAGGAGGCAATTACGGATCCATGTCGCTTGCAGGCTGTCGCACCCGTGGTGGAATATATTCTCCTCATCCTGGACGACGTTGTGCATAATGCTCCGGACGAGCTGGCGCACAAAGTCAAGAGTTGAAGCGGCATTCCAAATATGGGGCTGAATGATGCTCAATTGAGTCGTTTCATCCACTGTCGCATATAGGTCTGTGATTTCATCCGCGTACTCGGTAATGACGGCTTGTCGGCGCGGTGTTAGTTTTGCAGTATAGGTGAATCTACAAGCAGAATGTCTGCAACCCGATTGATATTTATCAGGCGACACTCACGGCTTAGAAGGTTTGACCACCAGAATCATCTTCGGACTTTGAGAAGTCGTACGCATGATGTGAAAAGCTCAGCGTACCTCTTTGAATATCCTCGAATGCTGAGGAGCAAATGCGTTCAAGTTTTCCACTGTTGGCCTGCGACCGTCAGCATTTACGAACAAATGAATTTGAATGAATTTACCAGATCAAGTTTCTGAACACTGCCAATTTTGCCGAATCCGAAGGATCGAACTTGTAAGCTGGTTTGGGATCCACAAGGACTCCCGCTTGGAACTGTCCCCGACCGAACATTACAGATGACAAGACATGAGGATCCTGATTCAGGATGCTTTCTATAAATATATATCAGACGAGAAACTTCGAGCCGACGCAGCAACATACCCAAAGGTCCAGGATTTGTCTTCACAGAAGGTCAGAATCATATGCTTCAAGGAGCCAAATGACTGCCACCTTTTCTCCTGTATTGTGCATAATCTGATCATCGGTGCGGCCGAAGATCTTCCAATAGCCAGGCTTTGAAGGATGGGGCACCAAAAGGTCCGAAGTGGCATACGCATCAGACCCGCCGATTTTTGTATTCAAAACGCTAGGTCGACAGAACACGTTGGACTGAGTACTGTATCAGCCGACCCTTCAATTTCCAATTAGGCTACACGTACAACCATAACAAGTTCGAATGTGTTTTCGCCGTGAGGTATCATCTCAGCAGTCACAAGTTCCGAAAGCTTGAAGTAGTTCCAGTCGTAACCGACCTGAGCTGCCGCAGTATCAACTAATCATATACCTCCCGCGGGGCCCTTTAACTTACCCGGCAATGTGAGATTCACGACTCCGCCTTCCGTGCTGGATTCAGCTCGAATTAGATTCTCATTTTGAAACCGGAATTCAACCACGTACGACCCATACTGGATAAAGATTGAAACACCCTGTGAGGTCAGTTGGTCTCCAACCTCTTGGTTCAGCGGACCGCCACCATAAAGCTTAGCCGAGATAAGCCAATTGACCGATGAGATTTAAGGAGACCCACCACACCGGACCGCGTAGCTAGCCACTTGATGTATTCTGGTCCGCGAGACCAAGCCTTTAAAAGTCAGTTAATGGTGGAAAATTCAAGACGCAACAATTGACCTCGATAAATGCAGGAACACATAATATCAGATCAGCAGAAGTGGCCTTGGCCGCGCGAAAAAGATTCTCGGGAGTTGGAACAGTTGGTTGAGTATTCGGTTCGAAGGCACTGAAGACAAGACCGCATGATGCCTACAGTAAGATGTTCTTAGCCGTCTGTTTTGAGGTCAAACGGAATTGAACAGACCCCCCACATCATATGCAGAACGCCCATGGCTGGGGAAATATTAGCGTAGTAGGGTGTACTCGTGAGCATGCTCCATACCATGGTACATAGGCAGGCAATGCAAGGACAGAATTTGGTCCGTTACATCACGCTCTCCAAACCAGGGAATCAGCGCCGACTGAATTGTACGATGGTGGGACCAGTATATAGGCTTCGGGAAGGCCGTAGATCCTGCGAGATTATATCAATCACGAGTCTTCCGATTTGAACTTATGGGAAGCACTCGCCTGACGAGTGTAAAATAATGGCAGGGGCGTCGGGACCACTATATTCATAGGGTATATCTTCGGGTCCGAGAGTCCTTTCGGGATCAGAGAGAAAGAGGTCCTCGAACAGTGGAACATGGGAGACATCGGGGACCGCTGTGCAAGGGTACTGCTCCTTCAAGATGTTGACGGCGTTGGTTGAGAGATCCAGCATTGCGGGCTCGTGCCCAATGAGGAGATAGTTCACTCCTACTCTGTCGATGAGGTAGGCTACTGCCGACGGGGAGTTTCTGGGGGAGATTGGGAACACGAGATAATTGGCCCGGAGACAGCTCATTATCAGAGTGAAATACGGGATGGTGTCTGGTTTGAGATCAGCATATGACAAATGGCTCAGCGATTAAAGCAACTCACCAGAAGAAGCCAGGACGGCTACGATAGGCGTTTCATTTAAATTAGCCCTAGAAATCCATCCGAAGCGATTTCTGAGGATCTTCGCGCCCACATAGATGGCCTGGACCGCTTCCGGCCATAATATTGTCCTGGTCGAACCGTCCTTTTGGGCGAAGACGAACAGCCGATGGTGGGGGGTATTCTTGAAATGCCAGTCATAGATCTCAGCGATAGTAAGACACCCATCAAGCGGTGGTGGGGTGAACGTGCTGGATGAGAGAGCTTGGGTTTGGGGTGGAGGGGGGAGAGAGCGAGGGTGCGGCATTGTAGTCCGATGCTGGTGGGGGGCTGCAGTGGCAGCTTTATATGCCGGGCGACCGGAAGGCTAGTATTCGAGATGTGCCCTCGCGCCTAGTCGGTCAGCACCTTTGTCCGTTTTTGACGGGAGAGAATCCTCATCTCCTTGGGTGACGCAGGTAGCAGGTAGCCGAAGGGGAAGCGGAGGAGGATATGGAAGGCGACGAAGCGAACGTTAAGCGGTGAGCGCTTGAGCAACGGCGTCCAAGTAAGTACAAGCAGAACAACAAAAGCCGCCATCAATTTTCGTCGATCCCACATCAATCTCAGTTCAAACTCCGATGAAGCTTTTTTGGGTCACCTAAAAATTAACTAACAACCCTCGGGGGCCATGTTTTGTGCAACCCTAACTACCTGCTTGTTTCTTTTAAGGACCCCTGCAGTAATACTTACATTCTCCTCCTTTAACTCCATATTATTCATAACGTGATCATCTCCGATCCGAAAATACAAAATTCTATGATAGCCCGACATCTTCCCAGTATTTGATCCATCTCTTCACCTCCTCCTTTCCGATCCCCCTGGATAGAGCTCTGAGAGACGTGGACATTCCCAGAGAATATTTCATATCGAGCTTGGGAAGCCCAAATGCCTCTCCGCCAGCCTTTTGGTTCAAAGACCGGAAGAACGAGAGCAGACGACCTGCCCTGAATAAGGAATTTGTTGCTTGCTGTTCCTCGATACAAGACAGCCACTGAGCATATGGGACAAGCGTAGTCGAAAGCTCGATAGCCAGAATGTGTCCAAGAGCTGACCAGGGAACTGGTTGCGGATGAACTAGGTGCACAATTCGTGGCAGAGAAATTTGGGAGAGAAAGTCTAAAATAGCAGCCGCAGCAACATCCACCGGGAGCCACGACACGACCTGGATAACACGACCGCCTCTCAGGCCCGAGGAAAGCAATAAAAGACGCCCAGCGCACCTTGTCGTCTTCTGGAATGCACCCCACAATGCTTGCGCTCTGGATGAGCGCAGGAAACCATTCATTGGCATTCCAAGCACCATTAATTCCTCCACACAACTGGCCTACCCGTACGACGAGTGATTTCAGCGGAGTAAACTCGGCACTTCTGGCTATAATTTCTTCCGAGACCCACTTCGATTCAGTATAGCCTGTCCCGACAGCGATCTCCGCGTCGATTGGGTTCTCCATCAAAGGGTTGACCTTCAAATTCTGGGTTGGATAATTAGCCAGGGGCCCGGGGTCATCGCGTTCACATTATGCGTACTTTGAAATATTCCGATCGAACTGGTGTAAAGCAACTTCGGAGGTTCACAGAATGGCGAACCGAGTGCGAAGTCGATGATATTACGGACCCCCCGTACATTTGGTGCGAACGATGCCAGTGTCATATTAAAATCGACGGGCCAAGCTTCATGGCATTTTTAGTCGTGGAGGAAAGGACGAGTGAAACTAATTTACCGGAGTGAATAATGTGAGTAACGGAATTTTGCATCTGTCAAGGTTTCAGATTTAAATGTTGACTGCTCACTGCGGGATATCAACTCACCTCTCCATATAGGGGATCTGCCACTGCAAATTTTATAGCAGAAGTATCTCCCTCCACCAGCACGAGCTTTTGGGAGTCCAGGATACTGGGATCAAGGCCTCGACCCACAAGGGCTAACAAGTTTCTCTGTTGCAAACTCTTGGAGTCTCGAGACGCACGGTTAACTGCAAATATCCGAGACACGGTCCTGTCGGCAACGAGCACGGACAATAAATAGCAGCCTAGTTCCCCCGTTGTGCCAGTGATCATGATAACCTTTGCGTCGGAAGGGGGCAACTTCCTGTTTCCGGCGTGAATGGGAAAATCCTGAGCGTACGCGGAAACCATGTCGTGCATAAGGTTCAGCTTGTCCCTTAAAGTAGGCTCCCGTTGAGAGCCAGAGGCCAGGATCAGGACAAAATGCGCCAGACGTGCTATAGAAGGGTGGTCGTAAACGAAATTGTGTGCGCTCTGGCGCGGATCGAGTTGTATTGAATCTCGGAGTGCACGTAGGAGGGAATTGCGGATCCATGTCGCTTGCAGGCTGTCGCACCCGTGGTGGAAAACATCGTCCTCATCCTCGACGGCGTTGTTCATAATACTTCGAACGAGCTGGCGCACGAAGTCAACAGTTGAAGTGGCATTCCAAACATGCGGCTGAATGATGCTCGATTGAGTCGTTTCGTCGACTGCTGCATATAAGTCTGTGATTTCGTTCGCGTACTCAATAATGATGGCTTGTCGGCGCGCTGTCAGTTTTGCAGTATAAGTGAATCTACGAGCCGAATGTCTGCAACCTGACTCATATTTATCAAGCGACACTCACGGTTTAGAAGGCTTGGCTACCAGAATCATCTTCGGACTTTGAGAAGTCGTATTCACGATGTCAAAGCTCGGCGTACCTCCTTGAATATCCTCGAATGCTGAGGAGCAAATGCGTTCAAATTTCCACTGTTGGCCTGCGGATGTCAGTAGTTACGAATAAATGAGGTTGAATGGACTTACCAGATCAGGTTTCTGAACTCTGCCAATTTTGCCGAATCCGAAGGATCGAACTTGTAAGCTGGTTTGGGATCCACAAGGACTCCCGCTTGGAACTGTCCCCGACCGAACATTACAGATGACAAGACATGAGGATCCTGATTCAGGATGCTTTCTATAAATATATCAGACGAGAAACTTCGAGCCGACGCAGCAATATACCCAAAGGTCCGGGATTTGTCTATACAGAATATCGGAATCATATGCTTCAAAGGGCCAAATGACTGCTACCTTTTCTCCTGTATTGTGCATAATCTGATCATCGGTGCGGCCGAAGATCTTCCAATACCCAGGTTTTGAAGGATGGGGCACCAAAAGGTCCGAAGTGGCATACGCATCAGACCCGCCGATTTTTGTGTTCAAAACGCTAGGTCGACAGAACACATTGGACTGAGTACTGTATCAGCCGGCCCTTCAATTTCCAATTAGGCTACACGTACAACCATAACAAGTTCGAATGTGTTTTCGCTGTGAGGTACCATTTCAGCAGTCACAAGTTCCGAAAGTTTGAAGTAGTTCCAGTCGTAACCGACCTGAACTGCCGCAGTATCAACTAAACATATACCTCCTGCGGGGTCTTTTAACTCACCCGGCAATGTGAGATTCACGACTCCGCCTTCCGTGCTGGATTCAGCTCGAATTAGATTCTCATTTTGAAATGGGAATTCAACCACGTACGATCCGTACAGGATAAAGACTGAAACACCCTGTGAAGTCAGGTGGTCTCCAACCTCTTGGTTCAGCGGACCGCCACCATAAAGCTTGGCCGGAATAAGCCAATTGACCGATGAGATTCAAGGAGACCCACCACACCGGACCGCGTAGCTAGCCACTTGATGTATTCTGGTTCGCGGGACCAAGCCTTTAGGAGTCAGTTAATGGTGGAAAATTCAAGACGTAAAATGACCTCGATAAATGCAGGAACACAGAATATCAGATCAGCAGAAGTGGCTTTGGCCGTACGAAATAGATTCTCCGGAGTTGGAACAGTTGGTTGAATATTCGGTTCAAAGGCACTGAAGACTGGACCGCACGACGCCTGGAGCAAGATGTTCTTAGCCGTCTGTTTCGAAGGCAAACGGAAGTGAACAGACCCCCCACATCACATGCAGAACGCCCATGACTGGGAAAATATTAACGTAGTGGGGTGTACTCATGAGCACGCTCCATACCATGGTACATAGGCAGGCAATGCAAGGACAGAACTTGGTCCGTTAAATCACGCTCTCCAAACCAGGGAATCAGCGCCAACTGAATGGTACGATGGTGGGACCAGTATATAGGCTTCGGGAAGGCCGTAGATCCTGCGAGATTATATTAATCACGAGTCTTCCGGCTTGAACTTATGTGAAGCACTCGCCTGACGAGTGTAAAATAATAGCAGGGGCGTCGGGACCACTATATTCATAGGGTATATCTTCGGGTCCGAGAGTCCTTTCGGGATCAGAGAGAAAGAGGTCCTCGAACAGTGGAACATGGGAGACATCGGGGACCGTGGTGCGAGGGTACTGCTCCTTCAAGATGTTGACGGCATTGGTTGAGAGATCCAGCATTGCGGGATCGTGCCCGATGAGGAGATAGTTCACTCCCACTCTGTCGATGAGGTATGCAACTGCCGATGGGGAGTTTCTGGGGGAGACGAGGAAAACGAGATAATTGGCGCGGAGACAGCTCATTATCAGAGTGAAATACGGGATGGTGTCTGGTTTGAGATTAGCATATGGCAATAGCTCAGCGATTAAAGCAACTCACCAGAAGAAGCCAAGACGGCTACGATAGGTGTTTCATTGGTCCCAGCAATCCATCCGAAGCGATTTCTGAGGATCTTCGCGCCCACATAGATGGCCTGGACCGCTTCCGGCCATAATATTGTCCTGGTCGAACCATCCTTTTGAGTGAAGACGAACAGCCGATGGTCAGGGGTATTCTTGAAATGCCAGTCGTACATCTCAGCGATAGTCAGACGCCCATCGAGTGGTGGTGGGGTGAACGTGGTGGATGAGAGAGCTTGGGTTTGGGGTGGAGGGGGCAGAGAGCGAGGGTGCGGCATTGTAGTCCGAGTGGAGGGTGTCGGTGGGGGGTTGCAGTGGCAGCTTTATATGCCGGGCGGCCGAACTATCACTCAAGCCAAGTGATCTACCATATGCCACTTAGTCGGCGTCTTCAGTTTAGCACCTTTGTCCGTTTCTGGGGAACGGGAGAGGATCCTCATCCCCTTGGGTGATGCAGGTAGCAGGTAACCGAAGGAGAAGCGGAAGGGCCTAATGGAAGGCGACGAACCGAACGTTGAGCGGTGCCGCCATCAATGTTCGCCGGCCCATCCCACATCAATCTCAGTTCAAACTCCGGCACATGTTCTTTGGGAGGCCTAAAAATTAACTAACAGCCCTCGGGGGCCCTGTTTCGTCAACCCTAACGACCTGCTTGTTTCTTTTAGGGACTCCCGCAGTAATTGCGAGCGAAGCGAGCAATTCTACCCTAACACGTGACGAGGATGGGGACGATCAGTAATAGTATAGCTCGGATCAACACAAGCTTCTTTTTCTAGAATTCTACGGCTCTATTCGGTCCAGCACGATCTGAGATCGGGACGTGTTCGACTCCCTCGTGTTGCACGCCTTTCAATATCATGGGTCTTCTGAGTACCTCAGAGTGATTCTCTTAAGTTAAAATACGGGAGACTTGTTTCATCATGTCAAATTTACTATATTACATTTTATTCGTGTATGCAAGAATTTCAGTGTTTATGTCTAGTCGCCTCCCCCACACAGCGCTTTATGTGTGTTTTTAGCGAGGTGGAGGTAAAGTCAATTTTACATTGTTCAAAGACATTCCACCGCAGACACACACAGGCACACATTTTTCAAGACCATTTAGACAGCTCAAAAGATAGATTTTACAATTATTATTATAGTAATACATTTTGGCGCCTGGAAATTGTTGGTCATGACTCATAGAATTTCAAGGTTTTATTTGATGCGTTATATTTGGCCTTGCTGCCACTAAACTTTTGTGTGGTTTACCCTTTAGTTTTGTGGGAGACATGTCTGTTGTGAGTCTCAAAAAGTATTCTGGAGTGAACTGATGCGGCACCCGCTGCGCACTTCTCGGTGGTACCATTCAAATGGTCCGCCTTCGGCTAGTCCGAGATCGTCGGAGATATACTGGCTCACTACGGACTCGGATAGCTGGGGTGGAAAACAAGAACAATTCTCCGAAAGTGGTTGGCAAAAAAATGCAAAAAAGATGGGCTTCAAATGCGTTCATTTCTACAGCTATCCCGCTAAATTTTGTTCCATTGCATTCGAATTTACTATGTGATTCGAATGGTATAGGTCATTCGCGACGCAAGCCAGAATTGAGCAAAATAGGTTATTCCAAATCGGGACAATGTCTGTCAGCTGGATTACGAGTCTGCCGAACTCAAGCCGCGTGCACGGAAGTTGCCGTTCTGATTATTCGCCGCGCTTTGGCGGATCCATATTACTTACATCCTCCTCCTTTAACTCCAGAATCCGAACCCGAACCCCTAACCTTTAAACCGAATTGCCGACATCCCTAACCGCTAACGTGCGCCAGTGTCAAGCGAGACTGTCACAACCTGCCTTGCTCCTGACCATCATGTTCGCCGCATGAGAGACTTTCCTCGATGCCGGGATATCTATTGGCATGCCACATGCAGCATGGTGCAGAGAGACAACTCGACTGCAGGGAAGATATTCTCCCAATCCACCGCATAGATTGTTGCCAGATAGCGATTCGGAACATAATCACATTTACAAGTCAATAAAGACTGAATGCCTTGAAGACTTGAATGTCTTGCTCCGGGGCCGAAATATGCCTTGCTTTGAAGATGGCATTCGGGCTGTTTCGGCCAGCAGCAAAGGATGTCTCAGAAGCCCCTTTGGGGTATCGGGAGCCCCCGAATTATGAGGGCCTTGCCGAGCTACTATAGGGGCATCAACTTATTCCGATTTTTATTTTTCCTACGTGATCCGTGCGTAGAGCCTCTGAAGCCAGGCAAGCTGGAGCCACAACTGAATATATGAACAGTTCTGCCAGTGGTCCGCATTGCTCAGAATCCCAACTGTTTTTTTCCTGTCTGCATTCGAGGGCTGCGAGACAATTTCTCTGTATTTTTATCACAACGGCTTAAGATGTAGATGACTGTAGCATACACTGTAGAGGCAAGTGTATGTAGGTACAGTACCCGTATGTTCCTCAATGGGACCACCGTGGTAATACATCCTCTTCCTCCTCCTCCAGTATGGACCCCGGTTCCTTAAGGGACCTACCTACCTACGTACTTACCATCATTAGTGGGACTCGGGCACAAAGTGGGAATGCCCAACTAGTGGTGTTGCTGGGGTTTGGTCAGGTGCTCTTTGCGCCAAATTTCCGAACCCCGAACCCAACCGCGGGCCCGGGCATTTCTTCGAACTACCCGGGGTTCAGGCACTCATTTCCTTCCCGACGATCTGGCCAATTTTTGCTATTGTCTGTGGATAAACTTGTTCGTGCCGCGATGACCCAACTCCCCGTCCTTCACATAACCAGCCAATTTTCACGACTCATGGCATCCCGACAACTCAGCGGCGTTACAGTTAATTCGAACGATGATCTTAGTAGCTATTGGCCAGCGTACAGATTTTCGTGTTAGTGTCCGGACGCGTCAGAGAAAACCGTTCCATTCCGTATCACCTTTCGAACAATTGAGTGCATCTCGTCCCAGGCGCCCTGCGGTACGCTCGTCACTGTACTCTTGCTCTCATCAATATCCAACACCTGCAGCGATGCCCCATTACCGTGCAAGAGCCGAACATACCTAATTAGCGCATGAACCATCTTCCACATACTAGCTCGCTCATTCCTGTCCTTTTCCCAAACGGCGTATAGAGTGATATATCGGAGGCGGGGAGCACCCAATCGGGTTCTGTGCGATTCAAGTTCAATCAATGTGTCGAATATCGTCCTGGCGATGATATTGGAGCCCATATATATCTTTTGAAGGGCGGGCAAACACATGAATACAGTCTTCCATGACGCCACCGTGAGATCCTGCGCATACCGGGCGTCGAGGTGGGTAATGGATTCAAAGGGCATAGCCTTAAGGACCTTTGACATGGACCGACGAGCGCTAGATGACTGCCTGGATGCAAATTGATGATGAAAAATGCGTTATCGTCCCCCTCCTCCGGTGGTTTGGAAGTAATCTCGTCTCGGTGGAGGGTGGGGTGGTCGTGAAGTGGGAGAACCATCGACACTTAATGTGATCCTCTGCACAAGAAATCCTAACAAGAGACGGAGGGTGAAGCGGTAGAGAATGAAGGCGTTTGTGGACGGGCACCAGTATACTGCGGACGTCTTCCCCATCAGGCACTCCCATCATGTAAAGATGTACACTGGCAGACGGCGGGAGAATGAGACAGTTTAACAGTGCCGTGCAATATATTACAGCGTTGGCAACGCTGAAGTAGCGCAGATTTGGGAGTTTTACGGAGTGGGATATGCCCTCCACCCCGGGTACGTAGAAGACCAAAGTGTGTAGTTGTGGAGACGCCTCGAGGACGGCCAGCAACGTGTCGAGCGTTGGCAGGGTTGAGGTAGTAGTATCAATGCATCGCGCGAGGTCTAAGCTCTCGAGGCCACGCAGCGAAGAAAATGGAAGCCTTACATACGATTTGGAGTTTCCGAAGCTGGGGCATGAGTCCCTGAAGGAGATCTTCTGGTACAGTAAAGGAAGCTGTATTCGCCCGATATGAACCTCCGTCCAGGGAAAGGCTGCAGAGGCTAGGGAAATCACATGGGCGTATGATGGGGAGAAAGACACGGAGAGTGTTGTTTCCGCCTCGCAGTACCAGGGATTCAATCCGCGTAGAAGTTTGGGGCGCCACGCGATTGTAAACTGCGGAATCAGAGGAGCCGAATTTGATCGATAACGGTGCCACGCCAGACCTGGTCAGCTGGGCATACAGTCGCCGCAGATCGCCTTCAACGTCGAATTCCACAAAACTTCATAGGTGGTTGGCCACAATGGCAAGGCGATAAAATGGCGGCAAACAAAGCATGATTTTTGTCCATTCCAAATCAAACGGGCATGGCCCGGCGTATATTGTGATTATTTGAGATAGGATTTCGTTCGGGAGGCCAACGCGGCGGTGCTTCTTTTTTCCTTGAGGTCGGAAATTTGGCTATTCAAGGACTTGATATTCACATCGAGAGCCGCTTGGAAGTCGAGGCGAGTGGAACGGACTAGTCACTCATGAGTGGCGTTGCCGCATAGTTTATGAGAACATACGATCGCGGAGACCATCCTCTGGCGCCATTAGCAGCTAGCTTTGTGCCACTGGCCAACACGTTTAAACAATTTGCCAGTATAGTTGATACGGACACTTACCCGGCAAGCCCAAATATGCTAGAAGAGTCTGAGAAAGAAAAAGACAGCTGCAGAACGGCGCTGGTGGTTGTTGTAGGTGGAAGGGATTTTCAAACTCCGCCGCGTGATCTATTTGCGTAAGTATTCCATCAAAGCCTCTTCCAATCATCAGCAGTGACGTAGACAAGCCAAACATGACGTCGGTCTTGCCAGCACTGGTACTATAAAAGCTCGACGCGTCGCAAATTCCTCCTTTCAACCACAATGTCCCAGTCAAACGCTAGCTCAAATCCGTCTAATCTGCCGCCCAAACGCGAGGCCCCACCCATGGCGCCGGTGTCGAAGCCGCTCTCCTCCACAAAGCTCCATCGCCTGATATATCTGCTCATTTTACTATCGACGCTCCTCTCAGCATATTACGGATTCCGCGTGGTTCAGTGGAAGACCGAGGTCGGGGGCTGGTACGATCCATTTTTCGTGCATCTGAATCCTATTGAAATTGTTCACCACACAGGTGGAACCTGGCGCTGGGCAAGCGGCCTCCTCAGCTAAAGTTTGATAATGCGGAGCGAGCGAAGCTCAAGAGAAAGAGAGGAACGAAGAGCAAGGGCAGCGAGACGGTGGAAGACCGAATAAATGCACTGGCGGAGGCCCTCGGCATGGAATCGAAGGATCTCGCCTCCGCTATCGCTGTTGCGGTGAGGGAACATGTACCGCCCGCGAGTTTGTCCTCTGTGGCGGCTCATCAGACAGGTGAGGCTGTCGACGCCTTATTGAAGGGTGCGGATGAGAAGGGGGAGACGGGTAAGCAAAGTCAAAACATGGCTTCGGAGGGGAGCGGGGGAGTGGTCGGCGGCATTGTCGATGGGATGGAGAGCTTCGTGGGCATGGACGAGCCTTGATAAAATGGAATTATTATCAGCATCTGCCACCTTTTGCAAATGTAACTTATAGCATTGTAACAAAGACACCTTCGCATACTCAGAATACGCCCCATGAAATAATTTAACCATCTGTTCTGAAGATGAAGGATTTCTCCTCCAAGATGTCACGAGGTACACAGTTCGCGATATCTGAAATTCGGACTGAAAAAATATGATGAGTCTGAGTAGAACAAACGAACCGTCTAAAGTACATGGTCGCCCAGAGTATATTATAGACAATACCATCCCGGACGAGCTTCTCAATGAGCCCAGAGAGCGCCGTCCACGCCGTATCCTCCCAGTGCAGAATACGGCTATTATCCACGCGCAATATCTTCAAAGGGGTGCCCCGCACGTGGGGAAGCTGCAGCGTGAGTTGGAGCGATCCTAAGACTGGCAGTGGTAACAAGTCGCCCGGTTGCGCGGTTGCGGGCAGGAAGAGTGTCCAAATGACGAGACACGGCAGGTTTGGCGTATCATTCTCCAGGGAAAATGTGTACGTTTGAAGAAACTGAATGAAACTTTGGTGGACCGCGATCTGCACCGCGGAGAGCGCTGTCAAAAACGGAATCAGTACCATCCACGACAGATCGGCGAGCATCGTTGCACCACAGTTCAGGTGGGTGATGCCAGAGCACTGAATCGCGGCAAGAATCCTTTGCACGACCGTCTGGTGGGTGTGATCTTGCCGTGCATAGCACGCAATGGCGAAGATAGGCTCTGAGTCTGAGCGCGGTTCCGCAACTTTTGCGAACGTTCTCACAAAGAATGAGGGCCGAGGGGCACCTTCGATGGGCCCTAATTGAATATGGCGTGCAAGGGGCGCAGATGGAGCATGTAGGTGTGTGTGCACAAGATCCAGCAGTGCGTTCACGACGTCAAGGCCCTCAATACTGTTTAGATGCAGCGAGAGTCGGCATGTCGGAGGGTTTGTGATGTGGCTGAAAAGTCCTGTGCAACGCGGAAACGCGGAGTGTAGGGAAAGGGATTCCAGGAGAGGGAGAGAACCAAGGGGTACGAATCCGTTTCCATGGCTGGGAGGGTGTTTTTACCATGCAAGGTCAACGATCTGAGATCCGGCGATGCCTGGATGACGAAGAGCAGTGTGGCGAAGGAAGGCGGGTCTGTGTCACTGCATCCCACCAGGGACAAGTTGTGCAAGTCGCTCAAGTTGATCATACAAACGTCAACGAACGATAATCCGAGGGTTTTAAGGACGGGCATGCGGCCGTTGAATATATTATCGGGAAATATGGGCAATGGAAAACGCAGGGGACCAGCGTTGTTGATTTTAAGCGTCTGGAGAACGGGGAAAGTCTGGGATGGCAAAAGGTCGACCAAACGCTGGACGTATGTCATTTCACCAATGAATTGTAGATCGATGAGACGCCCTGCGTTTTCGAGGACCATCGATATGTATGTGTGCGAGGTGCAGGATGTGATGTACACCGTGAGGGGTGCCCGTCCGGAACGCGCGAGTTGGCACGCGAGTTGGTTGGGACTGTCCTCTCCGACTTCGATGAACCCCCACAATCGCTGATGAGCGCGAAGGATTTCGTTCCGACGACGGCAGACGCGCATGAGCTCCATCCATCCGAGATTCATGAGCCCTTGCGACTGCGACGCCGCATACTCGAAGAAAACTTTGGACAGCAACTCGTTGGGGATCCTTGAGATCAGGGCGTGCAAGTTTCGCTGGGCTTTCAGGCCACTAATCTGTTCATAGTGCCAGGCAATCTTTTCGTCGAGTGTGCCCAATTTGGCGGCGACATTGAGGTACTTCAAGTTGTCGGGCATCATCTTGCCTCGAACTTTATCAGTCAGCGAAGATCGCGCAGGACAATATAGTATGGAGACGTACGATTCTAGGAGGATTCTGGACAGCAGATAAGAGCTGAGCGCTGAGCGGGGGAAGGTCAAAATCGTCGGTCTTATCGATCCGTGACGCCGTCGCGCCTTGGCACAGGCAGATCACAGTGGCAAACAAACCGGCCAAATCAAAACAAATACCTCACAGCCTCTCTCTCTCTCTTCTCTCTCATTCATATCGCAAATCCCAATATGCCTGCCGAACGCCTCTATAGGAAAATCCTTCACGGTCTCGGCCCAGCAGGACATTAAGAAGATGACCACAGAGCCTATGGTCGGCGATAAGGGCCTCCAGGTCGAGGAACTGGTAAGTTCGCGTTGTCTCTTCGGCTTCCGCAACGCGTTTTATAGATCGCACGACGCGTCTTTTCTGTACTTTGACGCGTTTTCAACGTGACTATTGCCTTTTACGCGTCATTGACTCTTTTCTCTCCTAGGAGGTATCGATCTCCACCGCAGACCCCAGCGACGACAGCAAGCGAGGCGCGGCTGTCGCGGGGTTACGAGTCTTAATATCCTTTAGGGTTCTTGTCAGCTCTTCACCTGCCAAGGTTTCATCAAATTCAGTGCTCATTTTTGATTGAGGTTAGAACTCCGATGGGCCTCGTGCGCCTCTTCTTTTCTAAAGCAGGAACAGAAATCCCACGCCATGTCCGAGAATTATGCGTTGCCAGATTGTTGCCGGACCGAGACACGGAAAATGCCGTAGGCGCTGCATTCAAAGTTGAACTTTGACCCCAGAAGAGTATAAGTTTTACTTATTAAACTCGAGTGTGCGGTCTCCAAGACCTCCCAGTAGTCTAATTTTTTGAGTTCGTGGAAACATCATCTGGTGATTCTTTTAGCCATCTTTAGTTGTTTTTTGGATTTGTTCTATCGCTGTTTGTCGAGGAGCATTAGTTTCTTCATGGTTTTGCCACACACAGAGCAGGTGGCTTTTTCATATCCGATTGAAAATTGCAGCTAGCTCCGGTCTGCCATACCGTTCTTTTTGACAGAACCCCGCTCCATCCTGATGAATAAACTCTCTTTTAGCTTCAATTTTGTCCTTGGGCTTTGATCTAAAAACAATCTAATTTAGATTCTAAAGTGCTCAGCAGTTGTTAGTATTTGAGGATTTGATTTCCGCTACCGTCTTGATATTCCAACTATTCATATTCGTTGCAGTAATCCAGAAAGAACTGGAATTATGTGAAAGGCGTCACTTTAAACTTTAAAAAAAAAAAAAATTGCCGGACTCGTTGAGACAGCTGAAATGAAAACACGCTTACAATTTGGCGAAACTCAGTCTAAACCGATCATCTTACCGCTCGGTGGTACACAATTAGAGTCAGAGTGAGCTCCGAGCTGCTGATTGAGTCTCAAAGATGTGATGGAATACAAAGGATTGACCATACTGCGACTGTATACGATACTCTAAACAATGTGGGGTCAGTACAGTGTTCAGCGAGTTAGTCATGAGTAGTCGTCTGATAGTGGCCATAACTCATATGTGAGGGCGGTATCACGCAGGATCACTAGAAACCATACCAAGGAGATTGTATGAATATCCATATTTATTTAAACACTGCTACACAAAGATCATAGACCTCTAGCGGGGATTTTGGGCCAATATAGTCTTGTCGTGACTAAAGATAATAGTCATGACTCCGAGTCGTATGAGAAATAGTAATTCTCAGGCACAGATAAACAGTCGTGAATAATGGAAGAGTCGCGACTACCAAAACAGACCTTCGGGCGAGCTCCGAGAGTATGATCACATGTCAGATGATGAACCGGTTGACTAAGCGAGTCAATCCGAGGATTCCCGATGAAGTCCGAGAAGATCCGATGATCTGATCAGACATTCACATGAAAGATATGGTTGTCATGATTAGGTCGAAAGCACGCAATATGGCGTCAAGGCGGTCTAGATCGCTCCGGATCTTGCCTTGACTAAAGATAGATGATGCTGAAGGCTCTCCGGAACTTTCGGAACTAGTCTAGACTGTCGGAATTGAATCCTATAGGCCACAGGTCGCAGATCTCCGATCAAACGCGGTTGATAGACGGATAAAAGGACCATATACCTCATTTCTATTACTCATTTTCCTTATCTGGCATGTACTAAAATAGATTGTAAATTAGTATAAAGTCTCAGTAGAATAACGCGATTCGGGACTGTATTTTCCTCCCAGCTACTATAGCCGTGACTATTGTCGTCATTGGTTGTGGGTCACGGGGTCAGTGCACGTCTGGGTTTTACGCGGAGATTTGTTTAAACACATTTCGAAGTTGTACTACTTTTAGCAAAGATATATATAGAACCAGAACATAGTTGTTTGATAACCAAAGTCCCAGCAAAGTAAGCTGAATAAGAAAGTCATAAGAAACAGTCAAGTCTGTACCGAAGTGGTCCTTTAAGAGTCGCGACTAAGTGTCAAGACGGAGGATAGCTGTTGATATCGTTCCTTTGAGTTCGGTTGCAGTCTAAGTACCAAGAAGTAAAGTCTAAGACGGTCTCAAGTGACCTAAAGTTCAGTCCAAGTGTGGCTTAAGTTGTCGGAGTTGTTCAAGTACACTCGCGACTGTGTTTCATCCCATCCAAACACCCCAAAGATAGTGTTTCCCTTGTGAGAGACTATAGTCAAGATTCTCGAGTGATACTCGTGATTATTCCAAAGGGCACAGTTAGATCTATAGTCATTTATTGCAACTGTCTACGGTTCATCTTACTCAATTCTGATTGAGAGGACCCTAGTTATAGAAGCACCAATATAGTCAAGTAGTAGTAGTGTGTGTGTGTGTAAGGTGTAGTTCATTTTGTGTGCGTCTTGCACATATCTTGAGATTATACTTTTTCACGACTATACTTGGGTGCACCGTTTCATCGTATTGCCATGCGAAGCATTGGCCACAAGCCAAGTGCATATGCATAGCATGATCGGCTGCTGCGAGGTTCCTGCATATCAAGTTGGTCCTGGCTTCTGAGCTGAAGACAATGGGTTGTGATTGACCGGCAACCTCAGGCAACCTCAGAAAATCAGGGGAGGGTGACGAGCGAGACTCTGTGTAAAGCGACATGTCGTCGGCTCGCGTGGGCAAATGAGCACTGCTCACTGATAGCATGATCAAAATGCCCGAAACGGGTTATTCACACTATTCCAAGGATCATGTGAACCAGCCAGTGCCCCATGAGAATAGGCTTTGTAGCTAAATTTTCTCATAATGTCCTCCAACTATTCTGTTCAATTCCTGTGTTTTGCGTGAACAACTCCTGATATAAATAATTGGTCTCACTTATTCTGTGCTGATTTGTTTTTTGCTTCTTTATAGTCCCTTGGATCTACTGCAGCGAGTTAACACGTCCGTGAGCTCGTCTTTGGTGCTATGGAGGAGTCCAGGGGCAATAGTGTATTTGGGTGCATGTACACTTCGATAATCCCTGGGAACCGGTGTTCCTAAGCGGGACCGTGCCGTGTAAAACCACCTACCTACCTACCTACCTACCAAGTCTATTTGAGGGTCTAAACGAGATCTGAGAGCGATGGGGTCCTAATGGCACCTGCAGCATTCCGGCGGAAACTCAAAAAATATTCCATTGGAATAAAAAATGCTTACGGGCAGTGAACCACTGGGTGAGCATTTCAATTTTTTTGGTGAGAATATTGACAAAAAATTAAGCCCATTTTTTTTTCGGTGAAAAATCTGGAACAAAATTAAAAAGTATAGAAAAGGTATAAAATCTTCACCAACATTTTCAACAAAAAAATTGAAATGCTCATTTAGTTTGGCCGGAAATGGCCTCAGATTGCCAAGGGTTTGCCGCCCGGAATAGTCGGTTTTAATCGTTCTACCAACCAATCACCCTTGGAATGGCGAGGTTGAATGCCCTCTACGACCTGCTGCTTTGAAGCGTGGCACGCTCTCCAGGCTCAAAGGGCTAGAGGATTCCCAGGAAACGGTTAAAACCATGTATAAACATTTATAGACGGAAAAGGTTGGAGCCTTACAGAGGAATATGAAAGAGAAGAGAGCGCAACGATAAGAAAGAACATTATCATTGCCACCAGCAACACGGGAGCAAAACGACGGACAACATGAAATCCGGAGGTAAGCGGAAAGATTGTTTGTCGTTGTATTGCGGCTGTTTCGAATTCTGCGCATCGCCACCACCATGACAGCCGTTCTTTCGACGCTCCCGCAGTCTGCACAAACTGCACGATAGGCTATCCCATCCTTCCCAAAGCCAAATGCATCATTGCCTCAGGGTCCAGGAACTCCTTGCCCTCATATTTTCCCATCTTGATCCGAGGGAGCACTCGGGTCGTCACAGCTACAGTTCGCGAGAGCCCACCCTGCAGGACCTCGCAGTCTTGGCAAGAACGTGTGCATGGACCTGCTCTTGATCATCTCTGGAGGTCCTCGACTATTGTGAACCTCCTCTGCTGCATGCCTGGCGATTTATGGGGGGTCAACGAGGCGAGGGAACCTCTATGGAAATCCAGCATGGTGAGTGGATTGGCTCAGTAAAATCAATTAGTGACCTATTGACCCTTAGCATCTACGTCGGCCTATTCGGGCGGAGGATTGGAACCGAGTGCTTGTATACACGCCTCGTATTCAGAATCTCTGCTCCACTTCCTGGGATTGTGATTTGTCTGAAGTTTTCCCAGTGATCAGTGTCTGTCTCCCTGATCAACTCCTGCCCAATCTGCAGACTCTTTATTGGTTGCCCTCAGATCCCAACTTCCATTTTATCCATCTCTTCCTAGGTCCCAAAATCACATCCATACATTTCTCCGGATCCTCCATCCCTGCGATTTCGCTCCTCCCGACTCTGACACTGAAATATCCCACCTTGAAGGATGTTTCCATTTTATCGGGAGAAAAACAGGCTGTCTCCGTTTTTTTGCGTTCTTTGGAGTGCATCGAGTCTGTACATGTGGATAGCTTGGACCACGGTGCTTTGGAGCACCTCTCTAGGCTTCCGACCCTCACAGCGCTGTGTCTGAACACACTTCCGTCCCGCTCGCTTTCGCCGCGTCTTAACCCCCAACCATTTGCGGTTCTCCGCAAACTGCACCTCGGCTCTTCGAATATAGAGGCTATCACTCATTTCCTCAGGTCGTGCAAAGAAGTTCCATTGAGATCACTCAACTTCGATGTACGAACCTGCCCTACAACGGCCGAGTCACACGAGTTCTACCGTGCTCTTTCAGCGAGTGTTTCGCGCTCGTCTCTCACGGAGGTCCATTTCGACGTCGGTATCGACAATTTCGATGGGAACTCCCCAAATCTTCGCATCCATCGCGAGTCAATACGACTCCTGGTTGGGTTCATCAACCTGGTGACCATAAGTATCTCATCCCCCGTCGGAATCGACTTGGATGACACCACTGCAGCCGATTTGGCACGCGCTTGGCCGCGCCTCGAAGAATTGCATATGTCATCATACGGCCTGTGTAGGTCGCCGCCTAAGGCCACTCTAGAATGCCTACATTCCTTTGCGACATGGTGTCCCCGCCTCGCGAGCCTTACTATAACACTCGATGGCACCAGTGCTCCAGCCCCACAATCCCCAGCCCCCGGCACCTCACAGCATGCCTTGAAATCGATCGATGTCGCGCATTCCCGAATATCCACAGAAATAATGCCTGTTGCGCAGTTCCTCTCCGCGATTTTCCCGGACCTGAAACGCATCATGACGAGCCGAGATGGCTTCGATAACGAGGATCCAGAGGATCTGCACTTGCACAGCGAAGCAATTGCATTCCATGATTTATGGAAAGAGGTAGAATTGCTCTTGGTGATCCAGGAGGTTCCAGCGCAGAACTATTCGGGTGGGTGATATCGCTATATACTCGTAGACACTCTTGCAAGTCTCTGGTTCATTGTGAATTATGTTGCTCACGTTCAATATACTCTCGTATTCTCTCGGGTTCAGTGTCAGTTGAATAAAGTTCCTCGAATAATGTGCTGGCTCAAATCTTTTCCTTTACCTTACCTATGATATGATCCCCATTTCAGTCTTGCTCGCGGTGGTTATACAAAGGAAATGTTTCCAGGGATGCAAGCCCAAAGATTTCAGATAAGTTCCGGATGTGAACGCAACGCAGCCTCTCTTAACCACAGGCAGGGGAGTTCGATCGATAGGCTTGAATTTGCCAGCGAATCGATGGGAACATGGTGACTAAATGATTTGGCTGGTTCACGCTTTTAGAAAAGGTGAAAAGTGTTGAGGAAAAGGTTACGGCACGCACGAGTACACGAACGTCGGCGAGGAGGCGTTGTTGCGTCGCGCGCGAGAAATCTTGATTGCCAGGTCGAGGGCTCGCAGTGGAGGGCAGTTTTTGTCCGTCGGAACTATTGGTAGATCGTAGATCGGGTCTCATAGGCGAAAAGCACCGTTATTTTAAATTTGTGTTGTGTTGTAACTCATTTCGATAATTCAATTTCCAGGGAACCTCAGGGATGTTGTTGAAAGGGCGCTATTTGTGCGTGGTTGACCGTGACTCACTCTTGCTTCCTGCTATCATGTCGACGATCTCAGCTGTTGCCCCGTCGGTCTTCCCACCACAACCACCGCCACCGGTATTAAATCCAAACAACAGTTTTACCTTGACTCCTCTGTCGTGGTTATAGCACTGCAAGCCTGACTGCCACGTCGACGTCGTCAGAATCAAAGGATTACTGTCTTGCTGACACTAAAAGAAAAAAAAACGACGCCTGAAACCAAGAAAGAGCATATGAAACCCGTACCACCCTTACCAGCAGCTCCTCGATGACGGCTGTGGGTGCCAAAAATGACCCTACATAGCTGCAAGCGATTCTACAAGGCTGTGAACGCCAGCCACTGCGAGTCGATATCAAGTCCACATCGGCCTCACAAGCTGTAGAACTGCCATTGATGTCGCTGGAACGTACGCTTTAACTCCTCGGAGGCGGCACACTGCAACTGCGAGGATAGCTATCCATGAATGACTCCGCCTTGCCTACGCAGGTGCGATATATAATGCAGAGTGCGCATTCCTCTTCGTCCATCTTCCCATATTCTCTCAACACTTAATCTAAATTCTTCCAGCCCGTAATTTCAATAAATGAAGTCCCACATCCCACTCTCGCTGCTACTGCTCCAACTCGGCGTTTCCGGCGTGTGTAGTCTGCCTCTTAACCTCAGTACGTATTGATTTTCATTCTGTATCTGGATATTAATTGATATGTTTATCCTAGCGCTACCTCACCAAGCCAGCCCCGCCACACTCGCACCAACACGCATGAAACCCGGTCCGTCTCTTCATCTCACTTTATCGTTACGCAGTCCTAATGCATGGCTAGTAATAGATCATCGACCTTTCGCTCATTTACATTATGAATCTGATGAGTCTGCGGAGGTTGTTGAAGAACGCGTCGGTGGGTGCATCTTCCGTCATTTCTAATAAAACTTCTAAGTAATTTCGGAGGGCAGAACCTCGCAAATCCGACGTACGACCAGGAGGCCCGCAACGAGGTGCGTGGCATTCATCCTGATTTGTTACTGCTGCTCACTAATTCCACACAATGCTAACAGATCATCGTCCCTTCTTCCACGCCTATACCACACCGTACGATGATTCCAAGCGAGATGATGTCGGGAAGTCCCTTAGATGGTATGTGTTGTATTCCAATCTCTATGCTGGTGAACTCCATGTAATAATTCGAATAGATTCTTCGCGAATGGGGACATGAGGCCGTGCTGTCCGGATGTTGGTACCAAATGTGCATTCCGCATTCTGTACGTGTATACGAGGCATTTTCCTCCTCATCTATCTATCGGATGTGACTCATCTACCTATTTTCAACAGGATCTGACGCCAAACCGATCATATTTATTTTATTCATATTTTACTGGACTCAGCAAACACTAAGTAGTTAATATACATATCTACATATAGACCTCCCGATCTCGTTCTAGATCTGCTCTAATCCCTACTAATCTGCATAAACGCCCCCACAAACAACGATTCATTTTAGAAAAATGTTTGTTTTAAATTCAACTGTACTTGGTGCGAATTGTTTAATGAATAGTGAACTCGGATATACTGTACCACCCTGTAGGAAGGCAACGGTCACGGTCACGATGGGGCCGTTGCGTTGCCTATTTCTCGACAGGTCACGATCACGGTAGGGTGGTTGCTTGAAAAAAATCGTGACATTGAAAAAATCGAAAAAATTCGGAAAAAAATATTGATAGGTATCTAAGGCCCTCTAATCATCGTCCTGAGCATTATAATTATTGTCGCTATCGTTGCTGTCCTCTGAACTTGATTCTTCCCTTTCTGTTGCACTGACCTTTGTCCAAAACTCGCCATTACTTGGGATCGAGTCCGAAATCATACCGAGGATGGGATGGATTTCCGGTAGAGAGGTTGGAAGATGACGTAGAAGAGTATGCAGGTGATCCATGTGAGATACAAGAGCCTGAGCCGGCCCCATTACAGTTTTAATCTGTTCCTTGGCAAATTTCCGGGGCATGTTTCGAAGTAAGCAGAGGGGAAAGTGATAAGTGGAAAAAGATATGCCACCATTTGAAAAACCGTACTTATACTCAAAATGATACTATTTTTAACCTGGTTGCCTATTCAGGCAACGGTCACGATCACGGTGGTGGCCGTTGCCTGAAAAATAGGCAGCGCCTATGTCACGGTCCTCAGGGGGTTGCCTTCCTACAGGGTGGTACAGTAATCCAGAGCTAAACCAATGCATTATTAAATGTTGGTCGCACCGAGCTTACTTACGTCTGCGACCCTCAGGGTGTCGATTATGTTTCACTCAATTATAAATGCATTTGTGAGCCTTGGCCCTCCATTGTCCAATTCAACGTAGCTTGACGGAATGATCATGAATTCACCGGGTCGACTACCTACCATCATTGGAAGATCAGGGCCAACTTCGATATGTAGGTAGAATTTGACGGCTGTATTTCCTGACAGAATGACTTGCAACTTTAGTATTTAATGATGTCGGAAATTTATCTTTAAGCTTATAAGAGCCTTCTATTACGAGCCCTTGTCAACCGCTTATAATAAGCTTAGCAACACATAAGCGGCTACAATTCACGCGGTCAAAACTTGTTGAGCCGCACACTGCCATGTGTCGCATTCAAATGGTGTTATAGACAGACACTTTGATTCTGCATACAAAAAAATCCCAATAACTGCAATCCAGGCGAAAAAAAAAAAAACTCATGCGGAGGTCTTTATTCAGATAAGAGCTCTATGGCCTTATTAGCGAAATTACTATTTCCGACATGACAGCGTGGGATAAACCGGTGAGCACCGGCTGCTTGTGACTGTTACAGGCACTGTGTGTCTTCCGCTTCGACACGGTCCATGGATAAGACGACATTCTCCTCTCCTGTGGAGGCTCCGGGCACCGACATACAGGCCCATGAGCAGAGGTAAGAACCAATTAGCCTCTCTGTCTGACATCTGTTAGCCCCAACTTTTGTTGCAGACTTGTCGACACAATACAAGCAGGTTTTGCAGACCTGGCCAAAAGAAACGAGGTTCATACTGAAAGGTTTTAATCTACTGAGTGCTGCAGTACAATCTAACCGGCATGCATGAAGGGTTCTTGAAGCACTGAAGCCAAATAGCCCAGCAACGGACAAGGAGACCACATTCTGGAATGTGTACAAGACTTTATCAGAAGAGTATGACCGAGAGTTCCACAAGAAATATGGAACTGACCTCGACACATCCCTCATCTTTGTCTGTAATCTATCTG